>CM062808.1:668458460-669058460 GCA_031772625.1 Pinus tabuliformis
CCACAAGTGCAACAAATGTCACTGTCACAAAAGCTAACAAAGCTAAGAAAAATGGTGTGAAGCTAAATGATTGGCATGGAAGTTAAGATGGACAACTTGAAGATAGATTTGAACACAAATATGAAGACAGGCAGGGCAGATTTTGAAGACCAGATTTGACAAATTTTCTACAAGAAATACTCACCAATGGTGAAAGGGTAGTAAAGGAACTCATGATGCGAACAAAAGAAATGTTAATCATGATTTCTTAGACACTAATGTTGGATCAAGAACCCACCACATTCCAAAAATCGATATGAGGAAGTTTGATGGCAAGGATTCTCAACCATGGATATTACAAATGGAGCAATTTTCGATCTCAATAATGTGCAAAACACACAAAAGGTACGTATGGCAACTTTATATTTGGAACCAAAGCAGTTTGTATGGTATCAATGGATTTTCTCTCGTAAACAAATTATCACTTGGGCAATTTTTTACGGAAGAATTGATAGCACATTATGAGGATACAAAAAGAAACACTTTTTTTAGCCAATTGATAAGTCTCAAACAAAAAGGTTCAATAATGGAGCACATTGAGGAGTTCCAAAATTGAACATAAGGGTAAAAGATATTCTAGAGGAGCATAGGATTGATGTGTTCATAGGGACTCTTTAAAGGATGATATCCAACATGATGTTCGCCTTTGGGAACCTGATTCATTAGAGAAGGCATTCAGGTTAGCAAGAAAAATGGAAAGCAAAATTATGGCAACCAGGAAGCATACCACTCACAACTATAAAGATGAAGTGTGTTGCTCCTAGTCTTCCACAACCTATAAGGTTGACACCACAACAATTGGAAGAAAAAAGAGCAAAAGGGCTTTGTTACAGTTGTGATAGCAAATACACTAAAGGTCATAAGTGTGTTGAGAAGAAATTATTCTACATAGATTGTGAAGAGGAAGAAGAAAAGAGCAAGAAAGGTCAAAAGAAGAGGATATACTCTAGGAACAAAGCCTAGATAAAGAAGAAATGAATCCGACCATATCTTGTAATGCATTGGCGGGAATTACCACTCCTCAAACCATCAAGATAGAAGGACAAATCAAGAAGAAAAAGGTAATAGTGTTGATTGATTCAGGATAGCCCACAATTTTATTCATTGTAAGGTAGCAAAGGAATTGAATTGCTTCTTATATCCAGCACCAGAGTGTCAAGTGATGGTTGCAAATGGAGGAACAATAAATTGCTCTGGAAAGGTGCCATATATCAAGCTATCCATGGGAGAATATGTACTGACTAGCCCAATGCTTTCCATTCCAATGGGAGGTGCTGATGTTGTACTAGGAGTCAATGGCTACAATCCTTGGGTACAATAGCTTTCAATTTTCAAGAACTTTTCATGAAATTTTCCGTGGAAGGAAAGGAAGTTGAATTAAGGGGTATTGCAGGGAAACCGGAAAGATAATTAGCTCTAACGGTATGACAAAGCTTCTAAAAAAGGAACAAAGGGGTGTAATTGCACAATTATGTTGCTAGATGTTTCCACATTGCAATCATCTATTATTCGAGATCTCCAAAAAGTCTTGGACAATCATTCCAAGGTATTTGAGACTCCCAAAGGTCTCCCACCTATTCGTGATCATGATCATGCATGCATTCATTGATTCCAGGAAGTGTTCCTCCAAACATCAGGCCGTACAGATATCCCTATGCCCAAAAGAGTGAAATTGAACGTATGGTTGCAGAAATGCTAGAGGCTGGTATAATTCAACCGAGTCAAAGTTCTTTCTCTGCTCCAGTAGTATTGGTGCACAAGAAGGATGGATCATGGCGCATGTGTCCTGATTATAGGGAGCTCAACAAGCTCACTATTAAAGATAAGTTTCCCATTCCTGTCATTGATGAATTACTGGATGAATTGCATGGATCAATTTACTTCACAAAGTTGGATCTTCGTTCAGGATATCATCAAATCAGAATGAAGATTGAAGACATTCCGAAAAGCAACATTTAGAACTCATGAGGGTCATTATGAATTTTTGGTCATGCCTTTTGGCCTTACCAATGCACCTTCAACAATTCAAGGTTTGATGAATTCCATTTTCAAACCATTCCTTAGAAAATTTGTGTTAGTATTTTTTGATGATATACTAATATACAGCAAGTCTTGGAAGGATCATGTTGAACATGTTGACAGGGTGCTACAACTATTGGAGGAGAAACAATTATATGCAAAAAGATCCAAATGTTTCTTTGGAGTACAAGAGGTGGAATATGTGGGTCATATTGTATCTCATGAAGGAGTTAAGGTAGACCCTAGCAAAATTAAAGCCATTAAGGAATGGAAAATCCCCACATCCATAAAGCATCTGCGAGGATTTCTCGGGTTGACAGGGTATTATCGCAAGTTTGTTAAGAATTATGGGAGAATAGCAGCACCTCTAAAAACATTATTGAAGAAAGATGCATTTTCATGGACTCCAGAAGCAACAAAGGCCTTCGAACATCTTAAAGAGGCAATGTGCCAAGCACCGGTCTTAGCTACACTGGACTTCACAAAAACCTTTATTGTGGAATGCGATGCTTCAGGAAATGGAATTGGTGTTGTTTTAATGCAAGATGAAAGACCCATTGCTTTTGAAAGTCGTCCAATCAAGGGAAGCTTTTAACACAAAGCTATTTATGAGAAGGAAATGTTGGCAATACTCCATGCACTTAAGAAATGGGCGACCCTACCTAATGGGAAGACACTTCAAGGTAAAAACGGATCATGATAGCCTTAAATACTTTTTAGAACAAAGATTGTCCTCTGAAGAGCAACAAAAGTGGGTCACAAAGATGTTGGGTTATGACTTTGAAATCATCTACAAAAAAGGGAAGCAAAATGTGGTGGCAGATGCACTCTCAAGAAAGGATGAGGATGTGGAAGCATTGTTGTGTGCCATTTCTATTATCCAACCAGATTGGATAAACGAAGCAAGGGAGGAATGGAAGAATGACGAAGAAGTATGGGCACTTATTCGAAAGTTACAACAAGATTCCAGTATGTCTGATACATTTAGCTGGCAAAATGATTCTTTATGGTACAAAGATCGCTTATACCTATGTAAGAATTCCCAACTAAAACAAAAGATTCTTATGGAATTGCACACTTCTCCCTTAGGAGGGCACTCAGGATTTTTAAAAACTTACCACACGGTTAAGAAGGAATTTTTTTGGGATGGCCTTAAATCAGATATTCAAAAATTTGTGGCAGAATGTTTGGTTTGCCAACAAAATAAAGTTGAAACAATTAAGACACCGGGTCTATTACAACCTTTATCCATTCCAAGCCAACGTTGGGAGGAGGTTTCAATGGATTTTATCACAGGTTTACCCAAGTCTGAGGGAAAGAGTGTCATCATGGTGGTAGTTGACAGACTTACCAAGTATGCACACTTTTGTGCATTATCACATCCATTTAAAGCCAGTACGTTTCTACTGCATTTATGGAAACAATTCAAAAGCTACATGGAAACCCAAAGATTATTGTAAGTGACAGAGATCCCATTTTCACTGGAAATTTTTGGAAAGGATTATTTTCTTGTCTTGGTACTCAGTTAGCTCATAGCTCATCTTATCATCCTCAATCTGATGGGGCAAACTGAGATAGTAAACAAATGTTTGGAAGGATATCTTCGTTGCTTTGTATTGGATAAATAGACACAATGGGTCAAATGGTTGCCTCTGGCTGAATGGTGGTATAACACTTCCTTCCATACAGCAACAAAAATGACCCCATTTATGGCACTTTATGGTATTAGCCCACCATCCATCACATCATATTTAAGAGAAAATTCTAAGGTTCAAGCAGTGGAACATCACATCGAACATCAACAACAAGTCCTCAAATCTTAAGGATAACCTCGTGTTGGCACATAATAGAATGAAACAACAGGCAGATCAACATCGCAGTGAAAGAAGTTTTGATGTAGCTAATTGGGTATTCCTACGGCTACAAACATATAAACAAATGTCCCTCAAGCAAGCTAAGAAGGATAATAAATTATCACCAAAGTATTATGGTCCGTACAAGGTGTTGCAAAAGATGGTACTATGGCATACAAATTGGAGCTTCCTGCAGCTTCTCGATTGCACCCGTTTTCCATGTTTCATGTTTAAAGAAGGTTATAGGCGACAAGCTCCCAGTTCAAACAATATTGCCAAAACTTGACGAGGAAGGAAAAATTATATTGGAACCGGAAGCAGTCACAGAAACAAGAACTCGACAGCTACGAAATCGATCAATTTCAGAGTATCTTATCAAGTGGAAGAACTTATCCGCTGAAGATTCCACATGGGAGGATGAGAATTTTATACAAAGCATCCTAGAACTACTCAAGTGTTGAGGACAACACTTTTTTGAAGGAGAGGGGCATGTTGGGTCCCTATAATACTAGTGATTACCCCATTACTATTGTAGTTTCATCCCTTATTAATATTGTTGTGCCCCTATTATCCCCATATTGTTATTACTGTGCCCCATAGAATCCCTCTATTGTTATTTTTGTGGCTTTATATTATTATTGTTAGGTCGCTGGGTTATATTGTGACTCCTTAGACTCCTATATATAGAAAGGAGGTTTTGTCATTTGAATCATCCAAGAATTGTTCATTTATGTAATGTAAAGGAGGTTTCCCCCTCGAAGAGGCTGAATTCTAAGGCGTTGATCTATCTTTTCTATCTTTTCTTGAGTTGGTTTCATAACATTTGTATCAGAGCTTTGGATTCTAGGGTTTCGCTGCTCCAAACAGGTCATCGTGGCATTTTCGCTATAACTTTTTTTCTACGACGTTTCAGAAGTTGCAAAAAAAAACCCCATTTGAGAAGAAATCGCACTGAACCTCGGGTCCAAATTTCAGAGCTTTTCGCACTATATTTGCGGAGATATGATCTGAGGAAGTTGGTCTTTTTGCAGACTCCTGAATTACATTCCAAACAGGTGACCTGGGGAAAATCGTCATAACTTTCTCTCTAGGGATCAGATTGAAATTTCGTAAGAAGGTACAGAAAGAGGACAGACTGTAGTTTCTTGTATGCATTTTTCAGATCCAAAGGTTGAAACAGTGACTCGTGGCACGTCGTACAAGTTCGCTCTACTGAACTAGTCTATAATCAAGTCACTGTGGGAGATTTTGCATAACTCTTCCTTGGAGAATCCAATTTGGGTCAGACTTGTGGCATTGGAAAGAGGACACAGAGGGCTACTACAGGTCACAAATTTAGAACTAGATGATCGAAAGTACAGAGATACATCAGAGGCAATATCGAGCTCCTACAAAGTGAAAAAAGGTGTGTAGATTTTCTTAAATTTTTACTTAAGCTTGGTTTGAAAATTTATTTTGAAGGAATTCAAGGGCATAGTAGAGAATTATTATCGGTAATTGATGCCCCGATGGAAAGAAAATGCAAACACCTAGTAAGCAACCTGAAAGCTCTAGCATGACTCATGAAGAAGAGGAAGAAATGCTACATGATATATCAAAATTACAAGAACAAGTGCAACAAATGTCACTGTCACAAAAGCTAACAGAAGCTAAGATAAATGTGTGGAAGCTAAGATGAATGGCATGGAAGTTAAGATGGACAACTTGAAGATAGATTTGAACACAAATTTGAAGACAGGCATGGCAGATTTGAAGACAGAATTTGACAAATTTTCTACAAGAAATACTTACTAATGGTGAAAAGGTAGTAAAGGAAACTCATGATGAGAACAAAAGAAATGTTAATCATGATTCTTAGACTCTAATGTGGGATCAAAGACCCACCATATTCCAAAAATCGATATGAGGAAGTTTGATGGCAAGGATCCCGCAACATGGATATTACAGATGGAGCAATTTTTCGATCTCAATAATGTGCAAAACACACAAAAGGTACGTATTGCAACTTTATATTTGGAACCAAATCAGTTTGTATGGTATCAATGGCTTTGCTCTCGTAAACAAATTTATCACTTGGGCAATTTTTACGGAAGAATTGATAGCACATTATGAGGATACAAAAAGCAACACTTTTTTTAGCCAATTGATAAGTCTCAAACAAAAGGGTTCAATAATGGAGCACATTGAGGAGTTCCAAAAATTGAACATAAGGGTAAAAGATATTCCAGAGGAGCATAGGATTGATGTGTTCATAGGGACTTTAAAGGATAATATCCAACATGATGTTCGCCTTTGGGAACCTGATTCATTAGAGAAGGCATTCAGGTTAGCAAGAAAAATGGAAAGCAAAATTATGGCAACCAGGAAGCATACCACTCACAACTATAAAGATGGAAGTGTTGTTGCCCCTAGTCTTCCACAACCTATAAGGTTGACACCACAACAATTGGAAGAAAAAAGAGCAAAAGGGCTTTGTTACAGTTGTGATAGCAAATACACTAAAGGTCATAAGTGTGCTGAGAAGAAATTATTCTACATAGATTGTGAAGAGGAAGAAGAAAAGGAGCAAGAAAGGTCAAAAGAAGAGGATATACTCCAGGAACAAAGCCTAGATAAAGAAGAAATGAATCCGACCATATCTTGTAATGCATTGGCGGGAATTACCACTCCTCAAACCATCAAGATAGAAGGACAAATCAAGAAGAAAAAGGTAATAGTGTTGATTGATTCAGGAAGTACCCACAATTTTATTCATTGTAAGGTAGCAAAAGAATTGAATTGCTTCTATATCCAGCACCAGAGTGTCAAGTGATGCTTGCAAATGGAGGAACAATAAATTGCTCTGGAAAGTGCCATAATATCAAGCTATCCATGGGAGAATATGTATTGACTAGCCCAATGCTTTCCATTCCAATGGGAGGTGCTGATGTTGTACTAGGAGTCCAATGGCTACAATCCTTGGGTACAATAGCTTTTAATTTTCAAGAACTTTTCATGAAATTTTCTGTGGAAGGAAAGGAAGTTGAATTAAGGGGTATTGCAGGGAAACCGGAAAGATAATCAGCTCTAATGGTATGACAAAGCTTCTAAAAAAGGAACAAAGAGGTGTAATTGCACAATTATGTTCGCTAGATGTTTCCACATTGGAATCATCTATTTCTCCAGATCTCCAAAAAGTCTTGACAATCATTCCAAGGTATTTGAGACTCCCAAAGGTCTCCCACCTATGCGTGATCATGATCATGCTATTCATCTGATTCCAGGAAGTGTTCCTCCAAACATCAGGCCGTACAGATATCCCTATGCCAAAAGAGTGAAATTGAACGTATGGTTGCAGAAATGCTAGAGGCTGGTATAATTCAACCGAGTCAAAGTTCTTTCTCTGCTCCAGTAGTATTGGTGCACAAGAAGGATGGATCATGGCGCATGTGTCCGATTATAGGGAGCTCAACAAGCTCACTATTAAAGATAAGTTTCCCATTCCTGTCATTGATGAATTACTGGATGAATTGCATGGATCAATTTACTTCACCAAGTTGGATCTTCGTTCAGGATATCATCAAATCAGAATGAAGACTGAAGACATTCCAAAACAACATTTAGAACTCATGAGGGTCATTATGAATTTTTGGTCATGCCTTTTGGCCTTACCAATGCACCTTCAACATTTCAAGGTTTGATGAATTCAATTTTCAAACCATTCCTTAGAAAATTTGTGTTAGTATTTTTTGATGATATACTAATCTACAACAAGTCTTGGAAGGATCATGTTGAACATGTTGACAGGGTGCTACAACTATTGGAGGAGAAACAATTATATGCAAAAAGATCCAAATGTTTCTTTGGAGTACAAGAGGTGGAATATTTGGGTCATATTGTATCTCATGAAGGAGTTAAGGTAGACCCTAGCAAAATTAAAGCCATTAAGGAATGGAAAATCCCCACATCCATAAAGCATCTGCGAGGATTTCTCGGGTTGACAGGGTATTATCGCAAGTTTGTTAAGAATTATGGGAGAATAGCAGCACCTCTAACAACATTATTGAAGAAAGATGCATTTTCATGGACTCCAGAAGCAACAAAGGCCTTCGAACATCTTAAAGAGGCAATGTGCCAAGCACCGGTCTTAGCTACACCGGACTTCACAAAAACCTTTATTGTGGAATGTGATGCTTCAGGAAATGGAATTGGTGTGTTTTAATGCAAGATGAAAGACCCATTGCTTTTGAAAGTCGTCCAATCAAGGGAAAGTTTTTACACAAAGCTATTTATGAGAAGGAAATGTTGGCAATACTCCATGCACTTAAGAAATGGCGACCCTACCTAATGGGAAGACACTTCAAGGTAAAAACGGATCATGATAGCCTTAAATACTTTTTAGAACAAAGATTATCCTCTGAAGAGCAACAAAAGTGGGTCACAAAGATGTTGGGTTATGACTTTGAAATCATCTACAAAAAAGGGAAGCAAAATGTGGTGGCAGATGCACTCTCAAGAAAGGATGAGGATGTGGAAGCATTGTTGTGCGCCATTTCTATTATCCAACCAGATTGGATAAACGAAGCAAGGGAGGAATGGAAGAATGACGAAGAAGTGTGGGCACTTATTCGAAAGTTACAACAAGATTCCAGTATGTCTGATACATTTAGCTGGCAAAAATGATTCTTTATGGTACAAAGATCGCTTATACCTCTGTAAGAATTCCCAGCTAAAACAAAAGATTCTTATGGAATTGCACACTTCTCCTTACTTAGGGCACTCAGGATTTTTAAAAACTTACCACAGGGTTAAGAAGGAATTTTTTTGGGATGGCCTTAAATCAGATATTCAAAAGTTTGTGGCAGAATGTTTGGTTTGCCAACAAAATAAAGTTGAAACAATTAAGACACCGGGTCTATTACAACCTTTATCCATTCCAAGCCAACGTTGGGAGGAGGTTTCAATGGATTTTATCACAGGTTTACCCAAGTCTGAGGGAAAGAGTGTCATCATGGTGGTAGTTGACAGACTTACCAAGTATGCACACTTTTGTGCATTATCACATCCATTTAAAGCCAGTACAGTTTCTACTGCATTTATGGAAACAATTCAAAAGCTACATGGAAACCCAAAGATTATTGTAAGTGACAGAGATCCCATTTTCACTGGAAATTTTTGGACAGAATTATTTTCTTGTCTTGGTACTCAGTTAGCTCATAGCTCATCTTATCATCCTCAATCTGATGGGCAAACTGAGATAGTAAACAAATGTTTGGAAGGATATCTTCGTTGCTTTGTATCTGATAAACAAGACACAATGGGTCAAATGGTTGCCTCTGGCTGAATGGTGGTATAACACTTCCTTCCATACAGCAACAAAAATGACCCCATTTATGGCACTTTATGGGTATCAACCACCATCCATCACATCATATTTAAGAGAAAATTCTAAGGTTCAAGCAGTGGAACATCACATCGAACATCAACAACAAGTCCTCCAACTCTTAAAGGATAACCTCGTGTTGGCACATAATAGAATGAAACAACAGGCAGATCAACATCACACGAAAGAAGTTTTGATGTAGGTGATTGGGTATTCCTACGGCTACAACCATATAAACAAATGTCCCTCAAGCAAGCTAAGAAGGATAATAAATTATCACCAAAGTATTATGGTCCGTACAAGGTGTTGCAAAAGATTGGTACTATGGCATACAAATTGGAGCTTCCTGCAGCTTCTCGATTGCACCCGGTTTTCCATGTTTCATGTTTAAAGAAGGTTATAGGCGACAAGCTCCCAGTTCAAACAATATTGCCAAACTTGACGAGGAAGGAAAAATTATATTGGAACCGGAAGCAGTCACAGAAACAAGAACTCGACAGCTACGAAATCGATCAATTTCAGAGTATCTTATCAAGTGGAAGAACTTATCCGCTGAAGATTCCACATGGGAGGATGAGAATTTTATACAGAAGCATCCAGAACTACTCAAGTGTTGAGGACAACACTTTTTTTGAAGGAGAGGGGCATGTTGGGTCCCTATAATACTAGTGATTACCCCATTACTATTGTAGTTTTATCCCTTATTAATATTGTTGTGCCCCTATTATCCCCATATTGTTATTACTGTGCCCCATAGAATCCCTCTATTGTTATTTTTGTGGCTTTATATTATTATTGTTAGGTCGGCTGGGTTATATTGTGACTCCTTAGACTCCTATATATAGAAAGGAGGTTTTGTCATTTGAATCATCCAAGAATTGTTAATTTATGTAATGTAAAGGAGGTTTCCCCCTCGAAGAGGCTAAATTCTAAGGCGTTGATCTATCTTTTCTATCTTTTCTTGAGTTGGTTTCATAAAATTTAGTATCAGAGCTTTGGATTCTAGGGTTTCGCTGCTCCAAATAGGTCATCGTGGCATTTTCGCTATAACTTTTTTTCTACGACATTTCAGAAGTTGCAAAAAAAACCCCATTTGAGAAGAAATCGCAGTGAACCTCGGGTCCAAATTTCAGAGCTTTTCGCACTATATTTGCGGAGTTATGGTCTGAGGAAGTTGGTCTTTTTGCAGACTCCTGAATTACATTCCAAACAGGTGACCTGGGGAAAATCGTCATAACTTTCTCTCTAGGGATCAGATTGAAATTTCATAAGAAGGTACAGAAAGAGGACAGACTGTAGTTTCTTGTATGCATTTTTCAGATCCAAAGGTCGAAACAGTGACTCATGGCACGTCGTACAAGTTCGCTCTACTGAACTAGTCTATAATCAAGTCACTGTGGGAGATTTCGCATAACTCTTCCTTGGAGAATCCAATTTGGGTCAGACTTGTGGCATTGTAAAGAGGACACATAGGGCTATTGCAAGTCACAAATTTAGAACTAGATGATCGGAAAGTACAGAGATACATCAGAGGCAATATCGAGCTCCTACAAAGTGAAAAAAGGTGTGTAGATTTTCTTAAATTTTTACTTAACCTTGGTTTGAAAATTTATTTTGAAGGAATTCAAAGGGCATAGTAGAGCATTATTATCATTAATTGATGCCCCGATGAAAGAAAATGCAAACACCTAGTAAGCAACCTGAAAGCTCTAGCATGACTCATGAAGAAGAGGAAGAAATGCTACATGATATATCAAAATTACAAGAACAAGTGCAACAAATGTCACTGTCACAAAAGCTAACATAAGCTAAGATAAATGGTGTGGAAGCTAAGATGAATGGCATGGAAGTTAAGATGGACAACTTGAAGATAGATTTGAACACAAATTTGAAGACAGGCATGGCAGATTTGAAGACAGATTTGACAAATTTTCTACAAGAAATACTTACCAATGGTGAAAAGGTAGTAAAGGAACTCATGATGCGAACAAAAGAAATGTTAATCATGATTTCTTAGACTCTAATGTGGGATCAAAAACCCACCACATTCCAAAAATCGATATGAGGAAGTTTGATGGCAAGGATTCTGCAACATGGATATTACAAATGGAGCAATTTTTCGATCTCAATAATGTGCAAAACACACAAAAGGTACGTATTGCAACTTTATATTTGGAACCAAAGCAGTTTGTATGGTATCAATGGATTTTCTCTCGTAAACAAATTATCACTTGGGCAATTTTTACGGAAGAATTGATAGCACATTATGAGGATACAAAAAGAAACACTTTTTTTAGCCAATTGATAAGTCTCAAACAAAAGGGTTCAATAATGGAGCACATTGAGGAGTTCCAAAAATTGAACATAAGGGTAAAAGATATTCTAGAGGAGCATAGGATTGATGTGTTCATAGGGACTTTAAAGGATGATATCCAACATGATGTTCGCCTTTGGGAACCTGATTCATTAGAGAAGGCATTCAGGTTAGCAAGAAAAATGGAAAGCAAAATTATGGCAACCAGGAAGCATACCACTCACAACTATAAAGATGGAAGTGTGGTTGCTCCTAGTCTTCCACAACCTATAAGGTTGACACCACAACAATTGGAAGAAAAAAGAGCAAAAGGGCTTTGTTACAGTTGTGATAGCAAATACACTAAACGTCATAAGTGTGTTGAGAAGAAATTATTCTACATAGATTGTGAAGAGGAAGAAGAAAATGAGCAAGAAAGGTCAAAAGAAGAGGATATACTCTAGGAACAAAGCCTAGATAAAGAAGAAATGAATCCGACCATATCTTGTAATGCATTGGCGGGAATTACCACTCCTCAAACCATCAAGATAGAAGGACAAATCAAGAAGAAAAAGGTACTAGTGTTGATTGATTTAGGAAGTACCCACAATTTTATTCATTGTAAGGTAGCAAAGGAATTGAGTTGCTTCTTA
Source organism: Pinus tabuliformis (assembly GCA_031772625.1). Classification (NCBI taxonomy): domain Eukaryota; kingdom Viridiplantae; phylum Streptophyta; class Pinopsida; order Pinales; family Pinaceae; genus Pinus; species Pinus tabuliformis. Next base: position 668,470,680 of record CM062808.1, read on the forward strand.
TACCCAGCACCAGAGTGTCAAGTGATGGTTGCAAATGGAGGAACAATAAATTGCTCTGGAAAGTGCCATAATATCAAGCTATCGATGGGAGAATATGTACTGACTAGCCCAATGCTTTCCATTCCAATGGGAGGTGCTGATGTTGTACTAGGAGTACAATGGCTACAATCCTTGGGTACAATAGCTTTCAATTTTCAAGAACTTTTCATGAAATTTTCCGTGGAAGGAAAGGAGTTTGAATTAAGGGGTATTGTAGGGAAACCGAGAAAGATAATTAGCTCTAACGGTATGACAAAGCTTCTAAAAAAGGAACAAAGGGGTGTAATTGCACAATTATGTTGGCTAGATGTTTCCACATTGCAATCATCTATTTCTCGAGATCTCCAAAAAGTCTTGGACAATCATTCCAAGGGATTTGAGACTCCCAAAGGTCTCCCACCTATTCGTGATCATGATCATGCTATTCATTTGATTCTAGGAAGTGTTCCTCCAAACATCAGGCCGTACAGATATCCCTATGCCCAAAAGAGTGAAATTGAACGTATGGTTGCAGAAATGCTAGAGGCTGGTATAATTCAACCGAGTCAAAGTTCTTTCTCTGCTCCAGTAGTATTAGTGCACAAGAAGGATGGATCATGGCGCATGTGTACGGATTATAGGGAGCTCAACAAGCTCACTATTAAAGATAAGTTTCCCATTCCCGTCATTGATGAATTACTGGATGAATTGCATGGATCAATTTACTTCACAAAGTTGGATCTTCGTTCAGGATATCATCAAATCAGAATGAAGACTGAAGACATTCCAAAAGCAACATTTAGAACTCATGAGGGTCATTATGAATTTTTGGTCATGCCTTTTGGCCTTACCAATGCACCTTCAACAATTCAAGGTTTGATGAATTCCATTTTCAAACCATTCCTTAGAAAATTTGTGTTAGTATTTTTTGATGATATACTAATATACAACAAGTCTTGGAAGGATCATGTTGAACATGTTGACAGGGTGCTACAACTATTGGAGGAGAAACAATTATATGCAAAAAGATCCAAATGTTTCTTTGGAGTACAAGAGGTGGAATATGTGGGTCATATTGTATCTCATGAAGGAGTTAAGGTATACCCTAGCAAAATTAAAGCCATTAAGGAATGGAAAATCCCCACATCCATAAAGCATCTGCGAGGATTTCTCGGGTTGACAGGGTATTATCGCAAGTTTGTTAAGAATTATGGGAGAATAGCAGCACCTCTAAAAACATTATTGAAGAAAGATGCATTTTCATGGACTCCAGAAGCAACAAAGGCCTTCGAACATCTTAAAGAGGCAATGTGCCAAGCACCGTCTTAGCTACACTGGACTTCACAAAAACCTTTATTGTGGAATGCGATGCTTCAGGAAATGGAATTAGTGTTGTTTTAATACAAGATGAAAGACCCATTGCTTTTGAAAGTCGTCCAATCAAGGGAAAGCTTTTACACAAAGCTTTTTATGAGAAGGAAATGTTGGCAATACTCCATGCACTTAAGAAATGGCGACCCTACCTAATGGGAAGACACTTCAAGGTAAAAACGGATCATGATAGCCTTAAATACTTTTTAGAACAAAGATTGTCCTCTGAAGAGCAACAAAAGTGGGTCACAAAGATGTTGGGTTATGACTTTGAAATCATCTACAAAAAAGGGAAGCAAAATGTGGTGGCAGATGCACTCTCAAGAAAGGATGAGGATGTGGAAGCATTGTTGTGCGCCATTTCTATTATCCAACCAGATTGGATAAACGAAGCAAGGGAGGAATGGAAGAATGACGAAGAAGTATGGGCACTTATTCGAAAGTTACAGCAAGATTCCAGTATGTCTGATACATTTAGCTGGCAAAATGATTCTTTATGGTACAAAGATCGCTTATACCTATGTAAGAATTCCCAACTAAAACAAAAGATTCTTATGGAATTGCACACTTCTCCCTTAGGAGGGCACTGAGGATTTTTAAAAACTTACCACAGGGTTAAGAAGGAATTTTTTTGGGATGGCCTTAAATCAGATATTCAAAAATTTGTGGCAGAATGTTTGGTTTGCCAACAAAATAAAGTTGAAACAATTAAGACACCGGGTCTATTACAAACTTTATCCATTCCAAGCCAACGTTGGGAGGAGGTTTCAATGGATTTTATCACAGGTTTACCCAAGTCTGAGGGAAAGAGTGTCATCATGGTGGTAGTTGACAGACTTACCAAGTATGCACACTTTTGTGCATTATCACATCCATTTAAAGCCAGTACGGTTTCTACTGCATTTATGGAAACAATTCAAAAGCTACATGGAAACCCAAAGATTATTGTAAGTGACAGAGATCCCATTTTCACTGGAAATTTTTGGAAAGGATTATTTTCTTGTCTTGGTACTCAGTTAGCTCATAGCTCATCTTATCATCCTCAATCTGATGGGCAAACTGAGATAGTAAACAAATGTTTGGAAGGATATCTTCGTTGCTTTGTATTGGATAAATAGACACAATGGGTCAAATGGTTGCCTCTGGCTGAATGGTGGTATAACACTTCCTTCCATACAGCAACAAAAATGACCCCATTTATGGCACTTTATGGATATTAGCCACCATCCATCACATCATATTTAAGAGAAAATTCTAAGGTTCAAGCAGTGGAACATCACATCGAACATCAACAACAAGTCCTCCAAATCTTAAAGGATAACCTCGTGTTGGCACATAATAGAATGAAACAACAGGCAGATCAACATCGCAACGAAAGAAGTTTTGATGTAGGTAATTGGGTATTCCTACGGCTACAAACATATAAACAAATGTCCCTCAAGCAAGCTAAGAAGGATAATAAATTATCACCAAAGTATTATGGTCCGTACAAGGTGTTGCAAAAGATTGGTACTATGGCATACAAATTGGAGCTTCCTGCAGCTTCTCGATTGCACCCGGTTTTCCATGTTTCATGTTTAAAGAAGGTTATAGGCGACAAGCTCCCAGTTCAAACAATATTGCCAAAACTTGACGAGGAAGGAAAAATTATATTGGAACCGGAAGCAGTCACAGAAACAAGAACTCGACAGCTACGAAATCGATCAATTTCAGAGTATCTTATCAAGTGGAAGAACTTATCCGCTGAAGATTCCACATGGGAGGATGAGAATTTTATACAGAAGCATCTAGAACTACTCAAGTGTTGAGGACAACACTTTTTTTGAAGGAGAGGGGCATGTTGGGTCCCTATAATACTAGTAATTACCCCATTACTATTGTAGTTTCATCCCTTATTAATATTGTTGTGCCCCTATTATCCCCATATTGTTATTACTGTGCCCCATAGAATCCCTCTATTGTTATTTTTGTGGCTTTATATTATTATTGTTAGGTTGGCTGGGTTATATTGTGACTCCTTAGACTCCTATATATAGAAAGGAGGTTTTGTCATTTGAATCATCCAAGAATTTTTCATTTATGTAATGTAAAGGAGGTTGCCCCCTCGAAGAGGCTAAATTCTAAGGAGTTGATCTATCTTTTCTATCTTTTCTTGAGCTGGTTTCATAACAATTTCCCTAGCTTATTATTCAATGTCATCCCAACATCTTTGATTACCTCTCTTTTAAATGATTTCTTGTCTCGATTGGGGGATGACCTTTTAACTCATTTATGTTGTTTTCTCTTGATTGGACAATTCTACATAAATGTGCATAAACATCGTGAAAACAAAATTTAAGAGGCTACTTCTCATATTAAACAATTTTCATACTAGAAAAGCCACAATAAATTTTATGGCTTTCCCAATATTTTTGAATGATTGCGTGGAAACAAATCTATTTATTGACATTACACTATTTTCCCTGGTATATCCAGACTCTAGTTATCTGGGAAAAAACTAAGCTTCTTGATTCATTTTCAATATTTGGGTTACAATATCCTAAAATATCATGTACATATCTTTTAAGCATGTGTCATGCAGATGCCTATTCCAGCATTAAAAGAGAAAATTGCAATTGTTATTGGGGTTCTTTATGACGAACAATGACTTATTTTTCGGAGAAATGTTTGAAAGGGTGACTAACTTTTATCAACGTATTGTATCCTTTTATGGTTTTTGGTTGCAATTTTCTTTTTGGTTGGAAAGAAAAAAAAATATGAAAGGTATTTTTTATTTATTCTATTTTACACTGCTGCAACAATTAAGATTTCTAATTTGGTAAGCATCCTAGGATGAAAAATATATGTTTTTTCAAGTCAATTTTTTATTAAAATGAATTCCATTTTCATCTATTTTGTATTGGATTGCAAGTATTCGAGGGTATGCATGTTTATAAACTGTAAGTTATATTTTGTTGCTACATGAATAGGCAAGTTACAAGCAAGAGCTAGTTAGAGTTCTCTTTTGGTTAGTTATAAATTGTTGAATTTGCATGTTGGTTGCTAGGATTAGGATATTTCTTTAGATGCCATGCATACTAGATCATGCTCTATGCATATAGAGTAAACCATTTTTGCTTTTGACCAACTATTGTGTACCTTATAAATCAGAGGTCCAACAAAATTGTTCCCTAACAAGTCCTTTTTTTAGGTAATTGGTGCATACAACATAGTAATAAAACAAAATAGAGGTCTTCTCAAAATGCGTAGTCTCTAAACATTGCCATTGCCAGACAAGGCGCAAAATGAATCCTTAAGCATAATAGGGACGACTAGGGACAATTTACATTCTAACATGTTGGGTGCCTAGCTCTGGACCTTTGTGAATAAAGGATGTGTCAAAGAAATCCATTTTCAATTCAATTGGGGCCCTCCACATTCTATTCAACATAAACAAGAAAAGGCAAATAACTTTGAGTTCAAATTCTAGGACCTGTTCTATTTACTCTCTATTTTTATTTTTTTAAATAATGCTAAGAGCCTTCTATTATATAATAATAATGTACAAATCTTTACAAATATTAGGGCCTTTCCTTGTAACATGAAAGGTCTCACGGTATTCGATAGATAAATCCAGCACAATGTTTAGTAACCAAAGCTGACCTGCATCAAAACTAAGAAAAATGTTTGTGTCAAAATGTTGGTGTAGAGAGTTATGGTCTGCCATACATAGGGAAAGAAGACCATATGAACCCATAAAATTCAAAATTTTGAAATAAAGTTATGATTTAGACATGAAGCACATAATTCTATTCAGGCTTCCCACTTCCCAATGGATGGAAAAGATTGAGATATCTAATGAGCAAGCTCACTTTTAAGATCCATAATACCCAAAAAAAAATCGTGGTTTATTGGTGGGTGGCTGCCCTTTACTAGAATTCCCATGATGTGGAAAAATATAATATAAGTACTCCTAGGGAGGTGCTAGAGTAGACCCTTAAGGAAATCCCTTTCCCACCCTAGATTCAACAATGTTTGGCCCCATTTTCTCTTTTGATGGCTTTCATAATTAATCAACAATACACTTGATTAATTTCCTACCTGTTGTTAACATAAATTCTTGAATTTTAAATATGGGCAATGGGCATCAATAAAGAACCTTGAACCAACCTTTTTTATGGATGCTGCAAATAAGCCTCGAACCAACCCTTTTTATGGATGAGTTTCTTCTTTAAATCGTGAATGTTTACTAGATAATATCAACTATGCAGTTTATAATTAGTGTTTTTTTCCTCAACTTCCCTCGAGGTTGAATTAGAATGTTCTAGTAATACATGGAAAAAAAATGATAGATTGGAGATTCTGCTCACAAGCAGATTTCTTTTAAAATTTACAACTTTTGGATTATAATCATCACTGGAAGAGAGCATAGAAGGACATTTCCTAGGGAAATACAAGAAGAGGAGATCTTTATATCATCATCTAGAGGAGATAACAATTCATAAGCATGTGTACTAACATCACCTACACTCAAGGACGAACCTTCCCTTGACTATATGCCATGTGGTTTGCCAACAAGATCATTTTGTAAATGGGTGCTAAAAGGTTTAGCCATTGCCTCATTAAAAGTGAATGTACAATCAACAGGGCTTGCAGTAAGCATGTCATAGAATATTCTGCCATGGCCTTCAGCAAGGAGCTTTATCTTTGTCTGAGTATTAGAGAGAGCATCAACAAATTCTTCAGAGGATCTAGAATGGAGGAAGACAATAGGGGATGTGATATTATGAACAACATACTCTGCATCGAGGAAGATTTCAATTTCATATTTACTAAATTCATCAAGTGGTTCATTGCATTCATTGGTTGGTGAGGCTGAAATAGGTGAATTAATATGCCTATCATTAGCAAGATTAGCTCAAACCAGATCAATAAAAATGTCAGGATTCAAATCTTCTTCAAGGGAGATTCCAATGCCTTTTGAGCTGACAAACAAATAAATTAACTGATCTCCCAATGTAACGAGTCACCTACATATCCTATAGGCTCTGGAACATTTTGCAAGTTTAGAGGCGATGCTACCTATCTAGGATTTGTTGCCTTTGTTGAGTATAACAACGTAAACTTTGAAGGAAGAACTATAAACTCAAAATGAGAACTCTAGCCAAAAAACCACCAAAAAACATGAAAATAGTCCTAAAAACGAAAATCGTGTATTCTGGAATGATGTTCTTTTTAGGGTTAATTTTCAACATATTTAAAAAATGGCAGTAAAACCAATTTTTTTGTGCAAAAACCATTTTTTTGTTTAAAATAAATGAAAAAAATAAACTAATGTTTTTTGTAGAATAACATTTTTCTTTCCTAGGTATAGTTTCAACATTTTTTAGTAATGACGATAAAGATAAAATAATGGGATCCGAAACACATTAAAATTCCATCAGTTTTCATCCATGTTGTTAAACATATAATAACATGACACTAAAGATCGTTAAAATTCTAATTGTTTTCAACCATAACATTAAAGATAAAAAACAAATTGGAAAATTTTCAACCATAGAATTAAAAAACTCTAAGTTTTCAACACATTTAAACCATGAAATTATGAACAAATTACACGACTAAATTAATCAAAATGTCAATACTTGTAGATTGAATGAAACATAAATTATATCTCTAAGTTATTGTTGCATTGTGGATATTCTAAACAATTAAACACATCATAATTAAAACATATAATCCAACAAACATAAAAATGACTCATAACTTTAGTTAACATCACATGGAAATCACGTTTTTTATTTCAAGATACGATGGAAACATCAATTATATAAATTGTCTTAGACAATTATTCAAAATCACTCATATCTTCTTGCACACCATCATAATTCACATATTCAGATGAATAAATGGATGCAGATGAAGATGTTCCATATTCTTCCCTTTCATCAACTAGTTCCCCATCTGAGTCCACATGCATGCCCACTATTTCAGGTTTCAAAATTCTTCTGGATCTACGACTGGGTTCAGCATGCTCCCATCTCAACACTATTTCTTCTGGTAACAACCTCTTCAAAATATCTATCTTCTTGAAGTGAAGAGTTCCTCTCTTTGTTAAATTGAAGTCGTAAACAAGTATGTCCAAATCCTCCAATTTTAAGAGGTTTGTGTAGTGGCGATTTATATTTGTGCCATTTCTTTTTCTCTTTCCGCCAATTTTTTTATCAGCTACCATCTTTGGCTTGTACACACCATTGAATGGGTGTGTATTTGTGGCATACCAATGTACTTCAACACTTGCAACATCTTCATTTTCTATAATGACCTTTATAACCTTAACAACCCAGAATGGATAGCCATTAGCATCTCCATCTACTAGCACTGGGATCATGAAGCCCTCTTTAATATCTTGTACTGAACCCATGTAAAGGTCTTCCATGGCTTCACGTTGTACACAAGATCTTCTAGAACCAATAGACATTTCTCTTTCCTCTACTTATGAAGAATTAATAATACCTTGAGATTGTTGTTGTTTAACAATGTTTCTTTCCTCATGTTCATTTGACACATTTTATGGCCAAATAAATGTAGTTTTCAAAGGTATATCTTCATTTTTTGTTCTTGAAATGATATCACTTTGATTATTGAAAAAAGACTCCCACCAAATTGAATCAACAATATCAAAGTACTCATATGTATATCTAATACATTTTTTAATTTATTCCAGGCAATCAGAATAATTTATATTTCTATTCTCCCTACGTGCATTATGTATTTCAACAATTGATATAACATTATTTGACACAAATATTGGATGATATGGAATGAACTTCAAAAATTCCAAACCTGATGACGACACCCATTCTGCAGTAGTTGAATACTTCTTGCCCCATATTAGTGTTTTCCCATCAATTTTTTTGATACGAAATTGATGTTGGTAGCTAATGTCGTTAAGTTGTTCAATGCATTTCTCATCACCATGCGATCTCAGAGTAAACCTCCACATGTCAAGAGTTTCTTCCAACACATTAAAAATAGGCTCTAGCATGTATGATTTCTTAATACATTCAATTAATGATGGCAAGCTCCCAACATCCTGACTCCTCAATGTCACTGAAAAACGGATGAACATCTGATAAATATGGTCATGAGTGTGCCCAACAAGAAGGAAACGAATGTTTACCTTCTGAAAAATTCTCAATCCAACAAGAATGTTTAGATATCCAAAAACAATCTGATCTTTGTTTTCACGACAAGTGTTGTCCAATTGTAGATACAAAACTTTAGGAAGATTACCAGACCAATGAGAAAGCACTTCATGAATTATGGTTATTGTCAGATTTGCATAATTATGCATATTTGGAGCTGTGAAGTATACCCTTAACAACATTTTCCCATTGAAGATCATATAATCGACCAAGTGATACTGAATACAATTTTCCTCCTGTAAATTTTTGGGTGTGCGAACAAAATGTGGTAGAAGTGTTTTCTTCTGGTCCATACCATCAATTATCAAACCCAAATATTTATTTGGATTATCATAACACTTATTTCGATGCCTGTACAACTTTTTCCTTTCACTTGTTTGTTGTTCACGATGCTCTTGAAGCGCTTTGATAATGGAATCTACACAACATAAAGGAAAGTCATTAATAAATAAGTTTTCATGGTTGAGGCCTATAATTATAGTTACCGATCAAATGAGAAAATTACCTAGTACCCATTTTTTTGAGGTAGCAAAAAATCACTCGATTTTGAAAAATGGTGATTCAAAATATACCTTTTTTTGGAGCATATTTTTGACACTTTAAATTTTTTTTATGTATCAAGTATGAACATTTTTTTTAAATGTTAGTGATTTTCATGCTGATTTTGAAAAGTGTTAATGGAGCATCAACACATTTTTTTAGAGGACTTATTTTTGACACTTTAATTTTTTCTATGTATCAAGTATGAACATTTTTTTTTTTGTTAGTGATTTTCATCTTGATTTTGAAAAGTGTTGATGAACATCAACCCTTTTTGTTTAGAGGGCTTATTTTTTACACTTTAAATTTTCTAATGTATTAAGTGTGGATAATGTTTTTTAAATGTTGGTGATTTTCATGTTGGTAATAAAACATAAAAATAAAAATAAAAAAACATGACAAAAAAAATCAAATATAAAAAAACATAATAAATTAAAAAACCATAAAAATATATTAAAAAAAAAGCGAAAATTTACTTGTAAAAATAAAAAATTAACAAAAATAAATAAGTAATATCAAAAAATAAATTAAAAATGAAAATTATCTCTTATGTGATTTTTACCGAAAGGTGCTGTTATAATTATTATGGATCATAGAAGTCTAAATTAAAAAAAAAAAGAAATCTAAAACCAATTTTTTTAGGTAAAAAATAAAATAAAAAATAAAAACCTCATTAAAAAAATTATATAAATAATTACCAAAAAAAATTTAAAATAAAAAAAAGGTTAAAAAGTTAAAATTAAAATTAAAAACAATTAAAATAAAATAAAAAATAAAAAATTTAAATCAAAAAAAAAAGAAAGAAAGAAAGAAAAGAAAAGAATAAAAAATAAAATGAAAAAATTAAAATTAAAATAAATAAATAAATAAATAAAAATTTAAAAAACAAATTTAAAAAAGAAAACAAATTAAAAGAAATATCGCCACCCCAACCCGCCCTCCGCCCTACCCACTCCGCCCCATCCTCCCACCAACCCCACCTACCCACCGTTCCGTCCCTCCCACCTCCCTCCCCAACGACACCACCCCTCCCTCCCTCGCCCCCACACCACCGCACCCTCCATCCCACCTCGCTCCATACCCACCCCTCCCCTACCTCCCTCCCACCCCACCCCACGTCCAACTGACTTGGGGTGGCGAGAGGCCGATTCTGAGAATTGGTCCCTCGCCACCCCAGGCTGGTTGAGCCGTGGGGTGGGCGGGGAGGGAAGGCATGGTGGGTTGGGAAGGAGGGAGGGGAGGGCTCGGTGGGGAGGGAGGTGGGAGGGAGGGTACAATGGTGTGGGGGTAGGGGAGGAAGGAGTGGGGTAGTTGGGGAGGGAGGTGGGAGGGAGGGTATGATGGTGTGGGGGCAGGGGAGGAAGGAGTGGGGTAGTCGGGGAGGGAGGTGGGAGGGAGGTTGGCGTGGCATGGGTGGGGAAGGAGGGATCCCCCAACCGCAATTGGTTGGAGTGTTGGGGGATCCGTTATAGATGATCATGATAGATCATGTATCTATACTAAAGTGTTTGTTCCACTCATAGATCCTCGATATGAAACACGTCGGAGTGTTAGATGCAGTGTTTCTGTCTCTGTTGATGATCTTTCTACAGATATTGGACCTTCTTCACTTGTTGCAGGTATACATCTTAAATTTTAAATCCTCTTTAAACTTTACATGTTTATGTCTTGAAATTGTCTTTAATTTTTAAATCATCTTCAATTGATGTGTTTGAATTGAATGTATATGTATATGCTTTAGTTTGATATATATATATATATATATATATATATATATATATATATATATATATATATATATATATATATATATATATATATATGATTTGCAGATCCTCAATAGGGTGAAGGCGAGGATCAAAGTGCAGTGTTGATCCCTCCGTGGAACGATGCTATAACCAATATCACAATTGAGGATGTTAGGGCCCAACAAACATGGATCACACGAGAGATGGATAAAATATCTGATAGTTCACCTACTAGCCGTAGTTTACCTCTGATGCTGGATAGCATCAAAAATTTGATTGAGACATACCAGAGGGAGAGCCCACAAAGCCACCTCCTATATTCCATACATAGGATTAGGAGGCTAGAGGTTATAGGTCCACATACTTGGAAGGCAGTGAAAGACACCACCAAGAACATTGATATTCGTGGGGAGTTGTTTGACATCCCTCTGGAATGTTGTGCTAGACATGTTGGTCTAATTCTGCTAAAATATTTTAAGAATGTTGATGCGGTCCGTTTTTTTTATAATCGATTCATTGGAGCTTAGGTTCAGTTCCTGCACCATGGCCAAGTCCCCATTTACTTTGCAAACCATATGTATGTAGAGTTTGTGCTACATCTGAGGTTGGATTATACCAACAACAGATTTGAGTTTTATGGACCCAATTTCGGACGTAGTCATGAATGTGTCGGGGTTCGTAGGGACCTGTTGGCACGCCAACCCACTCCCTTGATTTTTTATAGAAAAATAAAGGGCCCCTCGAAATTTTTACTACTCCTTCCATCTGTTTAGATTTGATTGGAATGGGCTTAATGGACAAGTTTTTGTTGGTGGGATTATGGACTTCAAGATATATGAGGGATTTGTTGTTAGTGTCTACTTGATTTCATCGATCATGTTTTTATTCAATTGCAATATCATGATCATTTTTCTTTGGGTTATTTCACAATTTATGAATGGGCTATGATTTTCTAACATGCGAATTTGAAAATGTAAAGGGTTGTTACAGAATATCTGATTCTGCAACAATCCTCTTTGATACTTATTGCATATTATAATGGTTTTTACAAACATTTTCTTTCGTATATTTTCATGGAATTATAGCTCTAATGTGGTTGATGGTTTCCCCTAATTTTCGTTATTATACTTTTCCCCTTTTGAGTTTGAGTCATGATGTGTTGATTCCTTTGATCCTTGGAAGTAGTCGCTTGGTTGTTTGGTCTAGAGTGTCTTTTCGCAAAATTGCCTTATTGTTTTTTCATATCTCCCACAACCTTTTGTTGGCGTGAAACTCTCCTAATTTTGAACAATCTTGGTCATTTTTCTTCCAGAGCTCATTTTGATGATTTCGGGAACTTCTACACTTTCATTTTTAATTTAAAAGTTTGACGGTTTTTATCACTTTCTCCTTTCAGTGGTTAACGTGATTGTCTTAACTTCATTTTCACAAGGTGCGTTCATGGTCCATGCCCTTTCAAAAATACGTAAATGCATGTACATAAATAGATTTTATTATTATATATTGTGCATATTATAATATGGTGTTTTTTCTATTCATGTATTATGTATATATTTCACTACTTTGTATGTGTTAAGGTGAACGAAAATCCACGTAGATCATCACATACAACATGACCCATTTATTAATTATATATTAGAATTAGATTTATGCAAATATGAAATTTTAAACCAATTTTGTAATAAGTTTATATTATGTAAAACCATTGTAAATAAAACAAATGACAGTATACATTATTATAAATAAAAACAAAAAGGGCAATGGAAATCAATACAACCATGTGAAAATGGTACATTTGGCACTTTATTTCTAAAATAGCACATTTATTCATTAATATGAAACATTCGTTTATATTTGCAATATTTTGAAGATTTGTAACCAAAATAGGATTCTCTTAATATGAATGTAGTTATTAGAAAATAAGTTCATTAAGGGTTATGTTGGACACCGATTGTCATTGATGTCAATATGGCAATATTCGAGGAGAAAAATGAGCCAAGAGGAGCAGAACAGAGGACGCAGACAGCCATTGCAGCAACAAAGGAACAAGCAGAGCTATAAGGAAGCAGACAGAGCCATCAGAGGAGCAATGGGTGCATTTATATTATCGGGATCTATTGGGCCACAAAAGAATTATATGCATGAAGATACAGGCGAAGGAGCATATATCATGCATATGTGTTTTTACACTATCGGAGGCACAAAACCTTGTATATATATATACATTTATACTATCAGGCCTGTAAAACCCATGTATGCATGCTTTAACACTATCGGCGGATAGAAAGCCCATATACATAGGCTTAACACTATTAGAGGCAAAAGACTTGGCTCTAGGGCAAATACACTATTGGAGGCAGATTGCGGACTTGAAACTCTATACATGGGAGTGTTGAGTTGTATCGGGTTCGGCACATCGCATCACTATGAGGGGTCTACGTTAACATCGAGCCCTAACCCTGTGTGACTTTCGATCGCTGATAGCGAGTATTGCATCGGCATTTCGGAAGTGGGAGCTACAATATGTCAAGCAGTCCATTGCGATTGCCGATAGCGATATCGCATCAAACCTCCGCCACGGGAAACTCCCGACTGTGATGCATATCCACGCGGACCTGTCACAGATTACAAATATGACTTAATCTATGATCGCATCCGTCACATATCGCAAGCCGTAGAGCCTTGCCACATTGGAAGCACTGACTGTGATAGGTTATGGACCTGACGGGCATATTAAATATGGTTTAATACCATATTGCATCCAGTCCATCAGAGCAGTGGAGGATCGGCCATCGGCCATCGGCAGAGTCATGGGTCCAATATATAAAGGACCCCTGGGAGTCACGAATCGCCAATTGCGATTTAAGTGCGGACTCGATACAAGAATAGAAGGCTGAACGTCAGTGAAAAGGGGTGAATCATGGCAATTATGATTGCAATCGAGACAAAACATCTCTGTTTAATTGAAAGAACTCTGTGTATGCCACAATCATTACCAAAAGGAGCATTGTTATGGTAAACCGGGAGGATGTGTTCTCCGTGGATCATTTGGACCAATCTAATGAATCTACGTATCCCCAAAAAGTCAGTGAACTTGCACAGCGCAGAGGAAGCCGCAGCGACCGAGGAGGAAGCCTAAGAGGCAGTGTAAGAAAAAATGAATGGACAGAGGCATGGGAATATATAAAACAGGAAAAACAAAGAACTGTTCATGCTGTTGTTGTGGTGAAGAACTAGAGTGTGAGGTAGCAAAAGCAGCAGAGATAGAAGAGGCAGCAAAAGTAGCAGAGGCAGGAGAGTAGGAGTGAGAGAACCTCAGTTGAATAGAGTGTAGCAGCATACCAGTTTATACCAAGGTTAGGTTGGAGCCTCAGAACTGAACAGGACTGAAGTCATTAGGGGTAGGTGCTCCTAAGTACAAAACCACTACAAAATAGAGTTGGTTCTCTGGAGGTTGGAGCCTCACTGAAGTCCAAGTTGGAGCTTGGCAACTATTCACAATCAAATATATACTTATATTGTATTTATTTCATTGCATTGTCTTGAGTTTTAATAAAAGCATTAATTCCAGCTGTTGATTTCTGTGTTCTGTGTATACATATACATATCTATATATGATTTTGGTAATCACTAGAACAATTAAAGAAAAAGAAATATTGATTCACCCCCCCCCCCCCCCCATGTATTTCCAACAATTGGTATCAGAGCCATGTTCTTCATACTAGGCTAACAACTTGAAGAAGGATCCACAGCCATGATGAGAAATCATGAAGCATCAGGAATACCTCCTTTGTTCGATGGCACTAACTTTGGTTTCTGGAAGAAAAGAACCTACTACTTAATGTCCGTTGGACCTGAAGTCTGGCATTTTGTTCAAAATGAATACCAAATGACTTACACTCTTCCAATAGACCCAGACAAGAGGAAAGACTACATCGCAAATGCAAAGGCCTTAAACTCCATCACTAGTGGAATCACTGATTCTGAGTTTACAAAAGTCATGCACTACACCTCTGCCAAAGAAATGTGGGAGAAGCTAGCTGGCTTATACGATGGAGACTCAAAAGTCAAAAAGGCAAAGCTTCAAACTCACAGCAGACAATTTGAAAGTTTGAGGATGGAAGATGAAGAAGATATTGCAGCATACCTCCTCCGAGTAGTTGAAGTGGTAAATTCCCTGAAAGGATTAGACGAAAAAATTGAAGAAAGTACCATTGTTCAAAAGGTATTAAGGTCTCTTCCAGACAGATTTGACTCCAAAATAAGCGCTATAGAAGAAGCAAGGGATCTAGATACCCTCAAAATGGATGAACTCCATGGAATTCTCACTGCCTATGAAATGAGGAAAGGTGGCCCAAGCTCCAAAGATGCAACATTCAAGGCCTCAAATTCAAAGAAGGGGAAAGAAAGGAATGACTGTAGTGACGAGTCAGATGTGGAATCTGAATTGGCTCAATTTGTACGAAAGCTGAAGAGAGGATCTAAGCTTAAAGGAAACTATCCTCTTATCTATTTTAAATGTGGTAAAATAGGTCATTATGCAGCAAGATGTCCTCATAAACATGACAGTGATGATGAAGGAAATTCTAAAAGAATGGCACACATAAAGAAAGGGTTCAATAAGAAAAACTTCTTCTCCAAGCAAGATGAGTCTGATGAGGATGAGTTTATGGTCATAAAAAAGAAATCAGATGAGGAAAGTGATCATGATGAAAGCAAAGAGACATTATTCATGGCTCTCGCAGATGATGATGACTCAGGGCTGGAAGGAAATGTAGATGAACTATTAATAAGTGCCATTGAAGAAAATGAGAAACTACGGAACAAAATCATTTCTCTCAAAGTGGAAAATGAGGAAATAAGAAGGAGAGAAGATCTCTTGGAAGCAAATCTTAAAGAAAAAGAAGAGACTTGTGAAGAACGTGAGGCTGAAATAGTGTCTCTGAGAAAGGAGTTGGAGAAAATTAAAAAGGGTTGTAAAAGCTCTCAAATACTTGAGACTATTCTGAAAAATTAAAAACCTCAACATGACAAGTCTGGAATAGGTTTCAAAGGAGAATCCTCAAGCACTAAGAATAGTGCGAAAAGATATGCTGATGCACTTTCCTGCAATCCAAAAGATGAAAAAGTATGTTATCAAAAGTGCATCCCAAATCCCAAGAATGAAGAGAGAATTACTCCAAAGAAGAATGTGGAGTCGAGCCATGGACACTACAGCAAATACAAACCTATACTCCACCAAGGGCCCATCGCAAATCCAAAGAACGAGGGAGGAGTAATTCCCAGGAAGGAAATCGATTCAAACCGTGGCTGCTTCAACAGGTACAAAACCATCTTTCTTGGACATTGCTTTCACTGTAAAAACTTTGGTCATCAAGCCAGACATTGTATGGCTCGCAGAAGTGAAAAGACAAAGCTAAAGGACCGAATAATCAACTCATATGCCCCCAAAAGGTAGGGAAAAATCAAAACCTTCAATTCATTTGATCCCTTGACCAAATTTGATCTGATTTGCTCTTTCTGCTACAATAATAGACACTATGAACAAGACTGCCCACTCAAAGGAAGAAAGACAAGTAGCAAGAACTCCAACATGGACAAATGTGGCCTAACTCTATATGCCCAAAATAATGGAAACCATTGGTTTGTGGATAGTGGGTGCTCCAGACACATGACAGGAGACAGAAGGAAGTTTGTCTCACTAAGCAAAAAGGAAGGGAATGTGTCCTTTGGAAGTGGATCTGGCAGAATTGTAGGAAAAGGAACAGTTACTCTAATCAATGGAAAAGGAAAAGCTCAAGATGCTCTGCTAGTTGACGGACTCAAACACAACCTCCTGAGTGTCAGCCAAATCTGTGATCAAGGACATAAGGTTGTTTTCAGCACCAAAGACTATGAAATAAGGAACTCTGCCTCAGGGGAACTTGTGGCAAAAGGGGTGAGAACATCAGACAACATTTACATTCTGAACAAGATTCAAGAAAATAAATGCTACTTGAGTCAGACAAATGAGAGTTGGCTGTGGCACAAGTGACTTGGACATACAAGCTTCACAAATTTGATCAATATCAGCAAGATCAAAGTTGTATGAGACATCCCAAGGCTATTCAAACCAAATCAAGGAGTATGTGGTCCATGTCAACATGGAAAACAGACCAGAACCAACCACAAGAAAAAGGAGCTCTCTACATCGAAGCCCTTGGAGATCATCCATACTGATGTGTGTGGGCCAACTAGAAATCAGGGACTCCAAGGAGAAAGGTACTTTGTGTTATTTGTTGATGATTATATTAGAATGATGTGGATATATTTTATAAAGTTTAAATCTAAATATTTTGAGTATTTTAAGAAACTAAAAGCCCTTGTAGAAAATGAAAAAGATTCAAAAATTAAGTGCCTCAGAACAAACCGAGGGGGAGAATTCACATCAAACGAATTTAGTGAGTTCTGTAATATTCATGGAATTAAAAGGGAATTCTCTACTGCTAGAACACCTCAGAAAAATGGGCTAGTTGAAAGAAGAAATCGAACAGTCCAAGAAATGGCAAGAACAATGCTATTAGCAGCAGACTTACAGCCTAGACTCTGGAGAGAAGCAGTAGGGATAGCTGTCTATACATTGAATCGAACTCAATTAAGACCAAATTGTGAAAAAGCTCCTTATGAGCTATGGAAAGGAAGACCTGCTTCGGTGAAGTACTTCAAGATCTTTGGAAGCAAGTGATTCATAAAAATAAATGATGGCTCACCCGGAAAGTTTGATTCTTGGGTTGATGAAGGGATATTTCTTCAATACTCTACAAGGAGCAAGGCTTACAAGTGCTACAATTATCGACTGAAGAAAATAGTGGAAAGCATTGATGTAAAGGTTGATGAAGATCTTCCAGAAAAGGAAATTGAAGAACATGAAGATGACTTTCTCATTGAAAAGGAAGAACCTAAAGAAGAAGAAATAGATGAGGAAGAAGAAGAAGAAGAAGAGGAAAGAGAACCACCTAATACCCCTTCAAAGATGAAGTATGTCCAAAGACATCATCCAGAAGAGCAGATCATTGGCGATAGAGATGAAGGTGTGCAGACCCGAAGAAGGATAACAATCACACCCAAGAGAAAAGTCATTGCCCTCCTATCTATGATAGAACCAGAAACATTTGCAGAAGCAAGTAAGGATCCTCATTGGGTAAAATCCATGGAAGAAGAAATGTCCCAAATTGAGAAGAACAAGACATGGGAGTTGGTACCTCATCCAAAGGACAAAAACATAATAGGAACCAAATGGGTGTTCAAAAATAAAATGAATGAGGAAGAACAGGTTATCAGAAACAAGGCAAGACTTGTCTGCAAAGGCTATTCACAAATTGAAGGAATTGACTTTGAAGAGACATTTGCACCAGTGACCCGTATGGAAGCTATCAGGATTTTCTTGGCATTTTCTTGCTCAAAAGGATTCAAAATCTATCAAATGGACTTGAAATCAACATTTCTAAATGGAGAACTCAAGGAGGAAGTCTACATGGAGCAACCAGAAGGTTTTGATCTAACAGCAGGAAAGGACTTAGTCTGTAAGTTGAAAAAGGTTTTATATTGGTTGAAACAAGGTCCTAGAGCTTGGTATGCAAGATTGGATCACTACCTACAACAAAAAGGCTTCAAAAAGGGAGTGGCTGGAAGTAATCTATACATAAAGATAGATGAAGGTAAGTTACTAGTTGCTCTTGTTTATGTCGATGATCAGATTTTTGCTAGTAATAATGATGAAATGAGCCATGAATTTTCTCAAAGAATGTCAAAAGAGTTTGAGATGTCAATGATAGGAGAGCTGTCCCACTCCCTTGGACTTCAAGTATCTCAAACCAGAGTAGGATTGTGTATATCTCAAACCAAATATCTAAAAGACATGCTCAAAAAATATGGAATGGAGGACAGTGCACCCATGAGCACACCTATGACCACAAACTATAAACTGAGCAAAGATGATGACTCCCCTCTAGTAGATGCAACTCATTACAGGTTAATGATTGGAGCCCTTCTATACTTAACAGCTACAAGACTAGACATAATGTAGGCAGTAGGAATGGTGGGAAGATTTCAATCTACTCCCAAACAATCCCACTTATTAGCTGTAAAAAGAATTCTTAGATACCTAAAAGCAACTTTTGATTTTGGTCTTTAGTACCCAAAGAGCTCAACACTGACTGTCACTGCATACACTGATGCTAATTGGGCTAGAAGTATAGATGATCAGAAAAGTACTAGTGGAAATGAGTTCTTCCTAGGAGACTATTTAGTATCCTGGCTCAGCAAAAAACAGTCATCCATATCATTATCCACAGTCGAAGCCCAGTATATTGCTACAACAGACTGTTGTACTAAGATACTATGGATGAACCAAGCTCTAAGATATGTCGACATATGTACAAATCAACCGATTACCATCTATTGTGACAACACAAGTGCTATCAATCTCAATAAAAATCTAGTGATGAACTCAAGAACCAAACACATACCAATCAAGTATCATTTCCTTCGTGAGCAAGTAGCTGAACAAAACATCATCCTGGAATATATTAGTACTAAGGAGCAGATAGCTGATATTTTCACAAAAACTCTTCCTCGAGAAGCATTCGAACATCTGCGTCAAAAGATGGGGGTTATTTCTTTATCATCACTCAAGTTCATTCATAAAGATGTAGCAGGACAGGGGGAGCAGTTTGATAGGGGGAGTCCATATGCATTCCTTTGCCATTGATGTTAAAGGGGGAGAGCAGAAGAATATTGCCATCAATAACAAAGGGGGAGACTGTTGGACACAGATTTTCACTGATGTCAATATGGAAATATTAGAGAGCAAAAGGAGCCAATAGGAGTAGAACAGAGGATGCAGACAGCCATTACAGCAAAAGAGGAACAAGAAGAGCTATAAGGAAGCAGATAGAGCCATCAGAGGAGCAATGGGTGCATTTATATTATCGGGAGCTATCGTGCCACAAAAGAATTATATGCATGAAGATATAGGCGGAGGAGCATATATCATAAATATGTGTTTTTACACTATCAGAGGCACAAAACCTATATATATATATATATATATATATATATATATATATATATATATATATATATATATATATATATATATATATATATATATATATATATTCGGGTCCGGCACATCGTATCACTATGAGGGGTCTATGTTAACGTTGACCCTGACCCTGTACGACTTTCAATCGCTGATAGCGAGTATCACATTGACACTTCATAAGTGGGAGCTACAATATGTCAAGCGGTCCATTGCAATTGTCGATAGTGATATCGCATCGGACCTCCGCCAGAGGCAACTCCTGACTGCGATTCATATCCACACAGACCCGCCATACATTACAAATATGACTTAATCTATGATCGCATCCATCGCATATTGTAAGCCGTAAAGCCTTGCCACATTGTAAGCACCGACTGCGATAGGCTATGGACCCGATGGGCATATTAACTATGCTTTAATACCATATCACATCGAGTCCATCGGAGTAATGGAGGATCAGTCATCGGCCATTGGCGGAGTCATGGGTCTGATATATAAAGGACCCCTAGGAGTCACGAATCGCCGATTGTGATTTAAGCGCAGACCCGATACAGGAATAGAAGGTTGAACGCCAGTGAGAAGGGGTGAATCATGGCAATTATGATTGTGATCGGGACAAAACATCTCTATTTAATTGAAAGAACTCTGTGTATGCTGCAATCATTGCCAAAAGGAGCACTGTTATGGTAAACCGGGAGGATGTGTTCTCCGTGGATCGTTTGGACCAATCTAATGAATCTACGTATCCCCAGAAAGTCAGTGAACTTGCACAGCGCAGAGGAAGCTGCAGCGACTGAGGAGGAAGCCTAAGAGGCGATGTAAGTGGAAATGAATGGACAGAGGCATGGGAATGTATAAAACAGTAAAAACAGAGAACTGTTTGTGTTGTTGTTGTGGTGAAGAACCAGAGTGTGAGGTAGCAGAAGCAGCAGAGGTAGAAGAGGCAGCAGAAGCAGCGAGGCAGGAGAGTAGGAGTGAGAGAACCTCAGCTGAATGGAGTGTAGCAGCATACCAGTTTATACCAAGGTTGGGTTGGAGCCCAAGAGGTTGGAGCCTTAGAACTGAACAGGACTGAAGTCATTGGGGATAGGTGCTCCTAAGTGCAGAACCACTACAAAATATAGTTGGTGCTCTGGAGGTTGGAGCCTCACTGAAGTCCAAGTTGGAGCTTGGAAACTATTCACAATCAGATATATACTTATATTGTATTTATTTCATTGCATTGTCTTGAGTTTTAATAAAAGTATTAATTCCAGTTGTTGATTTTTGTGTTCTATGTATACATATACATATCTATATATGGTTTTGGTAATCACTAGAACAATTAAAAAAAAAAAAAAAAATATTGATTCACCCCCCTCTCAGTATTTCCAACAGGTTATAATATATTTTGGTTATTATTTGTTATTGGAGGAACATGAGGTGGAGTGAAACACCCGAGTTTCACACTTCGTTTCCACCCAAATCACAAGGAATCTCACAAAATCATTGAAAACCCACTTCCAAAATGCGCTAATTTAGATAAAAGTTAGAGGAATTTGCTGGAAAGTGAACATATTTGGATAAATCTCGATCTGAGTGGGACGGATCCTAAATTGAATTTCGTACCAGTTTCAGGAGGTTGATTTCAGACTTCGTTTCTAAGAAAACAGAGAAGAATATCAATGAACGGTTAAAAACCCATTTCCAACTCAAAGGATTTTTCATATTGTTGGATATTTGTGAAGATATCATCAATTCTATATTCTTATAGTTCACATATGCATATAAGCTGAATCAATTTAGATCATTTTACTCATGTATGATAGGTGTTTCATTTCTATTGTTTGTGATTCAGTAGCTATTTTTTCATGGTTATTAGATTGCGTTTAGATTATTCATAGTTCAATTTTATTTTTTTTTGGTCTTTAAATTTTGATCATTCTAGAGACTCACATGAGCAACAAACAAAAACCTCCTTTCAAGGATTGAAATCATTCTTATTCATTAATGCCAATTACATCATTTTCTGGTCATCATTATCCTTTTGTGTATATGTACAATTGTATAGATTAAATAGCAGTTGGATTCTCATTGTATATATACCATTATATGCATTTAGGAGAATTATAGGAATTCCTTGTCTTTTCCTTTTGCGAGAGGAAGAGGCATAAGGCCATCAAAGCCTTTAAACCCGTCGAGAATGACCATCCCAAATAGTTGAGGCTGTGTGAAGAGCTTTGTTCTAGGTCGTTTCTCCTTTGTTGACATAGGCGTGCCAATGCCCATGTCAACAGGACCATGTGCATGTAGCACCACCTCCGAGATTGTTTCCACGACCATCTTAGAGCGTGATATTGTCGATGGAGCTAGATCAGTCGTCATAATTTGGTATTGAGACTAGGCATACAATAACAGATAACATGCATATGGCCCATTGCACATGTCGCATTGCGTGGAGAGATGAGAAGACCACCTTCATTGCCTCATGGCCCACCGGTTGCATTATATGATGATTCATATCTCGAGAGTCTAGGGCATGACCAACTTTTTTCATATGCACGTACGTGTCATGATACCATCCGTGACACTTGGAGGGTGCACGACCCATGTGACATAGACCAAGTACATATATACAAAACTTTTGACTCTTATTGTCAAATTTTACATTATTTATATTAATAATTTCACGGTAACATGCATGCACAACCCAATTGCAAAGATGAGCTTCTGAGGTCATATGAGGGGGCATTTGACCAACCAAAGCAACCTCCTCTAGTGCATGTTTCCATGGCTCAGTCTCCTCCACCTCCACCTCCACCTCATAACACTCATGAACTAACAATTGAGGTGAATTTTTTTATTCTTAAGATTTCAACAATTTTTTTTTTTAAAGTTACATGTATGCACTCTAATTAATTAGTAGACTAATTATAATTTGTCCTTGTAATTGTGTACACATGCCCAGATGCAGAAGGGTGTCGATGTTACATTTAGGTGGATGCATGAGTGGGATGTTGGGTATGGAGGCATTGAACCATAGGCATGGGAGCACCAAACCCAGATTGATCAGACCCCCATCCCACCTGACTTCCATTTACACTCGACTGAGTCATAGGTAGGGGACTATTTAAATGCACAGTTCAAAATCATTTATTTCCAGATTGTTTATATTTGTACAAATAATGTTTTAATTAATTTGAATTTGAATGTGTTATATTGCAATACTGGATTAGGACGCTCACTTTGAGCAGCGGAACACACATAAGAGTTCTAGAAGAGATACTTTATGAAGTGGATCATAGATAGTTTGTATATTTTTAAGCCCATTCAATAAGGCATATTCACATGTGATGTACACACTTTGTATATTTTCATACATGGACAATTTATGGATGCATGAACCTTATTTCAGTTTATGGACGCTTATTATTTCAGTTTGTGGATGTTCATGTGTATAATGTAATTTGTATATATTTTCATATGGATAGTTTATCATCATACTTTTGACGGTGTTGGATCCACCAACATTCAGGGGATCTCCCCGATATGAAGTCCCAATTAGAACTCACATCGTTTGGTGTAGGAGCCCCATTCGGTATGATGGCTCGGTTGCCATTTAATTAGATATTTTACTTGGCTCTTGTTGTTCAACAAATGAGAGTGTGATACTGGTATCTTCAAAAAGCGAGGTGAGTGTGCTTGGTGAGTGTGTAACGTAATTGTGTCTAGGTTCTCTTACTGCAAAGGGGGAGCCTCTAAGTGAGAGGTAATAGTACCACCTAGGAAGAGACACACGTGAACCAGAAAGGTATGTCTGACATCCAGCGGAACAGTCCACAACGGATGTTGCCGTTGTTAAAACCAAAGTACAAGGGAAGACTCGCCCACCATCCAATAGAGTAGTCCACAATGGATGTGATGGTCATTATAACCAGTAAGCGAGAAAGGTTTGTCTAGTATCCTATGGAGTAGTCCACAGGATGAGACAATAGTGATAACCAATACAACACATTCCCAATAAGTTAAGTACTAAAACAAATGAAATAGTTCAACTATCTTTGTACATGTGAAACAAACATGAATTACAAATGCCGAAAGAATAGTCTTACAAACATCCACAAGACATGCATGAAAACGTGTTGGCTTATAGAGGCTTCTATATTAAGCAAAAGTTCCAAGACACCTATTTACATCATACATCATTAGCCCTAGTAGTGGGACATTGGAGCCACTTCTTACTCCTCAAAGAACCGACTGAAAACTCTTTATGCTTTGTGGGAGGAGCTAAGGTGAAAAGTCCTTTCTCATACAATGAAGGGGGTATATATAAGCAAAGGTGATGCTAGACCCTTGTGACTCTTGGACTTTTGTTGGGAACGAGATCCCCCAAAGGACAGTTTTGGGGCTAAAAGCCTATATTTTGAGTCAAATTTTGTAATAAAATTGTAAAGACTCCGCATTTTGTGGTTGCGGAGCGTGTAGGTGTTATAAGTCATAAAGGGTTGTCCGCCCTTAGTTTTTTTAAAGTAAAGTCAGCTGTAAGAGATCTACCCATGGTTCACAGACTATGGGATTGTATAAAAAGAGCTAAGCTCTAAGTAGTTTTAGATACACACAAGAGAAGAGAGTCGTAGCTCTAAAGTAAGAAGTCTAAGTTTCAGGTTGTAGCGTAGGTAGAGGCTCTGTAGCTGAGTGCACAAAGGCCTAGGATAGAAGTTCGTAGCTAAGTGTGCGGACCCCTGCAGCTGTGTGGGTAGGGTGAATAGTGTCTATAATCACTTGGAAGATATCAATAAAGAGAAGTATTCTGCAATTTCTGTGTCTTTGTTCTGATTGATGCATCTTGTCATTTTATGTATGAATTTCCTTTATACTGCTTATATGGTGTGCGAATGTGTATAATTACGTTGGATAACTGAATGCATATAAGAATATCTATTTACGTAGTGCTAACTGTGAATATCTAATAAGATAAGTAAGACTCTCAATATAACTTGACAATCTAAGCAATACATTGCCTTAGCAACACGAAAGCATTTGAATCGAGGGTCAGGGATGCGCAAAGGTCAACTGTACCCTTTCACGGAGGTATTGAAGGATGGAATAGAGGGCTCGTCTGGCAAGCCCAAGAGCGAAGTAACCTGCGTGAAAGCAAGAATAGAAGGAATAAAATGACATCACGACCATCTCAGGGTGCGGAAACTTGGTTCCAGCATCCCCCCATACTACTTCGGTTGAGACCTCGGTCCGCGCCCCGCGGGCTGATGCTGAAAGAGCCAGTAGTGTAGGGATTTATTTGGCTAATTAACGCTAAACCTGGGTCAGGCCCCCTCAAGCCAACAAATGGTTCCGTTTCCGGGACCAATGTTATCAAACCAGCTCACAAAACGATAGAAAAGATAGATAAATGCCTTAGAAATAAGTCCCTTTGAGGGGGAAACCTCCTTTACATTACACAAACGAACAATTCTTGGATGATAAAAATGACAAGACCTCCTTTCTATATATATGATTCTAAGGGGTCATAATATAATCAGAGTCGACATAATAATAATAATGTAAGGACACAATAATAACAAGCTTCTTTGGGGCACAATAATAACAATATGGGGACTACATGGGAACAAAAATATAATATGGTGGTTGTACTAATAACAATAAGGGATTACACTAGCAGTATAGGGACCTAACATGCCCCTCTCCTTCAAAAAGTGTTGTCCTCAACGCTTGAGTAGTTCTTGATGCTTCTGTATAAAATTATTGTCCTCCCTTGTGGAATCTTCAGCAGGTAAGTTCTTCCACTTGAGGGGATACTCTGGAATTGATTGATTTCGTAGCTGTCAGGTTCTTGTTTCTGTGACTGCTCCAGGCTCCAATATGATTTTTCCTTCCTCATTAAGTTTTGGAAATATTGTTTGAACTACGATCTTATGCAACTTTTGAATGAGTGGCCACACTTCTTTGTCCTCCTTCCATTCATCGCTTGCTTCGTTTATCCAATCTGGTTAGATAATAGAAATAGCACAATGCAATGCTTCCACATCCTCATCCTTTATTGAGAGTGCATCTGCCACAACATTTTGCTTCCCCTTTTTGTAGATGATTTCAAAGTCATAACCTAACATCTTTGTGACCCATTTTTGTTGCTCTTCCAAGGATAATCTTTATTCTAAAAAGTATTTAAGACTATCATGATCCGTTTTTACCTTGAAGTGTCTTCCCATTAGGTAGGGTCACCATTTCTTAAGTGCATGTAGTATTGCCAACATCTCCTTCTCATAAATAGCTTTGTGTAAATACTTTCCTTTGATTGGACGACTTTCAAAAGCAATGGGTCTTTCATCTTGCATTAAAACAACACCAATTCCATGTCCTGAAGCATCACATTCCACAACAAAGGTTTTTGTGAAGCCTGGCATAGCTAAGACCAGTGCTTGGCACATTGCCTCTTTAAGATGTTCAAAGGCCTTTGTTGCTTCTAGAGTCCATGAAAATGCATCTTTCTTCAATAATGTTGTTAGAGGGATGCTATTCTCCCATAATTCTTAACAAACTTGCGATAATACCCTATCAACCTGAGAAATCCTCGCAAATCCTTTATGGATGTGAGGATTTTCCATTCCTTAGTGGCTTTAATTTTGCTAGGGTCTACCTTAACACCTTCATGAGATAAAATATGACCCAAATATTCCACCTCTTGTACTCCAAAGAAACATTTGGAGCTTTTTGCATATAATTGTTTCTCCTCCAATAGTTTGAGCACCCTGTCAACATGTTGAACATGATCCTTCCAAGACTTGCTGTAGATTAGTATATCATCAAAAAATACTAACACAAATTTTCTAAGGAAGGGTTTGAAAATGGAATTCATCAAACCTTGAAATGTAGAAGGTGCATTGGTAAGGCCAAAAGGCACGACCAAAAATTCATAATGACCCTCATGTGTTCTAAATAATGTTTTCAGAATGTCTTTAGTCTTCATTCTGATTTGATGATATCCTGAACGAAGATCCAACTTGGTGAAGTAAATTGATCCATGCAATTCATCCAATAATTCATCAATGACAGGAATGGGAAATTTATCTTTAATAGTGAGCTTGTTGAGCTCCCTATAATTCGGACACATGCGCCATGATCCATCCTTCTTGTGCACCAATACTACTAGAGTAGAGAAATAACCTTGACTAGGTTGAATTATACTAGCCTCTAGTATTTCTGCAACCATACATTCAATTTCACTGTTTTTGGCATAGGGATATCTGTGCGGCCTGATGTTTGGAGGAACACTTCCTGGAATCAAATGAATAGCATGATCATGATCACGAATAGGTGGGAGGCCTTTGGGAGTCTCAAATACCTTGGAATGATTGTCCAAGAATTTTTGGAGATCTGGGGAAATAGATGATTTCGATGTTGGAACCTATAGTGAACATAATTGTGCAATTATGCCTCGTTGCTCCTTCTTTAGAAGCTTTTTCATACCGTTAGAGCTAATTATCTTTCTCGGTTTCCATGCAATACCCCTTAATTCAACTTCCTTTCCTTCGCACAAAATTTCATGAAAAGTTCGTGAAAATTAAAAGCTATTGTACCCAACGATTGTAGCCATTGGACTCCTAGTACAACATCAACACCACCCATTGGAATGGAAAGAATTGGGCTATTCAATACATATTCTCCCATGGATAGCTTGATATTATGGTGCTTTCCAGAGAAATTTAAGGTTTCTCCACTTGCAACCATCACTTGAAACTCTGGTGCTGGATATAGGAAGCAATTCAATTCCTTCAATATCTTACAATGAATAAAATTATGGGTACTTCCCAAATCAATCAACACTATTACCTTTTTCTTCTTGACATGTCCTTCTATCTTGATAGTTTGAGGAGTAGTAATTCTAGCCAATGCATTACAATATATCGTCAGATTCATTTCTTCTTTATCTAGGGTTTGTTCTTGGAGTATTGTTGTGTGTGGAGCATGATTGTTTAAAGGTCTTTGTTTCAGCCATATGTATACCCCAGGAAGTTTGTACACCCCTCCACGCGGGGGGGACTTGTCCCCCCCCGCGGGGGTCTTGGGGGTGCTGATCCCCCCCGACTGGGGGGTCCGGGGGCTCGGGGGCAGTGCCCCCGAAGCTAAAAACAGATGTAAAATTGCCTTGTAAAAGTATAGTAATTTCTAGTCAATCTAGGCTGTTCATTAGGCAGATGATCTGACGATAGAACTTATGTTTAGTTTAGGGTTTTTTTTGCCCTAGAAGGCAACCCCTCTCTTTGTATGAGGGCATTGTATTTGAGGCTAAGATATAGATGTGTATTCCGTGAGCGAGAAATAGAGAGGTGACACTGTGAGAGAAAATAGAGGATTACAGCGGATCTGTTGTAGGTTGTGTCTCTTCATTTTTGTTGGTTAATAGAAAGGAAGGACTGGTTGTTCGGGGTGGACGTAGCCCAACTGGGTGAACCACACATATCTGTGTCTCTCTTGTTTTATGCGTTTTCTATGTTTATATTTCTGCAATATTTTATGTGTTCCATTGCTCCGTAATATATAATTTTATAACAACTGGTATCAGAGTCGAAGGTCTATTTGGCTGATAAAATCACAGGAAAGAAGGATTCCTCGTTCGAGTGGGAGCAATGGTGGAAGATGGTAAGTTTAGGGTTGAGAAATTTAATGGCCAAAACTTCTCGCTATGGAAGATTCAGATGGAAGATTATCTGTATCAGAAAGATCTGTACCTACCATTGAGCGGAAAAACAAAGAATCTGACGGCTATGACAGATGAAGAATGGAACCTTCTTAATAAAAAGGCACTCGGAACAATACGGTTGTGCCTTGCTTCGTCAGTCGCCTTCAACATTTCGAAGGAAACAACAACGGAGGGTTTGACTCAGGCATTGTCGAAACTATATGAAAAACCCCTCAAACAAGGTATTTCTTATGAAACGGTTATTTAAAATGAAGATGTCGGAAGGTGGATATGTTGCAGATCATTTAAATGATTTTAATATAGTTACAAGTCAGTTAAGTTCTGTAGGGGTAAACTTTGAAGATGAAGTTAGAGCTCTGTTATTCTTGTGCTCATTACCAGAAAGTTGGAATGGTTTAGTAATGGCCATTAGTAACTCTGTCTCTGGATCTAGTAATTTAAAGTTTGATGATGTTGTTGGTGCTATCCTTAGCGAGGAAATGCGACGGAAAAGCTTCGGTGAGACATCGGGTAATGCTTTGAGTGCAGAGTCTAGGGGAAGAAAAATGGAAAGAGGAAAGAGCTCAGGATATCGCAGTAAATCAAGGAAAGGCAGATCCAAGTCCAGATCGGGGATAGTGTGCTGGAAATGCGGAAAGAAAGGACACCTAAAGAAAGACTGTAGATATCGAAAGGGAAAAGAAGGAGATGCACAGCAAGAAAACAATCATGAAGCAAATGTGACAGGTGAGGTGTTACAAGATGCTTTGATTCTTTCTTTCGAAAATATCACTGATTCTTGGGTGGTAGATTCAGGGGCCTCATTCCATGCCACACCTGATAAGAAATACTTTCATGACTATGTTCAAGGAGATTTTGGACAAGTTCGTTTGCGTGATGATAAACCCTATAAATATGTTGGAATGGGTAAGGTTCTTGTAAAAAAACAGAATGGAAACCAATGGCTACTAAAGGAGGTAAGGCATGTTCTAGATCTAAGGAAAAATCTGATTTCAACAGGGCAGTTAGGCGGTGAAGGTTGTGTGACAACTTTCACAGATAAAGCTTGGAAGGTCACCAAAGGAGCCCTGGTAATAGAAAAAGGTGAAAAGGTTGGTACATTGTATTTATGCAATGGTATTTCTAACTCTGTTAATGCTTTAACTTCCAAAGGAGCAGATGCAGCATTATGGCATCATAGGCTCGGACACATGAGTGAAAAGGGGATGAAGATTCTTCACTCAAGGAATTTGTTGCCGGGTTTGAAGAATGTTGATTTGGACTTCTGTGAGAATTGCATTTATGGAAAACAGAAGAGAGTTAGATTTCTCAGAGTTGGGAAAGGAAAGAAGAGCGAAAAAATTAGAGCTTGTGCATAAAAATGTATGGGGACCTGCTCAGGTATCATCTCTCGGTGGCTCTCGTTATTATGTTACTTTTATTGATGATGCAACTAGAAAAACTTGGATTTATTGTATTAAGAATAAATCTGATGTATTTGATACTTTCAAGAAATGGAAAGCTTTGGTTGAGATTGAGACAGGAAAGAAATTGAAGTGTCTTAGATCAGACAATGGAGGTGAATATTGCAACAAAGAGTTTGATAGGTACTGTTCAGAGCATGGAATTCGCAGAGAGAAGACAGGTCCAAGAACACCACAAGAAAATGGTGTGTCAGAAAGGATGAACAGAACAATCATGGAGCATGCAGGATTGCCTTTACAGTTTTGGGCAGATGTTGTAGATACTGCTATTTATCTAATAAACAAAGGGCCTTCAAGTTCCTTGGATGGTAGTGTTCCAGAGGAAGCATGGATAGGAAAAAAAGGTAAACTACTCTTTTTTAAAGCCTTTTGGTTGTGAGGCCTTTGTCCATATTGATAAAGAAAATAGAACAAAGCTTGAGGCAAAATCAAAGAAATGTACCTTTATTGGATATGGTGTTAATGATTTTGATTATCGCTTATATGATTACGAAAATCAAAAAATCATTAGGAGCAGAGATGTAATATTCAATGAAAAGGTCTTGTATAAAAATCAGTTGCAGGAAAAGAAACAGGAAAAAGAAAACAAGGAATACGCAGTTCTTGATGAAATCACTGAAAAAGTAAAGGTGCCTGAAAATAATAATAATCAACAACAGCAACCACCACAACAGCAACAGGCACCCCAAACACCTGAAAGTGGTGTTAGAAGATATACCAGGATAAGTAGACCCCTTGAACGATACTCTCCTTCATTATATTATTTATTGTTGACTGATTCTGGTGAACCCGAATGTTATGAAGAAGCAATGCAGGTTGAAAGCAGGAAGAAGTGGGAGGTAGCCATGGAAGAAGAGATGGACTCCTTAATGCATAACCAGACTTGGGACTTAGTCAGGTTGCCTGCAGGAAAAACTACATTGAAGAATAAATGGGTTTACAGGCTGAAGGAAGAAGATGGAGGAAAACAGAGGTACAAAGCTAGACTTGTGGTGAAGGGGTTTGCACAGAAAAAAGGTATTGATTTTGATGAAATATTTTCTCCTGTTGTTAAAATGACTTCAATCAAAACTATTTTAAGTCTAGTAGCAGCTGAAGATTTGCATCTTGAGCAGTTAGATGTAAAGACAACCTTTCTCCATGGGGATTTGGAGGAAGAGATATATATGTAGCAGCCACAAGCATATGAGGTGAAAGGGAAGGAGAAACTAGTGTGCAGGTTGAAGAAGAGCTTGTATGGCTTAAAATAGGCTCCAAGACAATGGTATCTAAAATTTGACAAGTTTATGTCTGAACAAGGTTATACTAGATGCCACTCTGATCATTGTGTTTATCTGAAAAAGAAAAATGATGGCAGCTATATTATATTGTTATTGTATGTAGATGACATGCTTGTTGCAGGGTCTAACATGCAGGAAATAAATGTGCTCAAAAGAAAATTGGAAAATTCATTTGCAATGAAGGATTTGGGATTTGCAAAACAAATCCTTAGTATGAGAATCACTAGAGACAGGAAAAATCGCAAATTAACATTGTCTCAGAATGAGTACATACAAAAGGTGTTGAAAAGATTTAATATGCACAATGCAAAACCAGTTAGTACACCTTTTGCTAGCCATTTCAAACTTAGTAAGGAAATGTGCCCAAAGACCCAAGAAGACATGGATTATATGTCTAAAGTTCCATATGCATCAGTGGTTGGAAGCTTAATGTATGCAATGGTCTGCACAAGGTCTGATATTGCACATGCAGTGGGAGTTGTAAGTAGGTACATGAACAATCCTGGAAAGGAACATTGGATGGTAGTGAAATGGATTCTCAGATATTTGAAAGGTACCACAAATCAAGCATTATGCTTTGGTGGTGCAAACATGTCTCTACAGGGATATGTTGATGCAGATATGGCAGGTGACAAAGATAACAGGAGGAGCACTACAGGATATGTATTTACTGTTGGTGGAACAACTGTCAGTTGGGTTTCAAAAATCCAAAGTGTTGTTGCACTTTCAACAACAGAAGCAGAGCATGTTGCTGCTACAGAGGCTAGTAAAGAAATGATTTGGTTACAAAGGTTTATGGGTGAATTGGGTAAGGAGCATGATATGGGCACGTTATACAGTGATAGCCAAAGTGCCATTCATCTTGCAAAGAACTCAACATTTCATTCTAGGACTAAACACATACAACTCAAGTACCATTTCATACGATCAGTGTTGGAAGATGGAGAGTTGAAGCTAGAAAAGATATACACTAGCCAGAATCCTATAGATATGCTAACAAAAGTTGTAACCAGGGAGAAACTGAGAATATGCTCAGTTTCAATTGCTCTTCAAGGATGACGATGAAGATGAGAAATAGCTAGGTCCAAAGAGGAGTCATTGTCCAACAAATGAAGCAGCGGTGGAGTTGCTACAATCATTCTCCAAGTGGGAGATTGTTGTGTGTGGAGCATGATTGTTCAGAGGTCTTTGTTTCAGCCAGATGTATACCCCAGGAAGTTTGTACACCCCTCCACACGGGGGGGTGCGGGGGGGACTTGTCCCCCCTACGGGGGTCTGGGGGGGCTGATCCCCCCCAGCTGGAGGGTCCGGGGCCAGCAGTCCCCCGACGGGGGCTTGGGGGCAGCGCCCCCGAAGCTAAAAACAGATGTAAAATTGCCTTGTAAAAGTATAGTAATTTCTAGTCAATCTGGGCCATTCATTAGGCAGATGATCTGATGATAGAACTTATGTTTAGTTTAGGGTTTTTTTTTGCCCTAGAAGGCGGCCCCTCTCTTTGTATGAGGGCATTGTATTTGAGGCTGAGATATAGATGTGTATTCCATGAGCGAGAAACAGAGAAGTGACATTGTGAGAGAAAACAGAGGATATTACAGCGGATCTGTTGTAGGTTGTGTCTCTTCATTTTTGCTGGATAATAGAAAGGAAGGACTGGCTGTTCGAGGTGGACATAGCCCAAACTGGTTGAACCACGTATATCTGTGTCTCTCTTGTTTTATGCGTTTTTTGTGTTTATATTTATGCAATATTTTATGTGTTCCATTGCTCCATAATATATAATTTTATAACAAGTATATCCTCTTCTTTTGACATTTCTTGTTCCTTTTCTTCCTCCTCTTCAAAATCTATGTAGAATAATTTCTTCTTAGCACACTTATAACCTTTAGTGTATTTTCTATCACAACTGTAACAAAGCCCGTTTTCTCCTTTTTCTTCCAATTGTTGTGGTGTCAACCTTGTAGGTTGTGGAAGGCTAGGGGCAACAACACTTCCATCTTTATAGTTGTGAGTGGTAGGCTTCCTGTTGCCATAATTTTGCTTTTCATTTTTCTTGCTAACTTGAATGCCTTCTCCAATGAATCAGGTTCCCAAAGGTGAACCTCATGTTGGATATTATCCTTTAAAGTCCCTATGAACACATCAATCCTATGCTTCTCTAGAATATCTTTTACCCTTATGTTCAATTTTTGGAAGTCCTCAATGTGCTCCATCATTGAACCCTTTTGTTTGAGATTTATCAATTGGCTAAAAAATGTGTTTCTTTTTATATCCTCATAATGTGCTATCATTTCTTCCGTAAAAATTGCCCAAGTGACAATTTTTTTACGAGAGAAAATCCATTGATACCATACAAACTGATTTGGTTCCAAATATAAAGTTGCAATACGTACCTTTTGTGCATTTTGCACATTATGGAGATCAAAAAATTGCTCCATCTGTAGTATCCATGTTCCAGGATCCTTGCCATCAAACTTCCTCATATCAATTTTTGGAACATGGTGGGTCTTCAATCCAACATTATAGTCTATGAAATCATGATTAACATTTCTTTTGTTCTCATCATGAGTTTCCTTTACTACCCTTTCACCATTAGTAATCATTTCTTGTAGCAACTTATTCAAATTTATCTTCAATTCTTCCATCTTAGCATCCATGCCATTCATTTTAGCTTCGATGCCATCCATCTTAGCTACCATGCCATCCATCTTAACTTGCATGCCATTCATATTAGCTTCCACACCATTCATCTTGGCTTCAGTTACCTTTTGTGAGTGAAATTTGTTGTACTTGGTCTTGTAATTTTGATATATCATGTTGCATTTCTTCCTCTTCTTCACAAGTCATGCTAGAGCTTTCAGGTTGCTTACTAGGTGTTTCCATTTTCTTTCTTCGAGGCATCAATTAATGCTAATAATTCTTCACTATTCCCTTTGAATTCCTTCAAAATAATTTTTTAAACCAATCTTATGCAAAATTTAAAAAAAAAAAACTACAAACTTTTTTTTCACTTTGTAAGAGCTCGATATTGAATCTATTGTATCTCTATAACTGCGGATCTTGAATATCTAAAATTACATCCTGGAGTAGTCCTTTGAGTACTTTTTCTAACCACACAATTCTAATCAAGATTGGATTCTCCAAGGAAGAGTTATGCCAAATCTCCCGTGGTGACTTGATTATAGACTAGTTCAGTAGAACAAACATGTACGAAGTGCCACGTGTCACTATTTCGACCTTAGTACCTAAAACCGATATACAAAAAACTATAGGCCGTCCTCTTTCTGAAACTTCTTATGAAATTTCAATCTGATGCTTAGAACTAAAGTTATGACAATTTTCCCCAGGTCAACTGTTTGGAATGTAATTTGGGAGTCTGCACAAACCCTAACTTCCTTAGATCATATCTCCGAAAATATAGTGAGACAAGATCTGAAATTCGGACCCGAAGTTTGGAATGATTTCAGCTCAAATGGGTTTTTTTAGCTTCTGAAACATCACGAACAAAAATTTATAGCGAAAAGGCCACCATGACCTGTTTGGAGTAGTGAAACCCTAGAATCCAAAGCTCTGATACCAAATGTTATGAAACCAGCTCACAAAAATATAGAAAAGATTGATAAATGCCTTAGAAATAAGTCTCTTCGAGGGGGAAACCTCCTTTACATTACACGAATGAACAATTCTTGGATGATACAAATGACAAGACCTCCTTTCTATATATATGAGTCTAAGGGGTCAAAATATAATCAGATCCGACATAACAATAATAATGTAAGGGCACAATAATAACAATATGGGGACTACATGGGCGCAACAATATAATAAGGGGGTTGTACTAATAACAATAAGGGGTTACACTAGTAGTATAGGGACCTAACAACCGAAATTTGCATAAGAGATGTGTGATGTCGTATCACTGGAATCCAACTAAGAAAGAGATCGGATACTGGTTGGATAGGAAGATCCACGAATTCGCCACGCAAGAGAACAGAAACCTGTGACTAACAAAGGAACAGTGGCTGGCCAGGTACCTGTATACAAAGATCCATGAGATCTTTTTCTACTCCTTTTCGATTGAGCTATATGAGTGGATCGCAAAGCTAGCATATAGCCAAGGAAGGTGGAAACTTGACAGTCCTATTGTGTGGACCCTAGAGTTAGTGCGAAGGTTGGAAGCATCGGAGGATAAGATCGCCCGCGTTGTCGATCATTGGCTCAATTGCGTCATAGGAGGATTTGTAACTGAATTTGCGGTCGACACCTCAGTCAACTACAACGAGGTGGAGTGATGCTTTTTCAAAGGACCACAAGGTAAGTACGTGAAATCTTTGAATACCTGGATTAAAATTCTATTAAGCAAAAAACGGTTTATGCATCTACCTTGATGTTCGGAGCTACGTGAAGTGGAAAAACTTATAGAAACGAAGAAAAAAAGGGTCTTGAATATAGTCCGTTGATTTCACCTCCGTGAGGTGATGAAGTGTAGAATTTCCTCTACAAATTAGCTAGCTCACTGATATCACGTAGAAATTTCACCTGTAGATCCAACTGATATATGTAATGTACTAAAGCATAATACTAGATCTACATCTACCATAAACTTTGCGGAAGCTTAATTGAACATGAGAAACATCAAGCATGAACAGATATAACTGAGAATGAGAAGTAATCAACCATAACACAGAAGATATAACCTGGGGAAAGCACTAGCCTAAAACCCCATCTCTGTATTATCAATCAAGTGGAAATCCTCAACAACATACAAAAAGAATCAGCTCAAAAGCTATCCTGGTCTCTCTGTACTCTGATGATGTAGCTCATGGACTACCTAGGCCTGAATATATAGGCTACACAAGTCCTCCAAGCTCCTATTTCCTTGTGCAGTTTTGATTGGGGTCCAATTACATAACATGTGTGAATTGGCCAAATCATACCTGCTTTCACCTTAGGTCCAACTATGCAGTACTAGAAGGAATAATATTCCTTCCTCATGCAAGGAATATTCACTAGGAATATCCTAGCAACTGATACTACACTGTCCCTCATCTGATCTCAACTGGGTTTTCGTATGAACTGCCATGCATCAATTATCCATGAGTGAATACTCAGTTATTTGAAAATACCAATTGTTACATGCATGCAAGCATCAACAAACTGAATCTCATTAATTTAACAACTTGTTAAATTAATCTAACTAGACTTGACTAAGTTAAACTAAGTCAACTGATCCTCTCAATATAGAACTCATCCTTAATTCCTCAATTAGTGGAGCAAATCAAGGTCATATTCCCGAATTAGTGGAGAAATTATTGCATGTTCTCACAAAGACTTCAAGTTTGATTTTCCTTAACTAATTAACTCAACCTGAATTAATTAATTTAATATTCAAACTACTGGTATGACCAAATTCGAATTTTACTTCCTATTTCTAGTCCAGGGACTGACTAAAATAGGAATCCACACTGCACTACTGAAAATAGAACTTCTATTTTTAGAACTTCCATTTTTCATTTCCTGTTGCCCAATCCAGCACTGATGCCCAAACTGCTATTTTTAGCACTTCTATTTTTAGCAATTTCTTGTAGCCAATTTTCAACACAAAGAAGGGATAGCATAGGTTTCTCTGCGAAGTGCTATTCAATTAATAAGGCAAGGATTCCCACGAATACCACCTCCACCCACACCACCTCCAACTTCACCACCATCAGCTGTGACTTCACCTGTACCACCTCCACCTCCATCACAGTTTAGTATGGCAAATTCAGTAAAGCTACCTTTGTTCAAAGGCTTAGGGAATGAGGACCCAAACCAATTTTGGTTTGTTGTAAAAGCTATATGGTAATCTCAGGGAATTACAGATGATAACATGAAGAAGGCGACATTGGTTAGTGTTCTGTAGGATCACGCTCTAACCTGGTATATCAAGTATGCTAATGATAACCTGAATGTTGGAGTGGCAGAAATTTAGACAACACTGAATAGAGAATTTAGTAGGCCTAAATCTGAAGCATAGTCTATTGTAGGGTTCAAAGAAATTGTGACGCAACCATGCGAGACACCTTGGGAACTTGATCAGAGGTTGAATGTAAAATCCGCGAAGCTAACATGAACCTGACAGACGAACATCATCGCGAATGGTTTGTGGCTTCACTCCTACCACACTTAAGGGTTGCGCTGTCACAACAGAAGATAATGACTTAGGTAGAGGCCTTGGAGATGGCAATGAGGCTGCATGAAACACCGATGCAAGATCCAAATCTAGGGGTTCAGTAGATCCATGCGCAGTTTAAAAATCTCTGCCCTGAGATGCAAAGCTTGAAGCAAGACAGGATAGTTCGACTAGACGTGCGTGAAGAGGTATGGTGTCTTAAATGAAATAATCATGGGCATGAAAAAGACCATTTTCCAGTATTTGCGAACTACCTTACAGGAGGAGGACCAATGCCTTTGAGGCTGGAAGCTCAAGCAGGACCAAGCGCGGGGCCTACATTGTGGTGCGCTATATGTTAGGTAGTAGGAAAACATGCCACAGATAACTATCATTTGTTGAAGAAGTTTGTACAGACATCGCAACAACTGTTCTACAATTTTTGTAGATCGTTTACAGGGCATGATGAGCTCAACTACAGAAGCTATGAGTTAATGATGGATAGAACTCCCGCCTATAGGGTTCAAGATGAAATGTGCCCCCCCTGACCAGAGCGCAAGGATGGCGCAGACAAGATTTCAGGGGCGTGGACAAGGTTGAGGTGGAGGAGGACTTGGCAGAGTTCGGGGACAATTGATCTGCTACAATTGTGGACGACCAGAACATTATGCCTATGATTGTACTAACCCAACATGTCTGTCGTGAAAATATTGCACTCTGTTTGATCATGAAACAGAAGATTGTCCTACACTGATAGCTAGGATACGTGACAAAGGGGCGCTACCACCTCCACCAGAACCTACAGATGGTGAGGTCTGAACCACGTGAAGAGGATCCAAATGTGAATATAGAGCTCTGGAGTGGAATCACAATAGGAGATGACAAGGGGAACCAGCCAGAAGACAATACATGGGTTCACAAAGCTCCAGCAAAGGAAACTGATTTTGATTTGGAGCGCACACGTGAAACCTTCATGGAAGCGAAGAAGAGCTTCGCTGAGGCCTCCACCTCAGGAGGCAAGGATAAGCGTGATCAGGAGATGGACCCTTCTATGCTTACAACTTTCCTAGAGACCTATATGAAGTTACTGCGTGATAGTAAGGTTGTGAAGTGGTTGCAAGAGCTTATAAATAGATGTGTTGGAAACACCTCGAGAGAGCTGCGCGTAGTATGAAAGCTTGGTAAGCATAAAACAAGAACGGGACATGAGATGAGACTGACTGCACAGATAGGACAGTATGAAATGGATCAAGTTATCTTGGACTTGGGGTCAGACGCAAACGTCCTACTAAAGTAGACTTGGGAACAAATGGGGAGAACCATGTTACAGTGGTCTCCAATTTAGCTAAGGATGGCAAATCAGCAGAAGATCATCCCCATGGGGTGGCTGCACGAGGTGACTGTGGATATTGAAGGTGCGAGCGCGCTGGCTGATTTTGAAGTAATAGAAATTTTGGATGATAGCAACCCCTATCTTGCACTCCTTAGAATTGATTGGGCTACTGATATGAACGGGGTAATCAACCTAAAGAAGTAAAAGATGATATTTGAGAAGAAATCACTCTGCATAATAGTACCCCTAGATCCTGCTAAAGGTTCGCATTATACTGAACCAGTCTGCGATTATGAGAGTGATGATGATATAAACTGTATCTATAAGATAATAGCGTGAGACCAATATTGGGTGAATCCAACAGCGGATGGATGAATTACATGGGATCGTGAGAGTTCATGCACTTCGGACTTTGATGAAGAACTAGAGCATTGGTAGAATCAGTTACATGAAGTAACTATGCTGAGTTGTAACATGATGACCCGGTTGCTACACTATGTGTCGTCAAAGGTAAGAAATATGCCTACTTATGATGGCCTGAATGATGTAGATATTTTTCTGGATGCATTTGAGAGGGAGGTACCAGAAAAGCAGCACTTCTAGGCATTGGATTGGGCACTGCGCGCTACGCCCGCAAGGTGGTGGGGTACACACAAGGGAAGCTTTGATGATTGGCGCGAATGTAGGAGAATGATGAGAACTTGATTTGGGAAGCCAAAGGTGCGAATGACATACAAGTATGA
Organism: Pinus tabuliformis; assembly: GCA_031772625.1. NCBI lineage: Eukaryota > Viridiplantae > Streptophyta > Pinopsida > Pinales > Pinaceae > Pinus > Pinus tabuliformis. The sequence goes on from CM062808.1 coordinate 668,510,294, forward strand.
TGGGTAGGATGATCCGCATGCGCACTTGGCAAAATGGGCTCAGGCTTATGGAGAGAAGCCCCAACTTGAATGGGTGCACTGTTCTGTCACACACTGGATATTGTCCCAATGAACTGGTATGTAGAAACAGAGCTCCACCATGGTATAGGTGAATGAGATATTCTGTGCGAAGGATTCATAATGACATTCAGTTTTGAAGACGGGTTCGACAGTATTGATGAAGCGCTACAAGGGGTGAAAGCAACAATATTTAGGATACCGCAGGATCCCTTAGACCTGATTCATCCTGAATGGGCTACTCAGCTGAGTCAAGCATTAGAATGTTATAACGTAACTGCTAAAGAAGAGGACAATGATACACAAAAGATTAACATCCCTAAAACAGAAGGTCACCACGAGGTTGAAGGACCATAGTTTGAGAATCCAGATATAACCACGCCACTGAAAACGAAACAAGTAAACATTGGTATTAAGGCAAAGCCAAAATTCGCCAAGATTGAAGATTACTGGGATGACACGATGGTGGATAAGGTCACTGAATTGCTCCGCGAATACCAAGATTTATTCCCTACCAAGTTTACAAATCTGAAGGGGATAATCGGGGACCTAGGTTTGATGAAGATCATGTTGAAACCTGACACAAAGTTGGTTAAGCAAAGACCTTACCGTCTCAATCCGAAGTACAAGGAAAAGGTCCTCTTAGAGCTCGATAAGATGCTCATGGCAAGAATTATTGAGCCTGTGGAAGAATTTGACTAGGTAATCCCAATGGTGGTACAGGAGAAGAAGAAGAAGGATGAAATAAGGATATGTGTGGATCTCAAAAAGCTAAATGATGCTTGTGTACATGATCATTTCCCAACTTCGTTCACTGATGAAGTGTTGGAAAATGTAGGTGGCCAGGAAGCATATTCCTTCACTGATGGGTTCTCGGGGTACCAGTAGATCAAAATCGCACCGGAGGATAGGAGCAAGACAACCTTCGTGACTGAGTGGGGTTGTTTTCATTACACTGTAATGCCATTTGGATTGAAGAATGCACTTGTGATCTTCTCACACGTAGTCATTGTGGCGTTCAAGGAATTTATTCATAAGTTCTTGGAAGTGTACTTTGATGATTGAACTGTGTTCGGGCTGGTAAAATGCCATGTAGCAAGGCTGCGCCTAATACTGGATACCTGTCGAAGATACCAGATCGCACTCAATCTGAAGAAATGTCTATTTTGTGTTCCCTTTGGGACCCTGCTGGGTCATGTGGGTTGCAGATAGGGACTGATGGTAGATCTCACGAAGATCATGGTGATACTGAACTTGGAAGCACCAAGGAGTGTGAAACAGCGGCGCACTACCCTAGGACATATGGGATATTACAGAAATTTTATTAAAGGCCATGCCCAGATCAATGTGCTTATCGAGAAATTGTTGAAGAAGGATGTCACGTTCTACTGGAACGAAGATTGTAAGAAGAGCTTGGATGTATTGAAAGAAAATATGGTCACTGTACTAATCCTACTCTTTCTAGACTGGAAGAAGGAGTTTCATGTACATGTTGATGCATCATGTATAACACTGGGAGCAGTACTGACATAGGCTAGTGGAGAAGGCCTAGACCACCCTATCACATTTGCGAGCAGAAGGTTATATAAAGCAGAGAAGAACTATTCCACTACTGAGCGCAAAGGGTTAGCTATGGTATATGCGCTCCAGAAGTTTAGGCACTACTTTCTAGGAGGCCATTTTAAGATGTACATAGATCATTCTGCGCTGAAGTACCTAGTCAATAAGCCTATGTTGGGGGGGAGAATATGCAGATGGTTGTTGTCGTTCCAAGTTATTGTGAAGCCTGGACAACTGAACACAGGATTAGACCATCTATCATGCATCGAAACAGGGGAAGAGCCCACTAATTTGGAGGAAGGATTGCCTGACGCGTAGCTATTTGTAGTCTATGTCACGGATGGTCATTTTGAAGATATAATACACTTCCTAATGACAGGAACTGCCCCAGAAGGATACATTGTCCAGCAGAAGAAGGAACTAGTGGTGCACGCGGTAGATTTCTCTGTCATAGCTGGGCATCTATACAAAATGAGGTCTGATGAGATATTGCAACAATATGTACCTGAGTTTGAAAGAAGTAGCATCCTCGCGAATGCTCATGGGGGCGCCACAGGAGGACATTATGCAGGGAGAGAAACTGCGCAGAAGATTCTACGCGCAGGGTTGTGGTGGCCAACCCTCCATCAGGACTCAAAAGCGTATTGCAAGGCATGCGATGTATGTCAAAGGACTAGCAGGCCATTGCAGGGGGATGATATGCCTTTGAATCCTCAAATGACGTTGCAACCCTTTGAGAAATGGGCAATAGATTTTGTGGGACCCATTTAGCCCCAAGGAAAGACGGGAGTGAGGTACATTATCACTGCGACAGAGTATTTGGTTCGTTGGGTGAAGGCACAGCCTATGAAGGATTGCACAGGCGTGACTTCTGCAAAGTTCCTCTTTTAGCATGTACTGACATGATTTGGCTGTCCAAATATATTTATGAATGATTGTGGTACACACTTTCTGAATGAGACGATAAGCGTGCTAACGGAGGAATTTCAGGTATATAACCAAAAGAGCACACCTTATCATCCATAGGCTAACATGACAGTGGAAACATTCGATAAAGTGTTGGAGAATGCACTAACCAAGGTTTTCAATGATCAGCGAAGTGATTGGGACCTACACATACTTGTAGTACTATGGGCTTATTGAACTACATGCAAGAAGTTGATTGGAAAAACCCCTTTTAGGCTTGTCTATGGTGTTGAAGCGGTAATGCCTATGGAGTATATTGTGCCTAATCTACACATAGCAGCACTCACAGGTATGACAGATCACAGAGCCCTGGAGGAAAGGCTCGCACAGCTACATGAACTTGAGGAAGAGATACTTCTAGCTGGATTTCACCAACAGGTCCAAAAGCAGCGGGAGAAGGCATGGCATGATCAACATATTAAGTTGCGCACCTTTAAGGTAAACGACTTGGTTTTATTATATGATAGTAAGTTTGATAAATTTCTAGGGAAGTTCAAGATGCACTGGTTAGGGCCTTATGTCATTAAGGAGATTACTGACGGAGGAGCGATACAACTAGTCAAGTTGAATGGAGATCCCTTCCTAGGAAAGGTTAATGGCAGTCAGTTGAAGCCATACACCGGTGGTCTGACCATGTGACTAGATGAAGGCAGCACAGTCTTAGCGCTCCAAGCAGCTGAAAGGAGGGGCAGGACTATAAACTACACTGCTCAGGTTGGGGAGCTGCGCGATTGGAGGATTGTGCGAAGCAAGGAAGTGTCACACGGTCTGCGGCAGTGCGGAGGCAGCTGCGCTACCTAGGGAGAAATCGTGCAGAACGGCTAGAAAGTGACCGTTAAATTCATTGTCCCTGATTTGACGGTTGAAATGCGGCCAAATGGAGTGGGAAACTGGCATTTAAGATGAAATTTATGGCTCAGATCCTTGGAAATTTTCCACCAATCCGACATTAATGAACCGAATTTGGGGGGAGCGGTTGGATTTGAATTCAAAATGCCCTATAAATTACAAGTGGTTGTCTAGTGAAAAAAACTTGTCATTTTGAGAATTGAATTGTTGATCTCTCAAGCACCCATGAACTGAGAATTCTTCGAGACTTTCAAAGAGACTCCCACATTTGCAAACTTGCCAGAGACGATGTGAGCACTGTTAGAAAGCGTTTTTTCGGCACCCGCACAAACTATAAATACCGAGGAAGTAGTAGAGGAGGCAGGACAGGAAATGGAAATAGAGGTAGAAGAAGCTACTCTAGAGGTTGCTGAGGTACTCGCTGAGGTCCCTAAATCACCAAGAACACTGAGACCGAAGCCGACCCCCACCAAAGAAACCCTGAAAGATAAGAAGGGCAAGCAGCCTGCTATACCGATGCGCACATCACCAAGGAGAAACACACCAAAACCCACCGCACAGGAGAAAGGCAAGGTAATAAACTTAGAACTAGAGGAGGAAGACATTGAAGAAATCTCGATGGATGATGAGGATGTGGGATTTGAAGCCGAGGAAGTTGAAACCCAGGGTGCTGACCCTATTACTCAGCTGCCAAAGTATGTCCCTCTGTGCAAGCCTATGTCCAAGGTGCCAAAGGACATTAATGAGAGAAAGACTCCCTTGCAAACCCCTCTGCTCACGGACAAAATTGTTTTCGATGGTCCGCACTTGGCAGGAATGCCACTGCTGAAAATTGATGACTGGGACTTGACGGACCACGAGAAGTTCCCACATCTAGTGACTGAGCAGCTGATGTGCTGCATCATTGATACGAATTTTGGAATGACTACATTGGAGCTGCAAAGGTGGCTCAAGGGAGTAGAAAACGTAGGGTTGCTCACCCTGCTCTAGGTGCGGCACTACAACCTCACCTCGGTGACAGTTTTGGTCATCAAGCAGCTACTGTGCTTGGTGCATGATGGATGTTTGTGGCTGGAGGAGCTGATACCCATCATGGATAGGTTGATTCATTAGATAATTCAATTTCCATATATAGGAGAGAATCTAGCCATGATCTTTGGCGGAAAAGGTGGCGAGTAGGCTCTCACAAAATTGACGAAATAAAAATTTAAACTAGTGAAGAGGCCACGCAGATATGTTATATCCAGCATCTGCGACCCTGCTGTGAAGGTAGCCACACAGATCTTAGCAGGGAAGGTGATGAGGAAGTGTTGAGTCGATGAGGTGTTGACGCCTGTCATCGCGCTTACAGCACAGTGCGCTAGAGTCTAGTTCAACTGGTCAGACTACCTTCGTGGTGAGTTTCTAGCGAACTACCATGAAGCATAGGAGCTCAGCAAGACGTTCCATTATGCATGGTTCTTACTTTGAATTGTGCTAGTAGCATGGGAGCTACTAGAGGACAGCCAATTCCCTTCGATCGTGCTAGACCTCCTAGAAGAAGTGAAGTATGCTTCGTTGTGCGCAACCAAGGACACACAGCGAGTCAGGGACAACAAGATCTTTTGGATCTTGATGGAAATGAACATTTAGATGGCCATCAATCACAAGCCATGATTGTCGCCTACGGTGTATGCCAACCTGTAGGGCTACACCAAATTCAAAGCCGACTTCCATTGAGTATCCATCAGGGCATGGAAGGACCCTGCACAGAAATGGTACAACTTGCCGTATTTAGAAACGGATGATGCCATTGATGCAGTAATTGATCAATGACCAATAGAGTGGCTCTCTACTATAGATTTGGCAGTGGGCAGAAGCAAGTCTGCTACGTAGAAGAAAAAGGAGGAGGCCAAGCTTAAGATGACATAGCTGGCCGAAAAGAGGAAGAATGAGGTTGTTGATAAGGCTCAAGCCGAGTGTGAGGCCGTGCAGTAGACAGGGAAGTAGACAGGTGGGACAGAGCATAGCTTTGACAAAGGCGCGAGGTCGCCTTCACCTAAGACCAAGGAAGAAACATATGAACAACATGATGCGGACCCTCAGGAGACGTCCACCCGCATCAAGAACCCAAGAGAGCTGGAGAAAGGAGGGCCCAGGAAGAAATCAAAGGCAACCAAGATCTCGCTGGACCCCATCACACTAACAGAGGGAGATTTACATGATATCGGCAACACAATAAGCGATGTCACCGTGGAGGCCCTGCAATAGTTTGAACAGCAACAGCAGATCATCTTAGGGGTCATCTAGACAGGGTTGTATGAGTTGCATACCGTGCGTCATAGGTTGGTACGGTGTCTACCATCCTAGCTATCAGAACTTCAGAGGTTGCCAATATGCTGTGCACGAAGACTTCCAATGTGATAGTGCTTCTGGATGGAGCACTAACCACAGAGAATGAGGCTGACAGGCCCACTGTCAACGCCTTAAAGGGAGTCAGATTGAACCTGGCAGTGCTCCCACGTGAAGCACTCCACCTCTTGCAGGATGGAGTAATTGCGGAACTGAGGGCCCGAGAGCACGATGCCCTCTAGGGGATCAATGAAAAATGGATCAATAATGAGAAGATGGTCCTATAGAGAAATGCTTCCATTTCCACTGAGACCGAGGCAACCAATCAGAGAAAGCACATTTTACAGGTCGTTGAGGAGGCATGCAGAATCATCCCAGAGTTGGCCATTCCAGAGGAGGAGCCAGTCGAGGTACGCATCCGTAAGTTGGCCACAGGGGTGCGTGACACTCGGATTGAGATGTCATGGGTTCAGTTGGAGTTGAACCTGTAAATTATAGAGTTATAATTGAGTTCCTAGCCTTCAACTCTGCCAGAAGTGAAGGAACAGCGAGCGACTGCTGTCACTGAAGCAATAGTGGCAATGGACAGTGGAGTAGTAGACTGCGCGTAGCTGTTTGAGTAGTCATTTGAGGTCCTAATAAGCTTGCAAGAGGACCCCAATGTACAGAGGCTAGAGATGGAAGCACGTGAGCTACAACAACTCTACGATGAGGTTAAGGGCACAGCGCAAACCGTCGCGCTGACACAAAGACTAGCCAAGCTACAGGAGGCCAAGCAGCTAAATGAATAGGTGGACACAATGTTGCACAAGGAAGAAGTTCTCAAGGCGAGACTAAAACCTTGGATAGATGAGGTTTACGCAATGACAGGGAATATCAAAGGCAAGCTTGCGACTCTGCAGGAAACACAACAAAAGCTTCAGGCTGACAGCGCAGGAGTAGTGACCGAGAAGATAGTGGAAAACGCGAAGCAGGTGGCAGCTCAGTGCACGGCCAAGGTTGTTGTCATATGGGTTGAGCTGGAAGGAATTCACGCAAAGATCTCTGCGCCTATCGAGTGACTTGAGGGCGACTCATGATGTTTGTGTTGGGGGCCTGTTGGGAACGAGATCCCCTAAAGGACAGTTTTGGGACTAAAAGCCCATATTTTGAGTCAAAATTTGTAATAAAATTGTAAAGACTTCGCATTTTTTGGTCGTGGAGTGCATAGGTGTTATAAGTCATAAAGGGTTGTCTGTCCTTAGTTTTGTAAAGTAAAATTGACTGTAAGAGATCTACCCATGGTCCGCGGACCATGGGATTGTATAAAAGGAGCTAAGCTCTAAGTATTTTTAGAGACACACAAGAGAAGAGAGTCATAGCTCTGAAGTAAGAAGTCTAAGTTTTGGGTCGTAGCATAGGTAGAGGCTCTGCAGCTGAGTGCGCAGAGGCCTAGGATAGAACTCCGCAGCTGAGTGCGTAGACCCCTGCAACTATATGCATAGGGTGAATAGAGTTTGTAATCACTTGGACGATATCAATAAAGAGAAGTATTCTGCAATTTCTGTGTCTTTGTTCCGATTGATGCATCTTCTCATTTTATGCATGAATTTCCTTTATACTGCTTATATGGTGTGCGAATGTGTATAATTATGTTGGATAACTGAACACATATAAGAATATCTATTTACACGGTGCTAACTATGAATATCTAATAAGATAAGTAAGACTCTCAAGATAACTAAATATCTGAATCAAGGGTCAGGGTTGCGCGAAGGTCAGTCGTACCCTTTCGCGGAGGTATTGAAGGACAGAATAGAGGGCTCGTCTAGCAAGCCCTAGAGTGAAGTGACCTGCGTAAAGGTAGGAATAAAAGGAATAAAACGACATCACGACCATCTCAGGGTGCGAAAACTTGGTTCCAACATCCCCTCATATTTCTTCCGGTGAGACTTTGGTCCGCGCCCCGCGGGCTGATGCCGAAAGGACCAGTAGTGTAGGGATTTGTTTGGATAATTAACGATGAACCTGGGTCAAGCCCCCTCAAGCCAACAACTTTCCTCATGACTATTCAACTTCTTATGACTTTTCAACTGACATGACTCTTCATATTCATGTGTGTCCTTTGGAATTCCACTTTACATTACATTCGATTTACAACATATATGGCCCATAATAGTGATGTGGCCTTTGAGAACTCATGACACAACTTGACATGACACTGCTGACATGGACTTGCTTGTTGTGGTGGAAATGTCAAACTGTTGTTGCTACTGAGTGATAGATGTGTCTTTGGATGTGCTTTCTTTTCTCCTCCTCATGGCTTGATAATGAAGGTCTTCAATGATATTTTGTCTTGAAAGGCGGTTGCATGCATGTGTTCCCTTTTCTTGTTATTGATGAGGTCCTTTTGTCCATCCAGCTACAAGCTTATATCATGTTCATTCCTTCCTCATCTTATTCATCGTCTCACCATGATCTAACAATGTACTTATTCCTGCAATTCATTAAGGACGAGATGACATCAAATCCAAAACCTCCTAGTCTAAGATGATGTATTTTTATCCATGGATTGGGCCCGGGACAGAGGAAAAGTTGGGAAAGAGGGCCCAGTAACTACGCATTGTGTAGTTCCAGGTGAAAGGGAGGGAGACTGGTCACTGAGACTACGCAGAGTGCAGCTCAAGCTTGGCTGAGGAACTCCTGAGCGTAGTCTTCACTGTTGGGAAAAATTGCGCAGAGGCTACTAGGGGGCAGGATTGTGCAATTGAGATCAATAGTGGCAGCTAGAAGGTGGGACCATGGGAGATAGGTATGCACAATTTTCTAAGGGAAGGAAGGACTGGGAAGTAGAGGGACCAGATAGGGCAGTTTGTGTAGTTTTTGGGATTTGTCAGTCCCGACAAAAGGAGGACATTGGGGGACACTTATATGCAGTTCTGGGAAGCAAGGCAGGCTTGGGTCTTTGTGCATTATGGGGTTCCAACAAGTAGGGAGGAGGCTTGATGACTAATCTTGCGAAATGCGATGTTCAGGTCAGGCTTAAGGCAACTTCTGTGCAATTCTGTGGAAGAAGGCAAGCTTCTTAGCTCTGGAATTACACAGTGCAACTGCCCTGGGGGTGGTGAATTTAAATTGTACAATTCTAGGTAGCAGAGAAACATCACTAAGGGCTGAGACTACATAGTGTGTAGCTCAGTCAGGGTCGGTGAAAGGGAGTCATCTGATCAGAAGGATTTTCAGAAAAATGGCTAAGTGCGGGAGACAAGTGAACTTGTGAGGAACTTGACATTGTGATCACACATTTAGCATACTTCGATGACATGAAAACATAGACCACAGAAACAACAAGGCAAGGCATCACCCTCAATGAGACTGTCTAGAACTAAAAGCGACAAGTGCGACACTTGAGATAGACCTTAGGATGATCGTGATGACACTTGTGCGACAATGCTTAAAAATTTGTGTATGAGTGTGACTGATGTTTACATAGCTAGGACAACCCAAACACACAAATACAACCCTTCAAAATCACCAAGAACAGACCACAAGCATTATAAAGCAATCAAACATGCCAAAATATGACAGTTGATCAAGCAAGAAGAAGGGGTGGAAAGACTCTAAAAGAGCTCATGGAATGAGCTTGAGTGTCTACAACCATCAAGGAAAAACCAAGGAGGGCTCTAAAATTTGAGTGCAAGCCAAAATTTTGGAGGGTGTTGTAGCCTCTACAATAGTTGGCGACACACTGGTTGAATACTAGCTTCTCTATCTTGGTTCATTTTTCAGTGTAAGGCCTTGGTCCTTCAGGGAGTATTGATTAATCATGCAGATCATTTTGGTTTCTCCACTTATCCTATGGGAAGACATGGTTTTCCTTGTGCCTTCCCAGTTGAACACAACATAATATTCAACCATATCACAGTGTTTCGAATTGGGAAGGGTAGTTTAGCTTGCAAGATTAAGATTTTTAGAGTATAGTTTTTCATCTCTGGTGTTGCTCCACTGCTAGCAAGCCTGGACAGTACTCTGACGGAGTCACACAGGAAAAAAATAATTTCTCCACTGCCAGCGAGCTTGGACAGTACCTCAGTGGAGTTTCCTACTTCACCTCTCTCTGCAGGAAGCCTTTCTCTTCTTTCGCCTTTGTTATTTTAAAGAGAACTGTGCATAAGCACTTATTTATTTTTAGGGCGGAAGAGGGATCATGACTTATTGAGAGAAGGAGAAGTTGTTCCTTTAGAGAATCATATAAATACATCTGATTCAGGTTTTATCATTTAAATTTTCCCCTTTGTTGTTTCTACTAGATGGATAATCTTGAAAACACCAAAGAAAAAACCTGAGTACAGGCATGAGGTTTCCTAGCTTGGACACAGGTTCATGGTTTGACCAAAACTCTCCTTACAGATGGATCATATTTTCCGTCAAGACTTCATTGGCCAAAAGTTACAACCAAACACAAAGAAGATGGACACAAGACTAGCCAAGTGTTGTAGTGTCACAAGACTCTTTGAACTCCAACCACATACACATTCAGAAGCCAGGACGCAGTAAGGCACAAAACTTATTTTCAAAAGAAGAAAAAAACAACAAGAAACTAAGAAAAAAACAACAAACAATCAAAATATATGTACATAGCATGGGGCGCGGCCCTGGATCTCATTGAAAATAACATTTCAAGTCTTGGCCATTGATAGGGAGAGAGTCAATATTCTCGTCAAGTGATTGGAGATGATACATGTGTTGGCCAAGCTTCTCGTGGAAAGTTAAGGGACCAATCCATAGGGATTAAAACTTAGTGTGCTTGCCTTTGTCCTTGTGGGTTTTTTACCACTTTAAGACTAAGCCACCCACATTGAAGCTAGTATTCCCTACACACTTTCTATCAAACCATCTCTTGATATGGTTCTGGTTCAGTGAACTTTTTTCTTTTGCTTTTATGATTTCTTCCTATAGCTTGTGTAATGTGTCCATCCTACACTGAACTAAAAGACAGCTTGACTTGGGATTCTTGGGAAAGCTGGAGAGCAGGCAAGTAAATGTTTAGTAGGTGTATGGCTTCCTTTCCATATACCAGGAAGTAAGGGGGAGTATTCAGAGAAGGTTTAGGTGTGACTAGGTCATCCCATAAAGAATTCACCAGAGTGGAGTGCTAGTTTCGCTTCTCAGAGTAAATGGTATTTTTTATGACGCGAATGAGGTTCTTGTTTGTGGATTCAACAAGACCATTTACCTGTGGATAGTAATTAGCATAATGTTTCAAAACAATACCATTTTTCAATGCAAATTCATAAATCTTCAACTAAGAAAAATACATTGCATTGTAAAAAACAAGTGACGTAGGAATGCCAAACCAGGAAATGATATTCTGTTGTAGGAAGCTAATGACTTCCTGATCATTCACTTGTTTCAGCGGGACTGCTTTTGTCCACCATGTGAAATAATATGTAGCAGTCAAAAAATAGTGGTTATGCTTCGATGAATGTGGGAAAATTTCCCCAATGATATCCAAGCCCCACTATTGGAATGGTTCTTCCACTGCAATAGGTTGCTAACTTTTGATTTATGTCGGCGCACCTTTGACAGACTGGACACCTGCGGGCATAAGCATGCGCATCCTTGAATAATTTAGGCTAGTATAAATTGGCCCGCATAGCCTTGTGTGTTGTGGTGTTACTCGCAAAGTGTCCCCTGGCTAGTTCGTCATGGAGATCACATAAAACCTTTTCTAAATTTGGTGCCTCCAGGCACTTGAGAAATACTCCATTATGGTGTTTTTTGTATAGCACCCCATGCACCAACTGGTATGAAAAAGATTTTAGTCCTAGTTCCCTCTTCTTCCACATATAAAAATGAGAGCACACAATGCCATGCTCAAGGCACTGGCACACCTCTATGTACCAAGAGTTTTCGTGTGAAGTGGGAGAGGCTTGCTCAACATTGTACATTTATATTTCTTACTCCCAGCCTGTGATCTCTTCTTCTTCCTCTTGTGCATGAACTGCTTCTACTACGAGTTTGCAAAGATTGTGACCCTTGATGGTATGAACTGGTTTGATGTCAATATCATACTCTTGTAGTCCTGTCATCCAATTCGCCCTTCTCTCACCCAACTCTTGCTAAACAAGCAGTGATCTAACTGTTGGGTGTGGGAAAAATAAAATGTAGTGGTTTTTCAACAGGTAAGGTCTGAAATGATTCATCGCCTTGTAGACTACATAATCTTGTTTGTACACAGTGGTATAGTTGAGTTCTAGTCCTTATAGGCTCGCACTCATGAAGGAGATGGGTCGCTTATTGTTCAACTTGTCCTTTTGAGTGAACACCGCAGTGAGTGAAGTGTTGAAAGCAAAAGTGTAGAGAAATAAATCTTTGCTAAAGTCTGGGTTGTATAGTATTGGTGCCTCTACTATTTATTCCTTTATATGGGAAAATGTGTCCTTTTCCCTCTTTCCCCAACTATAGACTACGTCCTTCTTGCTCATCTCGTGTATGGGCTTAACAATCTAAGCATAGTTAGAGATGAATTTTCTAAGGAAGTTGATCTTCCCCAAGAAACACTGTATGGATTTCTTGTTCACGAGGTAGGGAATCTGTGTGATGGTATGAACTCTGTCCAAATCTACCTTGATCCCACTTTTGGCAATGATGTGTCCCAGCATGTTACCCTCGGGCACTGTGAAGATGCTCTTCCTAGGATTCAAGGATTTCCTGTATTTCTGACATCGCTCGAAAATCTTCTTGAGATGGTACAGGTGGTCTGACTGTTTGCTTGAGAAGAATGTTACATCATCGAGGTAGACCACTACACTCTGTCCGATAAGCCCACAGAAGGCGATGTCCATTGTACGCTGAAATGTTTCACCTGCGTTAACTAACCCAAACGAAATTATGTGAAATGCGAACATACCCCACTTGGTACAGAAGGTAGTTTTGAGTCTGTTAGGATATGCTATCAGAACTTGGTTGTATCCTAAAAATCTGTCAAGCAAAGAAAACATCTTTTCTCTAGATACTGCCTATAATATATGCTCCATGGATAGCACTGGGTAGTTTTCCTTGTCCGAGACGCGATTGAGATTACGGAAATCTATGCACAGGCAGATCTCCCCAGAATTCTTCCTAACTGGTACTAAGTTGGACACCCATGTTGAATGTCGGACTTTATAGATGATCCGAGCATCCAACAACTGCGTCAGTTCTTTCTGTATGAGGGGCTCAAGTGATGGATGAGCTTTCCTCATCTTCGGCTGAAAAGGCTTGGCCCCTTCCTTGATCGACATGACGTGCTAGAATATTTGCAGGGACCCTCCCTATACTATATATTTTTCACAGTAAAATACAACCAGAAGAGAAAAACATTGGGATTTCAAATTTATTCAGCACTGTCTAACACATTCCTGAATTTCATTTCACTGAACATATCATAAAATTTACATATATTTAACTAAGGCCATAAATAAATCATACAAAATAATATTTCAACACATATTTACCGTTCACCAGAAGACGAGACTCCACTTGATTTGTCGTTACTTGTCTTCCCTTGTTGCCGATCACCTCCGATAGTGAACGACGACGTACTTGATCCGAATGCGATGACCCACTGGTTAACCTCCCAGCCTACTCCTTGGGTACTCTTCTTCCCCGTGGACCCCCGAGCTACAATGGGGTTGTAAAATGGAGGAATGCAATAGCTGGTAGAGGAGAGCACTCCTTGGCTCAAGAGTCCCCTCTCTAAAATCCTCTACCTCACCAAACTCACTATAGTTTCGTAACCACTGCACTGACATAGTCTCATCCATCCAACAATAGGGTCCCCAAAAGTCCCCTCTCCCATGGCTTGCCCCTTCTTTTATAGGAGTCCTCATAGGTGACACTTGGCATGTCATGCATAATTAATTATTTTATTTATAATTCAATAACTTGATTATTCACCCACCCATGTGTCACTCTCTCATCAAGGGTCTCCAAAATTATTTACTTAAATTTTAATTTAAAACTAATATTTTCCTCCCTCAGTAAGATTCCTATTTCTTCTCCTAGTTGCCTCTTGATCCCCCCTTTTACTCCTTAATTTATGTTCATTACTAAAGTCAATTAATGAGTCAATATTTGATCCCCTATCTACTCCATAATTTAACTCAAGTTATCTCTTAGATGGATATTCTTATGTTGGTTGTTGCCACATGGAGGTTCTCTACATTTCTCTAAAATTTAATTTATTAATCTTATTTTAATTCACCATCCTCTTCTCTTAATTAGGTTTAACTATTTTTAGGATTAATCTTTATCTTACCACTATATCCCTCTTTCCCCTTTTACCTAATTAAACTACATAATCTACCTAATATTTTCCAACATGGGAAGGGTAGAGTTTTTAAGGTAACCTATTTTATTTCTTCCTATGATCCTCTTAACCCAAGTTTTATTTTTGATTTAATTACCTTGGTTTCTAACATCATTTACCTTGATGTAAATTTACCTAGTTTTCATTTCTTGATTATATTTATCAATTAATTTATTGTTAATGATTCCAAGGGTGCCAAGTTTGGTCGTGCCCTTCAAGAAATTTCCTTAAATTTCCAAGGGTGCCACACCTAATAGTTTATTTGTGATGCCAAGGGTTCCAAGTTGGTCGTGCCCTTCAAGAAATTCCCTTGAACTTCCAAGGGTGCCTCACCACTTTCCCTTCAAGCATTCAGTGACTACGAGGGGAAAGTATAGGTGCAACGACACAGACCACTATCATCTCTTATGTTGCCTGCTATAGTGGTGGGCCCCAGTATTGCAGAAATATTGTTGCAACTCTTGGAACTCCCTTCTTTAATTTTATCAACCCGGTAGTTCGTAACAAACTTGGAAGCGACGGTGCTATATGCACAAGTACTAGCTCTTGTCGCAGCTGTCACTTGATCAGCTGGCACAAGTCCGCTAGGAGCTTAAGCCAAATTCTATGAGCTCTTAGAAGAATCTTTTAACTGATGGATGAAAGCTAACTCAAAGGAGGCTAATCTACTTGCAGAAAGAAACTAAAAAGCTGAATGGAAATGCAAACCCTAGCAAACCCTAGTTTTACCAACTAGCCCTACTGATGCAAGAAAAAGGATGAAAGCTACTGAAAAAGATGCCATTGATTCTTTGGAAGGTTAATTGCATGTTTCTAAGCTACTTCTGAAGTGAAATCTGTAAAGAAACATCTTTTTTTTATTTTTGAGTAAGTTGGCAGAATTATTATGCATGTGCTTTAACTGTTTTTTACTGTGCAGAGGTGGATTGGCGAAATAAAATGCTTGCAGGAGGTTTTGAAGGTTAGAAGAGGGCCTAAGGGGTCCCTAGCACCCTTCCAGAGAGTTTCACAGTGATCGGATCTCAAGAAACCGCTTTTGTGAGATTCTACAAGAAGTCTGCAGGGGTTCTACAAGATGTACTGTAGCTTCTACAGGATGTTTCTACAGGAAGAGCCGAGAGAGGATTTTTGAGGGTCTATGGAGGAAAAACCGGTGGGAAAGTGGAAATGGAGGTTGGATGAGGCTGTGAAGAGGTCTAGGACCTGGTGCATGAGGCTGAGGAATGATTAAGGCGATTGGGTTTGTTCGAAAATAGGAGAAGTAATGGTGCACAAGAATGTAGAAATTAGGGCGAAGTGAGACAATGTGGCAAATGGAAGGCAAGGATCTGAGTTAGAGGATGAAGCAGGTTGTATTGATGGAGTAAGGGTAGGCAAAGAGATATCACAGGTGTTATGCACGTTATTTTCCAAAACTAATCAACAAAGACTAAGAAAACGAAAGATCTAGCTATTTTGACCTAATTTGACCTAGAAACCATAAGCATGATGAACAAAAGTTTATTGGCAGCAAATCATGTAAAACAACTATGGAAACCAAGCAAGAATGGATCTAAGCATGTAATCACAATTGGTACTAACTTTTGCAACTAAGAATCTAACACTAGAAATTGCATGAAGAAGCAAGAACAATGTTTTTATGGCAACAAGGACACCTTGGTCTCAGCTCATGGTCCCAAGGAGGGAGAGGTGAGATCAAGGGCTACTTGATGGCCTTTTCTGAAGATCTTTTGTGTACTCAAACTGTCAAATTAACTTGAAGCATGAAAAGTTATTTTAATCATCAAAAGCAACCTAAGTAACAAAACAAAATTTTCATCTAAATAACAAATTTTATACTAAGAATGCAGCAAAGACACATAAAAGTATGCAAGGAGGTATTGGGCACTTGGGTTGGGCCCAACCCCAAGAGCTACAGCCTCCTAAGCAATATTAGAGCTGGTGCAAAGCTGGATTAATCTTTATTGATCAAAAAATAATAGTTACATCCCAAAAACTGTCTACAAAAAAAAGCTTGAAAATGTGCTGAAATGCAGAGCTAACCTACTGCCTAAAAAATGACTAAAAAAATGACTAAAATTGAACTACCAACTAGCTAACTGAGCTGAGGCCCTAGGCCTTCTTTTTTATACAAATTGAGGTCCCCAACAGCGCTCCTAAACTTTAGGAACTTGGTTGCCAAAACTTGCAGTTAACAGCAACTTTACTAGCCCTTGCTCGGCTGCCCTTGTGATAATCGATGTGGTGGCCCTTGAACTCTGAGATGGTGGTGGAGAATTCAAGGTAAGAGCTCATAAATGAAGGGGACACCTTCCTACAAATCCTCTCCACGAATTTGGCTACGAAGTGCTCATTTAAACCTTTGATTTTGTCTCAAAATTGACTAAAAATCTGCATAAAGCACACATTAGACTTGTTGGCATAATGACTAACCCAATTCACTCTATTAGCATAAATATAATCAAAAACATGCAATAAACTAATGAGAATGGTGGATTAATTCAAATTAGGAGGCTGGATGAGCCCATATAATTACTCATTTCTGGGGCTCATCATCACCCCCTACTGAAAGTGTTGCTCATCCTCTGATAAGCTAATTTATCTCTTCATCTTTGATGCCCCTGGTGGCCTCCTTATCATCCCAAGCTTCTGATGTAGTCTACTCATGTGTGCCATAAAATTCTGCCTTCTTGTCCATGTCCTTCCACTATTTGTGCTCCTCTTCTTCTGTAGTTGTTTTGTTAGCGCCTCAACCTCAATAGATGCTTCCTTGCCTGATGGAGGTCCCTCTTGCTACTGTTGTATCCTCATTTCAACATCAGGCTGTGTATCTTCCCTTGGCTGTTGTTCCTCTACTATTTCCTAACCTACGAGGGAACCCTCCTGTAGTTTTTTCTCTTCAGAAATCTGTGTTATGTCTGCCCTTTTGAGTTTCCTGTAGAGAATTCTCAACTTCCTGTAGAACTGTCTTTGAGTCCGTCATCTTAATTCTCTCTCTCTAGTGAAGGTTTTTGGCTTCCTCGTTCATAGGTGATGGTTATCTTTGAAGGAGACTCCTCCTTTTGTTTAGATGTGGTGTCCTTAATGATAATTGGCTCCTTTGACTGTGGTTTGGGTCTGCCCACTTTTATCTGTGTGCTCCTTCTTGCTTTAAAGTACATGGGTGTTTCCCTTTTTCACCTCCCTTTTTGTTTTGGAGATGTGCTTAGGGAAGCAAGCACAGTTGTTGCCTCCCTAGCCAATATCTCAGGTGATTTCTCCTCTTGCTACTCTTTTTCCCCGATTCCTGTAGAAATCCTTGTGCTTGTTTCTGCCTGTTTTGCTGACTGTGTTTTCTCCTTTTGTTTATGTGTGGTTTCTTTGGTTGTGACACTCTTCAGTTGGACTTTCTCAGCCTTCTCTGTTCTGCGCTGCATCCTCTTTTCCCTTGGTGTTTTTGCTATTGTTTCTTCCCCTTTTTTAGGCTTAGCAATCTGGCCCATTCCCCTTTTTCTTTATGTTCTTTCTATGCTTGAATGTCCTGTGTTCCTTCACCATTGGTTTTCTCACCTTCTTCAGTGTGTTTCCCCCCTCACTGCTGGATGAGGTGATGTCTTTGGCCAGAACTCTGATATTGTCATCCCTGATCATGTTTTGGAAGTTCTCCCAAGATATGGGGACAATGTAGGTGTGCAAAGCATCTCCCACTAATAGTTTGATGAGCCCATGATGGGCCAACTGATCTGGGGTCCCTTCATTTAATTTTGTACCAGACTCAATTAGTGACTAAAGAAGAAAATAGGGAATGCTTAGTTTCTTGTCTTGGGGCAAGTCAATCCCATGCCTGAGTTCACACAACAACCTCAAATGATATCCTTAGATGATGCTAAACCTCCCTTCACATGTGATATACTTCATAATTTGAAAACTAACTTCACTCCAAAGAGGAGGCAAGCTGGCTTTTCTAACCTCGCCCCTGGCATGGTGTTGAGTGTTCTTCTTATTTATTAATCAGAAAATAAAATGCTCAGGAAAACAAAAGTCAATCACTAAAACATAGGACAGCTGAATTTGATGTTTTCTGAACCCAGGGAGGAGTTTATCTTGTGTTTCTTACAATATCAAGTAGCAATAATTCTTCTATTTTAAGACTACTGTCACTCAAAATTTGACTGTCTGCTTATGAAAAGAAATTTTGTTTCTACAGACGGAGTGTCACATGGAATGAGTCGATCTTACGGATAAGATAGACCTTCCTAGAATCTAAAGAAGACCTAGTGACAAGCAAGCCAATCACAAACTATCTTTCTCTAAATATGCATTTATAAACAAAGGCAAACAAGTGTTTTAGGCCTACCTTGGGTCCAATGCAAGTTTGTGGAAGCCTCGCTCCTTTGATCCAAGTGAGCTCCCTTGTTGCGAATCTGCAAACACAAACAAGCAAACAAATTAAATAGCACCTGAAAAGCCAATATCATAAAACATATTTAACATGAAAGTTAAGGAATTCATGAAACAAATGACATAAGACAATTTGTTGAGAAAAATGAATCTGATTGTATTAATTCAAATCAAAGAAGAACTTTACAACCTGTGCCTTGACGCTGTACAAGCTCCTCCCAGGGTCTAGCAAGAAGTCTCCTCTACTTTGACAAGTTTCACTCTCTTCCCAATGAAGCCAAAAAGGTATGTGATCTCTCCTCTCAAGCTCAACTAGGAAGTCTCAATTCCACCAGCATTCACCCTAAAAAATGTTCAGCTTCTAACCTCCCTAGCAACCAGCCCAATGCCTTAATTTATAGTGCAATGGAGGGAAGTTACTAGGTCCTCCTTCAAAGGGATAAAGCCCTCCTTCAAAGGGATAGCTCCTCTCATCAGGGGATTAGCTCCTTCTCTTTTGGGATGCATGAACCACCTAAGAGCGACCAATCCACGTCAAAATTCCTTCTAGAATCATCTAGAATTAACCCAAAGTGAGTTTTTTAGAATAAACTTACGCCTTTTTTACTTTCACAGGGGTCCGCACCCACTCCTTTAGGGACAGAGCGGGCAGGTCTGCAGTTTTTGTAAACAGGAGGTGCGGGACCGCAGGCAACAGTGAGAGAAAGTGCGGAACCGGAGCTTTGTTGATTTTCAATGTCTTTATCTCATTTTCAAAGCTTGACTTGAAGAGCTGAGGTCTGAGACTTGCTTAGGAGGACAGTACAAGTGATGATAGACCCATACTGACTGCAAATAATCATGGTGACGATATTTTTGTGTAACAGATTGCCCCCTAAAGTGCGAAGTCTGTAGTAGATGAGGATTTCATTTATCATTTAGGAAGAGTGAAGTACTTTATCATTTCGAGGATCATCTTGTGGAGAGCCTGGTCGGAACCTGTAAAAACATTCAATGCAAGATATATATATGAGATCATATCATCGCTGAGGTAGGCATTCCCATACTCAAATCAAAATTGACTTAGAAAACTAATTACTGCTCTGATACAGGAATGATCTTGTAATACATCACAAGTATAGACTCATGTGGACACAGTATGGACGCAGCCATCTGTTTATGAATAGTCCATCATATAATGAATACAAAATTCCTCGCAACCTGGATTGCAGAAACTAGATCCAGGGTCTTCATTTCTACTTCTCGAAACAGTACGATTCTATCCATGCGAATGAGTGTATTGATGTCGAACATGGTAGAAACCACTTGATTACCAGTCAATGATGTAAATTGTTAACAAGTGTGAGAGAAACCACCAGTGATGTCAATGGCTCTCAAAGTACCCAGTACAATCCATGAGATGTGAATAAATGTGTTGATGTCGAACATGTCACGGAATCTTTTGATCGAAGGTCAATGATGCAACCTGTCGTCAAAGGCGAGAAACCTGCCATTGAGGCATGCAGATCCCAAGGTACTGACGATTTCTAGATCATCTTTCTAGATAATGAGCTGAAGTCGATAGAAAGCGATCCGTCGCAGGCAAGCCCACAACACGAAATCATAGATCAAGTTGAAGAAATTTAGTTGCAAGGACTGACTCAGGGATGGTCAAGATGGATGACAGATATTTTGCAGATGAATGGCTTATTGGCAGTGACCTCTTGAACACATAACGACACAACAGATGGTTTGGTGACAATTGACCCAAAGTTAATACCCAGAAACCGGCTGAAGACTTTCAATGTGGTTTGATCAATTGTTAGGCAAAGGATTTCCCAACCCAGGTGAATAAAAGTGTCGTGTTCAAGAGTGGTTACAAAGTATGACAAACAGGCTCATTTTTCTCTCTTTTCCCCCACCATTTCTAGCAAGTACCTCTTTATTTTTGACAAGCTTGAGGATAAAATTTGCTTGATTATAAGCTCATCCTTCGGATGAGTCCAACTTAGTTTAAATTCGAACCCTAAGAAGGAGTGGTTTGTTCCTGTTTGTAATTGAACAGGTCCTTTACTGTGAAATTTTAACTAGTCCAGTATAGGAGAAACTCAGCGTTTTTCAATTTTAGAGAGTCTGAAAAAACTTAAGAAGACTCCAGGGTTGACCTTTTTCGTAAATTTGTGTTTCCCAAGCCCGAAAAAGTATAAAATAATACTTGAGAGAACTGCTTGATCTTTACGACCAAGGAGTACTTTTCGTAATTAGTGCCCCTGATCCGAAAAAGTAAAAAAAAACGATCAACGACACGTCATTTTATAACCAATATCGAATTTGAAACGACAAAAATCCGACAATCTTTTCATGTTTTTACGGTTATAAAAGAGCTGTAAGTGGACCGTCTTTTTAGTTTCGTTTTAACGAGTTTAAAAAGAAAAACTCGGCGATCATTTCATGTTTTAGGAGTCAGAAAAGAGCTTAAAGGTGACTCTAAATGTTTTTTTATTGAAAATGATAGATTTCGCCTGAATAATCTGTTATCCTAAACAAAAATTCAAACATTACTCATACCTGTTTGAAATGGATAAAAATGCTGCAAAAAATTACCTTTCAAAAGTGAAACATAAACAAATTTGCAATTTATTTACTCAAAAAACTTATAAAAAGGGCTTTCGTCAATTCATTTTTACCATTTGAGATTTGGGTGAGAAAATAGTGCTTTTGTTCAGAAAACTTCCCATGAAGATTGCGGAAAATCCAACTGTCGGAATCGAACGCCGTCTTCTCCAGGTAATCCACATCATCCTACTCTTCATTTTTAACCATTTCATTTTTTGTTTTAGGCTTTTATTTCATTTTTTGGAGGGTTTTTAGGCTAAAAACCCGCGCGCGGGGGCCCGCAGGCGTAACACTGGCAGCCCGCGGACCCCGACTTTTTCTCAATGGGGAAAAAGTCAGGGGTCCGCACCTTCCATGTAGGCAAGGTGCGGACCCACGCACTGTCTCTAACCCAGAGGGTGCGGTCCCCGCAGCAAGGGTTTTTAACCCAAAAATTCTCAAATTTGACCCAAACAAATTAATTTCTAGCATTCTAAATTGTCTTTTTATTGGATGTAGAGAGTGCATCATGCTAGATTGGCATGAACGAGAGCATGAGGACGTGGATCTTGCCGCGTTGAATCACCAAACTTCGATCGATGCATTGAAGGCATGCGGCTTGTACAAATTCTGGGCCATACCTAGCATGAGGGCCCAGGTGGATTTCTTACAGTGGCTGGTTGACAGATGGAGCATACAGGATCAGTGCTTCTTCATTGGTGGCCACCAGCTCGAAATCGAGCCGGCAGACATATATTTCTTGACCGGTTTTCCTAAGAGAGGCGAAGACTTGACTCTATTCGGGACTAGGCCAGGTGGCCAGTCTGTCGATAGCCTCCGGCTAGAGTTCTGCAACAGCCAGGCTAGAGACAAAGGGATAGACATTAAAACCATATCCCTTCCTGAACTCATGGTGATCGCATTTACTGTCACCAGACTTTTCGGGAGTGCCGCATTACATATTGCCACCGGATCCCAGATGCGGATGGCAGTTGACTGCTTTCAAGGCACCATCTTCAACTGGTGTGATGCTGTGTTGGCCAATGTAAAAGGCCAACTGACCAGAGCCAAAAACGGACAACTGAAGACCTTTGGTTATGGGGCTTTGGTTGTGAGCTTTGGTCTGGAAAGGGTTCCCATGTTGATCCCACAACACCTTACTGTTGGAGCTGGGCTTCCTCGAGAGCCCAAACTGATGCGATGGGTTGCAGTTATGGCCTGTCATCCGGACGAGGGGACAGAGGTTGTTCGATGCAAACTTGAGTATTTCCAATGGTTGGAAAACCAGGTTTTTTTCTATTCAGGACTTCCCTTACGATGGGGTAGATTTTCGTGGTGACCCAGACATGGCTCTTCCACCAGGAGAGCAATGGGATGACTCAGGTAAAATCATTTTCAACATTTTCCTATTTTAATTTTTTTATTATTATTTTTCTATCGTCCCAAAACTGATAGTAAAAGTTTCAAATGCAGATGTGGGTCCACAACGACTAGCCGCTCTCCGGCCTTACGAGAGGAAACAACCAGTTGCAGCCGCGCCAGCCCGACAGGACAGATCAGCAGAGACTTTGGCTGAGTTGGAGAGTCATCTAGAGTGCTTGACAGGAGATATTCCGGAGACTAGCATAGATGACATTCCTCGTCGACTTCAGCGCTATGTGATTGGGGTCCCAGGACCTTTTAGGAGGTTCCTTTGCAAGGTGGCCCGTGCAGTGGTTTCTTATCGAGATCATCACTAGTGATAGGATGATCACCTATTGTGGGCATATATGACATTTTTGCTTTTTGTACTTATCATTTTTGCCGATCATAAGGTGTTTTTCAACCTATGATCGAGGACGATGTATTTTTTGCCACACTCCTATATATATATATATATATCACTATTACCGGCTTATCTTGTAAATCATGTTATGGAATGGTTTTAAATTTACATGTATGATTATTGCAAATGTCTACTTAACATTCGAGAAGCAATTGCATCTGCTAATGTATTTAAAGATCTTGGAATATGCTGATATTCAATATAATAAAATTCACGTTCCAAGAGACGCACTCTCAAAAATAACCTCAATAACACTGGATTTCTAATGGCATACACTCTATTAAGTTGTAATACAACGAGTTCAGAATCTAACCTCACTATCAAACTCCGAATCCCAAATGAAATAGATTCAGATAATAACTCAATCACTGCACTATACTCGGCAATGTTGTTCGTTTTTTGACCGAGGCTTACCCCATGTATAGATACCAACTCGTCAGAGGGCAAATAGATAACCCAAGCTGTCGAAGAAATGTTCCGTGTATTACTACAAGCACCATCAGCGAAACCAATGTATGTTTGGAGAGGAATCGACATCTGCAATATCAAGAGTAAAACCAAGATAAGCAGGAATAATGACGAAAAACACTCTCTAAGCTAAGCACACTTTTTAAACTAAAACACACCAGCTAGAAAGAAAAAACTATCCTAACTAAAAATTCTCCATACCCATTCTTTAAGCATAATACCTCTTCAGGTAAAGACCATTTCTGGGTTTACCTAAAGAGTCCCCGTCAAATTCTACCAATTCATAGGCCCCTTTTGCTAGCTTTCGCTTGACAACATAGGGACCATGCCACATAGGAATGAATTTTCCAGCACCTAATTTATCATTAGCTTGATCGTACACTAAGACTAGATCTCCTTCCGAAAAATTTCGAGGGGTCACATTTCGATCATACTGAGCTTTCATACATTTTGCGTGAGTCTCGATCGCCAATGCAGCATCACGTCGATTCTCATCTAATTGAGCCAAGTATAACAAACGTTTTTCCTCTTCGGAAGTAGCTGGAAGTAACTCGATGGCCATTTGCAATGACGAGATTTCGCATTCAATGGGTAACACAGCTTCCAGACCATAAACTAGTTGGAAAGGAGTGAACCCTGTTGATGTTTTTACTGAGGTTCGATACGCCCAAAGCGCTGAAAATAGCATGTTATGCCAATTCGACCGATGAATCCCAATGATTCGTCGGATCATGATGACTAAAACTTTGTTGATGGATTCAACCAGACCATTAGCTTGTGGATAATAAGGAGTTGAACTATCGTGACGCAAACCAAGCTGGCCTGTAAGTTCGGTCATCATAACGTTTCGAAAATGACGCCCATGATCAGTGATAATCGCTTGTGGGACACCAAACCTAGCAATTATATGATTGAACATGAAAATTGCAGTTGTCTTGCCGTCTGCCTCAAATGTAGGCATCGCCTCGGCCCACTTGGTAAAATAATCTACCGCAAGGATGATATACGCATGCCCCCCGGCCGAGTGAGGGTTACATGTAATAAAATCGATACCCCATTTGGCAAAAGGACCAACGAAAATTATAGGGTGGAGAGGAGCAGGTGGAGCACGCATATTTTCATAAAAAATTTGGCAGTTGTGGCATTTTCGGACCACGTTAATACAATCTTTAAACAAAGACGGCCAGAAGTAGCCAGCGCGCAATGTCTTTTGGGTTGTGGCATACCCAGACATATGACCGCCACACACTCCAGAGTGACAATCATTTAGAACCCTTTCAGCTTCCTCGTGAGTTAAACAACGTCGAAAAACAGAGTCCGCCCTACGGCGATAAAGAGTATCTCGAATAATCCTGAATTGTTGGGACTGGAATCGTATTTTCCGACGTTCTAACCTTGAAATTTCTGGCCGAAAGGATTGGGTCTAGAGATAAACGATGATATCCCCATACCATGGATCTAAAGTGCTGATTAGAAACAAGGATTCGTCCGCAATGGGCTCTTCCGCCACAGTTTCCGTGTCAGCACGCGGGAAGTCACACATTAACTCCACAAAAACTAAATATTTCTTAGACCTAGATTTTTCAAATTCCAAGTCGAACTCCTGCAGGATAACAATCCATTTATAGTACTTGCCCCTAGCAATTGCTTGGTCAAAATGTAGATCATAGGGTTGCAATCAGAAATTACTGTAGTTTTACGTAGTAAAATGTAGTGACGAAAACGTTGGACAGCTTGAACAGCTGCCAATGCTAATTTCTCCACATGTGAGTATTTTAGCTCAGTTGGATTTAAAGTTTGACTAAGGTAATATATCACATGTTCAATACTGAATTCATCTTCCTGAACTAAGACCATTCCAATGGTGGAATGAGAGGCAGTGAGATACAAGAAGTAATCCTGGTTGTAGTTGGGAGGATGCAATAACGGTGCATGGGTCAACGCGTGTTTTAGTGCATCAAAAGATTTCTGAGCTATCTCATCCCAATAGAGTGGAGTATTCTATTTCAACAACTGGGTAAAACCCTTGGTAATCTCGGCGTAGTTAGGAATGAATCATCGTAAAAAGTTTGCTTTCCCTTGCAAACTTTGGAGTTGGCGAAGACTCGAAGGAGGAGGCAATTTGACAATAGCTTCGACCTTCGAGGGATCGACGCGAATGCCAGCTTTCGAAACAACAAACCCTAGCAATCGACCCGTTTCTATATAGAAAACACACTTGTGTGGATTCAACTGAATCCGATAATGCCTACACCTCATAAAGATTGCTCGTAAATGGATGAGATGATAAGCTCGATGTAATGAATGAGCAGGCAAAACAACGAGAAGGGTTGCACAATGTGCTTGATGTCATGAAACGCATAAGACATGGCCCTTTGAAAAGTTGCTCCGGCATTCTTGAGCCCAAAAGGTAATTTGCAATAAGCAAACGTCCCCCATGGACAAATGAAAGCCGTTTTTGGTTGATCGGCAGGTAGAATATTGATTTGATTGTATCCGGAAAAACCATCCATGAAGGAGAATATTTCACTGCCGACACAATCATCAATGATTTGATCGATATAGGGAGTTGGGTAATTGTCCTTTGGACAGGCTCGATTAATGTCCCTATAATCGATACATATTCTTATTGTCCCTTGCTTTAACCGGAACAATATTCGATACCCAATCCGTTAACGGGATCAAATAAATGAAACCTGCTTTGAGTAATTTTTCAACTTCTGCTTTAATAGCAGCAGCTTTTCTTGGGTGAATCTGACGCAAACGTTGCCGGACGGGTTTAGCGTCCGGGTAAGTCTTGATTTCATGAACAACAATCGCGGGATCAATTCCTGGCATTTCCTCATAGGACCAGGCAAACACGTCACGGAATTCTTGAAATAGGGCCTTATATATTTGAATTTTGTCTTCTGTACACGAGGCACCTATATGAATGTTCTCAACAATTCCAGGCTTAACCAAAATGTCAATAGGAATAGTTCGAGAGATGTTTCCCAAATTTAACTCTGAATCAGGATGTTTCATTGGATTCTGAGGTTCCTTGACATATTCAGTCGTAAAAATTGATGAAAAACCATTTTCAAAACGATCATTCTCGGGTAAGAACGAAGATCTGTGATGGAGATCTTCCCATGGTAAATCATCTACACATAGGATTTCACGAATTTTCTCATCAGAGTGAACAAGTTCAGAAAACGTGATTGAATCTGAGCTTGAGGTGAAAAATGATTCTTCACGGACCACATTCATTAAGTCAATTTTGGTTGAAGATGGGTCGGTAAACGTTTGCACGGCCTCATACGCAATTTCATATGGACTCAAAGGCATGACACCACCAAATGAGTCTATCTCAGATTCAGAAGGAACGATCCAAGGATCATCATAAACAATGGTGTCTGACGAAATCATATGAATGGTTGCAAATGAAGATGATGCGTTGATCGGAGGAAAAGGAAAAGTTCCTAGTAAACCGGCATCTTTAACTAGTCCTACTCCAACATCCTTATACGGGATAGTCGCTTTACCGACATGCTAAATACTTTCAGAAGAGGCTGGGTCAGATGAAAAGTAAGCCAGCTGGTCTATTGTTACGATCTTTCCATTATGAGGAAACTTTATAACCCGAAAGACCGATGAAACGACAGCTGTCATAGCATAAGACCAACTACGACCCAAGAGAAGGTTGTAATCTAGAGGGGCATCAACCACCTCCACATCTAGATTAATGGTTTTTCCTTCAACCCCTATAGGTAAATCCTGTAGAATGCCAAAAGGATGAAACCCACGGCCATCAAAGGCCTTTAGAATCATCGGGGATTGATTTAGTGAAGGAGAACCAAGCGATCTCCAACACTGTATCGACATAATACACGTTGAGGCTCCCTCATCAATCACAGTCCTATGAATAGACCTGTTTTTGACTATCACTGGAATCTGGAAGCCATTTGATGAGGTAAACGTGGTGTACTATTTTCTAGATCGAAAATTATTAGGTTCGAGTCCTGAACGTCAACAGCTCCTATAGCCGATAAAAGTAATTTACGCTGTGCTGGACATGAATGCAGCACTTTCAAAGCCGACATTGCTGAGGGTGAAACAGCTAAATCCTCAATAATGTTATAGTTCTGAGCCACTCTCGCATGTGGATTGAAAGCTAACTTTCGAAGTATACCCTTGGCGGGCGGTTTGATTACCAAGTCTGGATTAGGTTTCTCAATCTATAGTGGATCGGAACCGGGAGCTGAGGTTGATGGGTTAGAATGAGAAGATTCTGCTTCTTTACCATCAACAGGACTTTTACTACCATAATCATGCGATCGAGTTGCAATCCTAACATGGGACATCAACAGTATGGGTTCTTCATTGGCACTCGAGGAAGAACCTATCATCTTACTGTCTTGACTTGGAAAAGGATCCTTCAAAACAGCAGGAGTTTGGGAACCTTTGACAATCTTCGCAACCTCTGCACGATGAGAGCAGTCTCTTGTAAAATGTTCTTCGTCACAAATGAGACAAGGATAACGAGGTTTGCGTTTTTCATCATTGGATTCCGATTTTTCAGGTTTCTCTTTTGAATTTTTGTCTGTTTTATTCTTCTTCTTCTCTTTCTTCTTCCCACCAGATTTTGATTTGGCTGTAGATGACTCTACAACGTGAATATCGGCGGAAATCTCCGCGGAAGAATCTCCTGTTAGGGAATCAGGCAAGGTTATGATAGGAGAAGAATTCTTGGAAGACTTCTTCTTACTTTTAGTGTTAACCATACCAATCATACCATCAGCGGCATGAGACCCTGAAGGAGCTGCAACGATTTGATTTTGCTTGGGAAGATCGAGGATTTTCTCATGTAACGTACCTGACTGAGTATAGACCAAGTCAAGGTACTGTGCTTGAGCAATTACTTGCTCCGTAGTAACGACTCCGGCCTTAGCTACATCTTCAGTGATCTTTGGCAACAAAGACTTTACAAACCATTCAGCCAAGATCTGATCCGGAATAAAAACCTTCACTAAACGCCGTCAACGTCTCCATTCATGAATGTGATCTGAAATGTAAGTGGACGTCGATTGCTTTGATGAAGTTAGTAATTCTGTGCCATTGTCATATCTGACTAGCAACTGAAAATGAGTTAAAAACGAGGTAGCTAACTGACTAAAATTATAAAAAGTGCCTTGCGGTAACTCAATGTACCACTTGGCCGCCAGACCAATTAGAGTGCACTGGAAAAGCCTTAGACAGATTGAATCATATGAAATGGAGTTAGATGCACACCAGAGGTGATAAGTCATCACATGGTTCGATGGGTCCTCTCCTGATTTGCCTTCAAACTTAGGAATATCACTAGGCAACTTATTCGGCATTGGCGGCCAAAACGGAAGATAATTAATGGGATCGTTCGTTAGGCGCGACAAGTTAGGCAAGTCCAAAGTTGCGATAAACGGTAACTGACGATTAGGGTCCCTAAAACTCTGGGTCATGAGACCAGCCCCAGGAGGAGGAGATCCAGTATAACTAGGAATAGGAATTGCATTTGGGATATTGTATCCTCCCGAAAAACCAGGATTAACCGGACCGTACTGGGGTTGTTGAGGTTGTTGATATGTGTACCCAGGGTACGGTTGATACTGATAGACTGGCTGCTGCACAGTAGGACCGAATTGGTACTGTCCCTGGTACGGTTGATAAGTAAATTGTGGTTGACTTGTGACAACCGTACTTGAACCGGGTTGTCCTACAAGCATCTGAACCGAAGTTTGAATCGTGGATCTAGACAGAGGTAAAGATGTCTGAGGAGTAGATACAGGAACAATAGAAACCAGAGCTATCGATACTCCAGAAGTAGGTGGGGTAGATTGAACAGATGTTGTGGCAGTTGCAGCAGTCGTTTGAGGCGGAGTACGAGGCATACTAGGCCCAGGCTGAGAAACTACCGAAGGTACAGAAGTTTGAATAGAAGACTGGACAGGTTGCTGGGGTGTACCAGAAACTAAGGGTTGTCCAGTTTGAGATGACAACTGTACATTCGGCTGCAAGATCTGTTGAGTTTGCGATGGATCCCACACTAAATTCATTCCGGGGTACGGACCCATAACAGGTTGAGAATATCGAGGACCATAACCGGGTTGAGGGTAGGATTGATAATTCAAAGGTACATTTACCATTCCTTGAACATATGATTGACCGAAGGGTGGTTGGAAACCTTGGTTCGAGTACTGACCTTGGGGTTGATACCCTTGAGGCACGTACTGATACTGGGGTTGACCTTGAGGTACATATTGATACTGGGGTTGACCTTGGGGTACATATTGAGTCTGGGGTTGACCTTGAGGAACGTACTGTCTCGTAGGTATGTACTGTCCTTGAGGTTGCCCCCCAGGCGCAAATTGGGTACCTTGAGGTTGCCCCCCAGGTGATAATTGAGGATTTTGAGGCTACCCCCCAGGCGGTAACTGACCACCTTGAGGTTGAGGATTAGGAATAGTACCTGACATCATGAGAATATCTTCTACGCTCAACGGCTTAGTACCATTGCTTCCAATTAATAACCCTTGTTCAATGGGTTGAGGAGATGCTCCCGAAAAAGTACCAGAAAGTGACTGATACCCAGAGGGAACAGAAGGACCGCCGTACAAAAAGGATTCTGGCGATTGAGTAAACATGGACGACTTTCTTGACATATTTAACGGAGGATAGTAACCTCTAGGTGTTGGGTGATAAGGAACACAAGGTGGTGAAAAACTTAACCCTGGGTTTTCTAAGAAATTAGTCAAAGAAAGATACCAAGCACTGCTCCTAGGTGGACTGTAAAAAATTGATTCACGCTCCCTTAGTTCAATAGCAGGTTGATTTTCAGGGATAGGGATGCCTACTTCCTCTTCCGGAGTAGCAAGTTCTTCGATAGCTATAAGTCCAGAAGGAAGATTTTGGGTAATTATTCTTTCTACCCTAGGTGAACCAGGACCACTAGAAGCTGGAGAAGCAAACCCCGATCTTGGAGTAGCAGCAAATTCACTTTCAGGTTCAGATATTTCAGGTTCCTCACCTATATCACTAGTAGATGAAAAGCTACCAGTAACTTCGGAAACAGACACTGATTGTGGATTATAATCTACTACTAAAGCTTGAAAATCAAGATGTACTACCAAAGAAGACTCTCCTTCTTCAGGTGACCCAACTCTACTGTCTCTAGGAGTTACGAGGACTCTCAATCCTTCAGGCCGGCTCGGTGAAAACTCGGGAGGTTGGCCCCGAAGTCTACGGGACTTCCTCGGTAATTCAACCATGATTAAAAAAAAATTTAACTACTTCACACGCAAACAAAGTAAAATCTCAATGAAAACCACCTAAAGCCTCTAAAGAACCAAACAAATTTGAATCACACGCCTAAAGAATCTAGGAGATCAAACACACACAAACATTAACTTTCCGTACTGAAAACACTATTTGGTGATGAAGCCCAATGTCGCAGAGTTCAATACAGAAATGGCGGTTGGAACAGTTACCCTGGCAACCTGCTTAATGAATAGACTGGCACAAGTTCCTCCACTTAACCATCTCGAGTGAAGAGAACCCCCCAGAAAATCCAAGTGAGTCTAGCCAACGTCTGCTCCAGGTACAGTGGGATCTTCCCACCACTGTCACCTTAGGAAGAATCCTAAAGAATATGGTCACTAAGGTTACCAACCGAAACAAATATACCTGGGGGAACAGTCTACGATCCGATACGCACGCAAGGGCAGAGTATCAAGCTCAATCCCCTTGAAGGCTCCTTGACATAATCCAAGGTTTACCAACAAGTGACCCCAGGCTCCTCGACAATGGTTAATCCGAGGTTTACCGTTTTTAATATGTGAATATCTGGCATCGTTCCCAATGAGGAAGGATTGATTCCCACACTGGTTCGCACACGATCTCGTGCTTCTCCTTTAAGAGGAGCTTTCCCAGAGCATAAATGCAACAATTGGATTTCTTCCCTACCACAAGATACAGCTACTCGTTTGTTTTTACTATCTTGGAGAGTTAATTACTCTCCTACTCCAAGACACTAGCCTAAGCTATGTTGGTGTATCAGAGCTCTAGAAATAAAAATATTACTAGATGAATTTTACTTTAAGCGTTATTTTTATTGGTTTTTGTTTAAGTCAAGAGGTGCGGAGATGAAACTCGTGGTATGAAGACTCGACTCAAAATCACTAAAAATGCACTTAAGATGATTAAACAATCTTTTCCCTTCAATGAACTTCTAGCTAGGAAAGAGTTTGAGAATGCAAATACTTGTAAACACAAATCTTTCTTAACAAACAAATTAAAAGAAGAGATTTTGTCCTTTCCAATGCACTCAAAACGAGACAACTAGTTATTTTCACAAAAATTTCCCTTTTCTTTTCAAAGCACTCAACCACTACAAAAACAAACTTTTTCCAAAAAAGATTTTTTTTTTATTTTTTATAAAACACTCAAAACTATGCAAACGATAACTTTGAGATCTATAAACTATAAAAACCTATTTGAAGTCAAAGCTTACAAGATGTCTTTTTAAAGGATGTTTTACTTAGCTAGATGTAAGCTAAGGACCAATTTATGCATAATCACAAATCAGTCAAAAACAACCAATTTTGTTTTCTTCTTAGAAATGAAATCCAAACTTTTAAACACAAGCTTTTCGAAGTTTTGTAAAGAGAAAACACAAGGCAGATTCCTCAACAAAGGTATATTTCACAAATGGTCAGACTCATAAGAAGGCTGGCAGAAGCCAAGGTGATCTGAGGTTCCTACAGCTTCTAAGCTCAGAGCTACTACAAGACCAAAATGAAAAACAAACCCAACAAGCAAAACTTCTAGGAATTTCACCTAAAACCCTAACACCAATGAAATCAACCTAAGGAGAGCTTCTGACAGGTTATATGCAGGTCTGGGTAGGGGATAATAACTTCTAAATAAAAACTAAGCTGACTAACAGAGGAAATCTTAGGTTTTCCAAAATTTTGACAGGGTCCGTAGACCCACAGTTAACACAGGTGCGGTACCGCTCTGTGCTAAAAGCAAAAGTGCGGATAAGTACGCACTGTGTCAAAAGCCTAGGGTGCGGTCCTCTCCCAAAGTTATGAAAAACAAAAAATAACCCTGGATCTACTAATTCTACCCAATTCCACACACAACAAGGCAAAAACAGAAACAAAAACATAGTTTCCCAGGTCAAAGTAAAAACAAGGAAAAAATCAAGTCCCTAGTGGTGTCGCCATTTTGTCACACAGAATGAGTCGATCTTGCGGACAAGATAGACCTTCCTAGAATCTAAAGAAGACCTAGTGACAAGCAAGCCAAAAACAAAGGCAAACAAGTGTTTTAGGCCTACCTTGGGTCCAATGCAAGTTTGTGGAAGCCTCGCTCCTTTGATCCAAGTGAGCTCCCTTGTTGCGAATCTGCAAAAACAAACAAGCAAACAAATTAAATAGCACCTGAAAAGCCAATATCATAAAACATATTTAACATGAAAGTCAAGAAATTCATGAAACAAATGACATAAGACAATTTGTTTAGAAAAATGAATCTTATTGTATTAATTCAAATCAAAGAAGAACTTTACAACCTATGCCTTGACGCTGTACAAGCTCCTCCCAGGGTCCAGCAAGAAGTCTCCTCTACTTTGACAAGTTTCACTCTCTTCCCAATGAAGCCAAAAAGGTATGTGATCTCTCCTCTCAAGCTCAACTAGGAAGTCTCAATTCCACCAACATTTACCCTCAAAAATGTTCAGCTTCTAACCTCCCTAGCAACCATCCCAATGCCTTAATTTATAGTGCAATGGAGGGAAGTTACCAGGTCCTCCTTCAAAGGGATAAAGCCCTCCTTCAAAGGGATAACTCCTCTCATCAAGGGATTAGCTCCTTCTCTTTTGGGATGCATGAACCACCTAAGAGCGACCAATCTGCATCAAAATTCCTTCTAGAATCATCTAGAATTAAACCAAAGTGAGTTTTTTAGAATAAACTTGCACCTTTTTTACTTTCATAGGGGTCTGCACCCACTCCTTTAGGGACAGAGCGGGCAAGTCCGCAGTTTTTGTAAACAGGAGGTGCGGGACCGCAGGTAACAGTGAGAGAAAGTGTGGAACCAGAGCTTTGTTGATTTTCAATGTCTTTCTCTCATTTTCAAAGCTTGACTTGAAGAGCTGAGGTCTGAGACTTGCTTAGGAGGACAGTACAAGTGATGATAGACCCTTACTGACTGCGAATAATCATGGTGACGATATTTTTGTGTAACACAGAGGACAAAGATCAATTTTTCTTCTCAGCGCATAGAAAGATATGAAAATTCAAAATTTCCATACACAGGCTGGCCTCCACAGCTGCACATACCTGCCCTACAAGAGAATTTTTTAAAAAGAGGAAACGTGGAGGAGAATTTTGATGCAGAAACAACTAGGAAACCCAGTGCAATACACAAGAAAACGTTTTTCTTCCAATTCACAGGTAGATTTTTTCTCTGATTCCCCAATCTGATGCTATTCAATTCACCACGTTTTCAAAATATACCATGCATAGAGGAGTTTTTTCGAGCCTACCTCGTTTGGGGCTCCAAATTCAACGAAAATCCCAGGTTTTCCTGCTTCGTAGCTGTTCTGCCTTTCCTATAGAAGCCTTCCTGTAGATGGCTCTCGTTTCCTGTAGAACGAAACAGTGCTTCCTGTAGAATGCCAATAAGCAGGAGGGTTTTGAAAAATGGTCGAGAAAGATTGGTTTGCTACTATGGAGCTGGTATGGAGCTTGTTGCAGCTGCAGGGACGATGATAGAATGGAAACAACGAAGGCGAGAGTTCGATTGGCTGTTTATGGAGACTTCCGTGGATGGAGGGTGAGCTGGCCAAGTGCACGTTGGCCCCATACAGACTGTTTAAACAACCACCACTAATCACGTCCATCATGTTCATCAGACTGTTTGTTCTTTGCCTGTAATCACGTCCATCAATCACGCTGGAGTTTTACTACCTGTTTTCAGTTTTCTTCCTCAGATGGCTAAGCACACGTGTCATATTCAGCCATCGAGTGCTGTTTGAACTGGATGAGGGTGTCCAGTTAGCTGGCCACAGATTTTTTTAATCACAACCATCTCATTGTTCACGCAGTTCTCAAATTACATTCATACAACAGAGGAACGATTTTAGTCACGTACCTAGAAGTCGAATGCATTTGTTGTGAGGTGTTGTGGCCTTTCCTTCTGCTGCATGCCTTTGTTTCTGTGGTTGCATGCTGGCTTGGTTGCTGATTCATGGTGATTTTTCTTGTGCAGGTATCCTCTGGCCGGATCTAAGCTGCAGGAATCTGTTTCCACGTTCGGATTTGCACCCTCATGCTGCTGATGTTGAATTTTTGCAGGACAGCAACTTATTTTCTCCATATCTCCCAAACGCTAGATCAGATTGACCTGAAACTTTCTGAGCATGTTTCTATCATCATTATGCACCTCCCATAGCAAAATTGTGGTCAATGGATCCATAGATATCGGGAAAAACTTAAAATGGCTAAAGATTACAGGGGTCAATTTCTCGGAAACTGTGCATCAGAATCGGTTGAAACTGCTTGGGTAGGTTACTATCACCCATATGCATCTCCCCATGAAACAAGTTTTGAAACGGATGCACGGATATGGAGAAAATGCAAAAATGGTTGACGGTGATGGAGGCAGATTTCTTGGAAACCGTGCACTAG
Organism: Pinus tabuliformis; assembly: GCA_031772625.1. Lineage (NCBI taxonomy): Eukaryota > Viridiplantae > Streptophyta > Pinopsida > Pinales > Pinaceae > Pinus > Pinus tabuliformis. The sequence goes on from CM062808.1 coordinate 668,545,344, forward strand.
AATTGGCTGAAATTGCTCGAGCATGTTTCCATCATCCCTATACAATTCCCCCTATAACAGTTTTGTAAATGAATGCACGATTTTCAAGTTAGGGAAAAAACAAATTTTAGCATTATGCATTTTTGCTTCCAAGCATTCTGCAGTTTTTTGCATGGTAAGAAAAAATGAGCTTGGGCTGTGATACAGGCATGGAAATGATGGAGGAGAGGTTTGAGGATTATAGGAGGACTTATGAACCCTTTAGGAAGCTATCATGTTCACCAAATTCCCTTTTTGAAATCCATTTCTAGCTTCCTGTAATTTCTACAGGAACTTCCTGTAGAACACACAGTTTTTAAGAAAGAAGCACAATGAGATGGAAAAAATAATGGAGAAGGGTGAGGGATAAGAACATGGATGTGTGCAGGCCTCATGGACATATTCCCAGCCTTCGGGTCCTCTTCGGAGATCAATTTTGGCTTGTTTGTAGGCTTCTTGTAGAAGACACAGAACTTCCTGTAGAAGACACAGAACTTCCTGTAGAAGGCACAGAACTTCCTTTGTCTTTGTTTTGAGCGATCCTCCTAACCTGCAATGTCCTTGCTGCAACCCGTAATTATTCAATGGAAATTGGGTTTATTTTTCTTTTTCTTTTTCTCTTTTTTTTTTTGAAAACAACTAGGGCGCCTCATGGAGGTTTTCACCCTAATTGCCTACCCTAGGCGCCTCCAAGGGAGGCTTTCACCCAAAGATCTTATTCTCTTTTTATTTTCTCTTATTTCCAACCCATTGACTGCCTCATGGAGGTTTTCAATCAATGAGCCAATCTAAGGCGCCTCCGAGGAGGTTTCCACCTTCGATTTTTATTTTCCTCTTATTTTCATTTTTCTTTTTTTTCCTACCCAACCCTACTTGAAAAACAAAATCATTTTCAAGTATAAGAATACTTCCAATGGAGCCATGTGCACATCGAGATTAGAGACAAAATGATGTGGAGGCTTGAAATGCATGCTTTGATAGGTATCCGGATTTCAGAGACCAAATGATTTTACTTTGAAGGGATCAAACATAGCTGAGGAAGAGAGTACTGTTGCAACTTAGTGACCATCTGGAACCATATCTCAATACAGCTCTGATATCCTTGGTCCTTTTGCTGATCTAGATCGTTCTCCATATCTTCTTCTATCATGACCTTCACATCTTCCTCTTTTTGCTGATTTTTCTCTTGAATACATGGAAGATTTGATGGTAACCATGAGGGAATTCTCTCGATCTCGGATTTTGATGCCTTCTCTTCATCAAGTGCAGCCCATGGTTCTTTGATCTCCTCTTTTGAATCTTCTTTTGCTGGATGTGGTCCTTCAATGCTTTCAATATAATCTCTTTTTTGCAATACTCTTCCTGAGCTATGGTGAATATCATTGAGCTCAAGAGGAGTTGTTTGGACATGTTGTGCCTCAGCATTGTAATTGGGTTGAGCTATTCCAATGTGCGGGTTTGGAAATGGTGGTACGAGTAGTTGAGTGGGGGTGTATATTTGAGATGGATGTGGATGGGGTTGTGGTTGGGTAGATGGTGGAGGTAAAGGAGTGGAAGGAGAGTTGTATTGGGGCCTCCACCCTTGATGAGGTGCATTCCACTAAGGTTGTGGCTGAGCATGAGAGTGAAACGAATGAGCAACTGGAGGAGCATGGTATTGAGATGGATACGACCAAGGAGGGGGTGTGGACCAGGAAGGATGAGCGAGGGAACCCCAAGAAGGCATGGAAGTGGCTTGATAGGGGTCGTAATAGGTTTGGGATGTCCCTTACATTCCCTGCTAGTAAGGTATGGGTCCATTTGGCCTCCTTTGGTTCATATGATAGAGTGATTCAGTGACTCCTTTGGCCCTCTGATATGCAACTTTAAGTCCAGGCAAGGAAGGGCACTGATTTGTAGGATGGTCTTCTTCACAGACAAAGCACACTTCTATGGAGTGCAATGGACATTCCTTCCTAGGATGCTTTCTAGTGCACCTGGGACAAAATATGGCCAAAGCCCTCTCAGCTTTCTCTTGCTTCCTTTGGATCCGCAAAGTATCCATTTGCATGGAAACAAACTGCCTCACCTCGCTCTTGAAATCTTCCATCTGATTTGCAAATTCGTTTTTTGATAAGGTACTGCTACCAACATTTCTGTTTGTAGCCATTTGCTCCAGAGGAATGTTTTCTTCTTCTTCTCCCTTAGAGGTTCTTCAAATATGTCTTGCTGTCCACCTAGGGGTTCTTCTTAATCGTAGCCATCGAAGAAGAGATAAGGTTGGCTGTGTGAAGCAGTGGGTGTGTTGTGCAAATATTTTTCTGACTTATCTCTACTCCTACAAGGCATGAAATGAAATTTTTTTCGTTGATTTTTATTTTTTATTTTTTATTTTTTATTTTTTTTTTTTTTTATTTATTTTTTTTTTTTTTTTTTTTTATTTTTTTTTTTTTTTGCTTGTACCTGCAAAAACTAAAATAGATTGAATTGCAACTAACTATATTGCCAAAATGAAAATGCGGAATTGAAATGAAAGCAGGAAAGGACTAACCTATGTTGTTGAAATGAAATTGCAGGAATGAAATGCTAATCTACACTTGCAGAATTGAAATGCTAATCTATGAAAGCGGGAAATGTCTAATCTACTTTTGCGGAAATGAAATTGCATAATGGAAATGAAACAATCTACTCTACGCTTGCTGAAATAAACTACTTAGCAGAAGGTTGTAGTAGAAAATAGAAGAAAAGCAGCAATCACCAATACTCTGACGCTTCCCCGGTAATGGCGCCAAAAAGAATGGTGGGCCCCAGTATTGCAGCAATAATGCTGCAACTCCTGGAACTCCCTTCTTTAATTTTATCAACCCGGTAGTTCGTAACAAACTTGGAAGCGACGGTGCTATATGCACAAGTACTAGCTCTTGCCGCGGCTGTCACTTGATCAGCTGGCACAAGTCTGCTAGGAGCTTAAGCCAACTTCTATGAGCTCTTAGAAGAAGCTTTTAACTGATGGATGAAAGCTAACTCAAAGGAGGCTAATCTACTTGCAGAAAGAAACTAAAAAGCTGAATGGAAATGCAAACCCTAGTTTTACCAACTAGCCCTACTGATGCAAGAAAAAGGATGAAAGCTACTGAAAAAGATGCCATTGATTCTTTGGAAGGTTAAGTGCATGTGTCTAAGCTACTTCTGAAGTGAAATCTAAAAAGAAACATCTTTTTGTATTTTTGAGTAAGTTGGCAGAATTATTATGCATGTGCTTTAACTGTTTTTGACTGTGCAAAGGTGGATTGGCAAAAGGAAATGCTTGCATGAGGTTGGGAAGGTTAGAAGAGGGCCTAAGGGGTCCCTAGCACCCTTCCAGAGAGTTCACAGTGATTGGATCTCAAGAAACCGCTTTCGTGAGCCTCTACAAGAGGTCTGCAGGGATTCTACAGGATGTACTGTAGCTTCTACAAGATGTTTCTACAAGAAGAGCCGAGAGAGGATTTTTGAGGGTTTATGGAGGAAAAACCGGTGGGAAAGTGGAAATGGAGGTTGGATGAGGCTGTGAAGAGGTCTAGGACCTGGTGCATGAGGCTGAGGAGTGATTAAGGCGATTGGGTTTGTTCGAAGATAGGAGAAGTAATGTTGCACAAGAATGTAGAAATTAGGGCGAAGTGAGAGAATGTGGCAAATGGAAGGCAAGGATCTGAGTTAGAGGACGAAGCAGGTTGTATTGATGGAGTAAGGGTAGGCAAAGAGATATCACAGGCGTTCTGCACGTTATTTTCCAAAACTAATCAACAAAGACTAAGAAAACCAAAGATCTAGCTATTTTGACCTAATTTGACCTAGAAACCATAAGCATGATGAACAGAAGTTTATTGGCAGAAAATCATGTAAAACAACTATGGAAACCGAGCAAGAATGGATCTAAGCATGTAATCACAACTGGTACTAACTTTTGCAACTAAGAATCTAACACTAGAAATTGCATGAAGAAGCAAGAACAGTGTTTTTAGGCAGCAAGGACACTTTGGTCTTAGCTCATGGTCCCAAGGAGGGAGAGGTGAGATCAAGGGCTACTTGATGGCCTTTTATGAAGATCTTTTGTGTACTCAAACTGTCAAATTAACCCGAAGCATGAAAATTTATTTTAATCATCAAAAGCAACCTAAGTAACAAAACAAGATTTTCATCTAAATAACAGATTTTATTCTAAGAATGCAGCAAAGACACATAAAAGTACGCAAGGAGGTACTGAGCACTTGGGTTGGGTCCAGCCCCAAGAGCTACAGCCTCCTAAGAAAGATTAGAGCTGGTGCAAAGCTAGATTCAACTTTATTGATCAAAAAATAATAGTTACATCCCAAAAACTGTCTACAAGAAAAAGCTTGAAAATGTGCTGAAATGCAGAGCTAACCTACTGCCTAAAAAATGACTAAAAAAATGACTAAAATCGAACTACCAACTAGCTAACTGAGCTGAGGCCCTAGGCCTTCTTATTTATACAAATTGAGGACCCCAACAGCCCTCCTAAACTTTAGGAACTCGGCTGCCAAAACTTGCAGTTAACAACAACTTTACTAGCCCTTGCTCGGTTGCCCTTGTGATAATCGATGTGGTGGCCCTTGAACTCCAAGCTGGTGGTGGAGAATTTGAGGTAAGAGCTCATAAATGAAGGGGACACCTTCCTACAAATCCTCTCCACGAATTTGGCTGCCAAGTGCTCATTTAAACCTTTGATTTTGTCTCAAAATTGACTAAAAATCTGCATAAAGCACACATTAGACTTGTTGGCATAATGACTAACCCAATTCACTCTATTAGCATAAATATAATAAAAAACATGCAATAAACTAATGAGAATAGTGGATTAAGTCAAATTAGGAGGCTGAATGAGCCCATATAGTTACTCATTTTTGGGGCTCATCATATAGTGAGACTAATGGTGTCGGGGATCAAGGAATCTGCCTTGATGCACGCCCCCCGATAAAATCCTCATGAGTGACCCAACTTTGGGAACTTCCCTCATTACATCGTGATCTTCAAGGCGAAGGTGTTTCAACCCTTCCAGCCCAAGTCACGGCGGGAGTGCTAGTGGGTGAGATCAGGGACACTGTCCCACCCCTCCCATGTAGTTCCATACACTTGTACAACCCCATCACCCATATGTGAGTCATTCAGCCAAGCAACTAATCTGTGTCTGCAACCACTAACATCTCATCAGAATATAGATAAACATATATATCCAGTTTCAAAATTGACTTTGAATTTTAAAGATAAAATAATATAATTTTTTCATCAAACCCGTTGTCGTCAACTCGTCATATGCGAGTGCCTCTAGTGGTTTCCTGCCATACTCAATAATCATCAGTAACAAGGTTTCTCAGTGTTAGTCATTGTCATAATAGCATCATTAACAACACCTAGTCATTCACATCATTGTTCATTGTAAGCTCGAACTAATGAAAGTAGGTAACATAGGGGACACATCCATCATGGCTATCATCATCAAAACATCAATGGAAACATACATATCCATTAAGCTATCAACCTCGTAACATCAATACAAATATACATATACATCAATTTATCATCATCATGATTTTAATAGAGAGCATACATATCCTTTACCACCATCATCATTATAAATTCAATAGAGACCAAACTTAACCATTTAATGTTACAATCATCATAATACCGATAGATAACATACATAACCATTCATGTTATCTTCATCATAATATCAATGGAGAGAATACATAAACATCACAACCATGAATATCTCAATCACTAATAATAGCGTCATGTGCCCGGATCCTCAACCTGAGGTCCTCAAAGAATAATGTGTGGGCCTTAGGGTTAAATAAATTTTAGTGACATATCATTGCCAGTCCACTAGAGTGGGGCACTACAATATTCGTGTGTCATACATCTTAAGATCATCGTACATCCACACGAATACATCACGATACTATTTGAAAAGGAGGATAAAATCTTGTCACTCTTGTGACGTACATCATGTATAGAGATTCACAAAATTAAAATCCTTTTCCGTTCCTAGATTGATTTGTTCATGCAACAACGCAGAGCTATGGGCTTTGGCATTCAAAGGCCCCTGAAAATGGTTTTTCAAGTTCTATAGCTTTTCAAGTGATACCACACCCTTGGGGTTGAGGTTTCCTTTGCTTGTATTGGTTGCATCCTACAGAGACTGTTCGTGGTCATCCTCGTCTATTGATGCGTCCTTGAACACATCATCGTTAGATATGAAATGTAGCATCTGTTGATCATCATAAAAAATGCATAAACTAGTGATGTTATCCAGGACAAATGGTTTATACAAAATCTCAACTAAAAATCTATCCCTTAAAGGTGACATCCTAGAAATTGTGTTTTCCAAGGCATATATAACTGCATTACACGTTATTGGCACTAAAATAATGTTGAAAACTTGGAAATTAGAGATGATTTTCCATACCTCTTGTTGGTAACTCTTTAGACATGGTGACACACAATGTATAGAATTACGTACCTGGCGCACCACAATTTTAGAGTCACCTACCACTTTCAGAATAACAACCTTGAGGTCAATGGATTTCTGTAAACCCAAGATGAGTGCTTCATACTCTATGGTGTTGTTTATGCACTTGAACTCCAAGTGACTAGAGAGAAAATGTCTCCTCTATAGCAGGTCTATAAGAACACAATTGGCTCCAGATCCCTCCTAGGTTTTGGATTCTTCAAAGTACATGGTCCATATAACATCTATACAGGGACCGCTTTCCACACTAGTACTACTACTACTATTGTTATAAACTACTATACAAGTTTCATTTTTTTCCAGTTGGGCATGGAAGGAGACCCAACTGTGTGTCTGGTAGGGTAGGGGATGGCTTTGCAAGGTAGCACCCCAACTGTGTCTCTAGAAAGCAATTGTCGAACATAATCTCTCCGAAAGCCAACAACTTGTTTTCTTGATTCAAGGGAGTCACGTTGTGCTTCATGTATCTCTCTAACAACACTCAAAATTGGTTGTTCCTACCCTTATACAAAAGCCATAAGTGTGACCAATCAATAGAAAAGCATCCTTGCAGCTTGCTTGACCAGTCTCTGCTGAGAAATACCTTGTATGCTTCTAGGATGTCCACAACTAAAATATTAATGCATTGATGAACTCTCCCATCAGATGTTAGTCGTATGATCACATCCTTGAGTTCACCAATTGCTGGCACACAAGTTTTGTCCAGTTGGATGATCTGTGCATTAGTCTTACTCCATTGAGTATTGATCTTCTTAGCGATGGAGAGTGGCATGACATTGACCGATGCACCAGAATCAACCAAGAAGTTATGGATGTTGAAGTTGAAGATTTCAAATGATAACAATAATGGTCGTAAAAGTGAGTTCGCCTCCTCCATACAGAGTGTGTTAAGCTCAGATGTGAGAGCGTCAGGAGACTTACTTGATCCTGTGTTCGAAGAGGTGGCTTGACCAGTAGAGGTTTCCCCAAGTGCTCACAGAAGAATGTCCCGTTGACTCGTGATTTTTGTAATTTTATACGAAGAGATGTTTGCATAAGTATTCTTCATGTCTTCCACAATGTTAAAGTCTAAATCGGGAAGACTCATAGAGGTATCTAGGGGTGGAACTGAATGCATGGTTTTCGACGGGATGGTTTTGTCTTTGTTGCTTGCAGAAACACTTTCCATTGAAGTTGTCTTCCCATACTTTCTCTGATTGTTCTGTGTTGAGCTGACTAGGGAAGCTACTATCCTTATCATATCTTTTCTTATTTTATTCCACGGTACCTCAAACACAGTGGGGCCCCTTGACTTCTCAAGTTGTATCAATTATTTTTCTTCAGGGTTGAACCGTCACTCGAAGGCTCCTTCTCGGTGGTGGTCTTTTGGGTTGCGAGAGAATACTGATACATGTTTACTACATGCCCAATGCTTGAAGCTTCATCAAGTATAGCAACTTCTTCTTCTTCATTTTCAGAATCAACCTGCTCATTAACCATGAGGTTGTTGGACAACTGCGTAGTCATGATGGTCCACAGTTCCACTCTGGGCATGTTCTTTCTGAATGATGTTCATGGTGAAACGGGCAGTATGAATATGTCACGAGCTTGTCAAGGTTTAGGAATAGGTTGGAGATCTGAACATATTTGGTTGGCTAGCTGTTGCTGCTTGAAGCTACATACTTCTTCGGCGGGTACATGGAAGGCCTCCTGCTCACAGTGGTCTCATTTTTCCTCTGTTTAACTTTTCCCACTTCGGTAATCAGGGACTTGATAATATGAGTAAGGTTCTCAATATTACTTGCTTCCTTTTATTTAACCTTGCTCACAGAGGTTTGAGACCTCTTACCAGTGTCTTTGGAGTCCTTAACAGATTCGTCGTCTACAATTACTCCAATAGCGTACAGGTCTTTCTCCACGACAATAGCCTCTTCATAATTTTCTGTTAGTGATGGTTTTGGCAACTCGCTTGACGAACTGCACAATACTGGTCAGTAGTGAAAAAGTGTAGTAGTCAACAGACATGGATTCATGAGGTTTGGTGTCATTTGAGAACTTGTTTAGAATATAGTTGAACCTCTAATTGAAATCTTTGACGTTTTCTTTTTGCTCCTTCTTGAGACTATCCAACTCCTTTAGTAACATGGTAGGGGTATTGTCTTCGGAAAACTTTTCAAGAAATATCCTTTTGAACACTCCCCAGTTCTGGATGGAGTTTTGAAGAGGGTTGTGGTACCATATAGTTGTTATGCCATCCAAGGGACATGGAAATAGTATACATGCAACGTCATTGTAACATACCTCGAGTGTCCGCAGATGTAGGTAGAACATGTCTAAGTGATCTTCTACCTTCATTGTCTTTTCAAGGTCATATTTTGTTAAGATATTATCCGTGTGTTTTGGCATCTTGTGCAAGACACTCGGAAGTGTCAATGGGCCCTGAGTCATCCATTCCAAATTTTTTTCTTCCATGTTGTCTTCTTCACTATCCTCCTCCTCCTCTTCTAAATCTGATGATTCCTCTTTTGAATCTGTTGGTTCTTCTTTTGAATCCCCTCCTCGTTCGTTTCCTTCCCCTATTCCTCCTCCGTCGAACCTTGAATACAAGAGTAAGAGGTTGTCCTCTTCTTCCTTTCAAAAAGCAGGGGCTCCTCTTCTTTCTCCACAACTTCTGCCAGCTCCTCAAAAGTGGCAAAGATCACTTCTTCGACATATGTGACTACTACTCTTATGGGGGTAGTCTTGTTATTTTTTTGAGAGTATGGAAGGGTGTACACTCCTGAAATCAGTCCAACAACTTTTCGAAATTAGCGGGTGATGGGACGGATAACCCGGATTTTATGGTACGAGATTTCACATTTGGGTCTGGGAGGTAAGAGGTTACCAACTTCAAAATTGTGAGTAGGGGAGAGGGAGTGAATGTTACTGCCTTGAACAGAAAATGGATGAGTGGTGCCAGTGGGACAATCAACCATAAACTACCAGTAACCCTCCTTCTAGCGGTAGAAATGTTGACGGTGTTGGATTCGCCAACATTCAAGGGATATCCCTGATATGAAGTCCCAATCAGACCTCACACCGTTTGGTGTAGGAGTCCCATCCAGTATGATGGCCTAGTTTCCATTTACTTAGAGATTTTCCTCAGCTCTTGTTGTTAAACACATGAGAGTATGACACTTTTATATTCAAAAAGCGAGGTGAGTGTGCCTGGTGAGTGCGTAATGTAACTGTATCTAGGTTCTCTTACTACAAAGGGGGGAAATGAAGTGATACTCTAAGTGAGAGATAATAGTACCGCCTAGGAAGAGACACGCACAAAATAGAAAGGTATGTATGACATCCAATGGAATAGTCCATAGCAGGTGCGACAATCGTTAAAACCAAAGTACAAGGGAAGACTTGTCTACCATCTAGCAGAGCATTCCCAAACAGATGTGATGGTTGTTATAACCAATAAGTGAGGAAGGTCTATCTAGTGCCCTGTGGAATAGTCCACAAGGATGAGACATCAGTGATAACAATTAAAACACATTCCAAACAAGGTAAGTACTAAGACAACCAAAATAGTTCAACTATATTAGTACATGTTAAACAAACATGAATTACAAATGCCGAAAGAATAGTCTTACAAACATCAACAAAACATGCATGAAAATGTGTTGGCCTGAAGAGGCTTCTATATTAAGAAAAAGTTCCAGGACACATATTTACATCATACATCACTAGTCCCAGTAGTGGAACATTGGAGCCACTCCTCGCTCCTCAAAGAACTGACTAAAAACTCTATATGCTTCGTGGGAGGAGCCAAAGTGAAAAGTCCTTGCTCATACAATGAGGGGGGTATATATAACCATGGGTGATGCTAGACCCTTGTGACACTTGGACTTCCCTCATGACTATTCAACTTCCTATGACTTTTCAATTGACATGACTCTTCATATTCATGTGTGTCCATTGGAATTCCACTTTACATTACATTTGATTTACAATAGATATGGCCCATAATAATGATGTGGCCTTTGAAAATTCATGACACAACTTGACATGACATTGTTGACATAGATTCGTTTGCTGTGGTGGCAATTCAAGTTGTTGTTGCTAAGTGATAGATGTGTCTTTGGATGTTCTTTCTTTTCTCCTCCGCATGCATTGATGATGAGGGTCTTCAATGATCTTGGGTCTTGAAAGGCGGTTGCATGCATGTGTTCCCTTTTCTTGTTCTTGAGGAGGTTCTTTTGTCCATCCAGCTACAAGTGAGTCTTCTAACATGTTTGCTCCTCCCTCATCTTCTTTATCGTCTCATCATGATCTAACAATGTACTTATTCCTGCAATTAACTCATGACGGGACGACATCAAATCCAAAACCTCCTAGTCTAAGATGATGCATTGTTATCCATGGATTGGGCTCGGGACAGATGACAAGCTGGGAAAGAGGGCCCAGTAATTGCGCATTACGTAGTTCTAGGTGACAGGGAGGGACACTAGTCACTGAGACTGCGTAGAGCGCAACCCAAGATTGGCTAAGGAACTCCTGAGCACAGTCTTAACTATCGGGAAAAATTGCGTAGAGGCCACTGGGGGGCAGGATTGCGTAGTTGAGATCATCAATGGAGGATGCAAGGTGGGAACCTAGGTGGTAGGTCTACGCAGTTTTCCAAGGGAAGGTATGATTGGGTAGCAGAGGGACCAAATAGAACAGATTTGCGCATTTTTTATGATCAGTGAGTCTTGACTAAGGGAGGACACTAGGGGACACTTCTGCGCATTTCTAGGAGGCAAGGTAGGCTTGGGTCTCTGCACATTGCGGGGTTCTAGCAAGCAGGGAGGAGGCTTGATGAATGATCTTGCGAAATACGCAGTTTAGGTCGGGCTTAAGGCAATTGTTGTGTAATTCTAGGGAGGAAGACATGCTTCTCAACTCTAGAATTGCACAGTGTAGCTGCCCTGGGGGGCAGTGACTATGCACTGCATAGTTCTAGGAAATAGAGCAGCATCACTGAGGGCTAAGAGTACGTAGTGTGCAGCTTAGTAGGGGCTTGGTGAAAGAGAGTTGTCCGGTCAGAAGGATTTTTAGGAAAATGGCTAAGTGCAAGAGGCAAGTGAACTTGTGAGGAACTTGACATTGTGATCACACACTTATCATACTTCAACAAAATGACAAGATAGACCATCGAAACAGCAAGACAAGGCATCACCCTCTGTGAGACTATCTAGAAATAAAAGCGACAAGTGCAACACTTGAGATAGGCCTTAGGACGATTGTGATGACACTTGTGCGAAAATGCTTAAAACTTTGTGTATGAGTGTGACCGATGTTTACATAGCTAGGACAACCCAAACACACAAAGATAAACCTTCAAAATCACCAGAAACAGACTGCAAGCATGATAAAAAAATCAAACATGCGAAAAGATGATAGTTTATCAAGCAAGCAGAAGGGGTGGAAAGACTTTGAAGGAGCCTATGGAACGAGCTTGAGTGTCTACAGCCATCAAGGAAAAACCAAGGAAGGCTCTGAAATTTGAGTGCAAGCCAAAAGTTTGGAGGGTGTTGCAACTACTACAACACATACATATCTAACAAGATAACAATTTTGACTTCTCAAGAAATAAACTAAGAAAATAAGTATAGTCTTAGACTATAATGCAAGTCATTCTGATACTTAAAATGAACTAAAATATATGTTCATGGTTAAATTACAATACAAAAATATGAGGGAAATGCATTTTAAATTCAATTTTTTAAAATGTCTTCAACTAATAACTTGTTTTATTAAATTTTATTTCTTTTGAGGTCATATACAACAACTTAGTCATAAAACATGATATAAGTCATATTTATTGGAATTTAATATACCAAAAAAAAATTAATGATATGTTTTTAGATAATTTTATATAATTTTATGAACATTCCTAAATTTAGTTGATTATCGAATGTTTCAATCGATTCCTTAACTTAAGCCATTCAAGAAGTAAATTTTTACAAAATAACAATTTTGAATTCTAGTTTCATACACTAAGGAAACACATACAATCTTACTATGATGAAAGTCATTTTAATGCTTAAAATGAACTAAATATATCATGTATGTCAATTTAATATTGAATTTGTAGAAAATGTCATTTAGTGTAGTCAATGTATGTTAATTTAAACAATTAATGATATGTTTCTATAATTTTATGCACTTTCCCATTTTTACTTGACTATCCAAGTATTTCAATCAATTTTTTTTATCTTAAGACCTTCAATTAAGAACATTCAAGAAATAAAATTTTACAAAATAGCAATTTTAGGTTTCATATTGCCTTGTAGAAAGTGTCTTTTTTTGCACAATCAATATATGTTAAATTACAATGATTTTAATTTAGATGTCAAGATGTAAACTACTAATAAGTTATATTCAATCTTTTTTTTTTTTGAGGTATATATATATATATATATATATATATATAATTTGTTGCACTTCTTACATTTTAACATGAAGCATGTGTGTAACTCTTTCTATGTTTTATATCAAACTGACACATGACATATGTATTATTAATAACATAAAAAATATTTCAATGTTGTTCATAACCTAGATTGTTGAATTTCCATTTTAAGTAAAATGGGCCATATCAACTTGGTTGTTACATACTAAAATGGATTTTCTAGAAACCAAATATGTACGACATATATATAGATCTACAAAATTTCTTGCATGCTCAACATGAATACTATACACATGACATTTAAAAAATTTAAGATGATTTTTTTAGTTAAATCTAAATCTAAATCCCTATTGATTCTAAAGAACCTCCTTGAAATTTGATATACTTTAGAAACCTAAGCAACTAAAGGAAACTAAATATTATATAACATATATGTACACCATTATGAATGCATCCTAGATAAGAGGGAAAAAATCTCTATTCAAAATTACAAGAGTATTTAACTGTCACATTTATAGATTACAAAAATCATACATTTGCGATATCTTACACTAGATTAGATTACACTTGAATTCTATAGACTCAGCTTCAAATCTTTCCATTTGCATCATTAACTCATCTAGCCAATGGCTCATAGGAATGCAAGTCTCCATAATACGATCATGGTCTAATTTTGTCATCTTTCATCTCCTTGGTTCACCTTTCTTTGTTTTTATTTCTATGAGATTGATCTAAGATGATATGACTAGATGATTGTATTGAAAAGATATATATTCACGCATAAAATATCTATAAATGATGTGATCAGTCTATTTTTTAAAATTTTCAAAAAAATGGCCCATCACAACCATGTCACCAATTTGGTATGTGAATTGTCCATCTTCATATGGTATCACCAACCTACGTTTCACTTGTGTGCATCACATCAAATAGTAGGCCACATTCTCTTTGTTTCTAGTGGGTGCAGTGACAACAAAAATGTCGCCTACAATTAAAATACAAAATATGTATTAATTAAATGCATTCAAGATTTCAATTTATAGATGAAATTGTTAATGATAGATGAGCCACATACATTCCCTTACAAGATCAGAGACTCGATCATGATCAAGTGAAATGATGACCTCTTCATTGTGCATCTCTTGCCATGTCGAAATTGGATGAGGTCACTTTGGATTAAGAGGGGCATATTTCCATCCTTTCATGTACCCATGCTTTTCACAGTGATCAAGTCTACATCCATCAACACCAATGCAAAACTCACAAAAACATGCGAGTTTTCTTGTCTCGATGGAAAATATTTCCCCCATGTATTTGCTCCACACTGAGTGTAATTCTCTTGTTCCTTCTATAATATTACAATACCAAGGAATGAATCTATTCACATCGCTAAGTTCAATATTCCAGAAGAACCTATGCACAGGCCTTGTAGATTCATGACCTTCATGTCCTAAATGGGATCTGCACCAATTGACCACCTCTAGTGATGATTTGAGTCGATCTGCATCATGACTCATTTGGTACCTCCTAAGTGCTCGCTTCACACAAGAACCTGCACTGTCATGCTCACCCGTTCATGTATTTTTTCAAAGTAGCTCCAAGTATGACGAATTTTTGTCTTCTTGTGTATTCGGCTCAACCAGTAAAAATTTTGTGCTGACTTGAATTTCCCTACACAACCATTTGATCATATCCAATGCTTCCTGAATGATATGCTATTTTTTTAAATGATTCATAAATCGGGTCAAAGCAATGTTGCACGAATAATGAGTCATTCTCATGATCATCACTGATGTAAAAGTGATACTCCTTAATCACATCACATGACTCATCAATGTTATCCCTACCATAAATGTTCAATTATGCATGTCTGTATAGAACATGTACTAATATGGACACTTGGTCTGAGTGATAATATTCACTCTATATCTTTGTCTGAGGAGAAAATGTGTAATTCTCAGCAAAGTCCACCACTGATAAGATTGTTCCTGGCTGAAATACTTCGCAAGAATGCTTAAATTCATACGCTTGCCACCTGGACCTATGTAAGTGTTTGATATATTTATAGATTTGGTTTTGAAACACCCCCATGAATTGTGAAATAGGAATCTCATCCTCAACATAGTTGATCCTCTTAAGCGCTATAGTTGAAGAAGATGGTTGATTTCCCATGACATACTCATAATGCTTCCATGTGACAGTGACATTTGACATCCCAGACTAGTTGGGATCAATAAGAAATTTCCTATGGAGCAATTCCATATCACCACATTCAGTACATCTTCTCCTACCTATAAATATTTCTTGTAATACAACTCTTTTGGCTCCCTTCTACACAATATTGATGAAACAAAATCATGCACTGTAGGAGGAGGAGGGTCACCATGACAGTTCTTCTTGTAAAATTCCCAGAAAGTGTCATAATGAAGCTAAAATTCAACATGATATTGGCAACAACACATGTCACGAATTGTATTAGGCCTAATAAATCATGGCTTCAAATTCTGTAACATCCTTATGGATATCTTCACATGGCGATTGTTTTCTTGAAATTCCTCACCTTTATATTTTGGATGTCGTACAACATGCTTTCTATCTGGAATAGCACGAGAATGACTCTCCCAAAACTCTACCACAAATGCTCTGATTCTTGTTGTAAGCCTGTCTTGGTAGGGTTTCCTGGTGATAAGAGCCCAATAAGAAGATTCATCATTTTCATTCACTCGAACCCTGAATTTGGTATGCTTGTGCAAGGTTTTTCTTGAGACATGGAGAAATTTTGACATTGTTGCCAACTTTTGTTGTCTTGATGTACTTGGTGCAACAATAGCAATTGTAATTACCCTGCACGCAACTCGAACATCAAGTTTTCTTAATTTTCCAAACATAGTGAATTACTTTGATATATTTTCAATGACATTCATATGTGTCTTCTTGCTTTTAGCATCTTGGACACACAAAATATTTGTGGCATGTTTTAGTTTCTTATGTTTGATCAACCCATGTAGTATATGAATTTGTGCAACAACTACATTTTTCTCAAAATTTTATTGACATGGTCTCTAACAACGCGAGTAGGGATAGGATCCCTAAGGTCCTCTATTGTGCTTGCATCTAAATTTTCTGCAAATGGTCCACCCATTTCCAGACCATTGCACCTCCCTGTTATCTTGTCAACTTGAGAGGAAACAATTTGTTCTTCCATTGGTTGATCAACCTGATAGGGAAAATCTTCTTCCTCCATTGGTTCATTAGCTTTACATGGCACATGTTGTTCCCTTAGTGACAATTGATCAACTTGATAGAGCACATGTTCCTCTAGTGGTTGATCAGGTCCATAGGGAACATCTTGATCATTATCTAGTTGATCAACTTGATGGGACACATCTTCTCCCTCATGTGGTTGTTCAGTTTCTATCTTTGCATAGTGGAATATAAAGTATACTTGCAATTCAAGTAAATCATCATCATAAGAAAAGTGAATAGTAAATATACACATGTTTATTTAAGAAATCACCATAGGTGGAAGGTCATGATATGATTTTATAGTTGGAAACTAAGTACTAGAATTTGACATGGACCAAGGGTTATAAGTTGGAACATGAAAATAAAAGGGTTTCGAGCTCAAGGAAAGATGGGTCGAAGAAGAGCACACCATTAAAGGTATCAGCCCCCATGTCAACAAAAATGGTGATTTAGAATATGATGAAAGGTAAAAACATTCCTCATCACTCAAAAAAATAAATTTAGAAACCCTAGTGTTCTATTCATATAGACCAAGGTTTCCGAGTTGAAACATAAAAATAAAAGGGTTTTGAGCTTAGGGAAAGATGGGTTGAAGAAGAGAGCGGGTTAGTAAAAGTATTGGTCCCTATTTCAATAAAAAGGTTCATTCAGAATATGATAAAAGGTAAAAGCTTCAACATGTATGAAAGGTAAAATAATTTTCATGATGATGTGAATTGTATGTGGGAGGCACTTGAATATGATATATCCATATGAAACATGTAACTAATGACAAACATTCTATTCTAAGAAATAAATTAGTTGGCAAGAGAGGAAATAAATCAACAACACTTGAGATTGTTGCATTTGTAAGCACACCTGAACACATACATTATTTTTAGGAAAACCAAATGAATCACATACATAAGACAAAGCGAAAAATAAATGGTTAATTTTCCCTTTAGTTCGAATGTGTGACAACATCAACAAAAAATGTATATCTAAAGTTTTGCGTATGAGAATAATTCCTAAAAGGACCTAACACCCTTCCACTCAAGTTGTGACAAGGCCCTGTGAAGATTTTAGAATAGGGTATTGCGAACATGCCATAAATGTCACTGGCGACGCTTCCAGCAACCAACAAACCAAAAAAGGTATCGAGAGGGTTATAGTGGCCTAAATTACTAGTGTTGCATCCCAGAAGAGCTGGTGACACTTCTAGTAACTTGACCAAGATCACCTCAAGTTTATGTGCTTCCACAACTCAACCTATAGGGAAATATTCCATAATATTTGGCCACAAAGCTACCCGCGTCTAGTGGGAATGGATGAATCTCAGCTTTTGGTTGTTAGTGTTGGACCCAAAACCCCTACCACATTTCGGGAGACAACATGAAGGTCCATGATAATCTGCCACCTAGGCCTTACCCCCTTCATGGGTTTCTCCCATGGTCCTAGCCTAAACTATAAATGATCTTGTGGCTCCTGTAGGGAATTTAGTGTGTTTAGGTTAAGATTTTTTTTTAGAAATACTTTTCTTCACTTAGGGTGTGCAACAAAATATAAGCTCAAATAAATTAGGTACAAAGATTCTGGAAAGAGGATACCATTTATACAAAGTTTAAGTGAGCTTAGTGTGTGGGGTGAATGTGTGTGCAAGTGAAATTGTGAGCATACAAAGTGTGAATTGATGTTGATATACAGTGATCCTTTACAATTCCTTTAATTAAACTATGTGATGTTTGTTCCTTGCAAGAAAATAAATGATGTGTGGATGATAGGCCACTTACTTTTTTCCTAATTATACTATGTGAGCATATGTTTGTGTGCAAAATTTCAAAGTGAAATATAAGAAATTACTCTACTTGTAATGGTTAGTAAACCACATTAGTTAGTAGTGATGGTGTGTGCAAGGTGAATCTAGTGCACATACAAAGTGTTTGAATTGAAAGTATGTGGTTATGTGGTTCATGATCCTTTAATACAATTCCCCTAATTACAGTATGTGATGTTTGTTCCTTGTAAGAAAATAAATGATGTGTGGATGATGAGCCACTTATTTCTTTCCTAATTATACCATATGAGCATATGTTTGTGTGCAAAACTTTAAAGTAAAATATAAGCAATTACTCTACTTGTAGTGGTTAGTAAACCAAATTGGTTAGAAGTGATGGTGTGTGCAAGTGAACCTAGTGCACATACAAAGTGTTTAAATTGCAAGCATTTAGATATGTCGTTCATGATATCCTTTAATACAATTACCATAATTACACTATGCGATGTTTGTTCCTTGCAAGAAAAGAAATGATGTGTGGATGATGGGAAAAATTCCAAGGTAAAATAATATGTCTCAATTACTCTACTTGTAATGGTTAGTATAGCAAATTGGTTAGTAGTGATGGTGTGTGCAATGCAAATCTAGTGCACATACAAAGTGTTTGAATTGAAGGTATGTGTAAAATATATGTATTATATAGTTATAATGAGTGGTTACATATAGTATTATAAGCGGCTCATAAAATACAATATTGTCATTTAAAAAAAAAAAAAATTGATAGATCATAAGAATATTGTCTCCATTTATTAAGCGAATCATTTGACCTTTTTAAAATTAGTTCTTCTTAGCAACGATTTTTCGTTTCTTAAAGGGACTATATAAATCCTAAACTAAAAGTGAGTTCTACAACAAAGTGAAGCATTTCAAGACCTTTTTCAAATTTACTTATTCTTAGCAACATTTTTTTTTTTTCAAAAAACTAGATATAAATCCCAATCTAAAAATGATCCCCATTGTAACAAGGAAAGTATTATATTTTTTTTCATATATATCATATACCAAACATTTAAATTATTTAAATCCAATGTCAATTATTTAAATCTACTCATTTGTATAATAATTTTCAAGGTTGTTGAACTAAATCTACTAATAGAAATTAAGTTTAAATTCCTATATAGGAAACTATGAAATGTACATATTTCAGAGGGAATTGTTACGTAAAGAACTTAATGATGTGGCGAATCTTTTGAATTGGAGAGAATGGGAGATTCCTGAAAAATCAAGCTAATGATTTACAAATTGAAGGGCCAAATTTATTTCATGAGATAAAACAAAATCTATATCTATGAATTCATACAAATTTAATCAACTATAAGATAAATTGTAACTGAAAAACCATTCAATACATAAATACACACTCCATGATACAATAAGAAACCTATTCAACTATTTTTTAAGTATGTTAATATTTGAAAGCCTACTATACAAAATTAAATTAGTTGAAATTTGTTTCTTCATTAGAAGCACCATATCAATTAACATTTTAAAACGTGTAACTAAAATTACCATAAAAGAATAGTAAGAATATCTTTCTTAAAGGAAGAACTTATCATAACTATAGAGAATTTCACAATTCCAAATAAAAAGTGGAAGAAATGTGGGATGAAAAGGATAATGAAATCGTTGATAAGCAAACAAAAATAAATCAAGAGATAGAGGTTTTAGTGGATTTTAAGAACGACGAAGATGCTTCAAGATCTTATCAACAATGAATGTACATTATTATCATTTGTGGTCAAGAGGGGCACAAATGATTTGAGTGATTTTTTTTGGGAGAATGTACATGGAATTTTAGCACAACAATCAAGTAGGGCATAAATAGGATAAGCTGATTTAAAAACTATATGTTTCTACAAGGAACCTTTTTTATGCACGTGCAAAGATGGATATCTAATGTCTTTTATGTTTTCAATTATTTTCATCAAATATTGAAAAAGTTTAAAATATTTTTCAATATATTTCATGATTACATATGTTGAGAAACAAGCTAGATGAATTTAATCGACATTAGATTGCCACAGTCTAAGAAGATTAACATTGTAAACATTTCTAGCATATCATCAATACATGCATGCTAATTTATTTATTTTGCATTTATTATTTATGAATTTAATATTGATTAATCACATGAGTCTTCCATGGAGAATTATAGTTATATGCAATAATACACTCCTTTTTGTGCAAGCATGAATCTACACTACACTTTGTATGTCTTTAAAAAACTTGTTCTTTTTAAAAAAATCTCATAACCTTCATGTGAGAATTGAAAGAAGAAACTTGTGAGGTTTTCAAAGGTAGGGATCATAATTTAGGATTCAAAAAACCATTAAATGTTATATATAATTATGAATGTTATGAAATTTTAATGTTGTTATATATATATATATATATATATATATATATATATATATATATATATATATATATATATATATATATGTTTAACAAAGAATGTCTTCTCAGTTCATGCACATTGGAAGTAGGAATATCTTGCTCCTTGTAGATCTTGCCACATTTTTTCTCTTTAGCCTCCTACTTTGGATATCAAACATTAATCAAACTAATGTTTATAGGTTTTGGAGCACCTATTTGGAAACCATTTTTGCTAATCCCTCTTGTAAATAAATTGCCATGAAATGTAATTCATGTAAATAATATATGGAAATTATGTTCCAATTGTTTTCTTTGGTTAAATCACATACTTAGTTTTATGGGTTATCTTAATCCATTACAATTCAAAGGTGATTCATAATTTCCATGAATTCAAGTTGTTTCAAAAAATTTCAATAAACTATGGTTTCGAGAAGTTTTCAATAATTTGCATTGTTTCAAGTGGTTGTCGATAATTTGTATGGTTTCAAGTGGTTTTTAATAATTTGTATGGTTTCAAGTGGTTTTCTTTAGTTGTTGTTACATCTCATTTTTTAACTACATGTTATTACTTTCAATTCTTATTTTATCTTAATTTTATTATTTCATTCTCCATTTGCTTTTGGTTTTCAATCATATTTCTTTATGCATACAATATGGAGCAAGTAATATGAGAAGTGAGACCATTTGAATCACATGTATTTGCATGAACTTCTTGTTCTTTCAATGTCCAACATTTTTTTCTCATCATTTCTCTAGCTTTCTCTCATATTTCCTTTGTGGATGGCAATTTCTTTCATTTTCTAGAACCAAATCTCAAATTTCCCATGTTTGTTGTGAATCTTTATGTAATTTCCACGCTTTGTTATTTCTCTATGAAAGAATGTTTGTTCTTTTTTTACAATTGAATTTAGAAACCGAACTATTTGTTGACATCAGAGGCTCAATTGAGGTATAGGCTCGATTGAACCCTTGAGCCGTATGATTCACCATCAATACCATTAATAAAAAGTTGGTAAGGCCACTGGCAGTCTAGCTTTTTAATCGATCGATCGAGCCTCTATTTAACCATGCATGCCCCTTGATCAAGGGTTTCTTTAACACTTTATTGAGAAATTTTAATTTTAAATTTAAGCGCTCGATCAAGCTCTTGAAGTCTTAAAAATTACAATTTCAAAAACTCTTCTGCATATTTCTCTACAACCCCATTTTGTACCCTAACGAATTTAGGGAAGAAATTGTACTTATGTGGCATAGTTGATCACATTGGATTTATGAAATAATCCTCTATCCAATGGTATATGAATTTTACACTTTTGAATTCATATGATATTTTTCATCTAATTTCTTTTAAACATAACATTTGAAGTTTTTTTGGACAGTTTCAAAGGGGCTGAATAAAAAATCAATAACATAAAATATACACAATTTTTTCAAAAAACATCACTATCTTCATTTGCGAGTCTTCTTAAAAAATGTACTCTTGATTTTTTGATTTATTTGTAGAGTTGAAAAAAATCTTACGTGAACACATGTATCTCCAAAATGCAATTGGAGTATTACTTCGCCAACTTTGAAAAATAATAAAAAATACAATTTTGCATAAAAAAATAAATTTATAATATGAAAAAGTTAGTTCTCTCTATGTAGATCATGCTCATATATATAATTTTTAAAAATTACACTTTTTAGACTAAGTTATGATACGTGAACACACACATATCTCTTACTTTTTGTGAAAATTTATGAGGACATATATTGCATTTAATGGAAAATTGAGAGATTATACGACACTAAATGTTTTTGCAAAAATTATCATTAGGACAACAAAATAATTCTCCCCATAGTCTTTTAACTCCAAGGAAAAATTCATAATTCTTATATGAATTTTGAGGGGTGCAATTCGATAAAAGAGGAAATAGTTGAAATTTCATTGCCACGTTTGGCCCCAAGTGTGACCCATCTTCATGCTTTCACCGTCTTATTTTATTTCAGTATGCTCACTGGAATTTCATCGATGTTTATAGTGCCAAGGTGGAAGAAGAATCCCAACTTATTGAGAGAAAAAGAGGTTGTTCCCTCAGAGAGTGTTATATTACTCTAAAATTAATATGCTCGCCATTAGCTTTCCGCTTCCTTCTCTACTTGATTGGATCGACATTCAAAACACCATTCAATTACAATACCCGCTCAAGGGATGAATATCCTAGAAAAGATATGGGTATCATGGTTCTACTCAAATATTTCCATTTGAATGGATCACATTGTCCATAATCACATCATTAACCTTAAAGATATTAGACCAAGACAAAGAAGAGGGAGAAAAATTTAACTAAGTGTTTTTGTATGTTACAAAGCCCTGTTAAAACTTTCACCAAATTGGTTGGAACCATAAAAAAACACTTTCACACAAGGTTTTATTCACATGACCAACAAAACAAAGGATAAAGGAAAGGACACAACATGACATGAATGAACAAACAAACAAAAGGACAAGAAAAGAGAGTCCAACTTCCCATCTAAGGATTGAAAATGATAAGTATGGTGGCCAATATTTTCATGCACAATGAAAGGTTTGATCCATGGGGATTGGAATTTAATGTGTTTACCTTTCTCTTCATGGGATTTATCCCACTTCAATACTAGGTTTCCCACATTGGACTCCTTGTTCCCCACATATTTCTTATCAAACCAGCCATTAGATAAATTTTGAGGTTTAAAATGGACCTCCTAAGGAATATTATAAAATAATAGAGGAAATAATAAAATAAGATTAGATTACATCATCAAATTTTAAGAGGAAAAAAGAAAAAAATACTTTTTCAACTTGTATTTTTAACTTATGTCCCTACGATTTTACTCAAATTTCAAGAAGGATAACTTGTTGGATGCAAAATTTAATTCTTCATCCAAGGAGTACTAATGTTGCATACTTTTAATGGACCCCACTACATGAAAAATGAAAAATACATGAAAAAACATGATTGCAATCATGTTTTTCATGTATTTCTCAATTTTCGTGTAACAGGGTCCATCAAAAGTATGCAACATGTGTAATCCTTGGACGAGGAATTAAATTTTGCATCAAATGAATATTCTTGCTTGAAATTTAAGTAAAACCGTAAGGAGATAAGTTTAAAATACAAGTTGAAAAAGTAGATTTTTAATTTTAATTTTTTAATCTTTTTACTATTTTACTCCAAAAATGGTGAATCACCCCCCATTGTTAACATCATAATATTGAATCTTATTAGTTCTTATAAATTTTATTTTGGTTGTACATTTTTGTTTTGAGGCCCATTTTTTACCTCAAAATTTCTCTAATGGCTTGATACAACTTTGATGGATGGAAAATTTTTCTTCTTGTTTTTTGTCTTTCTTCCTCTAACTTAAAAAGTGTATCTATCCTACTATGAACAACAAGACATGGTTTACCTCAATATTTTTGAGAAAGTTGAAGGGTCGGGAGGTATATGTTCGGAGGAAGGATAACTTCTTTTCCATAGATGAGGAAGTAAGGGGAAGTATGCAAAGAGGGTTTTAGTGTGACACAGTCAACCCACAAAGCATTCACCAATGCATTATGTTAGTTCCTTTGCTCAAAGTAAAGGGTTTTCTTAATGATGCAAACCAAATTCTTTTCTGTATACTCAACTAAACCGTTTCCCTGAGGGTAGTAATTAGATAAGCTATTTAAAACAATACCATTTTTTTCATGTAAAATCATAAAGTTTTAACGATGAGAAGTAAGTTACATTATCAAAAACAAATGACATGGGAACGTGAAACCTAGTGATGATATTTTTCCTAAGGAAGTTGATGAATTCCTTCTCATTCACTTGTTTCAATGGAACTGCTTCAGCCCACCAAGTAAAATATTATGTAGGCGTTAAGATATATCAATGTTCCTTTGTTGAATGTGGAAAAATTTCTCCAATAACATCCAATATTCATTGTTGAAAAGGTTCCTCAACAACAATAGGTTTCAATGGGGTGACTGACTTCTTATCGTGACCAACACATCTTTGAAAATAGAACACTTAAGGGTGTAGGTGTATGCATACTTAAATAATGTGGGCCAATAATAACCAAGCTGCATGACTTTATGTCCAGTAGTATTTCTTGCGTAGTGTCCACTAACTAACCCATCGCATCAGTATTTTAATACCCTTTCTGAATCTTGTTCTTCTAGACATCTGATCAAGACACCATTATGATTCTTTAGAAAAAACACACTATGTACAAGTTGATATGATAAATATTTGAGTCAAATAGCCCTCTTTTGTTTCACTGATAAATGTGAGGGAAAGGTACCATTCTCTAAACATTGTCACACATTGAAATACCAAGACGTGGTTGCATTTGTAGGGGTAGCTAGATGACCTATCGAAACTTACCTTGTCCAAGCGGTTGAGAATGTAAGGTACCTTGTATAGGTTGGGTAAGCGGGACCTAGGAAGTACCAGATATCGATGGAAAATGTTGTGATGCAATGAAAGCCTATAAAGGTTGGCTCACATGTATTTGAGCTTGTTGGGGTGCTGATGGATGGATAGGAATTTGAGACGAAGATGGTGCAGGTTGAGGATTCAACAATCGGTCCCAAAATGAACCAGGTTGAATGGGAAAAGTAGGTTTCCAAACACTGGCATCCATTCCAAGATAAGGAGGACTATAATAAGGTTGATTACCAATTTGAGGTATACCAAAAATAGGTTTCCCCCTGCTAAAGGAGGAGAGGATGATGGAGGCAACTGCAATCCAGCTGGAGGGTACCCAACATAATAATATTTAGGTTGTTGAAGGTAGCCTTGCCCACTGACATAAGGTCTAGCCTGCTGCTCGATCATGGGTGTAGGTGGAGGAAGAGGAGCATACTATGTGGCACTCATAAGAGAAGTACAAGATGTTATTCCCAAATTACATGACATGGGAGAGATCCAGGGACTGGAAGCCGTACAAGAAAAGGTACAAGATAAACGTTGATAACCATGTGGGACGAACGAGCCACCATACATATGTGTTTATGGTGATGTTGCAAACATAGATGAGGAAGCAACATTCAATGTCTCAACCATAGTGCTTGACACCGGCTAAGAGGTCAAATCAGTTCCAGTCATGATTAACAATCCTAATGAATATTGTTGCAAGAAATCCATGGATAAGTCCAAAGAATCAAGCAAAGGAGTTTGTGTCAGAGTCTGAAGAGGTGGAAGAGGATCAATCTAATAAAAATGGAGTCCTTCTTAATGAATAGGAGTAGAAGGATGAGGCTCTTCTTGTGGGATCTATTCAATACTCGCAAGTTCGTGTGGAAGAGGTTCACCATCGGGTCCAATATATATAGGTTTTGTCTAAGACAAAGGAAGAGAACAGGAAGGTCTTGAAGTAACAGTTGAAGATGGTTGAGGTTACTCAGGTTCAGTAACCTCATAAATCAAATTATCTGACTTGGCCCAAGGCTAGGTTCAATAACCTCAAGCAACAAGTTTTCATAGTCTTCTATTTCGATTGTGTCAGTTTCACCATTAAGAGTAGATGTAATCCCAGGCTCAGAATTCAAAGGGATAGCTGTTTATGGCATATCAATATTGAGAGAAGGGACAGAAGTAGTTCCTGAAGTTCTCGATTCAGTAGTTTGTGTCTTCTTATGCTTTTGATGACAACTAGGATTAACCTCTAGTGGAAGAGGAGGCTTATTTTGCATTCTATGTGAACGGTGGGGTGGGGGATGTTGTTCTTCCATGTTGGATAATAAATTTGATTAACGCAAAAAGAAATAAATAAAAAAGAGGGTAATCTAGGCATAAAGGATTACCAAGCAACCATGAACTACAATATACACCTTGGGGAACCAAGGACTTAATGTACGACAACCAATCTCCCCGAATGTTGTGTTCGGTGTATCACAGTATACAACATAGCAGACTCTGTTACCATTGGATGGATAACAACCTATAGGGGACTCCAAAATATGCTCGATGGTATGTGGGAGTGCAGTATGTAGTAGTCTTGTCTAATGCATAAAATTTCAATGAGAGTGTTCCCATATACTTTACATACATGGAGCGTCGTCCAATATACCCAAAGGTATGTGGAGAACGATCCTATACACTCTCATACGTGGAATGAGATTTCACGTCTAGGATGCAATGCTGGAAAACAATGACAACTCCTACATTTAATGACATCAGAACATGTCTCTAGCCTAGATCTCTAATTGTTTTCATTAATCTTATAAATGATCCTTAGGGTGGTTCAACAAATTTTACTATTTATCTTTTATTAAGTTTCAGTTTTGGGCTCATCGCGAATGTCACCTGAATATCCTAAAATGCAAATCTAGCATGAGAAAATGGAAATCTTTCTCTTTCAATGAAAATATAGATAAGGAAGGGAAGAAACAATCAGTATGAAACATACAATATGCAATAAAAAAGATTCAAGATGCATTTTCCATTTCAATGTAACTATTCCTATATTAATGCACATACAAAACCCTAAATGCCAATGCAAAAATTATTCTTTTCAATGCACTTAATTTTTGAAATGAAGAAAAATAAGATCCAAATGTTTAATCACTAATTCAAATGCACTTTTCAGAATGAGGACTAAAATAACAAATCACCCAAGCAGTCAATGACCAAACAAAATCAGTTTGCAAGTGACCAAATGATAAGAACAAAGAAAAATGAAAAATAATTCTTACGAAAGGTAATCAAACACGAATGAAAATCAAATGGAGGCTTTAGAGAGACCCCAAGACACTTAAGATTCAGGGAAGGTCAAATGGAAGTAGGTTAATCAAAGAGACACTAAAAAACAAAGGAAAATTTTGTGCAAAAAGAATCACCAATGCTAGTACATAGTGGGCCCAGGTGAGGTGCAACGCTCTATTAGAGGCACTAGGGGAGTGTTGGTCCAGGGATAGAGAATTCTGACACAAAAATTGCAAAAGTGACTCAATGTAATCACTTCCTAGGCCTATTCTTGGCTGGCTAAAGTAGAAAAGGTCTATAAAATAGGTAGTCAAACACAATGGATAAAGGAACCACTGAGGGAATACATCGATCCCCAACGGATTCGCCAATTTATTATGTGGGATTTACGATTGCGACAAAAGTATCTCCCCTAGGTTTGGTGGCTAACCTAGAACAACAGAGAGACAAGGAACCCAATGCTTTCCTTAAAGTAAATAGATGACGGAATGAAGCCTACCTGGAATCTGTCACATTCTTCACTCCTTATTTAGCTTGAATGTTCCAATTCTAGCTCCAATTGCCAAAATTAGAACCTGCATAGTCAGATAACACAAGACAAGAAACTACAAGATCTATGCAGTATCATCTAAATACTCTATTCAATAGATCAACATGGTATTGAAATATATGAAATAATAACATCACATATAGGAAAATAGAGAATTATTTGCAATAATATATATGGAAGGAGTTATAACCATAAATAGATGTTGATTTTGTACAAGAGCTCCTCCACGATGACTTTTCATTTCCTTGTCATAATGTGTAACTCTAATCACCCTAAATGCATGAAATGAAACCTATCACAACAACAACATAAGGGTATAATCACTCTCCAAAATCCAAACCCTTGCTTATGGAAGGCTTTAAATATAGAGGAGTGGGGTAAGTTGGGAGTTCTTATACAATTACCAATCTAAAGTTTTAGATCCACCTTTAATGGTAGGATGGGATCAAAGGATAAGGGATGGAAACTCCAAAGTAGGGTAGGATAGGATCCAAATGTTTTATCTGATGTAAATGGTTGTAAAAAATTCTGGAAACTTTTGGAAGAGGAGGCTTTCGTAATTTCATTGTTTTTCTCGAGTTTCTAGAACCAACACAGGTGCAAAGGGGAGCAACCTGTAGGTGATCAACGCGAGCCATAGTGGAGCAACCTATAGGTGAACATTGTCGAACAAGGGGCCAAAGAGAGTTGGTCCTAAAATTGGCTTAGATGATGCAGTTTCAGGAAAAAACTTCGGGGAATGAAAGAGGCATGCTTAGGGATTTGTGCAAGATGATAACAAGGGGGAATAGGATGTTGATTGATCCCATTAGGAGGATTATTGATTGGATGTGACAAAATGGCCTATAATAGTGATGATGATAATGATCATGGTGAAGAATGAATGGAAAACACTCCTATTTATAACAAAGTATTGAATTAATCTTGAAAATGGAGAATAATAAAATAATATTGACCAAATCAAGATCTAACCATTAGGAATAATTTATTATATTTTTTGGAGAGGGAAAAGGTATTCAAAATGGTCAGATATATTTATTTAGGAATAATTAACAAATAAAATGATTTATTAATTATTTCGCGAGGATTAAGAATGGCGTGAAAATGAAATAATTATTAAATAGTCATTTAACTATTATTCCAATAATAGAAATAAGGAATAATAAATAAATAATGAGTTATTTAATTAATCCTAGGAGATTTAGTCAAAAGTGACAAGGAATAATTATCAAACAATGATTAAATAATTATTCCTAGAGAAAAATAAATAAATAATGATTTATTCAATTATTCTCATGGGGTTATTAATTTTAATCAAAAATAATTTAATAAAAATTCTTTATTTCCCATGGTGAAAGTGATTTTACTATGGTAAAATTAATCCTACATGGTGTATTTCGATCCACCTAGTTAAAAATGGCCAGGTGATCATTTTTTCGTGATATAAGACTGCCCCCCAATGTATGAGTGTGTTGGGCATGGAATCCCCCCACAGTAGGGTTTGGGGCTCAAAGCCCAAGTTTTGAGTAATATTGTTGTAAAGAATCCGCGAATTGCGGGCGCGGAGTGCGAATTGTATGTTAGAGTCATAGGGTTGTCCGCCCTAAGTTTTGAATGTAGTGTCGGCCTACCCATGGTTCGCGGACCATGGGATTGTATAAATAGAGTGAAGCTCTAAGTTGTAAAGTAACGAAGGAATGAAACGATGGAATTTGATAGATAGAATAAGATAGCAAGCATAGAGCAAGAGTCTAAGTATCTTGGGTCGTAGTAGTAGGAAGAAGCTCCGCAACTGAGTGTTCAGAGGCCTAGTAGAGTCCGCAGCTGAGTGCGCAGGGCGGATTTGAGTCTATACCCAAGGAAGAAGAATAATAAAGAGAAGTTTTATCTGAATTTTGTGAATCTGTTCTTATGTTATTACCTGTTTGATATCATTTGCAATTATATTGTTTATTTACTGTGCCCATTTGTATGAATGGTGAATATTGTTAAGTATAAATGAAAGCATACAGATAAGCTAAGTTAATCAACTAATATCGGGATACTACTAAGGATTGGGGTAATAACATTGTTCGGCCCCTGAGTAGGGTTGCGTGAAGGTGGCATCCAAGTCTGCAAGGTACTGATAAGCGCGCGTAGCGACATGCGCGCAGGGTCAAACCGCAGACCACTTGGAACCCATCATACATCCCTAGGGTGCGGAAACCTGGTTCTAGCACCCTCCCATACTACTTCAGGTGAGACCTCAGTCCACGCTCCGCGGACTGTTGCCAAAAGGGCCATTAGTACAGGTATTTGTTTGGCTAAATCATCTCCGAACCTGGGTCAGGGCCCAACAAGCCAACAAATGGTTCCGTTACCAGGACTGAGATCTGCATAAGGGATGTCTAATGTCATGTCACTGGAATCCAATGAAGAAAGAAATTGAAGGGTGGTTAGACAGAAATATTCACGAGTTCACGGTGTAGGAAAATAGGAATCCGCGAGTATCAAAGGAACAATGGTTGGAGCGGTACTTATATGCGGAAATCCACAAAATTTTCTCTACATCCTTTCCCTCTGAGTTGTATGAGTGGATCATGAATCTAGCAAACAGTCAGGGAAGGTGTAGGCTCAACAAAACAATTGTGTGGACTCCAGAACTAGTGCACAGACTAGAAGCATCGGAAGATAATATCACACACATTGTAGACCATTGGCTCGATCGAATTATAGGGTGGTTTATCACCGAGTTCGCGGTAGACACGACAGTCAGCTACAGCGAGGTGGAACGATGCTTCCTTAAAGGACCGCGAGGTAAGTACATTAAATCTTTGAACACTTGGATTAAGATGTTATTGTGTGAAAAGCGGGTTATGCGACTAAATTGATGTTTGGGGCTACGCAAAGTGGAAGGATCTATAGAAACGAAGGTAGCGCGGATATAGAAAATAGCCCCTTGATTTTGCCTAGGAAAGAAAGCAAGGAAGAGCTCAGAAAAGTTTCTCTGAGAAGCGCAATTAGTCTGATAAGACAGCGAATTCCGTGCCTACCACCTCCACCTACACCACCATTGGTTTCACCATCATCACCCCCATCTCTTCCCACACCACCTCTGCCACCACCACAATTCAGTATGGCGAGCGCAATAAAATTTCTGGTATTAAGGGGGAATGAAGATCCAGACTAATTTTGGTTCATGGTAAGGGTCGTATGGGAAGCACAAGGAGTCATGGATGACAATATAAAGAAGGCAACGTTGGTGAGCGCATTGCAGGATCACGCACTGATGTGGTACATTAAGCATTCTAATGACCATCCAAATGCGGGGATCGCAGATATCCAGGCTGCGCTGAACAGGGAATTTAGCAGGCCAAAGTCGGAGACACAATCGATTATCAGGTTTAAGGAGATCATGATGCTTCCAGGCGAGACCCCATGGGATCTGGATCAGAGACTGAAGAGTATGATTCACGAAGCCAACATGACCTTGACAAATGGGCAGCACTGCACATGGTTTGTAGCATCACTAACACCGCATCTAAGGACAACGTTGTCGCAGCAGAAGTTATCCACCCAGGCCAAAGCTTTGGAGATTGCAATGAGACTGCATGAGACCCCAATACAAGATCCTAGCTTGGGAGTCCAACAAATCCACGTGCAACTGCAAAATTTGTGTTTGGAAATGCAAAGTTTGAAACAGGACAAGACAACTCGCCCAGAAGCGTGCGAGGAGGTATGGTGCATAAAATGCAAAGGCCAGGGGCATGACAAGGACCATTGTCTAGTCTTCGTGAATTACTTGGCGAGAGGAGGGCTGATGCCATTAAGACCAGAGGCACAAGCAAGACCGAGTGTGGCACCTGCATTATGGTATGTGATTTTTCAGATAAGAGGAAAACACGCTACGGATAATTGTCATGTATTGCAAAAGTATACACAGACATCTCAGCAATTGTTCTGTAATTTCTGCAGGTCGGTAGGCCATGATGAGCGCACCTACAGAAGTTACGAGCTAATGATGGATCAGACTCCTGCCTACAGAGTACAGGCTGAAACACGAGCCCTCGACCCAAATGCGGGAATGGTGCACGCTGGATTTCAGGGGCGCGGACGAGGTCGAGGTGGAATGGGACCAAGAAGGGGTCGCGGACAACTAATTTTTTACAATATCGGAGGGCCAGGGCACTATGTCCGGGATTGTACGAATCCGACGAGAAAATCATGTTTATACCGTACTTAGTTTGATCATGAGGCAGAGGACTTCCCTACACTGATAGCGAGGCTGCGCAATAAAGGGGTACTCCAGCCTCCCCCGACTCAGAATTTGAAAATGATGAGGTCTGAGCTGCGTGAAGAGGACCCGAATGTAAACATAGTGCTCAGAAGTGGTATCATGATAGGAGATGACAAAGGTAAGTAGCCTGAAGAAAGTGTGTGGGTTCGCAAGGCTCCTACAAAGGAACCTGAATTTTATTTGGAGCGTGCGAAGGAGACATTCATGGAAGCTAAGAAAAGCTTCACAGAGGCCTCCACTTCAGGTAGTAAAGATCAACTAGAACCAGGGATGGATCCTTCAATGCTCACTACTTTTCTGGAGACATGCATGAAACTGTTGCGCGATAGCAAGGTTGTAAAAGGACTACAGGAACTTATCACTAGGTGCGTGAGGTCAGGAGAACCGTGCGTAGTCCGAAAACTTGGAAAGCATGCATTGCGAACAAGAAGGGAAATGAGATTGACTGCACAAATCAGAGAGTATGAAATGGATCAAGTAATTCTGGATCTCAGATCAAATGCGAATGTACTGCCAAAAGAAACATGGGAATGCATGGGCAGACCCATGCTACAATGGTCTCCTATTCAATTACAAATGGCGAACCAACAGAAGATCTTACCCATGGGAATATTGGAGGGGATAATAGTAGACATCGAAGGTACGAGCGCGCTTGTAGATTTCGAGGTAATAGAGATTGTCGATGACAGCAATCCCTATCTCGCACTACTGGGAATAGACTGGGCCACTGATATGAATGGAGTAATGAATCTAAAGAAGCACAAAATGATTTTTGAGAAAAGTCACTACGTGTATTGGTGCCTTTAGACCTTGCAGAAGGAGCACACTACACAGAGCCAGTGCGCGATGATGAGATCGATGATGAGCTAGACCGTATCTACAAGATAACCGCTCGGGGACAGGATTGGGTGAATCCTACAGTGGATGGCCAGATTTTGTGGGAGAGCGAAAGCTCCTGTACATTAGATTCGGATGAGGAAACAGAACGATGGTAGAACCGGTTACACAAGGTAACCATGCTCAATTGCAACATGATGGTAAGATCACTGTGCTGCATGACAATAGAGGTAAGGGATCTGCCTATGTATGATGGGTTGACAGTGGTGGATGAATTCCTGAACAAATTTGAAAGCGCAGTGCCAGAACAGCAGCAGTTCGATGCTCTGAAATGGGCACTATGCGCGACGCCCACAAGGTGGTGGGGTACACATCAGAGAAGTATTGAGAGTTGGCATGAATGTAGAAGGGGGATGCTTATACAATTTGGAAAACCTCAGCTATGGATGAGAGCCAGTTATGAGGGGTGAAACAGCTTGTGCGCCCACCTTTCCAGATGGGTATAGGCGTATGGTACGCAGCCCACATGAACGCACACCATTATCACGATAGGAAATAGGAACAACAACAAGAAGCCGACAAGAAACATGCGTGAACGATGAAGCATGATAAAACCTAGCGCGCCAAAAATCATACACGGGGAAGCCTTTGACAAGGTGTGTGAAGTGCTAAACAGGGTCCACCATGTGAGATGCACCGACTGGGACCTATGTGTACCAGCGGTTGTATGGGCTTATAGGACCATGTGCAAAATTTTGACCATGCAAGCACTTCCGAAGCTGAAGTATGAAGTAGGGGCTCTAGTCCTTGTGGAGCATGTGAAGATGAGTCCACGCATAACAGAACCTATAGATATGATGGTCTGCACAAACCGGAATGAAGAAGTCACACAGTTTCACGAAACAGAACATATAATACTTTAGGAAGAAATCCGACAGGGAAACTTTAAACTTCACGAACTTGAAAAAGACCGAGTACGACTAAGGGAGAAAAGCGCTCTAATAGACATAGAGGTCAAGAAGCTGGAAAACGAAATAAAGGAAGCATTTCTCATTGAAAAACTGAGGATGGCAAGGAAAGGTTCATATAGTCATACTAACAAATTGGAAAGCTATTGTCGTGAATTGGTTAGTCTACTGCCGTGGTTGAGACCGCATCTCACCAAAAGTAGTGATCAGGGCAGTGCAGTGCAAATAGTAGAGTGCGCGATGCCGATCACTACAATGGAAGATGGGGATTCTTCACAAACCATGGTGGAGGATGAGATGAAGCCCCACATGGGTGGTGTGCCCACCTGACTAGTTGTAGGAAGGATAGTCTTAGCACTACAAGTAGTTGAAAGGGAGCGCGAGACTATAAAATATTCTACCTGGGAGCTACTTGCTCTAAGAGGTGAGCGCAGGAGCAGAATGTCACAGGGTTCGCGATCGCGCAGGGAGGGCTGCGCTACCGTGCGGGTTGGCTGGGAAGTGACCATTGGTGTCACTATTCATGACGGGATGTCCGATTTGAGGTAAAATGGAGCGGATGATGGGCATTTAAGACGTGAGTTATGGGCAAGATTTGGGAAAATCTGCCGCCAAGAAAGCATTAATGGCCCGAAATTGGGGGGAATGGTCGAATTTGAATTCAAAAGGCGCTATAAAACTCAAAGGGCTAGCCAGCGAACAACACTTGGTCATTTGAGCATTGAGCGGTTGAGCAGAGCACAGAGTGTTGAGAGTTGAGTGATAATAGAGCCCCTGAGTTCACAACAGACAGCATACAGTGTAGAGATGATGACGGCCACTAAGGATGGGTTGGGAATTGAAGAAGGAACTGTCGGCGAGGCTGTGCAGACCCCCATGGTACAAGATGTTCCCGAAGGTGCTGAGGTTGTGACAAAAATCCCCAAATCACCACGGACGCCAAGGCTGAAGAAGGATAAGCAGGCAATGGGACCAGTACGCATGTCCCCAAGGAATCTGTGGCACAACAAGTTATCAATGGAAGAAAAAGGGAAGGCAGTCATGATTGAAACAGATGAGGAGGAAGAAGATTTGCAGGCCCTGATTTCTACCACAGAAGAAGAAGAAGACGTGGAGGAGGACATCCAACCGTTGTGCTCTACAATGAAACTACCTACGTATGTCCCTCCATGGAGAAGGAAAGCCAAAGTACCAAAGGATCTGGATGCAACAAAGAGTTCACTCCAGACCCCGCTCCTCCCTGATGGCATTGTATTTGAGGGCTCGCACCTAGGCCGCATGCCCACCATGAAATTTGAAGACTGGGACCTCGCAGATAGCGAGAAGTTCCCACACTTAGAGATGGAAAATCTGATGAAGCAGAATATGGAGGGGTCGGTGATAGCGTTAAAGCCGTGAAAATGGCTGCGCGGTGTGGAAAAGGCCGGGTTGCTGCACTTGTTATGGATTCCACATTTCTACCGCGTGCCCATCACCATTTTCGTCATCAGGAAGCTACTCTGCCTGGTGCATGATGAGTATCTATGGCTGGAGAGCCTATTCCCATCATGGAATACCTCGTTCACCGAATTTCTCAACTTCCCTATAAGGGAAAGGACCCCACGAAGATAGCCGGAAAAAGTAGCGATTTGGCTCTCGCAGAGGCCATGAAGGCAAAGTATAAGCTGGAGAAAAAGAAGAGGGGCTACGTCATCTCCAGCATAAAGGATAAGGGGGTGTGTGTAGCCACCCAACTCCTAGCCGGTAAAGTGATGAGAAAATGTCGCGCCGATGAGGTACCAGCGCCGGTGGTCGCATTGGCCAAACAATGCATGGAGGGGGTCCAGTTCAACTGGGCCGAGTTCCTCTAAAAGGAGTTTTTGTTAAACTGTCGTGAGGCCCAGGAGGAGGGTAATACCTTCCACTACGCCTGGTTTCTCTTATCCATATTGTTGGTAGCAGGAGAACCGTTGGAGGATAGTCAGTTCTCGAACATTGACCGAGACATACCATAGGCCGTGAAGTACGCTTCGCTCTGGGCCACCAAGGACGCGAAAGGGATTTGTGATACAAAAATTTTATGGGTGCTCATGGAGGCGATCATCTGAATGTGGATCAGTAGGAGGCCGTGCCTATCACCTACGATACACAATAGTCTGCAAAGTTTTGAAAACTTCAAGGCAGATATGCACAACATATACATCAGGGCGCAAAAGGACCCGGTGAAGCAGTGGACGAAGCTACCATTTGTAGCCACTAACGACGCGATCTTTACAGTATTGGAGACATGGCCTCCTGAGTGGTGTGCCCTAGATTTGGTGGAATTGGAGAAAGTGGTAGCACAGAAAAAGAAATATGATGCCAAGCCGAACGTCACCCAACTAGCCATGAGAATGCGGAACGAAAAGCGACAGCTGAGGTAAGAGCAGTCCGCGAAGCGGCACAGGAAGCCACAGAGTAGAAGGAGGTCGCAGAAGCAGCAACAACAACATAGATAGTAGAGGCTGCAACGGTACAGGTAAAGGAGGGCCAAGCAACGTCCTCGGGGTAGGAGGCAGAGGAAATAGAAATAGCAGAAGGGAGTGTGGACCGAGGGACCACGTCCACACAGCTCAAACGGTCGCGCATCACAGAGAGATCGGGCTCGAGGAAGAATGTCAAGGCTTCGAAGTTGGCCATTGACCTGATCACCTTAACCAAAGGTGATCTCCATGACATCGACGAGATGGTTCATGATGTCACCAGTGAAGCACTTCAAGAATTTATGACGGAGCACCAGACTGTGTTGGGGACCCTCAGGGTAGAGCTGCAGGAGTTATAAGTAGGCACTTCAGCAGCAGAGCAGATACTATGCGCGAGGATGGCCAACACAATAGTGTTGCCATAAGAAGCATTAGTATCATCAGATGTAATGGACCGAATGACGGTTAGCATGATGAAAGGCCTTAGCCTTAATCTAGCTGCCCTTCCCTGGGAAACGCTCTATCAGCTACAGGATGGAATAACAGCAGAGTTGCACACTAGGGAGAACCACACGATCCAAGTTCTTAGTGAACAGAAGATCAATATGGAGCAGCTCAGCTTACAGCATGACGAGTTGGTGTCGCAGAACCAAAGGTTGGTGCAGACGGTAGATGACGCTTGTCGACGCGTCCCAAAGCTGGCTATCGCAACAGATCTACCGGTGGAAGTGCAAATCCACAGGTTGGCTAGTGGAGTCCGCAATGCGAGAGAAGAGACAACAAGGGTGTAGCTAGAGCTAAATCTCCAGATTACTGAGCTGCAGTTGAAGGTGCAGCCTTCCACTCCCCCAGAAATTAAAGAGAGATTGGAAGTGCAGTGCGTGACTGTACTAACATGTTGGAACAGACGCTTGAGTTCCTCACAACGTTGCAGGAGGACCCCAACATTTAGCGGCTGGAGACAGAGGCACGCAAACTCCAGCAACAGTATGACAACATCAAAGGTACTGCATAGATAGTAGTCCTTACTCAATGGCTTGCAAGGATGCAGCAAGCCAAGGCACTAAAGGAGTAGGTGGACACGGTGCGCCATAAGGAAGCAGTTCTCAAAGCGCGTGTCCAGCCATGGATTGATGAAGCCTTCACAATCACGGCAGATATTGAAGGAAAGATCGCATCGATTCAGGGGATGCATGCACAGATGCAGCACAGCACACCAGAAATAGAGGTCTTAGAAGGGAGAATGCAGCATGTTCAACAAGCAGCAGCTCAGTGCGTTGTAGACATCAGCACTGTATGGGAATAGTTGGAGGGACTCTGCGCCAAGATCTCCATGCCGATAGAGTGACTCGAGGGCAAGTCACGATGTTTGCGTTGGGGGCCTGTTGGGCATGGAATCCCCCCACGGCATGGTTTAGGGCTCAATGCCCAAGTTTTGAGTAATATTGTTGTAAAGACTCTGCGAATTGCAGGCGCAGAGCACGAATTGTATGTTAGAGTCATAGGATTGTCCGCCCTAAGTTTTGAATGTAGTGTTGGCCTACCCATGGTCCATGGACCATGGGATTGTATAAATAGAGTGAGGCTCTAAGTTGTAAAGTAATGAAGGAATGAATCGATGGAATCTGATAGATAGAATAAGATAGCGAGCATAGAGCAAGAGTCTAAATATCCTGGTTTGTAGTAGTAGGAAGAGGCTTTGCAGCTAAGTGCGCAGAGGCCTAGTAGAGTCCACAGCTGAGTGCACAGACCCCTGTAGCTGAGTGAATAGGGTGGAGTCGAGTCTATAACCAAGGAAGAAGAATAATAAAGAGAATTTTTATCTGAATTCCGTGTATCTGTTCTTGTGTTATTACTTGTTTGATATCATTTGCAATTATATTGTTTATTTACTGCGTGCATTTGTATGAATGGTGAATATTGTTAAGTATAACTGAAAGCATACAGATAAGCTAAGTTAATCAACTAATATTGGGTTACTAGTAAGGATTGGGGTAATAACATTGTTCAGTCCCTGAGTAGGGTTGCGCAAAGGCGGCATCCCAGGCTGCGAGGTACTGATAAGCACGCGTAGAGAAGTGCACGCAAGGTCAAACCGCGAACCACTTGGAACCCATCAGACATCCCCAGGGTGCAGAAACCTGGTTCTATCACCCTCCCATACTACTTTGGGTGAGACCTCAGTCCGCGCTCCATGGACTGTTGCCGAAAGGTTCAGTAGTACCAGGATTTGTTTGGCTAAATCATCTTTGAACCTGGGTCAGGCCCCAACAAACCAACAGAGTGTTAGGAGAAAATCATATGACCGAAATACGTTTTAGGTTACACTTCCATGAGACACCAAAGGGGAGTCACAGAGAGAGAGAGAGAGAGAGAGAGAGAGAGAGAGAACGGAAGGAATGACAAAAATGGAGGGGGTGATACCTACTAAACTGATAGAAGTCTCCTTTTATGTTGGAGTACATGATCTCAAATGAGGTAGGGGAGGTTGTTATAGACATATTTGGGCACATCAACCCCAAACTTATATGTCAATGAACTAGGGCTCATCAACCCCTAAAAGAGTTGTTTCATACCCTAAAGGAACTTAGTCATCTGAGTGCATCATTCCCCAAAAGATCCACTTCAGAAATCATCCAGAAAGAGCCTAAATTGGACCATACTGACTGTTCCACTGATAAACTGCGATGCATACTGACTGGTACACTATCAAGGTGTGATGCATACTATTTAGGCCTTCTATAGGGTGTGATGGGCAAGGATGGACCAATTTCCGAGATAGTTTGTTAGTTGGTGGCTCATGGAATCTTCTAGAAACTTCTCCTGTGCCACTTGCCTCTCTGAATTCACCCAAGGATGACCAAGGGAATTAGGAAACCATCTCCAATTCCCCTCTCTTGTGGAATCAATTGTAACAAGTGGAATGACACTAATCAAACCCCATGGATGACTCACACCCTTGCAAAACTCTATAAAAGGATCTCACATCCAAGAGATCAGGGGGTTGGAATTTTGTGAATTGCAAGTAAGTGTTGATAATTTGTAATTGAGGAGAGAGCATTGTATTCTTGTTGGTTTGATATTTCTATTTCATGAGGTGAAGAAGGATTAAAGCTGGGAGGATGCTTCTGGATTAGACAACTGGGTTGTAATTCTCCTTTCTATTAATAAAGCTCTTCAATTTTTCTCCCATATGATTGTGCAATTGTGAATGCTATCATTTTGTTCATTATATATCTGATTCTGTAATGTTTATGTTGTAATAGATCACGATGCTTTGATGGTTCTTTGTTGCTGTACTTGTGCAGGTACTCTCCAGGCATGTTAAGTATGGGGAGGAGTCGCAGGATCTGCCAAAGGAGAGAGAGATCAAGCAAGGGATTAAGCGAAAGTTCCAAGTTGGTTCCACTATCTTTCTCTTATCTGTTATACATAGGAAAAATCATTGAATTGCTTTAAACTGTTGTTTCTAGGGTAGATGCCAAACCTAGAGGGTTATTCGTTCGACAAGACACTAATTTTCCCAGAAACACATTGGCGACTCCACTAGGGAAGGAAACAGATGTTTGTTTGTTGTTATTGTTTGTCTTATGTTTAGTTTGATAAACTATAGATAGAGTTTGAAGCCAGCCAGGTAGCTTTCGAACTGCTCTTGCTTTGCAATTGCATAGTAGATGAATGTTGCTTCAGTTAATCTCTGGTTTAGTTTATGAATTAAACATTTGACTTATAAGAACATCTAGATACCCTTTTGGTAGCTCAGTAACCTCTCAAGACATTCCATCATACTTTGCTCATTATTTTTCATCAAAACCAAACTTGATTTCATTGAAAATTGCTCCACATTTGAGCCAAAAACCTTTTCAGTTGTGCTCCCTGGACCATCGCACTGTCTTCCACTATGTTCTAGTATGAATCCCACCTCCTAAGTGTAGAAAGTGCGATGCATCTCAATTTCTATGAAGCCTAGGTGCGATGATTGACTGAACTCTTTTTCCATCTAGAAATTGAGGGTTTTTGACCTGTTTTTAGTTTTGTTTGGTTGTTTTGCTGCAAATGAATAGTGCCTCTTCACTGAAGCTTACTTGCATCACTTAGATCATCCTCAATTAAATTAGGATTAGTGAATTTTTTTGTCTATTTGTTCCTCATTTACAATCCTTTGTCGAAAAGTTTTTTTAGTCGATTTGTCGCTTTGATACAAAAAGTGTCGTAATTGTCGTTTTTTGTCGAAAAGAGAATTGTCGTAAATTCTTCCTTCCCTTGATAATCGATTAAAATTTTATTCATGTATTTGATTTGATTCAAATACATTCAAAGTGTCGAAAAAAAATTTCTTCAAACTTGAGAGTGTCATTTTGAGTCTTCCTTTCCCTTTGTGAAGAAAAATTGTCGAAAATGTCATTTTGAGTGAAATATTTCAGATCTTTGCTACGTTTAGTTTTCCTTTTTGCATCTTTCACATTAAGCAGATCGAAAACAAATACATGCATTTGCATTTATAATTTTTGGTTTGTGTTCGAAAAGATGATTTAGGGAAATGCACTAGTGTGTGCTCTTTGCTCTTTGCTTAAAAGCACTGTTATCTTCTTTCCCTAGTAGCTAGGATTTTCATTGCTCAAATAAACAAAGATTGTTTATCATTGTAGATTGCATCTTAGGAATTTTAGATCATCATTACGCGGTGAACCATTGAAAGGCAAACTCTAAACAAGATCAACTTTAAAATGAATTTCAATGAACCTAACAACACTTTGGAACTTAACGCAACATATCTAGAGGTCTAGGCTAGTGACATGTTCCGGCGTCATTAAAACTAGTGGCTATCATTTTCATTGAAGGTTGGGTGATTCCTCCTCCTTGATACGAAAAGTGCTAGCACGGACTTGTGCTCCCCGTACCATCGCGTATATATTGGGAGACCACAATATGCTTAAATCCTTTATCCATAGGAAACTGAGTCTGCCACCTTATTGATCACAATGCACTAAACACAGCATTCGGGAAGATTGACTACCATACATAAGTCCTTGGTAATTTCTCTTTAATTTATCACGAAGGTGTATATTGCAGTTTTGCAATTGGTTTGGTAATCCCTTTGTCTAGATTTTTCAGAGTAGTCACTTTCCTTCCTTTTCAACTCTCTAAAAGAAAAGGTCCATCTGAGCACTTGTCCTTTCAGGCTCTTTAAAAATAGAAGGAGACTAGAGTCATCTTTAGCTTTTTCTCGACTCTTAAAAACCGAAAAAGCAAAG
The DNA here is from genome assembly GCA_031772625.1 of Pinus tabuliformis. Lineage (NCBI taxonomy): Eukaryota > Viridiplantae > Streptophyta > Pinopsida > Pinales > Pinaceae > Pinus > Pinus tabuliformis. The sequence continues at coordinate 668,586,760 of CM062808.1, forward strand.
TTGCGTCCAAGCGTCATTAAAATTAATTGAATTCGGAATAACATCATTTTACCATTAATTTTGAGTTGACCAAGTAATCCGCAATCATGGAAGAAAGTCAATCAAAACCCCGTCGTTCGCAGAGATTAGCGAGTCAACCGTCTTTGCCTCCGAAAGCGAAGCCAATCCGGACAAAGCAGTCTCATTTAACTGAGTCTAGTTCATCTGGTTTATTTGAAACTTTTGTTTCAACATCATCAAAGACTCCATTTACTCTGATTATTTCTAGTACATCTGCCTTCAAAGAGGAAGTTTCGTAGTAAACATCTCTGTATCTGAAACAACTCCATCTAGAGTTGATCCAGAACCCATCTCAATTCAAACCGAGGCTACATTTGAACCAGTAGTTGTTCAAGAACCTCCCTTTGAGACTGAAGTTCATTTACCTGAACATTTGGACTTTGAGTTTCAATATTCAGAAGGTGTCACCCCTCCAGTGTCTGTCACTATAGAAACTATACCTTCTTCGACTCCAGAAATATTTTACAGACCTGACGGTCTACCTCTTCCACCTAGTCTGATTGCTATAGAGGAGATAGTAGAGGATCCCCCATCTAGTACCCCATTTCATTTTGGAACTGGGATTCATTTGTATCCTTCTACTCCTGAGTTTTCTCCTTTTAATCCTACTTCATCACAAGTTCCTGTCGAATCGCTTGGAGAGCTTTTGGATAAGCTAACCATGTCTGAGCAACCATCAACATCTAGGAATGTGTCATCTGATGCATCTGCGGTGACATCTCTTGCTGCTATTCCTACAATTTTTTCTGGTACACCTGAGTCATATTTATACGGTACACCATCCGTTCCAGTTGATTATCAATCACTAGCTGGAGTCCACTTAGGGGCTACTTCGGCACCATGGTATGCTTCCATTTGTTCATCCGAATTCCCATCTAGTTTTTCTTACGTGGAAACTCAACAATTTGATCCTTCATACCAGTATCAATTTGGGCAAACTAGTTATCAAAGACCGGTGTATCCTTTAAACACTGGATTGTGGCCATATGGAGAGCAGTATGCCTATTCATCGTTTCCTCCTGGAGGACAACCATATGAGAGTTTCCAACAATATTCAGGTCAAACTGGAATTACATCTAGTGGTTGGATACCAATACTGCCAGAACAACCAAGGGTTGTATATCCAATGCAACCAATCCAACTTGTGTCGAATATTCCTACTACACCTGCCGTTACGACTGTGTCGCAAACACAAGCACAGCCTATTGTGTCTCAACCTCAACCTGCTCCTTCTTCCTCGCAACCTCAAGTTTCGAGGCAGAAGACTCAAGTCTCTCAAGTTGTGATACAACAGCCACTTGTCTCTACAGCTCAACCGAAACCTCAGGTTAGTGCTCCTTTATCTGGAACGACTCAGGCACAAACGAGTATTGTCAATCCACAACTTGGTCAGTCTTTCGGTACTGGGCAACAGCAAATGGTCCAACAACTGTGGCTGGCGCAATATCAACAACCACAATTCCAACAAACCCAACCTTAGTTTGTACTTGGTTCACAAGCTCAGACTTGATTTGGTCAATATCAAGCCTATCAAGGATCTGGGCAACAAGGCTTTGTAGGTTATGGACAATCGCGTTTCCAAACCGGTTATCAACAACCACCCTATACTGGTTATGTCCAACAACCTTATCAAGTTTACCAGCAATAGATGCCTTATGATGGTATGCAAAGACCTACTACTCAGGCAATTCCATCTTATCCTGAGTATGCCCCACCCAACTTGAATCAGCAATTGCTTTTTGTAGCAACTCTAGAACTACCATATTTGAACTGGCTCACGAATGATCCAATTGCATACGCCCCTTGGTGGCCAGCGATTCCTCATAAACTCCCCTCTGATATTCCTAAGTTCAATGGAAATCTAGGTGAAGACCCATCGAATCACATAATGACTTTTCATTTATGGTGTTCATCCAACACTCTGAATGATGATTCGATTAGACTTCATCTTTTTCAGATAATGCTTACTGGTCCAGCAGTGAAATGGTATATTGAATTGCCTAGAGCTTCGTTTGATAACTTCGCCATCCTTGCCACTACCTTTTTAACCCACTTTCATTTATCCATCAGGTACAAAACTGGAACAGAACTTCTTACAAAATTTAAACAGATCACGTCCACTCACATATCTGATCATATTCATGAGTGGCGGCATCATCATCGAATGGTAAAGACATATGTTCCTGATAAACTCTTAGCTGAGTTTTCACAGAAGAGCAAGTCATTGCTCATGCCCAATATATAGATTTGATCTATACACAATCTGGCACACTCTACGACAAAATTCTTGACGCTCCTAGACCAGCTTTTTCCATTCCACCCCCTCCTAAATTGAGTAGGGACTTTCATGCCAGTGACAGTGTGATCTGTTCCTCGAGCACGCAAACTGCAAGAGGTCCCTCTGGTCAAGCTCTTTCTATCTCTAGTCAAAATACAAATGACAATTCTCTTGCCTCGGAGATTAATGTCGTGTCATCTGACAAAGGCAAAAATCCAAAGCAACTAGGGGGCAAGAAGAAAGGGAAAAATAATAAGAAGAAACAGGAGAATTCCACTCCTGAAAAATCATCTGAAAACCCTACTGCGGCAAGGAAACCTCCTCATTATCCATGTTTGATATGTAACGAGGAGAATTTTACGAGAGATTTTCCACATTGATCTGAGGTTTCAAAACTTTTGAAGGCTTCGAATACCTCAGCGGTGTTGATTGATCTGTTTTCGAACCCAGAAACTCATATGGTTGCTACCGATAATGCTTCCACATCCCAAGTGCTTATGCTATCCATCACAAACAAGCAAAATGATGTTTTGGTATTGACAAGGAATAAAGATTATGGGAATCCATCGTCGTCAAACAACCAGGCTACTGATCAACCTAGTGCTTCGACAACGACTTCGCCAGAAGTTGTTCCACCCATTATTCCTGAATTAACCATTAAGCCGCCAAAGGGAGTCGTACATAAATCGACATTTAATCCTCGTGCTCGAGCTGCTCAGAATTATAATATAGTGGAGGATCTAGCTCAATCGCCATCCGCTATGTCGACACTTGAGGTATTACAAAATTGTCCCTCCCAAAAGCAGGTTTTGTTATTAGGAATAGGTGGGATCGATCCAACAGACTCCAATTTTGTGGTCTTTAATCATACTGGATATACACCACAGTTACCGGCCCAACTCACTTTCCTCATATAGGTAAAAGCCATCAATAAAAATGTTCATCAAACCATCATTGATGAGGGGGCATCTACCTGTATTATGTCAATAAGTTACTGGAAAACTCTTGGCTCACCACCCTTGTCACAATCACCAACAACACTAAAAGAGTTCGATGGAAGAACGTACACTCCATATGGGATTTTAAGTAGCTTGCAAGTTGTACTGGGGGGAAAAATAATAGATATTTAAGTCAAGGTCGTTGATGGACTCCTTGATTACAATATTTTACTAGGAAGGCCCTGGGTTTATGATATGGTTGTCGTTGTGTCTACATATTTTTGAATGATTGCATTTCCCTTCAAAGGTGGAATCACAGTCGTTGACCAACTAGCCTTTTTTTCTAATAGTTCACAAGCTACTGGAAGCATTCCATTGATCCATGGAAGTTCACAATCGCTTCAAAATGTTGGAGTAGGTCTCCTAAAAGATCCTTCCTTGATGGGTACTTTTGCCCTCCCGTCTCCATCTAGTTTCGCGGAAGTGGCCACAGTGGAAACCTGCCACATGATCTCTTCTACATCATCTGAGTTTAAGAAGAGTTCCAACTATTTTGAAAGTGATGATCATCATGAGGCATTGCCGCCAAGCCCCATCGAATCTTTGTAGCAATCAATCTTTTGGGCTTGTGCGGCAAACCCGAATCCGCACTCAACGAGTGTTTGGGTAGATAGGTCTTTAGAATATGGTACCTCTTCTGATCCTTGGTCTCGTATACATTCTACAGATGAAGGAATCATCCAATCAATGATGATAGGAGAGACGCCGTGGGAATATTATCATCATCGTTCCCACCTTCGAGATGACAATGAAGATTATTCAAACGACCTCAATCACCCTTCAATTGTTGATTTTTTATTAAATTCTGTAAATACAGTAGATTCCGAGCGAAATATGTCCAACATTGAAGAAACTATCTCCATTAATATTTCGACCAAACCTAATATTGTAGAGAATATTCACGTTGGCAAATCTTGTTCTCCATCAGAACTAGATAGCTACTGTGCTCTTTTTCGCGAATTCAGAGATGTCTTTGCATGGTCCTATGAAGAAATGTTAGGCATTGACTCGAGAATTGTTGAACATGAGATCAAGATGTATCCTGATGTCAAACCAGTATGACAATGGCTTCGACCTATTCATCCAAAGAAAGTTGCTGCCATTAAAGTAAAGGTTGAAAAACTTTTGCGTGCTGGCTTCATTTACCCTGTACCCCTTACTGACTGGGTATCGAATATTGTTCCTGTAATGAAAAAACAAGGAACAATAAGAGTGTGTGTCGATTATAGGGATGTAAATCAAGCATGTTCGAAGGACAACTATCCTACACCCTTCATTGACCATATAACTGATGAATGTGCTGGATGCGAAATCTTTTCATTCATGGATGGATTTTCCGAATACAATCAAATCAATATTCGTCCACATGACCAATCAAAAACTGCATTTATATGTCCATGGGGCACATTCGCATATCGTAAATTACCTTTCGGTTTGAAGAACGTAGGGGAAACATTTCAGAGGGCAATGAATTACACCTTCCATGACATCAAAAACATAGTTCAACCATATCTTGACGATCTCCCTGCTCACTCGCAAAAACGGACTGATCATCCGCAACATTTGAGAGCCATATTTTTACGTTGTTGACACTATAAGATATGACTCAATCCACACAAATGTGTGTTTTGTGTTGGTTTTGGTCAACTTCTTGGTTTTTTAGTTTCTAAGGATGGAATTCAACTCGATCCATCAAAGGTTCAAGAAATTCTTGACATGCCTCCACCTTCAAATTTGCTTCAGATTCAGAGACTCCAAGGGAAAGCTAAATTTCTGAGGAGGTTCATTCCAAATTATGCTGAGCTCGCTAAAGGTTATACACGTCTTTTGAAGAAAGGGGTACCCTTCTATTGGAATCAGGTCACGCAAGCTTCCTTTGATGCTCTCAAAGATTCCCTAATAAAAGCATCATAAATGTATGCCCCTGACTATCAAAAATATTTCAACCTGTATCTCGCCACTACAGATACAACCATCGGTATGGTTTTAGTGCAAGAAGATGACGGAATTGAACATCCTATATATTATTTAAGTCGTAGTCTTAATGATACAAAAAGAAAGTATTATTATGTTGAAAAGTTGGCTTTAGCAGCCATTCAAGCACTACAGAGATTTCGACATTATATACTCCTTCACAAAACTACCATTGTGTCAGATTGCAACCCTATGACATACATTCAGTCACGTCAATCGCTGGGGGGAAAATATTCCAAATGGATAGTCATCTAGCAGGAGTTTGATATGGAATTCATCAAATCCAAATCAAAGAAGTCTCTCATCTTTGTAGAGTTACTTTGTGACCTTCCCTCATCCTCCAACGATTTAACATCAGAAGCATCAATCATGGATGAGACTCTATTTCTAATATCATCAAGTGATCTGTGGTATGGGGATATACTGATCTATCTCCAGACCCAAGCTTTTAGGCCTAACACCTCTCACTCTGAACAGTGACGTACTCGATACCAAGCCAAAGATTATCTGGTTGTTGGTGATACACTTTATTGTCGTGGTGTCGATACGGTTTTATGAAGGTGCCTCACGCATGAGGAGGCTGAAAAAGTTTTGAATGATTGTCATTCAAGCGCTTGTGGGGGGAATCTATCTAGTTACACTAATGCACAAAAGATCTTATGAGTTGGTTACTTCTAGCCCACCATATTCAAAGATTGCATACTTGCACTTAGAAGTTGCCATGCCTGTCAAATTTTTTATCGTAAAACTAGATTACCACCTGCACTACTGCATCCAGTCATTGTTGTTGGCCCATTCGCTAAATGGGGAATTGATTTCATGACATGTAACCCCACCTCGACTGGGGGGCATGGGTATATTAAGTCGTTGTCGACTAATTTACAAAATGGGCTGAGGCGATGCCTACATTGAACAACAGTGGCGAAATGACTGCACTCTTTTTTTTCAATCATATAGTTTCTAGATTTGGTGTGCCACGGGCTATAGTCACATATCATGGGTCACATTTTCGCAATCACATGATGATCGAATTAACTACCAAATTAGAAATTTCCCATGATAGTTCTACTCCATATTATCCACAGGCTAATGGACAAGTTGAGGCAATCAACAAAGTCCTTAAGCGAATGCTGCAAAGAATGATTGGAGTCCATAAATGGAATTGGCAGTTAATCCTGTACTCAGCTCCATGGGCATATAGGACTTTGGTGAGAAATGTGACTGGATTTACGCCCTTTCAGTTGGTGTATGGTCTGGAAGTAATCTTACCAATTCAGTGTGAAATCTCACCCCTTAAGCTTTCAATCTACCTGCTTCTCGAAACTTCTGAAGAAGAAGCTTGTTTCTTGGAATTAATCCATCTGGATGAAACCCATCGTGATGCCACATTGGCTAACGAAGCACATAAGAAACGCATCAACGCACAATATGACAAAAATGTTAAGCCTTGTGTCTTCTCAGAAGGTGACCTGGTCTTGCTTTACGATCAAGACTCTGACAAATTAGGAGCAGGTAAATTTGAACCATTATGGATGGGACCTTACCTTGTTAAACATGTGTTGACAAAAGGAGCCTACCAGCTAGTCGATTATGATGGGATTCCATTATCGCAGCCCCAGAACGGGTTGTATCTCAAACGTTACTATGCTTGATTAAGTGTAGTAAAATTCATTGTATAAATGCTTTCTTCGCATTTCTGAGTGATTTATTTTAGATTTGTCATTTTGGTTAGGTAATCCTCTTCACATTTGTTGCAGATGTCAAATTTTTTGGAACCATTTGTTGGGTATGCCGACGGAGCTAGTCGTAGCACGCAGAACCTATCTTCTGCAGCCTAGGCCATCTTCACTCCAAGCAGCGAGTTAGTGAGTTTCAGGGGGATATGTATTGGTCAATTGATGAACAACATCGCTGAGTATAGTGCATTGATTGAACTTCTATCTGATTCCATTTCACATGGCATATGCTGAATCATTGTGAGGGTAGATTCACAACTCGTCATTCTACAACTTACTGGCTTTTATTCCGTCCGGAACCCCACTATTCATCATATGTTCCTAAGAGTTAGGATTTTGGAAAGACATTTTGATTTCATTCAATATCAACATATTTCCAGAAACTTAAACACATTGACTGATTGTTTAGCAAACTATGTGTTAAATAGACATTTGCAGCATATGTAAAGAAAGCATTTCATATCAACATTTGCATTAGGATTTCATCACTTAGCCAAAATGAAACTCTGAAATTCAAGTAGATAGTTGTTTATAATTTTTCATAAAATGTTTTTTTTCCAAGACAAAATTGGTCATCTAACCCAGAAAATCAAAGTAAATGCAGAAAAAAACATCCTAGACTAGTGATGCTGGTGATAACATGTCATCGCCTGTACTATCATGCATAGGAGCCTAGTCCAACAACTTGGTACACCAGTAGTATGGCATTGTAGCCTCATCGGTAACTCATCCATCCGGACATCTAGAATCCCAAGGGTCAATCCCTCTATCTGATCCTGCAGCTGTGCAAGGGTCTCTGCTATGTCCAAGTCCCTAAGGACTGGTCTCCCAACATCTTCTCCTGTTGGAGGATTCTCCTCTCGTGGGCGTGCCACTGGTCGAACTGGTCCAATATCTGCACACACATATGAGTTTGTTTAGTCTTGGTAACATCAAAAACACAAAAACAATACAAAACTAAAAAAACAAAGATGTGGTCAAATCATTCTACCTATAACACTCCACTGCTGACCAACTGGTAATGCCAAATCCGGATCGCCTTGAAAATCCATCCCAATATATGGATACTCCACAAACACCATCTCCTGGCAGTTGAACCACTCGAAAAAGGCATCTAAGAAGGAGATCTCTAACTGTCCAACATGTCTAGCCATAAGGTCCACCCATCTTTGCATTCGTGGTTCTCTCGATATAGGCAATCCCAGTGAAATGTTTTGAGGTTGCATCAGTGGAATTCTTTCCAAAGCAAAAGCAGTCAATATGGATCCATAACCAAAGTTCTTGGTTCTTCCATTCTTTACTTTGGAAAGTTGTTCTTTTATGACAGGAAGTATCGCCTCACACCAATTGAACACCTTCGGTTCCAGGCATTCCAAGGCATACTACATGTAGGATCTGTTCGCTAAATGTAAGGTCGCGCTGCCAGCCAATCTAGCAAAGGTAAATAGAATGGTCCTCAAAGGTCGATCAGTAACATCCTAGATATTAATCTTACCATCTCTACTAGGTTGAGATCCATCCCTGCAGAACTGACGAATGTAATCTTTCACAGATTCGCCCCACGAGCAAATCCTGATAGTGAAAGAGGGGCACCACGCCTTGAAAAACCCGTCAGAAAATAAATATCCTCGACCGTGAAAGGAATAGATTTACCTCTGATCTGGAATACCTGGTCAATAGGATCCCAAGCATGAAGGAGATATTGCAGCAAACTTATCTGTTGTCTCATGCTGGATATGCGGAAAAACTTCAGTAAACCACAGTTCCTTAGTGCATCCACTGTGCCCTGGTCATGTAAAGCAATCATATCCTCCTCTTCATGTTCTCGTTCTCACCATGTGATGACCATCTTGATCCAACAAATATTTGAAATGCAAACATTAGATGCGTTAGGATCTAATTTCGAGCAAAAACAAGTAAAAATTTTATGAAAAAACACTATATAAAGTTGCCTTTCTATGCCCATCACACCTTGCCTTTGAGCAAGGTGAGATTCATACTGACTAGCCTGTTGGCAGCCCAGTATGCATCGCACCTTTCGATGCAAGCTAGGTGCGATGATTGGGGAGCGAAATATTTAAACCCCAGGAGCCCAGAAAAGTGAAAAAAACTTGCCCAGAATTGAGAAAAGATGGAATGAAAATGAAAAGCTTAAGGATAACTCCTACATGGTCCTGACTGCGCGGAGAATGGTCCACATGATCTTCCGAAATCTACTAGTGAAATTTGAGAGGGAAAACCGCTTCAGAGCTCCAAAATCCCAAATTTGAAATGAAATGTTAAAACTACTTTTATGTTTACTTTTCATGTACTTCAAAGTGAAATGTTAGTTTTAGTTCATTTTTTGTCCATATATATATATATTTCTAATCAATTTGATGGAGTTTTGAGCAGGTTGAACAACTGATGAAAGAATCTGATGTGCTAAATAGTTAATTGAACATCTTTGACAACCAAGCAAACTTTTTGTCTTATTTTCAAGCTTTGATTCAAAAATGAAAAGAAAACTATAGAGTCCTCTTTAAACCCTTTTCAGACTCATTAAACATGAAAATATTGTCGAGTGCTTGTCCTTTCCAGCTTGTTAAAGTATTGGAAATGTCATCCCTCCTGTATTATTTTATCCTTTTTCAGACCTGAAGGATTACTTTACGAAAAAGAACTTATGGAGTTCTCTTTTCATCCCTTTTCAAACTCTCTAAACATGAAAAGGACTGAGTTATCCTTGTCATTAAACTCGTTAAAATAATAGCAACAAACTTGTCCATCTAGACGAGACTGAGTTTCATTGTCACTAGACTTGTTAAAACATTAAATAGCGATAGGTTTGCCCGAAGGGTGAATTATAGAACAAGCATATGTTATCCTCCTCAAGATTGATAAAAATAAAGAGGTACTGGTCAGCAATGACTGGGGAAAAAGGGGAAAAACCTTGAAGAATTTATGGTAGCAAGTCGCTCTTGAACATGACACTTTCACTTCATCTCCATGATTGAGTTGGGTTGGGTTATTTCATTCAACGGTCATTATACCATTGGTCTTTCATACCATCCATATTTTGGGGTTAACGCTACCAATTCATCTCAGTTCCACCAACATGTTCAAGAGAAGTCATCCAGTTAATGTCTCATACACTGCAATACCTCCAACCTTCATTTTTTCATGACCACCATTCCTGAACCTTGTGTCGTCAGTTCATTTTCACCTCCAAAAATCATTTGCTTCGTTTCATGTCGTAGATGTGGGATACATCAAGGCCCTCCTATGACGAGTTGCTTCTTCTCTACATCAGCTCATTATCCAATAAGTTGACTTAGAAACAACCCTTTCAGTGCTTTGAAGCTTGCATACATCAATGGCAAGTTTCTCACTTCCGGCGACAGGTTGACATCAATGGCCTTCGACCGAAATATTTTGCGTGGTGTTCAACATCAGATGATGTATTCACACCATTTGAATTGTACTGTAGTACCTTTAGGATCATTATCATTATCGATGATCCCTCTCGCGTCTGTTAACAGCTCACATCAATGGTTGGTAATCAAGCGATGTCTTTCCATGTTCGACTTCAGAACATCTCTTCACATGGTTTGACTTGTACATCGAGTGAAGATTGAACGAGTTTGAAGACCCTGGATCTAGTTTCATCCATCCAGGCTGCGATATATTCAGGGATATAAAAATTTCAAATGTATAAAGGCTCTACACAGATGGCCATCCTAATCATGGATAATGACTCTATATCTGTAGAATCACCAGTCTATATCTGCAGACGACTATTTGATCTATGTACATGAAATGAAATTTATAAAGCTGAGCATGGGAATGCCTCCCTCATCTATATCATGAAAATCATATTATGATGATGTATTGTATTGTAACTTACGCAGGTCACCTTCCAGTTCGAAACTTCAAATCCTCGTGATAAAGCATTTCACCTAACATGAATATTTACAACCTCATGCTTTAGGGGGCAACTGTTATAGAAATATTTGGGCACATCAACCCCAAACTTATATGTCAATGAACTAGGGCTCATCAACCCCTAAAATAGTTGTTTCATACCCTAAAGGAACTTAGTCATCTGAGTGCATCATTCCCCAAAAGCTCCACTTTAGAAATCATCCAGAAAGAGCCTAAATTGGACCATACTGACTGCTCCACTGATAAACTGCGATGCATACTGACTGGTACACTGTCAAGGTGCAATGCATACTGTTTAGGCCTTCTATAGGGTGCAATGGGCGAGGATGGACCAATTTCCGGGACAGTTTGTTAGTTGGTTGCTCATGGAATCTTCTAGAAACTTCTCCTGTGCCACTTGCCTCTCTGAATTCACCCAAGGATGACCAAGGGAATTAGGAAACCATCTCCAATTCCCCTCTCTTGTGGAACCAATTGTAACAAGTGGAATGACACTAATCAAACCCCATGGATGACTCACACCCTTGCAAAACTCTATAAAAGGATCTCACATCCGAGAGATCAGGGGGCTGGAATTTTGTGAATTGCAAGTGTTGATAGTTTGTAATTGAGGAGAGAGCATTGTATTCTTGTTGTTTTGATCTTGCTATTTCATGAGGTGAAGAAGGATTGAAGCTGGGAGGATGGCACTAGATCAGACAATTGGGTTGTAATTCTCTTTTCTATTAATAAAGCTCTTCAAGTTTTCTCCCATATGATTGTGCAATTGTGAATGCTATCATTTTGTTCATTATATATCTGATTCTGTAATGTTTATGTCGTAATAAATCACGATGCTTTGACAGTTCTTTGTTTCTGTACTTGTGCAAGTACTCTCCAAGCGTGTTAAGTATGGGGAGGATTTGTAGGATCTGCCAACAGAGAGAGATATCAAGCAAGCGATTAAGCGGAAGTTCCAAGTTGGTTCCACTATCTTTCTCTTATCTGTTATACATAGGAAAAATCATTGAATTCCTTTAAACTGTTGTTTCTAGGGTAGCTGCCAAACCTAGAGGGTTAGTCGTTCGACAAGACACTAATTTTCCCATAAACAGAGGTATACCCATACCCACCAAGATAATTGCATACAAAGAATAATGGTGAGCCCAACAATGTGGGACTGAGCTACAAAATTTATGATACATGATATGCTGGCATCATTGGGCTAGAAAAATAATACAATGAATCCCATATAATGTGCCTAGAAATACATTGGCCAAGACTAAATACCATAACATCTGAGTACATGAGACATAATTCCCCTCAATTTTACATGGTGAAGGGGGATCGCAACCAAAGCATCCTTGTTGAACAGAAAAGGGCTCTAAAGATTTGAATGGATCATCTGAAGGAGACATGCATGTTGTGGGTGTTGTAAGTGGCTGAAATCGAACCCATCACATCTGTAGAACTTTATCTGATGCTAGATCAACATTTGCGGACATTCGAGCATGTGGGGGGATACTTAAAGGGAAACCCCCTCATGAGGTCTAGAGCATCTCACACACACCCGAGAATGACTGGGACAATCGTCTGGATCACCGAACCGTCAAGTGTACAAGTCTCAATCGTGCGATAATGAGCTGGCGTCAATCACATGAGAAACAACCAAGTCAATGGGTAATGATGATTCCATTTTCTTGATTCGAGGCACCGAAAAAATATGAAGGCTAGAACAAAGGTATGCTGCTCTCTAGACCACACTTCTAGAATAAATATGTCAAAGTCGACATAACAAGGCTCGCCAGAGTTAAGACAATGAGGAATCCTCAACAAAGGCACAAGGTATCATAGTAGAGTGACTTATGGACTGACACCAAGGATGATGATGGAAGGAAACCGTATGAGTGGTGGGTTGATGACTTCCCTTGTCAAAGCATGATATGTATGGTTGACCTAGTAGCGACTAACTTGATTCCAGAGGGGATGGTCAATGACTCAAATGGGGGTTTTACAAAGATGGAGCATTATAGTTGGAGGCCAAATATGAATACAATGGGATGGATGTGACGCAAATATGTGTGGAATATTGTAACTGGACTCAAGGGTATGCGATATAGATACCATAGATACAAGGGTGACTCATCTCAGATTCTCTAGACAAGGGTGACCCGATGATGTTGCCACATGGGGGAGGCCTATTATGAACCAGCGCAAGAAAAAGATAGAAAAGATAGATCCACGCCTTAGAATTCAACCTCTGCGAGGGGGCAACCTCCTTTACATTACATAAATGAACAATTCTTGGATGATTCAAATGACAAAACCTCCTTTCTATATATAGGAGTCTAAGGAGTCACAATATAACCTAGCCGACCTAACAATAATAATATAAAGCCACAAAAATAACAATAGAGGAATTCTATGGGGCACAGTAATAACAATATGGGGACAATAGGGGCACAACAATATTAATAAGGGATACAACTACAATAGTAATGGGGTAATCACTAGTATTATAGGGTCCCAACATGCCCCTCTCCTTCAAAAAAGTGTTGTCCTCAACGCTTGAGTAGTCTTGGATGCTTCTGTATAAAATTCTCATCCTCCCATGTGGAATCTTTAGCGGATAACTTCTTCCACTTGATAAGATACTCCGAAATTGATCGATTTCGTAGCTGTCGAGTTCTTGCTTTTGTGACTGCTTTTGGTTCCAATATAATTTTTCCGTCCTCATCAAGTTCTAGCAATATTGTTTGAACTGGGAGCTTGTCACCTATAACCTTCTTTAAACATGAAACATGGAAAACTGGGTGCAATCGAGAAGCTGCAGGAAGCTCCAATTTGTATGCCATAGTACCAATCTTTTTAACACCTTGTACAAACCATAATACTTTTGTGATAATTTATTATCCTTCTTAACCTGCTTGACGGACATTTGCTTATATGGTTGTAGTTGTAGGAATACCCAATCACCTACATCAAAACTTATTTCGCTTTGATGTTGATCTGCCTGTTGTTTCATTCTATTCTGTGCCAACACGAGGTTATCCTTTAAGAGTTGGAGGACTTGTTGATGTTTGATGTGATGTTCCACTACTTGAACCTTAAAATTTTCTCTTAAATAGGATGTGATGGATGGTGGATGATATCCATAAAGTGCCATAAATGGGGTCATTTTTGTTGCTGTATGGAAAGAAGTGTTATACCACCATTCAGCCAGAGGAAACCATTTGACCCATTGTGTCTATTTATCAGATACAAAGCAACGAAGATATCCTTATAAACATTTGTTTACTATCTCAGTTTGCCCATCAAATTGAGGATGATAAGATGAGCTATGAGCTAACTAAGTACCAAGACAAGAAAATAATTTTGTCCAAAAATTTCCAGTGAAAATGGGATCTCTGTCACTTACAATAATCTTTGGGTTTCCATGTAGCTTTTCAATTGTTTCCATAAATGCACAAGAAACTGTACTGGCTTTAAATGGATGTGATAATGCACAAAAGTGTGCATACTTGGTAAGTCTGTCAACTACCACCATGATGACACTCTTTCCCTCAAACTTGGGTAAACATGTGATAAAATCCATTTAAACCTCCTCCCAACTGTTATAGACACTTTTGGGCACTGCAACCCCAATCAGACATGTCCATAAACCAAGGGCTACTAAGTCCCTAAAAGTGTTGTTCCATACCCTAAAAGAACAAGGTCAGCTGATTACATCACCTCCCAGAAGTTCTCCATGAAAAACTGCTCAGAACTGGTCAAAACTGGACCATCTCACCTACTCCATGGTCAAAGTGTGATGCATCCCACCTAATGCACACAGGAGGTGCGATACATACTGAAAATCCCTTCTATGCGGTGCGATGGGTGATAGTGGACAAATGGCAGAGGCAGTATGCGAGGTGGATGATCATGGAATCTTCCAGAAACTTCTCCTGTGACACTTGCCTCTCTAAATTCACCCAGGGATGAGTAAGAGATCATCAATCTCCAAGTGGAATCAAGAACTATCAGAGAGAGAACACTAATCAGAATCCCAGAAGCTAACTCACCCCCCTGCAATCATCTATATATGGCTCCCTCATCCCAGCGATCCAGAGGCTGGAATTTTGTATCTTGTAAGGAAGCGTTGTTGGTTTCTTGTTGGAATATCATAGTGTTGGGTGATCTAAGCTTTTCATGAGGTGAAAGAAGGGCTTTCATGCTGGAGGATGATGGTGGGTCAGAAAAATTGGTTGTAATCCTCTTTGCTATTCTTGATTATTAATAAAGCTATTCAAGTTTTCCTCCACATTCTTGTATGTTTGATGATATATGCATTTGTGTGGTCAATATATATCTGGTCCTATATTGTTTATGATTGTAGATCTCTATTATTCAATAGTATTATGCTGCTTTGATTCCAAAGGTGCTCTTTGAAGCTGGGTAGACGAAGGAGAAGCGGCAAGGATCTGTCAGAAAGGGGAGGAATCAAGAAAGGAACCAAGCGCAAGACTGAGGTTGGTGTCCTTCATTCCACTCTTATCTACTTTTCATAAAGGAAAACGAAAGTGGTTTTAGTTTGTTTGTTTCTAAGATAGCTACCAGTCTTAGTGGGACTAGCAGATCCGAGTGGACACTATATTTCCCGATAAAAAAATGGCGACTCCACTGGGGAGCGAATAGATTGTTTTTTTGTCTATATTTGTTTGTTTATAAACTTACAGACGGAGCTTGAAGTCAAGCCAGCTAGCCTTCGAACTACATTTTCTATGCAAGTGCAAAGTAAATCAATGCTGCTTCAGTCTATCTCCGGGTTTTGTTTATAAACTGAACAATTGATTTTCAAACCTTCTAATTGCCCTAGTGGTGGCTCTAGTAACCTCATTAGATCAGCCCCTGTGATTTCTATTTACTGTACATCATTTGCTCGGCCTAAATCCCTGAACTGAGCTGCAAACTGTGACCAAGAGCCAAGTAAAGTCTCGTCCTGGTACCATCGCACCCTCTCTTCAAGGAAACCAGTATGCATCGCACCTCCCATGTGCAGTAGGTGGGATGCATCCCTGTTTCCCTGTGTTACAGGTGCGATGATCAGAAAGGGCTAATTTTGCCTCTAGGGCTTGGTTTTTCTTCACTCTTTTTAGCTCTATTCTGGAGTTTTCCTATCTTTGATCAGTATACCATTGTGGAAACCCCCTTCCTTTCCATCCTTCCGCCTCCATTGTGCAAAGGACTATGAATGTTTTTTATGTATTTTCCGCCATTTTCAGTTCTCTTTTACAAAGTAGTAGCATAGTCGAACCGTCGTCTTTTGATTTGAAAGTGTCGCAAGTGTCATTTTCAGTCAAAGAAAAGAATTCTATTGTTCTTGATGGTCAATTATACAATTACTCTTGTATTTGATTTGAATTAGTAGTTTTTCAAGTGTCGAAAGTGGTTTTCAATTCAAAATAGTAAAGGGTCGTCATTATCTTCCTTTCGTTTTGAAGAGAAATTTGTTAGTATTGTCGCTTTGAAAAGATAATTCAGATTTGTATTTAGCATTCTTCTTGTCATCCACACATTAAGAAAGCTGAAAACAAATACATGCATGTGCATTTGCATTTAGACTACTTGTTGGTTTGATTTAGGACAGTGCATCTAGTGTGTTCTTTCTGCTCTATGTTGAAAGAATATCGTCTCTCTTTCTTTAGTAGCTAGGATTTTCATTGCAAAAAGAAGATTAAACGATTGTTTATCATCTTAGATTGCATTTTAGGAATTGTACATCTACATCACACGGTGAACCTGAAAGGAAAATTTCTTAAGAAAGATCAACTGTAAAATAAATTTAATGAACCTAAAAACGCTTTGGAACCTAACGCACAACATCTAGAAGTCTAGGCTAGAGACGTATTCCGGCGTCGTAAAGCCTGGTAACTGTCGCTTTCACTGTTGGTTGGGTGATTCCTCCTCTTTGAGACGAAAAGTGCCAGTACGGACTTGTGCTCCCACGTACCATCGAGTATATATTGGGAGACCACAATAGGCTATATCCTTTATCCATAGGAAGCCGTGTCTGCCGCCCTATCGATCGCAATGCACTGAACACGGCATTCGGGAAGATTGACTACCGTACCGTAAAAAGTATTCTGCAGTTTTGCAATTGGTTTGGTAATCCCTCTGTCTAGATTTCCAGAGTAGTCTCTTTCATTCCTTTTCAGACTCATTAAAGGAAAAGGTCCATCTGAGCAATTGTCACTTCAAGCTCATTAAAAATTGAAGGCGACTAGAGTCATCTTTTGTTTTTTCTCAACTCTTAAAAATTGAAAAAACAAGTTGTGTCAAAGCGTCTAAAATTTATTTTAATCGGAATAATATCACCATTCCCACGTTGGTCTTAGGTTGAGGAAAATGGAGTCCACCAACCAAGGAATTCCCCTTGGGGGAAATCCTAGTCCTTTCTCCTCTTGGGGAGATGTTGGTGCACCTCATATGGCCACATTGTCACTTCCAGGATTGACGATTGGCTTGCCAATATGGCTCTTCTTGACCTCCGTCGTTCAGAACACCGTAATTCCTGAACAATCAAGTCAGCAACTAGATGATACTAAAGCTACCCCCCAACCTTCTACTTCATCTGATTCTCCCTCTCCTCCTTCCTCTTTGCTTGATAAAGCCGGTAAGGCCCAAAACCAAGTAACTAAGAAGAAGAAGGAGAAGAAGAAGAAGGAGCCAAAGACGAAAGGGGGCAACCATGCATCGTCTAGTGAAAATCCACACACTACACCGTCCAAGCCTAAATCGCCATGTGTCATTTACAAAGGAGACCACTACCACCGAGATTGTCCCTGCATTCCTCGGATCTTAAGGGACTGGTCTCCTCGTTTGCACAACCCGATGTCGTCAACCTCTGAGGACCATGTTGAAAGTACACCATCAACTAGTGAAAGCAAAGCACCTGGACAAAAAGGAAAATATAAATTTCCTTGTAGACTGTGTGAAGGAAATCATGCCCTCCACCGTTGTCCCTTCCTGGATGAAGCTAAAAGAGTTTTGGATGACCGTCCAGTTTCACCGTTACGACTTCCTCCTGGATATAAGAAACTCTTGCCAGGTCCATCACTAGTTGAAAATCCAACTTACATGCCATTGTGTTCAGTCGAAGCATCTATCATTGAAGATAAACTCGTCGAACCCATACCAGACGAAAGTCAAAAGGTTGAGGCGGCAGTCAACCTGGTCTTGTCTTCGGAAGGTCCATCTTCAGATGACACAATCACCGAAGAGAATGAGAACGACACCGTCCAAATTATTTTCATAAACACAGACTCCGATGAACATGGGGGCAGTCTACCCGTTCCTTTACCATAGGAAGGAAGTTCGTCAGAGTCATATCCGGCTGTCTATTCGGTCCCACCTCCAAGCAACCTAGTCACTTCTTTCGATTGGAATCTACTAGGCAAACCTCGGGTACCGGCCAATGTACCATTCCGAAGCATTTTACAAGTATACAGAATGATCATGGCTGGCACCATCATAGATGAAGGAGTTTCTGTGAGTATCCTTTCCTCAACTGCTTGGAAAGCGCCCTGTTAGCCATCGCTTCTGCCTGAGATGAGAAATCTGACAGGCTTTGACAAAGGAACCAGTCGACCGTTAGGGATCCTTCCCAATGTGCTGATAACATTAAGAAGGAAAACCGTTCACATGAATGTAATGGTAGTCCAAGGACCTTTGGATTATAATCTACTCCTTGGGCTTGACTATATTTATTGCATGGGAGCCATTGTCTCCTCACTCTTTAGAGTGATGTGTTTTCCACATGAAGGACGAGTGGTCAAGCTCGTAGACCAGCTTTCGTTCCCCGGCTCACACATAGCAAATAGTCAAATACCATCCCTAAATGGTCTTTTCATGCAAGGAATGTCTCATCAATCTCCAGTCCTTCCACCTGATGAGCGCGAGTGATTCGGGAGGACATGGCTGAATCCCAAGGTGCATGCACCTTGGTCTGTTTCGGCAGGAAAACCTCAGTTATAGGGTAGGTTTCCGCAGAGGATATCTGACTAGTCTGACACACCCATACGATTAGGAAAATGGGATTAGACTGGAATAAGATTCCCTCGTCAAAGTTATGTGAGTGGAGGCGACTGCACCACTCGCCTTTGTCTATTTCGGTAGACATCGCCAAGGAAGCATTTTGTCTGCAACGCGGATGGAGAGCTTTCATATGGTAACCTAGGAATTTTTTGCTATACCTGGGGGCATGCAAACCTTTTGGCATGCAAGCGAAGAGCGACCATTTATTTTCTTAGTTTGTAGTTTCTCAACCCTTTAAACTTGTAGGATTGGTCGTTCCTAACTTGCATAAAGAAAGGATCCAGGGCAAAGCTTTGAAAGGTGCAAGCTCCATAAAAATGCAATCTTAGATGAGACATCCTTATTATACGACTGGCACGAGTAGTTTTTATGTGGAGTTCAAGCTCGTTGAAAATTAAACATAAGCAATGAGCAAACGTTCCACCAGAGTTTAAGCTCATTAAAAAATGAACCAATTTCCAGTAAATAACCATTGTGAATGCATTATCATCAGCTTTTGAGCCTTGGTCGTGTTCTCATCATCACCTCCACTCTGTTTTAGCCTATCATTCACTTCCATTTGATTGTTTACCCCTTTTGAGGAACAGCTGCGAAGAGTGAACCTGTTAGCCATCCTTGTGACACTGCCATGATTGAAAAATTCCAAACCTTACTTGGAATTAGTTGCTACCTGAAATTATCACTCGTTCCTCAAAAACGAGTCTCCTTCAAGCTCTTTTCACCTAACTCATAAAATATGAAAAGATTTCCGAGCGATTGGCCTCTCCATCTCGTTAAAGTGACCGGAAGTGCTATCCCTCTTCTAGATTTTAATCTTTTTGGACCTGAGGGATTATTACACAAAAAGATCGAGCGCTTGTCTTGTTCAGCTCGTTAAAATTACTGAAAATTCATCCCTTTCATATTATTTTATACTTTTTCAGACTTAAGGGATTACATGACGAAAAAGGATTATTGGAGTTTCCTTTATGTCCCTTTTCAGACTCTCTAAAATTGAAAAGGACCGAGTTATCTTTGTCGTTAAACTCGTTAAAACCGAATAGTGACAAACTTGTCCATACAGACAAGAACGAGTTTCACTGTCACTAGGCTCATTAAAATATAGTGACGGGTTTGCCCGAAGGGAAAATTATAGAACAAGCATATGTTATCCTCCTCAAGCTTGACAAAAATAAAGAGGTACTAGTCAGCAATGATTGGGGAAAAATTGGGAAGAAAACTTGAAGAAACTTTATTGGTAGCAAGTCGCTCTTGAACATGACACTTTCACTCCGCATCAGAGTCGGGTTGGGTTGTTCCGTTCACCGGTCATATCACCATTGGTCCATCACACCATCCACATTTTGGGTTAACGCTACCAATCCATCATCTCAGTGTCGCCGGTATGTTCACGAGAAGTCGCTCAGAGAATTCACTTGTGTCTCATCCACTGCAATACATTCACGCTCCATTTTTTCATGACCGCCACCCTGAACCCTGTATCATCAGACCGTTTTCAACTCCAAACTCATTTACTCCGTTCCGTGTCGTAGATGTGGGATTCATTAAGGCCCTCCTACGGCGAGTCACTTCTTGTCGACATCAACTCATTATCTAAGAAGTCGACTTAGGAACAACCGCTTCAGTACTTTGAAGCTTGCATGCCTCAATGGCAAGTTTCTCACTTCCGACGACAGGTTTACATCAATGGCCTTCAACCAAAAGATTTTGCGTGGTGTTTGACGCCAAGTCACTTATTCACACCACGCAAATTGTACTGTAGTACCTTGAGGGTCATCATAATTATCGGTGATTCCTCTCGCACCTGTTAACAGCTTACATCATTGGCCGGTAATCAGGCGATGTCTTTCCATGTTCGACTCCAGAACATCTTTCACATGGATCGACTTGTACTCCGAGTGAAGATTGAACGAGTTTGAAGACCTCGGATCTAGTTTCATCCATCCGAGTTGCGATACATTCAGGAAAATAAAGACATCAAATGTACATTGTTGCTACACAGATGATCATCCAAATCAAAGGATGATGACTCTATTAGAATCATCAGTCTCCCGCACAGATGGTTGTCTGTCTTATGTACATGAAAATGAATTTATAAAGCTGAGCATGGGAATGCCCGCCTCAGCTAGATCATGAAAAATATTATGAAGATGATGTATTGTATTGTATCTTATTACAGGTCGCCTTCCAGCTCGAAAAAACTTCAGATCCGCATGATAAAGCATTTCACCCGACATCAAAAGATTAACGACCTCATGCTCTAGGGGGCAACTGTTATAGAAATTTTTGGGCACTGCAACCCCGATCAAACATGTCCATAAACCAAGGGCTCCTAAGTCCCTAAAAGTGTCGTTCCATACCCTAAAAGAACAAGGTCAGCTGATTACATCATCTCCCAGAAGTTCTCCATGAAAAACTGCTCAGAACTGGTCAAAACTAGACAATCTCACCTGCTCCATGGTCAAAGTACGATGCATCCCACCTAATGCACATGGGAGGTGCGATGCATACTAAAAATCCCTTCTATGGGTTGCGATGGGTGAGAGTGGACAAATGGCAGAGGCAGTATGCGAGGTGGATGATCATGGAATCTTCCAGAAACTTCTCCTGTGACACTTGCCTCTCTGAATTCGCCTAGGGATGAGTAAGAGATCATCAATCTCCAAGTGGAATCAATAACTATCAGAGAGAGGACACTAATCAGAATCCCAGAAGCTAACTCACCCCCCTACAATCATCTATATATGGATCCCTCATCCCATAGATCCAGAGGCTGGAATTTTGTATCTTGTAAGGAAGTGTTGTTAGTTTCTTGTTGGAATATCATAGTGTTGGGTGATCTAAGCTTTTCATGAGGTGAAAGAAGGGCTTTCATGCTGGAGGATGACGCTGGGTTAGAACAATTGGTTGTAATCCTCTTTGCTATTCTTGATTATTAATAAAGTTGTTCAAGTTTTCCTCCACATTCTTGTATGTTTGATGATATATGCATTTGTGTGGTCAATATATATCTAGTCCTATATTGTTTATGATTGTAGATCTTTGTTCTTCGATAGTATTATGCTGCTTTGATTCCACAGGTGCTCTTTGAAGCTAGGTAGGCAAAGGAGAAGCGGCAAGGATCTGTCAGAAAGGAGAGGAATCAAGCAAGGAACCAAGCGCAAGACTGAGGTTGGTGTCCTTCATTCCACTCTTATCTACTTTTCATAAAGGAAAACGAAAGTGGTTTTAGTTTGTTTGTTTCTAAGATAGCTACCAGTCTTAGTAGGACTAGCAAATCCGAGTGGACACTAGATTTCCCGATAACACCAACGTTGGCTTGGAATGGATAAAGGTTGTAATAGACCCGATGTCTTAATTGTTTCAACTTTATTTTGTTGGCAAACCAAACATTCCGCCACAAACTTTTGAATATCTGATTTAAGGCCATCCCAAAAAAATTCCTTCTTAACCCTGTCGTAAGTTTTTAAAAATCCTGAGTGCCCTCTTAAGGTGGAAGTGTGCAATTCCATAAGAATATTTTGTTTTAGCTGGGAATTCTTACAGAGCTATAAGCGATATTTGTACCACAACGAATCATTTTGCCAGCTAAATGTATTAGACGTACTGGAATCTTGTTGTAACTTTCGAATAAGTACCCACACTTCTTCATCATTCTTCCATTCCCCCCTTGCTTCGTTTATCCAATCTGGTTGGATAATAGAAATGGCGCACAACAATGCTTCCACATCCTCATCCTTTCTTGAGAGTGCATCTGCCACCACATTTTGCTTCCCTTTTTTGTAGATGATTTCAAAGTCATAACCCAACATCTTTGTGACCCACTTTTGTTGCTCTTCAGAGGATAATCTTTGTTCTAAAAAGTATTTAAGGCTATCATGATCTGTTGTTACCTTGAAGTGTCTTCCCATTAGGTAGGGTCACCATTTCTTAAGTGCATGGAGTATTGCCAACATTTCCTTCTCATAAATAGCTTTGTGTAAAAACTTTCCCTTGATTGGACGACTTTCAAAAGCAATGGGTCTTTCATCTTGCATTAAAACAGCACCAATTCCATTTCCTGAAGCATCACATTCCACAATAAAGGTTTTTGTGAAGTCCGGTGTAGCTAAGACTGGTGCTTGGCACATTGCCTCTTTAAGATGTTCGAAGGCCTTTGTTGCTGCTGGAGTCCATGAAAATGCATCTTTCTTCAATAATGTTGTTAGAGGTGCTGCTATTCTCCCATAATTCTTAACAAACTTGCGATAATACCCTGTCAACCCAAGAAATCCTCGCAGATGCTTTATGGATGTGGGGATTTTCCATTCCTTAATGGCTTTAATT
Organism: Pinus tabuliformis; assembly: GCA_031772625.1. Lineage (NCBI taxonomy): Eukaryota > Viridiplantae > Streptophyta > Pinopsida > Pinales > Pinaceae > Pinus > Pinus tabuliformis. The sequence goes on from CM062808.1 coordinate 668,610,111, forward strand.
TTGCTAGGGTCTACCTTAACTCCTTCATGAGATCCAATATGACCCAGATATTCCACCTCTTGTACTCCAAAGAAACATTTGGATCTTTTTGCATATAATTGTTTCTCTTCCAATAGTTGTAGCACCCTGTCAACATGTTCAACATGATCCTTCCAAGACTTGTTGTAGATTAGTATATCATCAAAAAATACTAACACAAATTTTCTAAGGAATGGTTTGAAAATGGAATTCATCAAACCTTGAAATGTTGAAGGTGCATTGGTAAGGCCAAAAGGCATGACCAAAAATTCATAATGACCCTCATGAGTTCTAAATGTTGTTTTCGGAATGTCTTCAGTGTTCATTCTGATTTGATGATATCCTGAACGAAGATCCAACTTGGTGAAGTAAATTGATCCATGCAATTCATCCAGTAATTCATCAATGACAGGAATGGGAAACTTATCTTTAATAGTGAGCTTGTTGAGCTCCCTATAATTTGGACACATGCGCCATGATCCATCCTTCTTGTGAACCAATACTACTGGACCAGAGAAAGAACTATGACTCGGTTGAATTATACCAGCCTCTAGCATTTCTGCAACCATACTTTCAATTTCTCTCTTTTGGGCATAGGGATATCTGTACGGCCTGATGTTCGGAGGAACACTTCCTCATATCATATGAATAGCATGATCATGATCACGAATAGGTGGTAGACCTTTGGGAGTCTCAAATACCTTGGAATGATTGTCCAAGACTTTTTGGAGATCTGGAGAAATAGATGCTTCCAATGTGGAAACATCTAGCGAACATAATTGTGCAATTACACCTCTTTGTTCCTTTTTTAGAAGCTTTGTCATACCGTTAGAGCTGATTATCTTTCCCGATTTCCCTGCAATACCCCTTAATTCAACTTCCTTTCCTTCCACAAAAAATTTCATGAAAATTTCTTGAAAATTAAAAGCTATTGTACCCAAGGATTGTAGCCATTGGACTCCTAGTACAACATCAGCACCTCCCACTGGAATGGAAAGAATTGGGCTATTCAATACATATTCTCCCATGGATAGCTTGATATTATGGCACTTTCCTGAGCAATTTATTGTTCCTCCATTTGCAACCATCACTTGACACTCTGGTGCTGGATATAAGAAGTAATTCAATTCTTTTGCTACCTTACAATGAATAAAATTGTGGGTACTTCCTGAATCAATCAACACTATTACCTTTTTCTTCTTGATTTTTCCTTCTATCTTGATGGTTTGAGGAGTGGTAATTCCCACCAACGCATTACAAGATATGGTTGGATTCATTTCTTCTTTATCTAGGCTTTGTTTCTAGAGTATATCCTCCTCTTTTGACCTTTCTTGCTCCTTTTCTTCTTCATCTTCACAATCTATGTAGAATAATTTCTTCTCAGCACACTTATGACCTTTATTGTATTTGCTATCACAACTGTAACAAAGCCCTTTTGCTCTTTTTTCTTCCAATTGTTGTGGTGTCAACCTTATAGGTTGTGGAAGACTAGGGGCAAAAACACTTCCATCTTTATAGTTTTGAGTGGTATGCTTCCTGGTTGCCATAATTTTGCTTTCCATTTTTCTTGCTAACCTGAATGCCTTCTCTAATGAATCAGGTTCCCAAAGGCGAACATCATGTTGGATATAATCCTTTAAAGTCCCTATGAACACATCAATCCTATGCTCCTCTGGAATATTTTTTACCCTTATGTTCAATTTTTGGAACTCCTCAATGTGCTCCATTATTGAACCCTTTTGTTTGAGACTTATCAATTGGCTAAAAAAAGTGTTGCTTTTTGTATCCTCATAATGTGCTATCAATGCTTCCGTAAAAATTTCCCAAGTGATAATTTGTTTACGAGAGAAAAGCCATTGATACCATACAAACTGATTTGATTCCAAATATAAAGTTGCAATACGTACCTTTTGTGTGTTTTGCACATTATTGATATCAAAAAATTGCTCCATCTGTAATATCCATGTTGTGGGATCCTTGCCATCAAACTTCCTCATATCAATTTTTGGAATATGGTGGGTCTTCGATCCCACATTAGAGTCTATGAAATCATGATTAACATTTCTTTTGTTAGCATCATGAGTTTCCTTTACTACCTTTTCACCATTAGTAAGTATTTCTTGTAGAAAATTTGTCAAATCTATCTTCAAATCTACCATGTCTGTCTTCAAATCTGTCTTCAAATCATCAATCTTAGCTTCCATGCCCTTTATCTTAGATTCCACGCCATTTATCTTAGCTTCTGTTAGCTTTTGTGAGAGTGAAATTTTTTGCACTTGGTCTTGTAATTTTGATATATCATGTACCATTTCTTCCTCTTCTTCATGAGTCATGCTAGGGCTTTCAAGTTTCTTACTAGGTGTTTGCATTTTCTTTCCTCGGGGCATCAGTTACTGATAACAATACTCTACTATGCCTTTTGAATTCCTTCAAAATAATTTTTCAAACCAAGCTTAAGCAAAAATTTAAAAAAATCTACACACCTTTTTTCACTTTGTAGGAGCTCGATATTGCCTCTGATGTCTCTCTGTAATTTCGGATCATCCAGTTTTGAAATTGCAACCTGTAGTAGCCCTCTATCTCCTCTTTCCAATTCCTTTGATCCCAATTGGATTCTCCAAGGAAGAGTTATTTCAAATCTCCCACAATGACCTGATTAAAGAAACTACGGTCCATCCTCTTTCTATACCTACTTACGAAATTTCAATCTGATGCTCAGAGAAAAAGTTATGATGATTTTCCCCAGGTCACCTGTTTGGAATGTAATTTAGGAGTCTGCAAAAAGACCAACTTCCTCAGATCAGATCTCCGCAAATATAGTGCGAAAAGATCTGAAATTTGGATCCTAGATTCAGCGTGATGTCTTCTCAAATGGTTTTTTTTTAGCTTCTGAAACATCACAAAAAAAAAAAAGTTATAGCAAAAATGCCACAATGCCCTGTTTGGAGTAGCGAAACCCTAGAATCCAAAGCTCTGATACCAAATGTTATGAACCAGCTCAAGAAAAAGATAGATCCACGCCTTAGAATTCAGCCTCTTCGGGGGGCAACCTCCTTTACATTACATAAAATGAACAATTCTTGGATGATTCAAATGACAAAACCTCCTTTCTATATATAGGAGTCTAAGGAGTCACAATATAACCCAGCCAACCTAACAATAATAATATAAAGCCACAAAAATAACAATAGAGGGATTCTATGGGTCACAGTAATAACAATATGGGGACAATAGGGGCACAACAATATTAATAAGGGATACAACTACAATAGTAATGGGGTAATCACTAGTATTATAGGGACCTAACAGGGCCTGACCCAGGTTTAGAGTTATTTAGCCAAACAAATCCCTACACTATTGGCCCTTTCGGCATCAGTTCACGGAGTGCGGACTGAAGTCTCACCCGAAGCAGTATGGGGGGATGCTGGAACCAAGTTTCTGCACCCTTGAGATGTTTGTGATTTCGGTTTAGTCCAACTAGACCTGACTTTGTGCAGGTTGCTTTTCGCACTGTTCCAACCTTTAGTACCCTCGTGAAGTGTCAATCGTCTTTCGCGCAGCCCTAACCAAGGGCTGAGATGCTTTTGCGCTGCTATGGTAGTAGACTGTGCTATTTCCCAAACTACACCAAGTATCTTACTTAGCTTATTAACAGGTCTTGATTACCTTCGCATAAATAGGTATTCTAACTTGCATTCACTTAACAATTATAGTTATATATATTCATGCATCATATAAACAATAGAAGTGCAATTCATACCCAATATATCCGATGCATAAAACAGTAAATAAATACACAGAAATGATATAAACTTCTCTTTATTATTGCTTCCAAATGATTATAGACTTCGACTCGCCCTGTGCACTCAGCTACAGGGGTCTGCGCACTTAGCTGCAGACTACTAGGCATCTGCGCACTCAGCTACAGAGCCTCTTCCTACTCTATGACCTAAAACTAGACTTTACACTTCTGATCTATCTCCCATAAATCTTCATCATTGCTTAGCTTAGATTAGATGCCTTAACTACTTAGAGCCTCGCTCTATTTATACAATTTCTACAACCGACATTACATTAACAAAAGTAAGGGCAAACAACCTTATGACTCTTTAACAAACTACGTGCTCTGCACCCACAAAATGCATAGTATTTACATTGGAATTACAAAATTGACCAAAATCTAGGCTTTAAGCCCCAAAACTCTCCTTGGGGGACCCTACACCCAACAAGCCCCCAACACAAACATCGTGACTCACCCTCGAGTCACTATGTAGGTGCGGAGATCTTTGCGTGAAGACCTCCCAACTCTGATTGGATTGCTGCAAGTTCGGCAATGCACTGAGCGGCTACTGGCTAGACATCCTCTATGTACTATTCAATGACCGTTGTGGCTAAACTACTACCCTAAATCCTCTCCTATGTTTCTTGCAACTGCGCGTGCTTTGCTTCAATGGAGGCTGTAATTGTGTATGCCTCATCGATCCTTCAAAAATGCTTCCTTATGTCGAGCAGCATCCACTTGCTCCTTGAGCGCCTTTGCCTGTTGCATCCTTCTGAGCCTCTACGTAAGGGAAACCATCTACGCGGTCCCTTTGACCTCGTCGTACTTTTGTTGCAACTCGCGCGCCTATGTCCCTAGGCACTCTATGTTCGAGTCCTCCTACAGAGTGGTGAGGACCTCGAATATTTGCTCGAACAACTTTGTGCAGTCTATTAATGCATTATTAACCACAGCCATTGATGTTGTGATCACATTGGTGCGTTGTTCTTTAACCTCCACTGGAGATGAAGGTTGGGCCTTCAACTGCAGTTCTGTTATATGAAGGTTCAGCTCTGCTGAACCCTGGCCATTTCTACCTTTGCCTCACGCACTCCTGTGGCTAATTTTCGAAAGCGCCTCCACTGGTTCCTCTGCTTGGATGGCTAACTTTGGGACCGTCTGGCAGGCTTCCTCCACCACCTGCACTATCTGTCTGTTCTGCTCCATGGCCTCATTGCTCTGCAGGCTCAACTACTCAATGTTAATGCGCTGCTCACTCATTACCTGTAGCGCGCAGCTCTCCCTAGCCCGTAGTTCTGCAGTGACTCCATCCCGTAAAATATAGAGTGTCTCCCAAGGGAGCGCATCCATGTTTAATCTGATCCCTTTCAACCTGCTGACCATAGGCCTGTCAGCCTCATTTTCTGTAATGGGTGCTCCATCTGGCAGCACTATTGTGTTGGTGATCTGAGCACACAACATTTCCTCGGTCGCCGATGTGCTGACTGCGAGGCTAGTTGACACTGTGCCAGTGTATAGAGTGTGCACCTACAACTCATGTATCCATGTCCGGAGAGCCCCCAACACCATCTGGTGTTGCTCCTCAAACTGCTGGAGGGCCTCAGTGGTGACATCCCTCACCATTTCGTCGATATCATGTCTATCCCCATCAGTGAGGGTTATCAGGTCAAACGAAGTCTTTGAGGTCTTCATAATTTTTTGCAGCCCCACCTGCTCTCGTGGTCGCAGACGCTTTAGCTGGGTGCATGTTTTCTGTGGGTCTATGCCACCTTGTTTTGTATCAGTCTCTGGCTCGGGCAAAGGTGACTTCTATCCTTCGCACTCTTCTTCTATTGTCTTCTGTTGCTCCTCGGCCAACTGCGCAGCATCACGCGCCGCCTGGGCCTTAGCCACTGCTTCTTCCTTCCTGCGCTTTTCTGCCAACTATGCTATCCATAGTTTCATCTATTCCTTCTTCCACTGCGCGACGGACTTCTCTGCTTCCACCGCGGAGCCAACTGGAGCACGCCACTCTGGTGGCCAAGACTCCAGGACCGTGAATATCACATCGTCGATCGCCAAGTAAGGTAGCTCATGCCACGTCTTTATGGGGTCCTTTCATGCCCTTATGAAGACATGGTGGAAGTTTTCTTTGAACTCCGCAAAGCTCTGTAGACTATTGTAGACCGTGGGTGATAATCGCGGCTTGTGATTAATCCCCATTCTGATATTCATCTCCATGAGCACCCAAAAGATCTTGCTCTCCCTTATCCTTTGTGTGTCCCTGGTTGCCCACAGCGAAGCGTACTTCGCTGCCTCTGGAAGGTCCTGCGCGATCGTCGAGAACTGGCTATCTTCGGGCAATTTCCATGCCACCAGTACTATTGACAACAAAAGCCATGCATAATGAAATGTTTTTCCTTGCTCCTATGCCTCACGGTAGTTCTCAAGGAACTCACCGCATAGATAGTTTTCCTAGTTGAACTGGACCCCTTCTGTGCATTGCATTACTAGTGCAACCACCAGTGTGGACACCTCATCTATGCGGCACTTCCACATCACTTTTCCTACCAATACCTACGTCACGACCTTGACCGCAGGGTTGTTGATGCTGGAAATGGCGTACCCTCGCTTCTTCTTTTCCAATTTAAAATTCTTTTTCATGGCCTCCACAATGGCTAAATCGTTACTCTTTCCTTCTGAAATGTTCACTAGGTCCTCCCCTACACAAGGGACTCATGTAATCCTGTTAATCATATGGTCTATGCTGGGGATGGGCTCCTCCAGCCACAAGAACCCATCATGCACCAAGCAGAGCAGCTGCCTGATGAGGAAACTGGTCACTGGAGTGTGATGGTAATGCATCACCCATAGAAGGTTTACCAATCCTACCTTCTCTACACCTCTCAGCCATTTTCGTGGCTTGAACTCTATTATTCCAGCCGACGCATATTTCTTCTGGTGCATTAGCTGTGTGGTCGCAATATGCGAGAACTTCTCATGGTCCGCGAGGTCCCATTCTTCAAATTTTAGCATGGGCACCCATCCCAAGTGCGCTCCTTCAAACATAATATCATCTGTGAGCAGCGGAGTTTGCAGAGAGATCTTGCTCTCATCTATATCCTTGGGCACCTTGGTTTTACCTGGTGAGAGGGTACACACCCTGGGTTTCGACCTCCATCTCTACATCCTCCTCCTCCACTAGGATTTCTTCAAATTCTTCCTCCTCAACAGCCTCCAAATTGATGGCCTTCCCCTTTTCCTCCATGGTGAGCTTAGTCCTCAGTGGATTTCTAGGCAAGACGGGCATCAGTACCATGGCCTGCTTGTCCTTCTTAGGTCTCAACATGCATGGTGATTTAGGGATCTCAACGACTATCTCGGCGCTCTCTGGGGCTTCTACTTCTGCAATTGTCTGCGTGGCTTCCTCGTCGGTCATTGCTCTAGTATCCATGACTTCTTCGGGTGTTTCCATAGTGTGATTCGACAAGTCTCTCAGTGTCTCTGGTAATTGACCAAGTAACGAATTCGCCTTTAGAATATCGAACAAGTCTTGATTCATGAATATCTGAGCACGCAACAACTCAGTTCTCAAATTGCCAAGTGTTGTTTGCTGGACAACCCTTTGTAATTTATAGCGCCTTTTGAATTTGAATTCGACTGTTCCCCCTACATTCGGTCAATTAATGCTCGATTGGCAACATATTTTCAAGAATCTAGCCCATAAAGTTCGCCTTAAATTCCTGTCGCCCGCTCCATTTGGTCTCAAACCAAGCATCACATCATGAATAGTGACTGTAATGGTCACTTTCCGGTCAATCCGCGTGGAAACGCAGCTACCCTCACACTGTAGCGGACCCTGTGACACTTCGCTACTTCATGCAGCCCTGACATCACGCAGTTCCCGAGCATAGTAGTTTATAGTCCCGTGCCTCATTTCAGCTGCCTGGAGCACTAATACTGTGCTTCTGTCGGCTAGTCAAATGGTCGGACCACTTGTGTATGGCTTCAGACGGCTGCCATTTACTTTTCCTGGGAAGGGTTCTCCATTTAACTTTACCAACTGCATTGTGCCACCATTTGTAATTTCCTTAATAACATACGATCCCAGCCAATGCATTCTGAGCTTCCCTGGAAATTTATCAAACTTACTATCATATAACAGCACCAAATCATTCACTTTAAAGGTGCGTAGCTTAATATGTCGATTGTGCCATGCCTTTTTGCACTACTTTTGGACCTGTTGGTGAAATCCAGCCAAAAATTGTTCTTCTTCAAGCTCATCCAGCTGAGTGAGCCTCTCCTCCAGGGCTCCACAATCCATCATACTTGTGAGCACTGCTATGCACAAACTAGGCACAATGTATTCAATAGGCATTACAGCTTCCACTACATAGACAAGCCTGAAAGGTGTCTGTCCTGTTAGTTTCTTGCATGTTGTCTAATAAGCCCATAACACTATAGGTATGCATACGTCCCAATCACTTCGCTGTGCATTGCATACCTTGGTTAGCGTGGTTTCCAGTACTTTGTTGAACGCTTCTACTATCCCATTAGCCTATGGGTGATACGGTGTGCTCTTCTGGTGATACACCTGAAACTCTTCCATCAGCGCGTTGATCGTTTCATTTAGGAAGTGTGTACCGCGATCGCTCACCAAGATCTTCAGACATCCAAATCGCAGTAGTACATGTTCAAATAGAAATTCCGCGGCAGTCGCACTCATGCAATCCTTCACCGGCTGCGCTTCTACCCAACGAGTCAAGTATTCTATCACAGTGATAATATACCTCGTGCTTGTCTTTCCTTGAGGCTCACTAGGTCCTACAAAATCTATTGGCTACTTTTCAAAAGGTTGCAACGTCATTTGTGGATTCAAAGGCATTTCATCCCTCTGTTATGGCTTACCTATTCTTTGACATATATCACATGCCTTGCAATATGCTTTTGAATCCTAATGAAGGTTTGGCCACCACAACTCTGTGCGTAGAATTTTCTGTGCAGTTTCTCTCCCTGCGTAATGTCCTCCCACGGTGCCCCCATGAGCGTCCAAGAGGATGTTGCTTTGTTCAAAATCTGGTACATACCTTCACAGTCTTTTCATCATTATCCATCTTGTATAGATGCCCAACAATGACATAGAAATCCGTTGTGCACACCACTAATTCCTTCTTTTCCTGGACAGAGTATCCTTCCGGCGCAGTTCTAGTTGTTAGAAAGTGAATTATATCTTCAAAATGTGCATCTGCTACATGCACAGCAAAGAGCTACACATCGAGTAATGCTTCCTCCAAACTAGTAGGTTCTTCCCCTGTCTCGATGCGTGACAGGTGATCTGGTCTCACATTCAATCGTCTGGGCTTCACAACAACTTCAAAATCGTATTCCTGGAAAAATAAAATCCATCTGTAGATGCACCCCCCCAACATAGGCTTATTGACCAGGTACTTTAGCATAGAGTGATCTGTATACATCTTAAAGTGGCCTCTTAGCAAGTAGTGGTGATACTTCTGGAGTGCATACACCATAGCTAGTCCCTCGCACTCAGTGGTGGAATAGTTCTTCTCTGCTTTAGATAATCTGTGACTTGCGAACACGATAGGGTGATCCAAGCCTTCTTCGCCATCCTGTGTTAGTACTACCCCTAGCGCTATACACGATGCCTCAACATGAACATGAAATTCTTTCTTCCAGTTTTGGAAGACAAGAATCAGCGCAATAATTATCTTTTCCTTCAATATATCTAGGCTTTTCTTATAGTCATCGTTCTAGAAAAACATGACATCCTTCTTCAACAGTTTTTCCATCAGCACGGTAATCTGGGCATAACCTTTGATAAACTTTTTGTAGTACCCTGTATGTCCCAAAGTAGTGTGCAGCTATTTCACACTTCATGGCGCTTCCAAATTCAGAATCACCACGATCTTCGCGGGATCTACCATCAGCCCTTGTCTGCAAACCATGTGCCCCAATAGGTTCCCAAACGGAACAAGAAACACACACTTCTTGAGGTTTAGTGTGATTTGGTATCTTCAACAGGTATCCAGCATCAAGCATAAGATCGCTACATGGTGCTTAACCAGCCCAAAGATAGTCTAATCATCAAAATAGACCTCCAAGAACTTATGAATATATTCCTTGAATGCCGCAACAACCACGTGCGAAAAGATGACCAACAGGTTCTTCAATCCAAACGGCATGACATTATATTGAAAGCAATCCCACTCAGTTGCGAAGGTTGTCTTGCTCCTATCCTCCGGCGCGATTTTGATCTAGTGGTACCTTGAGAACCCATCAGTGAAAGAATATGCTTCCTGACCACCTACATTGTCCAACACTTCATCCATGAACAGAGTTGGGAATCGATCATGCACACAAGCGTCATTCAATTTTCTAAGATCCACACATATTCTTGTCTCATCCTTCTACTTCTTCTCTTGTACCACCATTGGGCTTACCCAATCAGATTCTTCCACAGGCTCAATGATGCCTGCTGCAAGCATTTTATCTAGTTCTATGTGGACCTTCTCCTTCTATTTCGAATTTAAGCAGTACAACCTCTCCTTAACTGGCTTTGCATCATGTTTTAACGTGATCTTCATTACCCCTAAATCTACGATTATTCCTTTCAAATTTGTAAACTTGGTCGAGAATAAGTCCTGATATTCACAGAGTAATTCAACGACCTTATCCACCATCGTGTCGTCCCAGTAGTCTTCGATCTTCGCAAATTTGGTCTCTGCCTTCGTACCAATATTCACTTGCTTAGTCTTCACTAACGCGGTTATGTCAGGGTTCTCAATCTGTGGTCCTTGAACCTTGTGGTGGACTTCCATCTCTGTGTTGTGGGGAAAAGTATCCGACTCGGATGACCCTATCCCTACTCTAAAGGTGACAGTCTTTAGCAACAACTGAAAGTAAAGCTTTAATGTTTTTCTTTATGAAAGTACAGAGAGAAGGAAGAAAAGATTAACCAACCGGTGTCTTTCGCTTTTGTCGATCCTTATCCTCTCTCTTTGTCTCTTGTTCCCAGCTCCTTGCTCCCTTTGCCGGTCCAGCTACACACAGATCCTGCACAACAGAGAGAAGAAAACTACAAGATACATGTACTCATAACTGATGCATGGATTAGAGTGAATCAAATATACAAGTAAATACAATACATCAATGCAATACAAGTATATAGGAGAACATTCAAAGCTTTATTGATAAAAGTAACAGGGTTCTGAGAAGGTTACAACCATCAATGGCTCCAATCCAGCAGCACCTCCCCAGCAGCAAGAAGTCTCCTCTTCACCTCTGGAAAAACAATCACCCAATAGCTCTAACTGTAAACCAACAGCACTTCCTTACTTTGCACAAAATTCCAGCCTCCTTAGACCTCATAGAAGAGCTCTATATATAGGAGAGAAGAAGAAAGGATGAGTCAGCTTGAGACTGACATAAAGCTGCCTTGTGTCCTCTCCCTCTTCAGTTAAACTTCAGTTCTTGAGTCCACTTGGAGATCCTTGCTTACACATGGAGATCAAGTACCTCTTACTCATCACAGGGCGAATCCCATGAACCAAGTGTCAGTTTGGAAGCTTCCTGGGCAATTGACACCTTGCAGAATGACTGTGCCACTTGGCCAATCTCGCCCAGCGCAGGTAGCCTTCATTAGATTTGACTTTCAGCGCAGGTACAAGGAGGAGCAGTTGCATTCCAGCGCAGATGCTCAGTGGAGCAGCTGACATGATCCAAAAATAGCCTGTTTTTGAGTGTTTTCAGGTGGAGAACTGATGGGAAGTGCTGTGGTTTGCTGACCTTGTTCTTCTAGGGGTAAGAACAACATGTTTAGGGACTGAGGATCCCTGTAATTATCGACATTTCATGCTCCATGTTACGAGGCACAAAAATGTCTATAACAGTTGCCCCCTAAAGTATGAGGCCGTTTATCGGGTGAAATGCTTTATCCAGAGGGTCCGAAGTTCATTCAAGTGCTGAGAGGTGCCCTGTAATACAATACAATACAATACATTATTTTTCATTCTGTTTTCATGATCTAGCTGAGGCGGGCATTCCCATGCTCAGCTTTATAAATACATTTTGGTACATAGAACAGACGATCGTCTGATGGTAGACTGATAATTTTCTGCTGAAATTATCATCCTTTGAGTAGGATGATCATCTGCTGCAATGATGTACATGACAAATGCTTTTATATTTCTTGAATATGTATCGCAGCCCGGATGGATGAAACTAGATCCGGGGTCTTCAAACTCGTTCGATCTTCACTCTAAGTACAAGTCGATCCATGTGAGAATTTCGCTGAAGTCGAACATGGAAAGACATCGCTTGATTACCGGTCAATGATGAAAACCGTTAACAAGCGCGAGAGGAATCACCGATAATGATAATGACCCTCAAGGTACTGCAGTACAATTCACGTGGCGTGAATAAAGGACTTGGCATCGAACGCCACGCAAAATCTTCTGGTCGAAGGTCATTGATGTATACCTGTCGCCGGAAGTGAGAAACTTGCCATTGAGGCATGCAAGCTTCAAAGTACTGATGGGGTTGTTCCTAGATCAACTTCTTGGATAATGAGCTGAAGTCGACAAGAAGCGATCCGTCAAAGGAGGGCCTTAATGAATCCCACATCAATGACACGGAATGGAGCTAATGATTTTAGTGGAGGTGAAAACAAACTGTGATATATGATTCAGGGTGGCGATCATGAATGGATGAAGGATAATGTATGGCAGTGGATGGGACACGGTTGACACTTTCAGAATGACCCCTCTTGAACATATAACGACACTGATGCGATGGATCGGTAGCATTACCCCAAATGTGGATGGTTTGGCGAAGACCATGGTGATGAGACCGGTGAATGAAACAACCCAACCCGATGTGGAACGGAGGAAAAGTGTCATGTTCAAGAGCGACTTGCTACCATTAAACTTTGATGTTCTCCCAATTTTTCCCCAGTCATTTCTAACCAGTACCTCTTTATTTTTGTCAAGCTTGAGGAGGATAACATATGCTTGTTCTATAACCTGCCCTTCGGGCAAGCCCATCGCTAAGATTTAACGAGCTTAGCGATAGGGAAACTCGTTCTCGTCTAAAGACAAGTTTGTCGCTATTTAATCATTTTAACGAGTCTAACGACAAAGAAAACTCGGTCCTTTTCATTTTTAGAGAGTCTGAAAAGGTACAGAAAGTTAACTCCATAATTCCTTTTTCGTCATCTAATCCCTTAAGTCCGAAAAAGTATAAAACAATACAGAAGGGATGAGTTTTCGATTGCTTTAACGAGCCGAACAAAACAAGCGCTCGTTCTTTTTGTGCAATAATCCCTCAGGTCCAAAAAGATTAAAATCTAGAGGAGGGATAGCGTTCCAGTCGTTTAACGAGCTGGAAGGCCAAAACTCGGCAAACTTTTCATATTTTACGAGTCAGTGAAAAGAGCTCAAAGAAGACTCGTCTTTTGAGGAACGAGTGATAAACAGGGATAGCAGCAGATTCCAGGTACAAATTGGAATTTTCCAATCACGGTAGTGTCACAAGGATGGCTAGATGAAATCACTCTTCGCAGATGCTCCTCAAAATGGGTAAACACACATATGGGGGTGAACGACCGGCCAAATGACAGTGGAGGTGATGGATGAAAACACGACCAAGGCTTTTAAGGCTGATAAATTTACGATCGCAATGGTTATTTACCGAGATAGGTTCATTTTTTAATGAGCTTGAACTCTGGTGGAAACTTTTGCTCACACTTTTCTATTTTTTAACGAGCATAAATTCCGTGGTAAAACTGCTCGATTCATGGTCAAATTTGATTTTTTACTTTTACTAGCTTTTCTCTTTTCAAATGTAGTACTTCACCATCAATTGCTGCAACAAATTTTGTTAGAAATGGACAACATTTGCATGAAAATGAGATTATAACCCTAATATTTAACTTTAAACTGTGTAAAAAGTCATAAAAAGGTGTTTTTACCTCTCATTTACCATTTCATTTGCATTTTGCTTGTTGGAGCTCTGGAGGTGCCTCTTCTTCCTTGATTTTCACCAGCTGATTTCGGGAGATTCTGTGGACGATTTTCGGCGCCGTTTGGACCAGGTAGGAGCTAAACCTTAGCCCTTCACTTTCACGGTTTCCTTTTTCAGTTTCATGCACATTTTTCAGGGTTTCTGAGCCCCAGGGGTTTCATCAGGGCGCCCTGGCATCAGCGCAGGTTCTCCTTTCGAAACTTGCGCTGTATTTCAGGTGGTCTTAAGGCAGACTGCCTCTCAGCGCAAGGGGGAGACTCTCTGCCTGCGCTGGGCCTAGAAAAACTGATCCTGCATGTGTTTTTTGATGATTTTTCGCCAGTTTTTCATCAAAATTAGGAACTTACTCCTTCTCTTGTTTGCTTGTAGGGAACTTTGAACAAAATGTCCCTTACATGGCGAGAACGAGAACATGAAGCAGAGGATATGGTTGCACTCCATGACCCGGTCACGGTGAGCGCGCTTCGGAACTGTGGCCTACTGAAGTTCTTCCGTATCTCTAGCATGAGAGCACAGATTTCTTTACTGCAGTATATGCTTGATGCTTGGGATCCTGTTAACCAAGTATTCCAGATTAGGGGGAAAACCATCCCCTTGACCATAGAGGACATGTACTTCTTGATTGGGTTGTCAAGGCGGGGTGCCCCCATTTCTTTGTCAGGTACGGCTCGAGGGACTACTTCCACCAGAGACTATATCCGTCAGTATTGTCAGGAAGGTTCACAGCCGAGCAAAGACGGCAAGATCAATATCCGTGACATCACTGACAGGTCTCTTAGGTCCATTCTGTTTACTATTGGTAGGATGGCCGGTAGCGCAGCTTTACATGTTGCCAACAGATCTTACATGCAGCACGCTTTGGAGTGTCTCCAACCGAAAGTGTTTAACTGGTGTGATGCAGTACTTGTTCAGATGAAAAGTCAATTGACCAAGGTAAAGGACGGGAAGCTGAAGAACTTTGGGTTTGGTTCTATTCTGACTGCCTTTGCCTTGGAGAAAATCCCACTGATGCAGCCTCAGTACATTATACTTGACTTGCCTTCTCCGACCGAGCCACGCATGCAGAGGTGGGTTGACCACATGTCCCGACATGCTGGTCAACCTCAGATTACTTTTACTGAGGCCTTCTTTAGGTGGTTCGAGCGTCAGGAGATGGTGTTTTCTGAGTATCCATATGTGGGTATGGACTACCGAGGTGATCCGGACTTGGTGCTACCGGATGGCGAGCAATGGGGCGCTATTGGTAAAATCTCTGACCATGTTACTGCTTATTGTTTTTACTCATGATGTTATTGTGCAAAACTGATCAAACTCTTGGGTGCACGCAGATGTTGGTCCTGTTCGTTTAGCAGCTCGTCCACGATCGCCAGTTGCTGCCCCAGCAGCAGAGCCTGCTAGGCGAGTTGTCATTCGCGACCTTGGTGATACTGAGATACTTGCAGCTGTGCAGGAGCAGGTCGAGAGCCTTACTCGTGGTCTTTCGGATGTACAGATTGACGAGTTACCTTTACAGTTGCAGCGGCACACTATTGGCGTGCCTAGACGATGGACTCGTCTCTTGCGCATGATTGCACAGACCGTGACGTACTTTCATGAGCACCACTAGGCTAGGGTGCCCCCTAGCATCTTTTTGAGTTCTAGGTCATACGACCAATTTTGTTTTGATTACAGCACATCATGTACAAACTATAAACAGCTTTATATATTTTGATTTTCGGGGTTTATTATGGTTCATTTGTGATCCACTTGCATTAGCACCGATGCATCTCTTTTTATATATGTCGTAAATGTCTATCTAATACATAGTTTGCTAATGAATCTGTTAATGTGTTCAAGTTTCTGGAAATATGTTGGTATTGAATTGAATCAAACTCTCTTTCCAAAATCTTAACCCTTAGAAACATTCGATAAATAGCTGGATTGCGGACTGAATATATACCAGTGAGTTGTAGTATCACAAGCTGTGAGTCTAGCCTAACAATTAATCGGCGTATACCATGAGCGATGGTATCAGAGAGGAGTTCAATCAACGCGCTATACTCAGCGATGTTGTTCGTTGACTGCCCAATACACACACCTCTGAAACTCACTAACTCGCCGCTTGGATCAAAAATGGCCCAGGCTGCGGAGGACAAATTCCGCGAACTACGACTCGCCCCGTCGGCATATCCTACATATGTCTCAGAGAAATTCGACATCTGCAACAAATGAGAAGAGTGGATTACTAAACCGAAACAAACACTTTAGCGAAAACAAAATACAACAAAAGCACTCAGGTTACTATTCAGGCATAGTAACGCTTGAGGTACAACCCGTTGCGGGGTTGCGCCAGTGGTATCCCGTCATAATCCATTAACTCGTAGGCTCCTTTTGCTAACACCCTTTTAACAATATAAGGACCCATCCATAAGGACTTAAATTTTCCTGCTCCTAATTTGTCGGACTCTTGGTCGTAAAGCAAAACCAAGTCACCCTCAGAGAAGATACGAGGTTTGACATTCTTGTCGAACTGTGCTTTGACTCGTTTCTTATGGGCTTCGTTCGCCAAAGCGGCGTCACGACGGTTTTCATCCAACTGGATTAATTCCAAGAAACGAGCCTCTTCTTCTGAGGTTCCGGGGAGGAGGTCAATTGCGAGTTTAAGAGACGAAATTTCACACTGGATCGGTAAGACTGCCTCCAGGCCATACACCAATTGGAATGGTGTGAACCCAGTGGCGTTCTTTACCGAGGTTCGGTAAGCCCACAATGCTGAGTATAGGAGTAGGTGCCATCTTCTTTTGTGAACCCCGATCATCCTTTGCAACATACGCTTCAGGACTTTGTTGATTGCCTCAACTTGTCCGTTGGCTTGTGGATAATACGGGGTAGAGCTATCGTGCGATAGCCCTAGTTTGGCAGCTAACTCAACCATCATGTGATTGCGAAAATGCGATCCATGATCTGTCACTATAGCCTGCGGAACGCCGAACCTGGCGACTACATGATTAAAAAAGAAAAGGGCAGTTGTTTCACCAGTGTTATCCAATGTAGGCATCGCCTCGGCCCATTTGGTAAAATAGTCAACAGCGACTATAATATACCCATGCCCCCCGGTCGAGGTGGGGTTACATTGCATGAAATCGATGCCCCACTTGGCGAAAGGCCCAACAGCAACTATAGGCTGCAAAGGTGCGGGCGGTCTTCTGGTTTTGCTATCAAAGATCTGACACGCATGGCAACTTCTGACAGCTATTATGCAATCTTTAAACATAGTTGGCCAAAAATATCCTGCTCGTAAGATTCTTTGTGCTGTTGCATATCCAGATTGATGCCCCCCGCACGCGCCTGAATGACAATCATTCAGGGCTTTCTCGGCCTCCTCATGGGTAAGGCACCTCCTCAGAACCGTATCGATACCACGACGGTAAAGTGTATCACCGACGATCATGTAGTCTTTAGATTGGTATCGTATACGCTTCCGTTCTGAGTGTGAGGTATTAGGCCTAAATTTTTGGGTTTGGAGATAAACAATGATGTCTCCATACCACTCATCGCTTACTGATATCAGAAACAAATTTTCATCCACGATTGACTCTTCTGATGTTTCATCGTTGGACGACGATGGGAGATCGCACAATAATTCCGCAAAAACTAGAGCTTTCTTTGATTTGGATTTTACAAAATCCAGATCAAACTCTTGAAGGATCGCTATCCATTTTGAATATTTGCCCCCAAGCAACTGTCGCGACAGTATATACGTCATGGGGTTGCAATCTGACAGAACGGTAGTTTTCCTAAAGAGGACATAATGTCGAAATCTTTGAATCGCTTGAACAGCAGCAAGCGCTAGTTTTTCAACATAGGAATATTTACTTTCTGTTTCATTTAAGTTTTTACTTAAATAATAAATAGGATGTTCAATTCCATCGACTTCTTGCACTAAGACCATCGCAATGGTCGTATCTGCTGCAGCTAGATATAGGTTAAAATCTCTTTGATAGTCCGGGGCGTACATTAATGATGCTCTTACTAGAGAATCTTTCAGAGCGTCAAAGGAAGCTTGCGCAACCTGGTCCCAGACAAAAGGTACATCCTTTTTCAAAAGACGAGTATAACCTTTGGCAAGTTCTGTGTAATTTGGAATGAACCTCCTCAGAAAGTTTGCTTTCCCTTGGAGTTTCTGAATCTGAAGCAAATTTGAAGGTGGAGGCAAATTAATGATTGCCTGAACCTTGCAGGGGTCGAGACGAATCCCATCCTTAGAGACTACAAAGCCAAGTAAACGACTAGAACCGACGCAAAACACACACTTGTGCGGATTGAGTCTTATCTTGTAGTGTCGGCAACGTAGAAATATCGCTCTCAAATGCCGCGGATGATCAGTCCGCTTCCGCGAATGAGCCGGAAGATCGTCGAGGTAAGGTTGAACGATGTTCTTGATGTCATGGAAGGCATAAAAACCAAAGGGTAATTTTCGATAAGCGAATGTGCCCCACGGACAAATAAATGCAGTCTTAGACTGGTCCTGTGGGCGGATATTTATTTGATTATACCCGGAAAATCCATCCATAAAGGAAAAGATTTCACATCCGGCGCATTCATCAATTATCTGGTCGATGAAGGGTGTAGGGTAGTTGTCTTTTGGACAAGCTTTGTTTACATCCCTATAGTCGACGCACACTCTTATCGTCCCTTGTTTTTTCATAACAGGGACAATATTTGACACCCAATCGGTTAGCGGAACCGGGTAGATGAATCCAGCATGGAGAAGTTTTTCAACTTCTGCCTTAATGGCAGCGGCTTTCTTGGGGTGAACCTGTCGAAGCCGTTGTCTTACTGGTTTGACATCAGGGTACATTTTAATTTCATGTTCAACTATGCTCGAGTCAATGCCTGGCATTTCATCATATGACCATGCAAAGACATCTCTAAATTCGCGAAAGAGAGCACCATATATTTCCAGTTCTGAAGGGGAACAACTTTTGCCGACATGAATATTCTCTACAACATCAGATTTTGTCGAGATGTTTACGGCTACGGTCTCTTCAATATTGGATAGGTTTCGCTCTGAATCCACCGTATTTACAGTATTTGTTAGGAATTCAAACACTGAAGGGTGATATAGGTCGTGTTGAGTTTCTTCTTCATACTCTGGAAGAAGGGAACGATGGTGGTGATCGTTCCATGGTGCCCCCTCAATCATCATTGATTGTAAGATTCCTTCGTCAGTCCCATGAACTTTTGACCATGGATCTAATGGGGTACCATATTCTCCAGACCTATCTACCCAAACGCTTGACGAGCGTTGATTTGGGCTCGCCTCCCATGCCTGAAACATTGATTGCTACAATATTTCTATGGGGCTAGGTGGTAAAACCACTTGATAATCCATGGCGACCTTGTCTCCTGCGACTTTCGAAGAAGATACCATGTTGCATGTTGCTACAAACGGGATATCCCCTACATGGGAAGGAGGTGGCAGCGCGAAAGTTCCCATCATTGTGGGATCTTTTAGCAAGCCTACTCCGATATCTTGTATTGAATGGTCGCTCCCATGGATCAGGGGAATGCTTCCAGTAACTTGTGAACCATTAGGGAGGAAATTCTGTTGGTCGACGACCGTAATCCCTCCTTCAAATGGGAATGCGATCTTCCTAAAATATGTCGACACTACAGCTGCCATGGCATATATCCATGGTCTTCCCAGTAGGATGTTATAGTCAAGATTGCCATCAATGACTTCAACATCAATTTCCACTGTTTTTCCTCCTAGTTCAATCTTAAAGTTATTTAGGATACCGTACGGAGTGTACGTCCTACCGTCAAATGCTTTCAATGTCGTCGAAGATCGCGACAAGGTTGGAGATCCAAGAGTTTTCCAGCAACTCATCGACATGATACATGTCGATGCTCCCTCATCAATAATCGTTCTATGAACAGTTTTGTTGAGTGCTTTCACTTGAATAAGGAAAGCTAGTTGCGCTGGTAACTGAGGATCATATCCTTTGTGATCAAAGGATACAAGATTGGAATCTTTAGGATCCACTCCACCAATTGCTGATAACAATGCCTGCCTTTGGGATGGACAATTTTGCAGTACCTCAAGAGTCGACATAGCAGATGGCGATTGGGCCAAATCTTCCACTATGTTATAATGCTGTGCCGCTCTGGCACGAGGATTAAATGTCGACTTGTGTACTACTCCCTTAGGTGGCTTTATTGTTAATTCATGCGTGAGGGGGGGTACAACTTCTGCCGAAGTTGTTGTCGAACTACTGGGTTGATCTTTCCCTTTGTCGTTCGACACCGGCGGATTCCCATAATCTTTATTCCTGGTCGAGATCAAAGCATCATTTTGCTTAGAAACCGACAACATAAGCACTTGAGACGGGGAAGCATTTCCACTATCAACCATATTTTGACCTGGGGTAGGAAATGGATCAGTCAACACAGCTGAAGTTTGTGAACTTTTAAAGAACCTCTTTAACTCAGCTTTGAACGGACAGTCCTTTGTCGAATGATCCTCATCGCATATATGACATGGATAAATTTGTTTCCTTTGCCCAGGAGGGTTTGAAGAAGTTTTTTGAGGGGATGACTCACCCTGTTTCTTCTTCTTCCCTTTGTTTTGTTTCTTCTTGCTTCCTGGTTGATTGGAGTTTTTGCCTTTATCCGTAGATACAGCATTTACCTCCGAAGCAAGAACCTCTTGATTTGCTTTTTGATTCGAAGTCTTACGGGCTTTCTTATTTGAATCCCTTGTCGACTTAGCGTTTGCAGTTCCAATCACGCCATCACCGGCATGAGAGTCACTATTCAATCCGGGAGGAGGAGGGATTGAAAATTCCGGTCTGGGGGCGTCGGGTATCTTGTCATAGAGCGTGCTCGATGGAGTCGCCAGTTTGTTGTGGGGAAAAGTATCCGACTCGGATGACCCTATCCCTACTCTAAAGGTGACAGTCTTTAGCAACAACTGAAAGTAAAGCTTTAATGTTTTCCTTTATGAAAGTACAGAGAGAAGGAAGAAAAGATTAACCAACCGGTGTCTTTCGCTTTTGTCGATCCTTATCCTCTCTCTTTGTCTCTTGTTCCCAGCTCCTTGCTCCCTTTGCCGGTCCAGCTACACACATATCCTGCACAACAGAGAGAAGAAAACTACAAGATACATGTACTCATAACTGATGCATGGATTAGAGTGAATCAAATATACAAGTAAATACAATACATCAATGCAATACAAGTATATAGGAGAACATTCAAAGCTTTATTGATAAAAGTAACAGGGTTCTGAGAAGGTTACAACCATCAATGGCTCCAATCCAGCAGCACCTCCCCAGTAGCAAGAAGTCTCCTCTTCACCTCTGGAAAAACAATCACCCAATAGCTCTAACTGTAAACCAACAGCACTTCCTTACTTTGCACAAAATTCCAGCCTCCTTAGACCTCATAGAAGAGCTCTATATATAGGAGAGAAGAAGAAAGGATGAGTCAGCTTGAGACTGACATAAAGCTACCTTGTGTCCTCTCCCTCTTCAGTTAAACTTCAGTTCTTGAGTCCACTTGGAGATCCTTGCTTACACATGGAGATCAAGTACCTCTTACTCATCACAGGGCGAATCCCATGAACCAAGTGTCAGTTTGGAAGCTTCCTGGGCAATTGACACCTTGCAGAATGACTGTGCCACTTGGCCAATCTCGCCCAGCGCAGGTAGCCTTCATTAGATTTGACTTTCAGCGCAGGTACAAGGAGGAGCAGTTGCATTCCAGCGCAGATGCTCAGTGGAGCAGCTGACATGATCCAAAAATAGCCTGTTTTTGAGTGTTTTCAGGTGGAGAACTGATGGGAAGTGCTGTGGTTTGCTGACCTTGTTCTTCTAGGGGTAAGAACAACATGTTTAGGGACTGAGGATCCCTGTAATTATTGACATTTCATGCTCCATGTTACGAGGCACAAAAATTTCTATAACACTCTGGAATGTTAATTTTCCATGGATCTTCATCCTCTTCTTCAACAATTACATTATAACATTCCAGCGTGCAACTTAGCTGAGTAGCCCATTCAAGCTGCGCTAGGTCTACAGGATCGTGTGGAATCCTAAAGATGGCTGCTTTTACTTCTTGTAGCGCTTCTTCAATACAGTCAAACCCATCCTCAAAACTAAAGGTCATCATGAACCCTTCGCATAGGATACCCCATTCACTTGTCCCATGGTGAAGCTCTGTTTCTATATACCAATTCATCGGTATAACATCTAGGGTATGATAGAACAGGTGCACTTACTCAGGTTGTGTCTTTTCTCCATATACCTGCGTCCATTTGGCTAGATGCACATGCGAGTCATCCCGCCCATCGTACTTGTCTGCTAATTGCATCTTAGGCTTCCCAAATCATGTGTGCATCATTCTCCTACATTCATGCTAGTCGTCAAAGCTTCCTTTGTGCGTACCCCACCATCTCTCGGGCGTAGCGTGCAATACCCAATCCAAGGCCTGGAAGCATTGCTTTTCCGGCACCTCCCTTTCAAATGCATCCAAGAAGGTATCTACCTCATTCAGAACATCATAAGTAGGCAGATCTCTTAATTCTGTCGACATGCAGCGCAGCGACCTGGTCATCATATTGCAATTCAGTGTAGTTACCTCATGTAACCTATTCTGCCATCGTTCTATTTATTCATCGGAATCCAAAGTGCAGGAGCTCTCGTGCTCCCATGTAATTCGCCCATCTGCAGTAGGATTCACCCAATCTTGATCTCGTGCTGTTATCTTATAGATATAGTCCAGATCATCATCACTCTCATAGTCACAAACTGGTTTCGTATAGCGCGATCCTTCAGCACGGTCCAGCGGTACAATTACGTGCAATGACTTCTTCTCAAAGATCATTTTCGGCTTCTTCAAATTAATTACCCCATTCATGTCAGTGGCCTAGTCGATTCCCAAGAGTGTGGGGTAGGGATTATTTTCATCAACAATCTCTATCACTTCAAAATCCGCCAGTGCGCTCTCTCCCTCAATATCCATAATTATCCCCTGCAATCACCCCATGGGTATAATTTTCATGTTGGTTCGCCATCCTTAGCTGAATTGGAGACCATTGCAGCGTAGGTCTTCCCATTCGCTCCCATGTCCGTTTTGGTAAAACATTCACATCCGATCCCAAATCCAAGATGACTTGATCTATCTCATATTCTCTGATCTGCACGGTAAGTCTCATTTCTCGTCCTGTTCTTGTCTTATGCTTTCCAATCTTGCGGACTACGCGCAGTTCACCTGGCACGGTCTCAGCGCATCTGTTGATGAGTTCCTGTAACCCTTTCATAGCCTTACTGTCGTGTAGTAACTTCATACATGTTTCAAGGAACGTTGTCAGCATGGATGGGTCCTTCTCTGGCTCCAATTTATCTTTGCTTCCTGAAGTGGAGGCATCAGCGAAGCTGTTCTTAGCTTCCATGAAGGTTTCTCGAGTGCGCTCCAAATCAAACTCATCCTCTTTCGTCGGAGCTTTGCGAACCCAAGTACTCTCTTCTAGTTGTTTGCCTTTGTCATCTCCCATCATGATTCCACTTCAGAGCACAGTGTTTACATTCGGGTCTTCCTTGCGTGGCTAAGACCTCATCATCTGCAAGTTCTGAGTCGGGGGAGGCGGTAGTGCTCCTTTGTCGCGTATCCTAGCTATCAGTGTAGGACAATCTCCTATTTCATGATTAAACAATGTGCAATACTTGCATGACAGGCGTGTTGGATTCATGCAATCATGGGCATAGTGTCCTAGCCCTCCGCAATCGTAGTAAATCAACTGTCTGTGACATCTTCCAGGTCCTCCTCCACCTCGACCTCGTTCGTGCCCCTGAAATCCTGCTCGTGCCATTCCTGCATTCTGGTCAAGGGGTCACGTTTCAACCTAAACTTTATAGGTGGGAGTTCTATCCATCATCAACTCATAACTTCTGTAGGTACGCTCGTCATGTCCCACTGACTTGCAAAAGTTGCAGTACAACTGTTGCGAATTTTGCGTATACTTTTGTAGCAAGTGGCAGTTGTCCGTGGCATGTTTTCTTGCTATTTGACAAATCGCGCACCACAAAGTAGGTGTCGTGCTAGGTTTTGCTTGAGCTTCTAACCTTAACGACATCGGTCCTCCTCCTATCAAGTAATTTCTAAATACCAGGCAATGGTCTTTGTCATGACCCTGACTCTTGCATTTCACACACCACACTTCTTCACGCACTTCTGGTCGAGTTGTCCCATCCTGTTTCAAACTCTGCATCTCAAGGCACAAATTCTATAGCTGTGCATGGATCTGCTGAACTCCTAGGTTAGGATCCTACATTAGGGTCTCATGTAGCCTCATAGCAATCTCTAAAGCTTCTGCCTGAGTTGGTGTCTTCTGCTGCGATAGCACACTCCTTAAATGTGGTAGTAGTGAAGATATAAACCATTCGTGATGTTGTCCATCTGTCAAATTCATATTGGCTTCGCGAATCGTACATTTCAGACTCTAATCCAGGTCCCAGGGAGTCTCTCCTGGTAGCATCGTAATCTCTTTAAATCCAATGATCGACTGCGCTTTAGACTTAGGCCTGCTAAATTATTTATTTAGCAGTGTTTGGATATCGGTGACCCACATTTGTATTATAATTGGAGTACTTAATATACCAGGTCAGCACGCGATCCTGCAGGGAGCTAACCAGTGTCTCTTTCCTTATATGGTCATTTGTAACACCTTGTGCTTCCCATACAGCCCTTACAACGAACCAGAATTGGTCCGGATCCTCATTTCCCAAACCTTTGAACACAGGCAATTTCACTGTGTTTGCCATATTGAATCCCGGTGGTGGAGGTGGTACAGGTGAAGATGGAGGTGATGGCGGTGAAGCCAGTGGTGGCATGGGTGGGGGTGGTATCCACAGAATTCTTTTCCTTATCAGATGAATAGCACTTCACAGAGAGACCTTCACGAGCTCTTCCTCGTCCCCTCGCGGAGGTGAAATCAAGGGGCTATTTTCTGGACCCTTATTTCCTTCGTTCCTGTAAACCTTTCTGCTTCGCATAGCCCCAAACATCAAGGTAACATCATAACCCACTTTTCGCACAATAGTATTTTAATCCAAGTATTCAAAGACTTTATGTACTTACCTCGCGGTCCTTTGAGAAAGTGTCGCTCTGCCTCGCTGTAGCTGACTGAGGTGTCGACCGCAAAATCAGTAACAAATCCTCCTATAATCTGATCAATCCAATGATCAATGGCGTGAGCAATCTTATCCTCCGATGCTTCTGTCAGGCAGAAAGAGTCGATAGTGCGGACACAACCAACCTCCCTAGGAGCCTAAGACTCTCTAGTGACAAACAAGACAAACGAGAGCAATCCTTCTCTAAATATGCATTCACTATATAAGAAATCAAGTGTTTAGATCCTACCTGTAATCCAACGCTGTTGTAGCAGTCCAGCTCCACTGATCCGGATGAGCTCCTCCTTCACTTTGAAACCTGCATCCACTAACAATCAAACAATTAAATAGCACTTGATAATCTCATAGAATAAAACATATTTAACACATAGACCAAGGAGTACATGAAACAACTCATAAATAACAAGTTATTGAGAAGAATGGACTCATTTGCATTAATAGGAAACAAAAGGAACAATTACAACCTGAGCCTTGGTGTTGTGCAAGTCCCTCCCAGGGTCCATCAAGAGTTCTCCTTTACTTTGACAAAGCTCACCCACTTCCAAATAGAACAAGCAAAGATGGCAATATCTCCTCACAAGCTTCTAAATGGGAGTCCTAATTCCAGCAGCATCTACCCTTAGAAATGTTTAGCTTCCAACCTCCCCTCCTTCTGGCCCAATGCCTGTATTTATAGTGCTCAAGAGGAAGTTAATCAAGTCCACCATCAATGGGATAATCTCCTCTTTGGATGGGATAGCTCCCTTATTGATGGGATAAGTTCCTCTTTGGTAGGGGTACATGAACCATTTGGAGGCGCTCAATACACGTCGAACAACCTTCTAGAATGCTCTAGAAATGACCACAAGTAACTTTTTAAAGATGAAACTTGCACATTTTGACCTTTACAGGGGTACGCACCTGCCCCTTTACATACAAAGCGTACAAGTACGCAGCTTTTGTGAACATTAGGTGCGTATCTGCAGGTAAGGTTGAGAGAACCTGCGTACCCAGAGATAAATACATTTATAAAGACTTTCTCTCATTTTGGAGTTTGACATGGAGAGCAGAGGCATAAGACTTGCCCAGGAGGATAGCATGACTGTTGATAGAGCCATACTAACTGTAAATAGTCATGGTGACATTTTTTAGTGTAACAGATTGCCCCCTAAAGTGCGAAGCCTGTAGTAGATTAGGGTTTTGTATTATCTAGGAAGGGTGAAGTGCTTTATCATTTCAAGGATTATCTCGTGGAGAGCCTGGTCAGAACCTGCAATTTTCAACACAAAATACATGTATAAGATTATATCATCGCTGAGGTAGGCATTCCCATCCTCAGATCAAAACTTTAACTAACAGACTAACTACTCTGATACAGGAATGATCTTGCAGTACATCATAATCATAGACTTTGGTAGACACAGTATGGGTGCAGCCATCTGTTTATGATTAGTCTACTTAGATAATGAATACAAAACTCCTCGCAGCCTGGATGGTGGAAACTAGATCCAGGGTCTTCATTTCTACTTCCCGAATTGGTACGATTCTAGCCATGCGAATAAATGGGTTGATGTCGAACATGGTAGAAACCACTTGATTACCAGTCGATGATGTAAACTGTTAACAAGTGTGAGAGAGACCACCAGTAATGTCAATGGTTCTCAAAGTACCCAGTACAATCCATGAGATGTGAATGAATGAGTTGATGTCGAACATTTCACGGAATCCTTCGATCGAAAGTCAATGATGTAAACTGACGTCAAAGGCGAGAAACCTGCCATTGATGCATGCAGACTTCAAGGTACTGATGATTTCTAAGTCATCTCTCTAGATAATGTGTTGATGTCGATAGAAAGCGACCCGTTGCAGGCAAGCCCACGACACGAAATCATTGTTCAAGTTGAAGAAATGTTGTTGTAAGGACTGACTCAAGGATGGTCAAATGGATGACAAGTATTTTGCAGATGAAAGTTTTGCTTGCAGACCTCTTGAACACATAACGACACGAAAAATGGCTTGGTGATGAATGACTCAAAGTTAATCCCCGGAATCCAGCTGAAGACTTTCAATGTGGTTTGATCAACTGTGAGGTAAAGGATTTCCCAACCCAGGTGAATGAAAAGTGTCGTGTCCAAGAGTGGTAATAAAGTTTCTTCTGAGACAAAAGATAACAAATAGACTCATTCTTCTCTCTTTTCCCCCACCATTTCTGGCAAGTACCTCTTTATTTTTAACAAGCTTGAGGAGGATAACATATGCTTGATTATAAGCTCATCCTTCGGATGAGTCCAACCTAGTTTTGATTCGAACCCTAGGAAGGAGTGGTTCGTTCCTGTTTGTAATTGAACAGGTCCTTTACTGTGAAATTTTAACGAGCCCAGTATAGGAGAAACTCGGCGTTTTTCATTTTTAGAGAGTCTGAAAAACTTAAGAAGACTCCAGGTTGAACTTTTTCGTAAATTTGTGTCCCCCAAGCCCGAAAAAGTATAAAATAATACTTGGGAGAACCGCTTGATCTTGCGACCAAGGAGTACTTTCATGATTAGTGTCTCTGACCTGAAAAGTAAAAAGCGATCAAGGACACATCGTTTTATTTCCGTATCGATTTTGAAACGACAAAAACCCGGCAATCTTTTCCTGATTTTACGGTCAGAAAAGAGCTATAAGGGGACCGTCTTTTAATTCCGTTTTAACGAGTGTAAAAGAAACACTCGGCAATCTTTTCATGTTTTAGGAGTCAGAAAAGAGCTTTAAAAGATGACTTTGAGGTTTCACTTTTTCGTAAGTTTTAACGAGTTCGAAAAAATGATAAAAAATGTACTCATGGTTTTCACTTTTTCGTAAGTTTTAATGAGTTCGAAAAAATGATAAAAAATGTACTCATATGGCCGACTTTCAATTTAATTTACGAGCAGGAAAAGACGGAAAGGGCTCGGCATTTTCATTTATTTTACGAGAATGAAAAATAGCAAAATAATCTCGGGATTTTCATGAGTTTAACGAGTCTTGAAAATAACTGAAATTGACTCGAGATAGGTTTCATTTTTACAAAAGCTTGAAACAGAGAAAAACTATGCTTCAGAGTAGTTTCATTTTTACGCAAGCTTGAAACAGAGAGGAAACTGTGCTTGATGGCCCCTAAGCGTAACTGCTAGAGCGCATGCCCCCCAGCTTCATTTCATTCAACTAAGTACAAGCTGGATGGAATGAAGGTTCATGTACGAGATCATTTGAAAGACTCGACCTAAAACTGTAAGAAAATTATGCAAAAATTGAAATAACTAACCTAAATATACAACTTAACATTTATGAGATCTAGTCAAACTCTCGACTTAATTAGAGGAGGATTTGTTTCATTTTTTAACGAGCTTGACACAGGAAAAGAACTATGCTCGGATTCGGTTTCATGTTTACGCAAGCTTGAAACGAAAAACTATGCTTGTTATAAGTTCACATGCCCCCAGCATAATGACGCAAAACGAGGTACATGCCCCCCAAGCTTCATTGCATTCAATGAGGTGGATGGAATGAAGCTTTAATTTCAAGATCTTGGAAAGACTTGTGGGAGCTGTTTCATTTTTTAGTGAGGTTGACACAGGAAAAGAACTATCCTCAAAACCCTTGTTTCATTTTTTAAACGAGCTTGACACAAGATAAGGAACTATTGTCATAACTACTCTCTACAATCTACCTAACAAAAAACTCTACTCTAAAAACCTTGATTCATTTTTTAACGAGCTTGACACAAGACAAGGAACTATGCTCTAAAATCCTTGATTCATTTTTTAATGAGCTTGACACAAGACAAGGAACTATGCTCATGACTACTCTCTACAATCTACCTACTTAACCTACCCTTGTTTCATTTTTTTAAAGAGCTTGACACAAGACAAGGAACTATGCTCACGAAGTTCGCATGCCCCCAGGATAATGATGCAAAGCGAGGTACATGCCCCCCAGGCTTCATTGCATTCAACCAGATGGATGGAATGAAGGTTTACTTTCAATATTTAACTTGAAATGGGAGTTGTTTCATTTTTAAGGAGGTTGACACAAGAAAAGAACTATCCTCATACCTGATTCATTTTTGAACGAGGTTGACTCAGTAACAAGAACTATCCTCAAACCCTACTTTCTACAATCTACCTACATATCCTAAAATCTACCTGATTCATTTTTTCATGAGGTTGACTCAGTAAAAGAACTATCTTCATGTAGCCTGTTTCATTTTTTAACGAGGTTGATACAGGAAAAACTATCCTCGCGACCAATTGATTCATTTTTTAACGAGGTTGACACAGGAAAAGAACTGTCCTCATACTCACTGATTCATTTTTTAACGAGGTTGACACAGTAAAAGGAACTTTCCTCACACCCACTGATTCATTTTTTAACGAGGTTGACACAGTAAAAGGAACTTTCCTCACACCTGATTCATTTTTTAACGAGGTTGACTCAGTAACAGGAACTATCCTCAAAATCCTACTTTCTAAAATCTACCTACATATCCTAAATTCTACCTGATTCATTTTTTAATGAGGTTGACTCAGTAAAAGAACTATCCTCATTCTAGCCTGTTTCATTTTTTGATGAGGTTGATACAGGAAGAAACTGTCCTCGCACACACTGATTCATTTTTTAACGAGGTTGACACAGTAAAAGGAACTTTCCTCACACTCCTTGTTTCATTTTTTATCGAGGTTGATACAAGAAAAAACTATCCTCGCCACATCCTATTTCATTTTTTAACGAGGTTGATATAGGAATAAACTATCCTCGCAGACACCTGTTTCATTTTTTAACGAGGTTGGCACAGGAAAAGGAACTGTCCTCGCAACATTGATCATGGCTTCCAACTGGAAGAAAGACATGTCAATGGACACACCTTGATCATGGCTTCCAAGAGGTCTTCATCAGAAGGAAGAATACTTCTTTGGAAGGAACACATGTCAAGGGACTCAAAAGGGATAAGAACATCGTGTTCAAGTAATCCCATAGAGTTTTCCATGTCAATTACCGGATCTAAATCAAGGGAAGGTGAGAAAACAGTGAGAGGCTCACTTACATCGGTAACTGAAAACATGGGACCAGTTGCCACATAATTAACCCGTGGCAGGGTAGATACCACTTTAGAATCAGGAACATTTAGGGGTGTCATATTATTGGTAGTTGAGACAAGACTAGGGAACGAAAGCTGGTCTACAGTCACAATATTTCCATTGTGAGGGAAAGACATCACGGGAAAGAGTGTCGATACGACAGCTTTCATTGCATAAACATAGTCTCGCCCAAGGAGTAAATTGAAATCCAAGGGACCTCGAACTACCATAAGATCAATACAGACAGTTTTACCTTCCAAGGTAATAGAAAACTTAGGAAGGATCCCTAAAGGTTCACTAATGGTTCTGTTAAAAGCTTTCAGATTCTGCGTAATAAGCGTAGGCTGAGGGGAACCCAAAGCTTTCCAAACAGTTGAGGATAAAATACTAACAGAAGCACCTTCATCTACCTGAGTGCGATGTATGTCCCTACCACCAGCCTTGACAATGATTTGGAAAGGGATGGAGGAAGGAAGACGAGGTTCTGTCAGTCTATTCCAATCAAAGGAAAAGACCTCAGTGCTTGGAGGGGGTTCTGTAGAAACAGGTGAAATGCCCCCCGGCATAGAAGAATCTGATGTAACAAGAAGAACCTGAGCGGTATGAAGTTCACTTTCTAAAGGGAAAGTGGGATCGACCGAATGTGAAATTGAGTCGACCACTGGATCAACTAATGGATCATCAACCTGAGTGACATGAGTTTCACTCTCCAATGGAAGAGTGTAATCGACTGTACTTGAATTTAGATCAATCACTCCGTCAGTTGACGGTAGGTTGGGAGAAAGTTTACGGTAACCAGTTGGAAATTCTTGATGTGGAACAGTAAGTTTTTCCAACAATGTTAAGGCTTCATCCATGTGAGGGCAAATGTGAGTTTGATGACTCCCTTTGCATAACTTACAAGGAAACCTAACTTTACCCTTTTTCCCAGGAACCTGACTATCACTGGTTGATGGATCAATGGAAAGTTGATGAGATTTTTCTGACCATACTTCCAAGACCTTTGGAATACCAGGACAATTGACAAGGAAGTGGTCACCCTTACAAAGCCTGCAAGGGTATTTGGGTTTACGATGCATGTCGGAGTTTTCCTCAACACAACTAACACTCACAGTTGTGGTTGGTTGGTTGACTTCTTTCTTATCTTGCTTCTTCTTCTTCTTCTTCTTCTTCCCTTTCTTCTTCTTCTTAGCCTCCTGGTTACTAGCATCAAGTCTTTTACCAGGCGAAGAGGAAGAAATGGAGGAAGAAAAATTAGGCGAAGAAGGTAAAGGGTCAACAGAAGGTTGGTGATGTTGAGATGGTGAACTCTGTTGAGGTGAAGCATCCGGTTGAGGTGGAACAATTGGAGTACTTTGGGCCAACGAAGTTGAAAATAACCATATCGGTAATCCTATTGTAAATCCAGGTAATGACAAAGTAGCCATATAAGGAGGACCAACATTTCCAAAGTAAGGAAAAGTACTAGGATTCTCATTAGGAGGGGTTCCTAGGTTAGTAAATTCCGGAACACTTGCCATTATATTCAACTTCAGTGAATTTTATTAACAATTTTAAAACTAAAATTAACAATTCACAATTCACACCTAACAATTAAAATTCACAATTCACACCTATGGTCTCTAAAAGTAAAAACAAACAAATTAACACGCACTATCAAATCTAGGAGTCAAACCACACACAAACAGTAGCCTTCCGGACCAAAAACACTAGTTGGTGATGAAATCCAACATCGCAGAATTCAGTACAGAAGTGGCGGGTGGAACAGTTACCCCGGCAACCTGCTTAATGAATAGACTGGACCAAGTTCCTCCACTTTAACCGTCTCGAGTGAAGTGAACCCCCCAGAAAATCCAAGTGAGTCTAGCCGACGTCTGCTCCAGGTACAGTGGGATCTTCCCTCCACCGTCACCTTGGGTAGAACCCTAAAGATAATGGTCACTAAGTTTACCAACAGCAACAAATGCACCTGGGGGAACAGTCTACACTCCGACAGCACGCAAGGGCAGAGTATCAAGCTCAATCCCCTTGCCGGCTCAATCCCCTTGTCGCTTGACAATAATCCAAGGTTTACCGACAAGTGACCCCTGGGTCCTCGACAATGGTTAATCCGAGGTTTACCGTTTGTAATACGTGCATGTCTGGCGTCGTTCCCAACGAGGGAGGATTGATCCCCTCACTGGTTCGGACACGAGCTCGTGCTTCTCCTTTAAGAGGAGCTTTCCCAGAGTACAAATGAAACAGTTGGATTTATCCTACCACAAGATGAGCTACTTGTTTGGTTTTGATGTCTTGGAGAGTTAATTACTCTCCTACTCCAAGACACTAGCCTAAGCTATGTTGGTGTTTCAGAGCCCTAGAAATGTAGAAATTACTAGATGAATTTTAATTAAGCGCTGTGTTATTAAGGCTGTTATTACTCAAATGGGTAAATGGATATGAAACCAATGGTGTTATGACCCGACTCAACTGAATGCAATCGAATATGATAATATAATCTTTTCAATTCGATGAATCCTAACTAAAGTAAGGAGAGAGTTTCCATTCACTTCCGACAATGCAAAAAATTGATCACTAAGAGAAAATATAACAAATTCTCTAATGCACTAATTTTATCAAGAAAAACTAATGCAAATCAATTCCAAACCATTTTTTTTTTAATTTTTATTTTTGTGTAAATTCAAATCAAAGAAAGCTGATCTAAATCTACGATTGATTTTTCAGAATGTAAACTATGCAATTGTAATCTATGCACAATTCACTTGAAAAGTATGCAAATGTAATCTATGCACATTTTTCATTCATATTCTGAAAATGAGAATTCTAATTATGCAAATGTGATCTATGCAAGAGAATTCTCAAACACAAGACGATTCTAATGTAATCTAAGAACCAATCAAGTGCAGGTCGAGAAAATTGGGTGAGAGTTCCAAAGATCAAAACATAAAAACACTCAAAGGCGATTAACACTCATACACAATTTAGCCCCCCCCCCGGTGAATGAGGGGGGAATTTTTTTTGCAAAAATGAAAGCAAAAAGATGCAAAATTGTGAAAGGACTGAGAGAAACCTCCAAGTAATAACCAAAGGAAATCAAATTTAGAATTTCTCAAAAAGAGACTTAAAACACCCAATTGATGAAAGCTTAAAGCAGGAATTCCAATGAAACAAGCTTAGGTGAAGATTTATGGCAGGTAACCAGTGGATCTGGGCAGTAAAAACAAAGTAAAAGCAAAATCTAAAAGAGCAAAAAGCAAAAATTGAAATTTTCTCAAAATTGACAGGGGTACGCAGGTCATCTGTTCACACAGGCACAGGTACGCACTGTGCACAAAGACACAGTGCATACAAGCACTGTGTTAAACCCAGAGACTGCGTACTGCTGGCAAAGCTAAGAAAAATAAAAAACTAAATTGACTCTAAGCTAACCCACCCAAATACACAGCTAGACAACCAAAAATCAGAAAACAAGCAATTTTTCTTAGACCAAAATATCAAATCAAAAAGAACTCAAACACATTAATGGAGTCCCCAGTGGAGTCGCCATTTTGTCAGGCGGAAAGAGTCGATAGTGCGGACACAACCAACCTCCCTAGGAGCCTAAGACTCTCTAGTGACAAACAAGACAAACGAGAGCAATCCTTCTCTAAATATGCATTCACTATATAAGAAATCAAGTGTTTAGATCCTACCTGTAATCCAACGCTGTTGTAGCAGTCCAGCTCCACTGATCCGGATGAGCTCCTCCTTCACTTTGAAACCTGCATCCACTAACAATCAAACAATTAAATAGCACTTGATAATCTCATAGAATAAAACATATTTAACACATAGACCAAGGAGTACATGAAACAACTCATAAATAACAAGTTATTGAGAAGAATGGACTCATTTGCATTAATAGGAAACAAAAGGAACAATTACAACCTGAGCCTTGGTTTTGTGCAAGTCCCTCCCAGGGTCCATCAAGAGTTCTCCTTTACTTTGACAAAGCTCACCCACTTCCAAATAGAACAAGCAAAGATGGCAATCTCTCCTCACAAGCTTCTAAATGGGAGTCCTAATTCCAGCAGCATCTACCCTTAGAAATGTTTAGCTTCCAACCTCCCCTCCTTCTGGCCCAATGCCTGTATTTATAGTGCTCAAGAGGAAGTTAATCAGGTCCACCATCAATGGGATAATCTCCTCTTTGGATGGGATAGCTCCCTTATTGATGGGATAAGTTCCTCTTTGGTAGGGGTACATGAACCATCTGGAGGCGCTCAATACACGTCGAACAACCTTCTAGAATGCTCTAGAAATGACCACAAGTAACTTTTTAAAGATGAAACTTGCGCATTTTGACCTTTACAGGGATACGCACCTGCCCCTTTACATACAGAGCGTACAAGTACGCAGCTTTTGTGAACATTAGGTGCGTATCCACAGGTAAGGTTGAGAGAACCTGCGTACCCAGAGATAAATACATTTATAAAGACTTTCTCTCATTTTGGAGTTTGACATGGAGAGCAGAGGCATAAGACTTGCCCAGGAGGATAGCATGACTGTTGATAGAGCCATACTAACTGTAAATAGTCATGGTGACATTTTTTAGTGTAACAGCTTCCAATCTTCACACTATCTCTGGGGTCCACACAATAGGACCGTCTAGTTTCCACCTTCCTTGGCTATATGCTAGCTTCGCGATCCACTCGTATAGCTCAGTAGGGAAGGACATGAAAAATATTTCGTGGATATCCGTATACAGGTAGCTATATAACCACTCATCTTTTGATAGTCATGGGTTTCTGTTCTCCTGCACTGCAAACTCGTGAATTCTTCTGTTCAACCAGCCTTCACTTTGTTTCTTAGTTGGATTCTAATGATACGACATCACACATCTCTCATGAAGATCCCGGCAACGGAACCATTTGTTGGCTTATGGGGGCCTAACCTAGGTTCAAATTTATTTAGCCAAACAAATCCCTACACTACTGGCCCTTTCGGCATCAGGTCGTGGAGCGTAGACTGAAGTCTCACCCGAAGCAGTATGGGGGGATGTTGGAACCAAGTTTCTACACCCTTGAGATGTCTATGATGTCAGTTTAGTCCAACTAGACCTGCCTTCACGCAGGTCACTTCGCGCATTGTTCCAACCTTCAGTACCCTCGCGAAGTGTCACAATCATCTTTCGCGTAGCCCTAACGAGGGGCTGAGATGCTTTCACGCTGCTATGGAAACGGACTACGCTATTTCCCAAACTACACCAAGTATCTTATCTTATTAACGGTCTTGATTACCTTCGCTTAAAAAGGTATTCTAATTTGCATTCACTTAACAAATTATAGTTATATATATTCGTGCATCATATAAACAACAGAAGTGCAATTCATACCCAATATATCTGATGCATAAAACAAGAAATAAATACACAAAAATGATAGAAACTTCTCTTTATTATTGCTTCCAAATGATTACAGACTTAGACTCGCCCTGTGCACTCAGCTGCAGGGGTTCGTGCACTCAGTTGCGGACTACCAGGCCTCTACGCACTCAGCTGTAGAGCCTCTTCCCACTCTACGACCCAAAACTAGACTTTACACTTCCGATCTATCTCCCATACATCTTCATCATTGCTTAGCTTAGATTAGATGCCTTAACTACTTAGAGCTTCACTCTATTTATAAAATCCCATTGTTTGCAGACCATGGGTGGATCTTCTACAGTCGACATTACATTAACAAAATTAAGGGTGGACAACCCTATGACTCTTTAACAAAATACACACTCTGCACCCACAAAATGCAGAGTCTTTACACCGGAATTACAAAATTGACCAAAATCTAGGCTCTAGCCCCAAAACTTCCCTTGGGAGATCTCATGCCCAACAGTTGGGGACCATAAAAACATGAGTAAATGATGGTTACTCATGACAAAAATCAACACGTGAGTCAACCATTGCAAAGTTAAAGTTGTACCACAATACGAGTGGCTCAAATGAAGAAATTCGATTTTAAGAGGGGGCAAAGTGAGACCTCATGGAAAAAATGGTTTCCTGGTGAAGTTTCAAAATACCAAAAACAAAGGGAAAACCATTATATAACTTGGTGAGATATTTCCAATGGTTTTGTTGTTTTTGTCACAATGGGCAACAAAAAAATAAGGGTTTTCCTATAAAAGGGCTTCTTGCCCCCAAATCCAATTCATTTGCATACTGAGTTGTTGGAGAATTTGGAGAGGAGGAGAAGGCCCTAAATCTTGTGGAGATCATAGCAGACAAACCAACCGTCAGGATTAGGATCTACGACTTTTAGTTAGGTGTCCTTACTTGTTTAAAAATCACCTTAATTCTTTTGAGAAGGATGGTTCTTGGTGAAGAATCAGGTAAGACAGGAACATGGGAATGAACTACTATAAAAGGTCTAGGATCATCCCCACCCACCAAGTCAAACATGGGGACCAAATGGTAAGTGTGACATCACATATAGTATAATGGTTCAATGTATGGTATGTATCATCTATGATATGTAATGTGTATAAAGCTTGCCGAAGAGGCCGGTAGGACAATTGTCCATGGAATGAAAGGATAATTTACTATACCTATATCATTGGGATCTAGGCTGAGATTGATTTTAATCAAGTGATAAGGTGGCTAGGGGCCATAATTCACCCAAGCATGGGATACTACTCCCCAACATGTGATGATGGAGGGGATTGATCAGGTATGCAAAGGTGGGAATGTTGCCCCTAGCTAGAGGAGTTTGTGGAGTGCCATGATGTTCCAAGTGCTCAAATAAGGGATTCAAGCATTCGGCCCTAATGGCACAAGATCCTTTAAAGGATGATAAATAGATACAAGGGCATATGTGCCCCCAAATTGTTTATGGATAAATGTATCATGCTGTGGGAATACAAGATGTATTTAGAGTAGTGGACTCCAAACACATTTTAATGATGTGGTTCGCCATTTTTTTATGTTATGGGTGTCTTCTTATGAGAAGAAAGTATAATGGGTGTAGTATGAGAAAGGAAATGGTGGATTTACCAATCTCACTTGGCACTACATATATGAATCAAATGGACTTAATTTATTGGTTCGCATACATGGTATCACTATACCAAGGAATGGCTTTAGATATAATGAATTGATGCTCACCTATACAACATAGTGGCTGAATAACAACAATGTCTAAGGGATTGGGTTGTTGATGTAAGATGGATGGATGGTTAGGTGGATCATCCCCATGGTGATATGAAGTTATATGGGACTCTAGAGGTTCTTCGACATGGGGAAGAAGGATGGGACTAGAGTCAACACTACCAGATGAACTAGGGGAGTTGGGGAGAGTTGCTTCTCCAAGACTCTAAAAAATGGATACCCCCTTACCCAAACATTGTGTGGTAATGTAATGGACACAAGGTGTATGTGGTTCGAATTCATGGGTTCGAAGTAAGGGGCGATTGAAACAATCGACCTCACCATGGATGACGTCTTTGGACTCCAAAACATATTTTTCATGGGTTTGTTGTGGAAGGAAGTATGCATGATGGTGCATATCATCTTGAGGATAATCAGGGGTGGTCATAGCTTCCATGATGTCTTCACAAGAATGGAATATAGGGGGACTGGAGGAAGAGAGACCACATGATGAAGAAGAGCTACCTGAGGCATCTTCATGAGGGACAAGGTTCACATACATACTATCAAGACTGGGAGACAGGTGACTAGTAGATGTGACATCTACCGATGTTGAGACCAAAGTGTTCATTGAATAAGGTTCAACAAAATCACAATAGAATACGTCTAGAGAATCCCAATATATCAATCCCATGGAGGAAGACAGGTAGAGAATAGGAGTGATAATATCTGTCATCTTGACATCAGGGGGAGGGATCATGATGGGTGGTTGAGAGACCTCCTGCTTTGTTATAGGAGTGGGACCAGAATTCACATGTAGAGGAGAGGTGGAATCACTATGAGCGGCCTCTAATTCGTGAAGCCCTTGAAGCATATCACGAAAATATTTGAGACAGGGACAGTGATGAAAATAATGGCCATAATTATCACATAAAGCATAGGGGTTATTCGTGTGTAATGATATTTTCTTCTTAGGTGACTCAGGTAAGGTGACATGGACCTCAAGAATGTTAGAATCAGGGAAGGTATCAGAGACCACATTCTTGATATGAGGGAGTTCAGGACAATTATGGGGGACATGACCAACTATTGGGTGTGGAAACTGATTATCTTCTATATTCAAAGGTATCGTTGCATTGGACGCCAATTCGAAATGGGGCGGCAATGCCACCCGTAAACTATTCGCTGCAGGGGGGGTCTAGGACTGGCTGTTTCTCTGTGGATGTAGCTCAAACTGGGTGAACCACATATATCTGTGTCTCTCTTGTTTTATGCGTTTTCTGTGTTTATATTTCTGCAATATTATATGTGTTCCATTACTCTGTAATATATAATTTTCTAACAACTGGTATCAAAGTTGAAGGTCTATTTGGCTAATAAACTCACAGGAGAGAAGGGTTCCTGGTTTGAGTGGGAGCAATGGCAGAAGATGGTAGGTTTAGGGTCTAAAAATTCAACGGCCAAAACTACCAGCTGTGGAAGATGTAGATGGAAGATTATTTGTATTAGAGAGATCTGTACCTACCATTGAGCGGAAAGACAAAGAAGCCGACGAGTATGACAGACACATAATGGAATATTCTCGACAGAAAGGCACTTGGAACAATACGGCTGTGCCTAGCGGTGTCGGTAGCGTTTAATATTTCAAAGGAAACGACAACAGAGGATTTAATATCGACATTGGCC
Organism: Pinus tabuliformis; assembly: GCA_031772625.1. NCBI lineage: Eukaryota > Viridiplantae > Streptophyta > Pinopsida > Pinales > Pinaceae > Pinus > Pinus tabuliformis. Next base: position 668,648,982 of record CM062808.1, read on the forward strand.
AAACTATATGAAAAACCCTCGGCCTCAAATAAGGTATTTCTTATGAAGCGTTTATTTAATATGAAGATGTCAGAAGGTGGATCTATTGCAGATCATTTAAATGATTTTAATACAGTTACAAGTCAGTTAAGTTCTGTAGGGGTAACTTTTGATGATGAAGTTAGGGCTCTGTTATTTCTGTGCTCATTGCCAGAAAGTTGGAATGGTTTAGTTATGGCCATTAGAAACTCTGTCTTTGGATCTAGTACTTTAAAGTTTGATTATGTTGTCGGTGCAATCCTTAGCGAGGAAATGCGACGAAAAATCTCCGGTGAGATATCAGGTAATGCTTTGACTGCAGAGACTAGGGGAAGAAAAGTGGAAAGAGGAAAGAACCCACGATATCGCAGTAAGTCAAGAAAATGCATATCCAAGTCCAGATCAAGGACAGTGTACTGGAAATGCGGTAAGAAAGGACACCTGAAGAAAGACTGCAAGTCTTGGAAGGGAAAAGAAGGAGATGCGCAGCAAGAAACTAATCATGAAGCGAATGTAACAGGTGATGTGTTGCAAGATGCTTTGATTATTTCACTAGAAAATATTATTGATGCATGGGTGGTAGATTCAGGGGCCTCATTCCATGCCACACCTGATAAGAAACATTTTCATGAATATGTTCAAGGAGATTTTGGACAGGTTCGATTAGGTGATGATAAACCCTATAAAATCATTGGAATGGGTACAGTTTTCATAAAACAGCAGAATGGAAATCAACTACTTTCGTAGATAAAACCTGGAAGGTCACAAAAGGATCCCTGGTAATAGCAAAAGGAGAAAAGGTCGGTACATTGTATTTATTCAATGGTATTTCTAATTATGTTAATGCTTTAACCTCTACAAGGAAGATACGGCATTGTGGCATCATAGGCTCAGGCACATGAGTGAGAAGGGGATGCAGATTCTTCACTCAAGATATTTGTTGCCAGGTTTGAAGCATGTTGATTTAAAATTCTGTGAGAATTGTGTTTATGGAAAACAGAAGAGAGTCAGATTCCTTAGACTTGGGAAAGAAAAGAAGAGTGAAAAATTAGAGCTTGTGCATACAGATGTATGGGGACCTGCTCAGGTATCATCTCTTGGTGGCTCTCATTATTATGTTACTTTTATTGATGATGCAACTATAAAAACCTGGATTTATTGTATTCGAAATAAAACTAATGTATTTGATACTTTCAAGAAATGGAAAGCTTTGGTTGAAAATGAGACAGGAAAAAGGTTGAAGTGTCTCAAATCAGACAATGGAGGTGAATATTGCAGCAAAAAGTTTGATAGGTATTGTTCTGAGAATGGAATTCACAGAAAGAAGACAGTTCCAGGAACACCACAAGAAAATGTTGTGTGAGAAAGGATGAATAGGACAATCATGGCGCATGCAAGGTGAATGAGATTGCATGCAGGATTGCCTTTACAATTTTGGGCAGATGTTGTAGATACTATTGTTTATCTAATAAACAGAGGGCCTTCAAGTTCCTTGGATGGTGGTATTCCAAAGGAGGCATGGACAGGTAGAAAGGTAAACTACAAAGAAGAGTGAAAAATTAGAGCTTGTGCATACAGATGTATGGGGACCTGCTCAGGTATCATCTCTTGGTGGCTCTCATTATTATGTTACTTTTATTGATGATGCAACTATAAAAACCTGGATTTATTGTATTCGAAATAAAACTAATGTATTTGATACTTTCAAGAAATGGAAAGCTTTGGTTGAAAATGAGACAGGAAAAAGGTTGAAGTGTCTCAAATCAGAAAATGGAGGTGAATATTGCAGCAAAAAGTTTGATAGGTATTGTTCTGAGAATGGAATTCACAGAAAGAAGACAGTTCCAGGAACACCACAAAAAAATTTTGTGTGAGAAAGGATGAATAGGACAATCATGGAGCATGCAAGGTGAATGAGATTGCATGCAGGATTGCCTTTACAATTTTGGGTAGATGTTGTAGATACTGTTGTTTATCTAATAAACAGGGGGCCTTCAAGTTCCTTGGATGGTGGTATTCCAGAGGAGGCATGGACAGGTAGAAAGGTAAGCTACTCTTTTTTAAATACTTTTGGTTGTGAAGCCTTTTGCCACATTAATAAATAAAATAGAACAAAGCTTGAGGCAAAATCAAAGAAATGTACCTTTATTGGATATGGTGTTAATGATTTTGGTTATCGCTTTTAGGATTATGAAAAACACAAAATCATTAGGAGCAGAGATGTCATATTCAATGAAAAGGTTTTGTATAAGGATTAGCTGCAGGAAAAAGAAAACAGAGAATACACAGTGCTTGACGAGATCACAGAAAAAGTGATGGTGCTTAAAAATCATAATGATCAACATGCAGAACAACAACCACAACAGCAACAAGCACTTCAAACACTTGAGAGTGGTGTTAGAAGATCTAACAGGATAACTAGACCCCCTGAACGATACTCTCCTTCATTATATTATGTATTGTTGACTGATTCTGGTGAACCAAAATGTTATGAAGAAGCAGTGCAGGTAGAAACCAGGAAGAAGTGGGAGCAAGCCATGAAAGAAGGGATGGACTCCTTAGCACATAACCAAACTTGGGACTATGTCAGGTTGTCTGTAGGTAAAACAGCATTACAGAATAAATGGGTTTATAGGCTGAAGGAAGAAGATGGAGTAAAACAGAGGTACAAAGCTAGACTTGTGGTGAAGGGGTTTGCACAGAAGAAAGGTATTGATTTTGATGAAATATTTTCTCCTATTGTTAAAATGACTTCAATCAGAACTATTTTAAGTCTAGTAGCAGCTGAAGATTTACATCTTAAGCAATTAGATGTAAAGGCAGCCTTTCTCCATGGGGATTTGGAGGAAGAGATATATATGCAGCAACCACAAGGATATGAGGTAAAAGGGAAGGAGAAACTAGTGTGCAGGTTGAAGAAGAGCTTGTATGGCTTAAAACAGCTCCAAGGCAATGGTATCTAAAATTTGACAGGTTTATGTCTGAACAAGGTTATACTAGATGTCACTCTGATCATTGTGTTTATCTCAAAAGGCAAAATGATGGCAGCTATATTATATTGTTATTGTATGTAGATGACATGTTTGTTGCAGGTTCTAACATGCAGGAAATAAATGTGCTCAAAAGGAAATTGGCAAACTCATTTGCAATGAAGGATTTGGGTGCTGCAAAACAAATCCTTGGTATGAGAATAACTAGAGACAGGAAGAATCACAAATTAACGTTGTCTCAAAGTGAGTACATAGAAAAGGTGTTGAAAAGGTTTAATGTGCAGAATGCAAAACCAGTTAGTATACCTTTGGCTGGCCATTTCAAATTAAGTAAGGAGGTGTGTCCCAAGACTCAGGAAGAAATTGCTCATATGTCTAAAGTTCCATATGCATCAGCAATTGGAAGCTCAATGTATGCAATGGTCTGCACAAGGCTTGATATTTCACATGCAGTGGGGGTTGTAAGCAAGTAAATGAACAATCCAAGAAAAGAACATTGGATGGCAGTGAAGTGGATTCTCAAGTATTTGAGAGGTACGACAAATCAAGCATTATGCTTTGGTGGTTCAAACATTTCTCTACAAGGATATGTTGATGCAGATATGGCAGGTGACAGAGATAACAGGAGGAGCACTACAAGATATGTATTTACTATAGGTGGAACAACTATCAATTGGGTTTTAAAAATCCAAAGTGTTGTTGCACTTTCAACAAGAGAAGCAGAGTATGTTGCTGCTACAAAGTCTAGTAAAGAAATGATTTGGTTACAAAGGTTTCTGGATGAATTGGGTAAGAAGCAGGAGTTTGGCAGGTGTTGTGCTCTACAACAACCCCCCATTTCGTATCTTTCTATTCATAAAACTATCATATGAAATGGGTCCCTTTAGAGTTTAATTGTTATCAATATTATATTATTTAAAAAAGGTCCGAAAACCAAATGAAAACATTATAAAACCCTTTTTGAAAAATCCCATTTTCATCAAATAAATCAATCTTTATCATTGCGATAAAGCGATCGCAAGATCGCATATCGCAATGACATAAGGTACATAAGTAAGTGGCACATTGGTTTCCGCCGATGCGATATCGCTATCGGCTATCGGCAATACTCTATGCACATTTTTAAAGCGCCCCATGCCATTTGCCCCGATGCGATGCGATATCGGCGATATACTATACATGTCTCATATAATGCCAATGCTCCCGATGCGATGCGATATCGCTATCAGCGTTCGGGGTTTTCAAAAGGTGTCCATATTTAAGATTTAAGCTTTCCCCGATGGCCGATTGCAATAAAGCGCAGATTTCAAAAAAACCGTTAAAACAAAGGGATATCACGATTAATTCATATTAAAAGCTTGATTCGTTCAACATTGATTCACCTGCGCTCAACCGCCAAAACATCTACAGCACGCTTAAATGAATCATTCGGCCGATTAATGATATAATGGGAATTTAAGGATTGGCAGGTTTTAAATGGCCATTTAATGTAATTGTAAGTCCCAAAATCCTCCCATGGATTGTATCTGCGCCCATTTTAAAAGTTAATCTCTTATCACGCATCGGTCAATATATCTCATCATATTGAAGTTTTCACTGCCGATTCTCTGTGTTACGTTTATTTTCGCCTCTGTGCAGAATTTATCCAAAGGAGAAAGCTCAAGCAAAATGGGGAAGAAATCCAAGAAGACTACAGGCGCTTATGTTGCACCAGCTGCAGGACAAGCTGTCGCTGATCCTTCAAACAAAAAGAAAGGATTGATTTCGGATACCACATGTTCTGGTCTCGGCAAAACTACTTGGCAGAGCACCTACAACTTGATTGAAGTTGAAGAACCCAAAGTGACAACAGTAGAAGCTACTGCAGATTCTACTCGTAAATCTGATGCCACTCTGAAGGACTTAGCTAACTCCTTCCTTCATCGGATAGCAGCTAGGGAACAAATTCTCCCATACACAGATGTAGTGCGGTGGGCAATTGAAGAAATCCCAATCCTGGATAGAACCTTCAGCACCAGAGACGGGAGAATTTTCGGGTCGTTCAAAGCTGATGATCTAAGGCAAATGTATCATTTGCCTGAGCCAGAGAAGACATACAATAAGGCGTTCCTGGAGAAATTCTGAAACGAGAACGAAGTTGAATCCGAACCCATCTGGGATTGGAGACAAAACCCAGCTAAGCACAAACATGAATCTTCCGGTAAGTACTCGGTTGATTCCTTGGCTTCTCCTTATTGCTACGCTGGAATAATGATGTGTAGATTGTGGGGATTGCATGACTCTTCTAATTTCACTATAGAAATGGTTCCCTTAATGGAAGCTGCATGCAACAGTATAATAATGGATTGGGCCACTATTCTCTCAGATAAACTAGCCAAAGTTGTTCTTGAGTTTAGGAATAAGACTCGCATCTCTGAAAGGATAATCCCCCCATTTTATTACAGTGCCTATATTCTAGATACCTTGTGTTTTAATTATGAATTTCCTGTGCTCAGCTGGAGGTGGACGCCACAAGAATCCATGCCTATTCACATTTGCCACCAGAAATTATGGAAATCCTCTTACAAGCACCATCTGTACCAAGTCTGCAATGGCTTTATGTTGCCTATTTATTATTCTATTTTTGATAAACCCATTCCCAAGATTTCCTACCAAGCTGGGATTGATTTAACAGCAGTAGGGAGATGGTTTGGAGAGGAGAAGTTCACTTACATAAGAGTTTTCGGTAGCCAAGCCGAACCTCATGTTCTCCCTTTATACATACCAGATAAACTGTTGGCAAGAGAAATCTCTTACCAGATTATTGTTGAGAGTGTTACACAGACTCTCAAGAAAAATAAGAAGCAGGACTGGCCCTCTTTTCCTTTGAGATGCGGTGTTTATACTCTGCATGATCTCAAACATGCAGAAAAGGAAGCTACGAAGATTAAATCATTAACTCTGGCGACTCTCCCAAATAGGCAATTTGATCCAAACAAAGTTGCCTATAACGCACTAGAACAGGCCAAATTGTCAAAATTTGACCATAAAGAAGATTTGTTTGATGACCTGTTCTCTTCAGCTGAGTCAATAATGCAGGTTAAATCATTGGCCAAAATGAAATATCATGATGAAGGGTTGACTGAATTTAATACACTTAGAGAACAGAGGTTGCAAACTCTGCCTCTAGATCTACTAGCGAAAACCCCAGCGACATCGTCAAGCGAACCTGATCGGCAACAGTCAAAGGAACCTCCAGTTATAACAAAAGAACAAGAGAAACCACAGGAGGAAAATCAGAAGAAAGAACAGGAGGAAAATCAGAAGAAAGAACAGGAGGAAAAGCAGAAGAGAGAGCAGAAAAAAGTGCGGGAGGAGACCCAAACTGAAAAGGAAAAACAGACCACCATTGATGTCAATGTGGATACTCATATTGACCCTAAGTTGCTCCAGGAATGGAAGCAATTTGATTCCATTATCAGTGGTTTGGAATGTTCAAAGGACACAGACACTTCAAAGGCAACAGACACACAGGAAATCACTTCACCACAGGTTCTAAGTGGAACCAGCGGCCCACCCATTTCTAAAGAGGTAGAGATAATACCAAAGGACCCCTCCGACCAAATCATTTTGCAGGTAGAAGATATTCCTCCCCTGGATGTCTTCTACAGCCCAAGGCATAAAGCTGTAGTTAAACGACAAAGGAAAAGAAGAAGGACTGATCAACCTTCCCTTTTCCCAGAGCAAACTGTCACGGGCAATGTGGTTTGGAAGGAGGAATTCGACCCCTCCGATGACCTGACAAAACTGTCACAGTATGCGGGAGCTTATTCGGCAGCGACAATAGACAAGGCATCGGAGGTAAGCCTTTTACTGAAAACAAAGGATCAGGAGATTTTCTCATTACAGGCACAGTTAGCTGAAACAAAGCAGAAAGCGGAGCAGGCAGAGCAGCAATTGTTGACGCAACAACAATTAAACAGTCAACTAACTCAACAATTGCAGGCAGAAAAACAAAGGATTGACCAAAGCGCAATCCAGAAGCAGAAAGAATTATCAGAGGCATTGGCACAATTGAAGGCAGCAAATGAGCAAATGGTGAAAAAAAAAGATGAGCGAATTGCTCAATTATCATCACAGCTCGAGAAAACAAAGGGTGTTCCACAAGTGGCTGAATTTAGAGCAGAAGCATTACAAATAAATACTGCACTAATATCCCAAATTAAGCTTCTGTGTCAACAAATCGCCCAGGCAGAGCCACTATGTGAATTAACGGCATCCATAAGTAAGCAAGTAGACAAGGCCAGGACTGAATTGGATCAAGCTGAAGAAACAATAGCTGCATTTCTCGACTGGCAAGATTCTGATCAAGAACAAGCGGCGAATTTACCCAGGATCTTAGAAGCACATAAAGATATACTCTTCACAGAATGGCAGTCCCAGTTAATGAAGGCAGAGAGGGCGGTTTCAAGATGTAAATCAACTTCTAGCAATTTAGTTGAATTAGTCAATAACACTCTCTACTTATCAAACATGATTTCCCAATGCACACCAGGAAAGTTGACAACGATGAAAACATTGGAGCAATCATGTTATCCTGATCTAGAAGAAAAGGGGAGATTAATCGCTGGGATTAACAGTTTAACCTGGGACACCTATTGGTTTTTCTTGGTAAAGCCGCACACACAGAGAGCCGCCCTCAAGTGCCTTACGGATGCAATCGGGTATATTATTCCCGATATTCAGGATGCCACCTATGCCGCCCAGCTTAGTTCGCGCCTCAACAAACCACCAGAAGTGGAGCCGATGCTTGCTATAAGTCAGCTCAGATTTAAAGGCAAGCAGCCTACTTGATGAATCATGCCGCCGACTGCCAGATTGCTGAAGAAAATAGGATCAAAATTTATTGATACCAATTAAGTAGGATTTCTGTTTTATAGATAGGTAGATTAATTAAGTATTTATAAACCCTTTCATTGTTTTGGAAAGGGTCGTAAAGTTTTGTACCTGACTTAAAGACTGAAGTTGCACTATTGTACTTCAGTCATATTCTTTTATGAAACTGGACCAGTCGTTCTAAATTTGACAAGGAAGCTTTTTATGCAATTGTGCACTATTGTCTTTGTTTGAAAGTCTTTCTGCGTTGAAGGAAGAATCACAAGTAGTGATTGATATTGGGAGTGTCCAGCAGCTCATATGGTATTTCTATCTATGTCTAAATTCATTCCTTTCATATGAATTGTTATTTGATTATCTTTGCTATTATCAATTAGATATATGTGTTTTAACAGCAGTTCTGTATTCCTTCCACTATTGGATGTTTATGGTGTGCTTTCCTTTTAATCATATATGTGTTGATGATATAAATGACAAGTGTAGTAATGTTGCTTTAATCGCTTTGCTTAACTATTTAAGTAAAGTAATCCTTGAATGCATTAATGTCTATGTCTGTTAGATGGAGTCATCTATATGCCTATCCATAGACACAGACTATCAAGCGCTACACTTCAAAGCTCAATAAGTTCCCGGGATAAGTCATAGTTATTATATTTTTGTTGATAGATTTAGTTATTCGCCCATCAATAGATTAGTCAATCAATTATCCATTCATCCCGTTTATCCATTGCTGGGAAACTGGTCCCATTATCCCCAGTCGGAGCCACCATTCCAAATGGAAAAGGAGTTGTACTAAGGTCCAGACCGGGTGGTTATCCCCAATGTTGTTGCAGCGATTTTCGAGGCATCAACATTTTTGGCGCTAGAAGGAGGGCCTCAACTGTGAATGGCACACAAACCAAAATCTACAAGCCATTCTAAGAGTAATTCTCCCTCCGTATCCCCTCAATCTTCCCATTTGCATGCTGGTTCTCCAGTATCCAAACAAGAAGAAGAGGAATCAACTACCACTGCTCAAACCCATCATACTCCAGAACAATTAAGTCTTGAATCACCTGAAGTCCAGTCTCTTATCCACAAACTTCAGATTTTCTCGATTTCACCACAGAAATCTGAGGTATCACAAAGCAGTGTGACTTCGCAGTTCAATTTACCTCACCCTCTCACCAGACTTCAGAGCAAAAAGCTCGGTATTGAAACCACTGAGTTCCCTTTACCCAAAAGGAAAAAGGCGAAGAAATATACTGAAGGATCTGACAGTGAAGAGCTTTCATCCACATCCTCCATTGCATCTTCCCCTCTGCAAAGTCAACCATCCACTCCCTCATTACATATTGTTGTTCATCAGGGATTAGGAGCTTCAACATCCCAACCTGCTCACTCCTCAATATTATTTCCTTCCCAGACATCTGGAATTCCAACAGTAGTATCAACCACTACTGCTATTATAATGGCAGATCCATGGACCAGACCTGGTGCAGTCAATATGCCTGCACCATTGCATCCATTACCAGATGCTCCTGAAAAATGGCTACCTAAGTTCAACCCAGATGATGGGACCCAGGCTGAGGAGCACATTAATAATTTCATGTTGGCAGTCAACTTGAAAGGAGTAACAGAACAAGATGTTGTTGTTAGACTTTTCCCTTATACCTTGCAAGGATCAGCAGGATCCTGGTATTTTTCTTTACCCTCTGGTTCCATTACCAGTTGGAACACTTGCCAAGAGCAGTTTCTCACCAAATATGGAGATGATAGATCTTTGGCTACCCTAATAAATGATCTCTCCAATCTCAGGATAGAGCATAGGGAACCAATTAAGGAATTTAATGCTCGATTCAATAAACTCCTGAACAAAATCCCGACGGCCTCCAAACCAAGTGAACAAATTCGAAGCAAATGGTATATAACCGCCCTACCTGCCAATATAGCCATTTTTGTAGATAGGGCTGGGAAACCTACCTTAGCCGAAAACATGAAAGAAGCACTTGCTGTGGAGAAACGCATTAATGCTCTAGAAAAGAAAGCTGCTCTGGAAGACAGAAAAGCCAAAAAAGTCTCTTTTAAAGATGACTCAAGAAAGAAAACCCCAAAAGACCCATATGACATGGAGGGTTTGCAAAAAGTCCTAAAAACTTTATCAAATGAAATGGTTGAAATAAAGAAACAAGTAGCCGAAACCTCAACCAAAAGACCCTTTAGGACTTATAAGAAAAATGAATCAAAGCCACCAAATGTTATATCTAATGCAGATTCAGAGCAAGAGGAAGAGGAAGAGGAAACAATCTCACCAACTGATGATGAAGAAGAAGTAGTAGAATGTCATGGAATGTGGGATTTTATACTCCCCAACTCCGATACCGATAATGAAGAAGAAGCGTTCCCAGTCACTACTAGGAGTAAAAGTACTTCTGAACCTGTTCAGGTAACGTCAAAGAAAAGGAGTGCAGGTGCTGCTACAACCAAAGAAAAAATACCCGCAAAGAAATCACCTGCACCAATTCCCCAAAACCAGCCTTCAACTTCTAATACTCCTTCAACATCTAAAACATTAGTGGTATCCGATTCAATGGAGTACAACATTGTTGATGACATGAAGAAAACTAAAGCAAACATTACTATGTTTGAACTTAGTAAATTAAAACATCAGCAGAAATTGTTGCTCAAAGAATTAAATGTCGTCCCTTCTACACCTCTTCCCAGTGCTAAAGCTGCTAATGATTCAGGTCAACCTCCTCCCGGTATGGTTGAAGCTACTGATTCGGTTCTGATTGGAGATAGATCAAATTCTCATACTCCACCTTTCCTTCTAACCTATGAGATCTATAACAGAAACCTGCACAATTGTTTGATTGACTCAGGGGCATCTTCTAACATAATGCCAGCTTCAGTTTGTTCCAAACTGAACGTTGAACCCCAGAAGTCTGCTATTCATATTGTACAGTTGGACAGGACCAAAGTACAGGTTGTGGGAGAGATTAATTCCGTAACTATCAGGTTGTCTGCTGATCCCAGAGTAGTACAAAGGATTGATATCCTGATAGCCGATATACCTAAATTTTACGGTTCAATCTTGAGTAGGGATTGGTCTGAAAAACTACATGGGTATATTACTGATTGGTCACATATGTGGCTTCCCTATAAGGGTAAGCCAAATAAAATAAGGATTGATCGAGAAAAACATATGACCCATACAGTTACTGAATTTGAGCAAGAAAACCAACCCGTAGCATTTAATAATAACATTTTGGGGAATTATTCATCTGAGTCATTCTTTGGTAACTTTACTGCCCGGTCATCCCCTTTCTTAGTCAATCATTTTTCATCTCAGATTGAGAATTTTTCACAAACAGATAGATCTAGATGTTTCAATGATGCTGAGAAAACTGTAAATACATTTGTTAATACTTCTTTATTTTGGTCATTATATTTCGATGGGTCCAAATCTAGTGAGGGCTCAGGAGCGGGGTGTATTTTGGTTAGCCCACTAGGAGAAAAAACAATGTTGTCTTGTAGGCTGGAATTTGAATGCACTAACAATACAGCCGAATATGAAGCCTTAGTCCAAGGACTGTATAAAGCGATCGGCCTTAAAGTGCAATATTTAAAAGTATTCGGCGATTCTGAAATTATTATCAAACAGGTGAGAAATACAATTCATTGTCTTTCAAATCATCTTAAACATTATCAATCGCTAGTACAAGAACTCACCTCACACTTTTCGGCATTCAATATTTCCTCCATCCCTAGGTCTCAAAACTCGGCAGCCGACCTGCTAGCCAATGTAGCTTCCAAACTCCTACCTTCTGAAGACTACAGCCCAGATAGATTTTCAGTAGAATTGCTTTTTAGGCCTTCAATTCCTGACAATGTCACTAATTGGAGAGTATTCAACCATGATGAGGATATTTTACAATTCTTAACTTCTGAAAAGTCCTATGATAATCAAATTATTGAGGAAAATGAGCATGACTTTCAAATGAGAGAAACACCTCAGGAAAATTCAATTCCCAAGCCTGTGGTAAAGCTGGAAGATCTTTATGATATTAAAGACAGGTTTAAACCTGTGACTAATGCAAAGCTCCAAAGCTCTACCCTAAGGTTTGAGTTGATAAATCTTGGAACTAAGCAAGCTCCTCAAAATATTAATTTAGGATTAGGACTTTCCTTGGAAGAGAAAGAGGCATTCATTAAACTGTTAAGAAAGAATAAACAGGTTTTTGCTTGGAAATATGATGATTTGAAGACATATGATACATCCATTATCCAGCATACCATTCCAGTGCTTCCCGATCAGAAACCAATTCAACAGAAGTTAAGAAAAATACATCCAAGTTTAGAGAGTCAAATAAAGACTGAACTTAACAAACTCTTGAAAGCCAAGATTATTTTTCCAAACCGACACTCAAACTGGGTCTCCAATATGGTGCCCGTTAGAAAGAAAAATAGCGACATTCGGATTTGTATTGATTTCAGAAATCTGAACAAAGCAAGCTTAAAAGACAATTTCCCATTACCTACCATGGAGCAAATACTCCAATCAGTAGCAGGCTCTGAATTAATGTCTTTTCTAGACGGTTTCTCAAGATATAACCAAGTTTTGGTCCATCCTGATGACCAGCTTAAAACCACATTCAGAACCAAATGGGGAACATATGCATATCAGAAAATGCCCTTCGGACTTATTAATGCAGGAGCAACATTCCAAAGAGCGATGGATACAGCTTTTAAAGGGATGATTAATAGAACAGTAGTCATCTATCTAGATGATATTACTGTATTCTCTAAAGAGAGGTCCAATCATTTGTATGACCTAAGTCAAATCTTTCAACGCTGCAAAAGATATGGTATTTCTCTTAACCCTAAAAAAAATTTCTTTGCTCTTGACCAAGGAAAGCTCTTAGGCTTTATTGTGTCTAAAGATGGCATTTATATTGATCCTGATCGGATCAAAGAAATCTCTGAAATCCCTTTCCCGCATAATAAGAAATCCATGCAGTCATTTTTAGGCCAAATCAATTTTGTTAAAAGATTTGTTCCAGAATTTTCTCAGATTATTTTGCCACTTCAAACTATGATCAAGAAAAATCCAGTCTTTAAGTGGGGATCATCGGAAAAAGAAGCGTTTGATTTAATCAAACAATCAATAATCGATGCCCCAGCCTTAAATACTCCCAATTTTTCTAATCATTTTACATTATACACTATCGCCTCCACCTCGTCTTATGCAGCAGTACTCACGCAGCTCAACGATCACAATTTGGAAGCACCCATTTCATTTTTTAGTTCAAATCTTCAGGGTGCTGAATTGAATTACTCCGAAGTAGAAAAACAAGCCTTTGCTGTATTTAAAGCAGTCAAACATTATAGACCCTTCCTTTTGAAAACCCACACAAAAGTTATAGTTCCTTTCCCTGCAGTTAGGCAACTATTAATCCAAAAAGAACTGGGTGAAAAAAGGGCAAACTGGGTCACAACGCTTCAAGAATATGACTTAGAAATTAAGCCAGCAAAGATTGTTAGGGGCCAAGGTTTTTGCAGGTTATTGGCAGGAGCATCCAACATTCCAGAATCAAGTAATACAGATCAAACTGAAGAAATCAACCAGATAAGTGTTACTGATTCTGAGTCTCAATATGCAGATTTAATCTTTTATTTAAAAAATGGTTATGCACCTCCTAACCTGTCTTACAAAAACAAAAGGGTCATTAGGTTAAAAGCAAAGAATTTTACAATTATTGATGATGTGCTTTTTAAGCAGAATTATGATTCCATCTTATTAAGATGCCTTGAGAAACCTGAAGCACAAAAGGTTTTGCAGGAGTTACATGATGGACCAGCAGGAGGATATTTTGGAGCTGACACAACAGCTCACAAAATTATTCATGCTGGATACTATTGGCCCACTCTATTTAGAGATGCCCATGAGTATGTAAGGAAATGCCTCAATTGTCAAACTTCTAGTGGAAAACAGCGTAAACCAGCTTTCCCTCTGCAACCAGTCAACATTGAACAACCATTTGAGCAATGGGGATTGGACATCAATGGGGAAATTACTCCACCTTCTTCCAAACAGCATAAGTATATCCTTACTGCTACCAATTATTTTACTAAGTGGGTTGAGGCAATTCCTTTGAAGACAGCAAATTCTGAAGCAATCATTGAATTCATAGATCAATTCATCATTACCAGGTTTGGTGTCCCAAATGCTCTTGTTTTTGATAATGCATCTTATTTCTCAGGCAATGCTATGTTTGATTTCGCTATTAAAAGAGGATTTAAATTGAAATATTCTGCTAATTACTATCCCCAGGGTAATGGTTTAGCAAAGTCTACTAATAAAAATCGGATCAAAATCATTAAGCGAACTATTGAACAGAATCATAAAAACTGGCACAAATCCTTAATGTTTGCATTATGGGCTGATAGGATAACACAGAAAGCTTCTATAGGATCTTCTCCATTCAACCTTGTGTATGGAAAAGATGCAGTACTGCCCACAAATCTTGTTCTTCCTTCTCTAGCCCTAGTTCAGTTCATTGAGGAAAGTCCTTCCTCTTCTATTCAGCTTAGACATGATCAAATTCTAAAATTAGAAGAGGAAAGAGAAAAAGGCAGGGTTATTCATGCCAAACATCAGCAAGTCATCAAGGTAGCTTTTGATTCAGTCTCATCCGGTTCAAAACAATTTCAAGTCGGTGATTTAGTTCTGAAATGGGACAAAGCCCATGAGGACAAGGGAAAACACACCAAGTTCCAGAAGATGTGGCTTGGACCATTTTAGATCTGTGAGAAGATAGGCCATTCGACCTTCATATTGCAAGATTTATCAGGTTTGAGAGATTCTCTCCCTGTAAATGGCCTTATCTTGAAGAAATTCTTTAATTGAGAAGGTAACCCCTTCTCCTTTTAGTTTGATAGAGTTTTGTAGTTTGTAGGATTTGTAGAAAATAATGTTGTAAGGTATCTTCCATTGACCTTTGCTGTGTTTGAAAACTTGATCCACAGAAGTAGTGTGATATTTGCTTTTAAAATAATAGAAGTCTTAACCAAAAGGGATAATTTCTAGGAAACTAGGTATCATTGTATTCTGAAACCACACTTCAAGTTTTGTGAACCCCTCTCAAAGTTTACAAGTATTATAAATCATTTTCTGTTTTCAAATTGGTCACAAAAGGTTATCAATATCAAGATAGAAGCTAATCCAACTTCAGCATCTTCAACTCTTACCCTGTCATCCATCTACTCTTAAAAAGGAAAATTGTCCATCCCATTCACCAAAGTTTATGATTACTCAGAGTGTAATTCTAAAATTTTGATATAAAAGATAAGAGGTCTTATTACAAGCCTGCTTACCATGATCATAGGGAAATAGTTTAACCGACATTACCAATACTGCATACCATAACAGGGTAATGGCTTAAGAATTATAAGACAAGGGGTCTCATCACGAGCCAGCTTGTTCGGTTAGATTATTACCAGTGAATGGCATTGTCAATAGCTGGCTACCAAACCAGGACAATGGCTTTTTATCTTATCAATAACAGGAAAAGAAAGAAATACAAAATATGAAAACATATTTTGAATTCATTCTGATTAATCACACTCTTAAATTGGATGGGACAATGGATAATAACATTGTTAAAAGGTATCCCTGTCGAAACTATGAACGTTTGCTGGCAGCAGAGGCTCTACCTATGACAGACGAGTTCACTATAAAAGCTGATTTGGAAAGGTTTTCTGTTTTATCATTATAAACCAATAAAGGCCTATTTAAAACTTAGAATGTATCTATTATCTTAAAAAAGAGAGGAAATTAACAAAATAGTTTCATTTTACTCGGAATGCATTTATACCTAGTTATATTAGAATTTTCCCCTTTGATTAGAACTCTATTTTGAAAAAGTTTAAGTATTTCTATACTTTTCAGAGATAATTGTTTCTTCCAGCGAATCACCAATTGTTGTGCTCTACAAAAACCCCCCATTTCATATCTTTCTATTCACAAAACTATCATATGAAATGGGTCCCTTTAGAGTTTAATTGGTATCAATATTATATTATTTAAAAAAGGTCCGAAAACCAAATGAAAACATTATAAAACCCTTTTTGAAAAATCCCATTTTCATCAAATAAATCAATCTTTATCATTGCGATAAAGCGATCGCAAGATCGCATATCGCAATGACATAAGGTACATAAGTAAGTGGCACATTGGTTTCCGCCGATGCGATATCGCTATCGGCTATCGGCAATACTCTATGCACATTTTTAAAGCGCCCCATGCCATTTGCCCCGATGCGATGCGATATCGGCGATCGGCGATCGACGATATACTATACATGTCTCATATAATGCCAATGCTCCCGATGCGATGCGATATCGCTATCGGCGATCGGGGTTTTCAAAAGGTGTCCATATTTAAGATTTAAGCTTTCCCCGATGGCCGATTGCGATAAAGCGCAGATTTCAAAAAAACTGTTAAAACAAAGGGATATCACGATTAATTCATATTAAAAGCTTGATTCGTTCAACATTGATTCACCTGCGCTCAACCGCCAAAACATCTACAGCACGCTTAAATGAATCATTCGGGCGATTAATGATATAATGGGCATTTAAGGATTAGCAGGTTTTAAACGGCCATTTAATGTAATTGTAAGTCCCAAAATCCTCCCATGGATTGTATCTGCGCCCATTTTAAAAGTTAATCTCTTATCACGCATCAGTCAATATATCTCATCATATTGAAGTTTTCACTGCCGATTCTTCGTGTTACGTTTATTTTCGCCTCTGTGCATAATTTATCCAAAGGAGAAAGCTCAAGAAAAATGGGGAAGAAATCCAAGAAGACTACAGGCGCTTCTGTTGCACCAGCCGCAGGACAAGCTGTCGCTAATCCTTCAAACAAAAAGAAAGGATTGATTTCGGATACCACATGTTCTGGTCTCGGCAGAACTACTTGGCAGAGCACCTACAACTTGATTGAAGTTGAAGAACCCAAAGTGACAACAGTAGAAGCTACTGCAGATTCTACTCGGAAATCTGATGTCACTCTGAAGGACTTAGCTGACTCCTTCCTTCATCGGATAGCAGCTAGGGAACAAATTCTCCCATACACAGATGTAGTGCGGTGGGCAATTGAAGAAATCCCAATCCTGGATAGAACCTTCAGCACCAGAGACGGGAGAATTTTCGGGTCGTTCAAAGCTGATGATCTAAGGCAAATGTATCATTTGCCTGAGCCAGAGAAGACATACAATAAGGCGTTCCTGGAGAAATTCCGAAACGAGAACGAAGTTGAATCCGAACCCATCCGGGATTGGAGACAAAACCCAGCTAAGCACAAACATGAATCTTCCGGTAAGTACTCGGTTGATTCCTTGGCTTCTCCTTATTGCTACGCTGGAATAATGATGTGTAGATTGTGGGGATTGCATGACTCTTCTAATTTCACTATAGAAATGGTTCCCTTAATGGAAGCTGCATGCAACAGTATAATAATGGATTGGGCCACTATTCTCTCAGATAAACTAGCCAAAGTTGTTCTTGAGTTTAGGAATAAGACTCGCATCTCTGAAAGGATAATCCCCCCATTTTATTACAGTGCCTATATTCTAGATACCTTGTGTTTTAATTCTGAATTTCCTGTGCTCGGCTGGAGGTGGACGCCATAAGAATCCATGCCTATTCACATTTACCACCAGAAATTAAGGAAATCCTCTTACAAGCACCATCTGTACCAAGTCTGCAATGGCTTTATGTTGCCTATTTATTATTCTATTTTTGATAAACCCATTCCCAAGATTTCCTACCAAGCTGGGATTGATTTAACAGCAGTAGGGAGATGGTTTGGAGAGGAGAAGTTCACTTACATAAGAGTTTTCGGTAGCCAAGCCGAACCTCATGTTCTCCCTTTATACATACCAGATAAATTGTTGGCAAGAGAAATCTCTTACCAGATTATTGCTGAGAGTGTTACACAGACTCTCAAGAAAAATAAGAAGCAGGGCTGGCCCTCTTTTCCTTTGAGATGCGGTGTTTATACTCTGCATGATCTCAAACATGCAGAAAAGGAAGCTACGAAGATTAAATCATTAACTCTGGCAACTCTCCCAAATAGGCAGTTTGATCCAAACAAAGTTGCCTATAACGCACTAGAACAGGCCAAATTGTCAAAATTTGACCATAAAGAAGATTTGTTTGATGACCTGTTCTCTTCAGCTGAGTCAATAATGCAGGTTAAATCATTGGCCAAAATGAAATATCATGATGAAGGGTTGACTGAATTTAACACACTTAGAGAACAGAGGTTGCAAACTCTGCCTCTAGATCTACTAGCGACAACCCCAGCGACATCGTCAAGCGAGCCTGATCGGCAACAGTCAAAGGAACCTCCAGTTATAACAAAAGAACAAGAGAAACCACAGGAGGAAAATCAGAAGAAAGAACAGGAGGAAAATCAGAAGAAAGAACAGGAGGAAAAGCAGAAGAGAGAGCAGGAAAAAGTGCGGGAGGAGACCCAAACTGAAAAGGAAAAACAGACCACCATTGATGTCAATGTGGATACTCATATCGACCCTAAGTTGCTCCAGGAATGGAAGCAATTTGATTCCATTATCAGTGGTTTGGAATGTTCAAAGGACACAGACACTTCAAAGGCAACAGACACACAGGAAATCACTTCACCACAGGTTCTAAGTGGAACCAGCGGCCCACCCATTTCTAAAGAGGTAGAGATAATACCAAAGGACCCCTCCGACAAAATCATTTTGCATGTGGAAGATATTCCTCCCTTGGATGTCTTCTACAGTCCAAGGCATAAAGCTGTAGTTAAACGACAAAGGAAAAGAAGAAGGACTGATCAACCTTCCCTTTTCCCAGAGCAAACTCTCACGGGCAATGTGGTTTGGAAGGAGGAATTCGACCCCTCCGATGACCTGACAAAACTATCACAGTATGCGGGAGCTTATTCGGCAGCGACAATAGACAAGGCATCGGAGGTAAGCCTTTTACTAAAAACAAAGGATCAGGAGATTTTCTCATTACAGGCACAGTTAGCTGAAACAAAGCAGAAAGCGGAGCAGGCAGAGCAGCAATTGTTGACGCAACAACAATTAAACAGTCAACTGACTCAACAATTGCAGGCAGAGAAACAAAGGATTGACCAAAGCGCAATCCAGAAGCAGAAAGAATTATCAGAGGCATTGGCACAATTGAAGGCAGCAAATGAGCAAATGGTGAAAACAAAAGATGAGCCAATTGCTCAATTATCATCACAGCTCGAGAAAACAAAGGGCGTTCTACAAGTGGCTGAATTTAGAGCAGAAGCATTACAAATAAATACTGCATTAATATCCCAAATTAAGCTTCTATGTCAACAAATCGCCCAGGCAGAGCCACTATGTGAATTACGGCATCCATAAGTAAGCAAGTATACAAGGCCAGGACTAAATTGGATCAAGCTGAAGAAACAATAGCTGCATTTCTCGACTGGCAAGATTCTGATCAAGGAAAAGCGGCGAATTTACCCAGGATCTTAGAAGCACATAAAGATATACTCTTCACAGAATGGCAATCCCAGTTAATGAAGGCAGAGAGGGCGATTTCAAGATGTAAATCAACTTCTAGCAATTTAGTTGAATTAGTCAATAACACTCTCTACTTATCAAACATGATTTCCCAATGCACACCAGGAAAGTTGACAACGATGAAAACATTGGAGCAATCATGTTATCCTGATCTAGAAGAAAAGGGGAGATTAATCGTTGGGATTAACAGTTTAACCTGGGACACCTATTGGTTTTTCTTGGTAAAGCCGCACACACAGAGAGCCGCCCTCAAGTGCCTTATGGATGCAATCGGGTATATTATTCTCGATATTCAGGATGCCACCTATGCTGCCCAACTCAGTTCGTGCCTCAACAAACCACCAGAAGTGGAGCCGATGCTTGCTATAAGTCAGCTCAGATTTAAAGGCAAGCAGCCTACTTGATGAATCATGCCGCCGACTGCCAGATTGCTGAAGAAAATAGGATCAAAATTTATTGATACCAATTAAGTAGGATTTTTGTTTTATAGATAGGTAGATTAATTAAGTATTTATAGACCCTTTCATTGTTTTGGAAAGGGTCGTAAAGTTTTGTACCTGACTTAAAGACTGAAGTTGCACTATTGTGCTTCAGCCATATTCTTTTATGAAACTGGACCAGTCGTTCTAAATTTGACAAGGACGCTTTTTATGCAATTGTGCACTATTGTCTTTGTTTGAAAGTATTTATGCGTTGAAGGAAGAATCACAAGTAGCGATTGATATTGGGAGTGTCCAGCAGCTCATATGGTATTTCTATCTATGTCTGAATTCATTCCTTTCATATGAATTGTTATTTGATTATCTTTGCTATTATCAATTATATATATGTGTTTTAACAGCAGTTTTGTATTCCTTCCACTATTGGATGTTTATGGTGTGCTTTCCTTTTAATCATATATGTGTTGATGATATAAATGACAAGTGTAGTAATGTTGCCTTAATCGCTTTGCTTAACTATTTAAGTAAAGTAATCCTTGAATGCATTAATGTCTATGTCTGTTAGATGGAGTCATCTATATGTTATTAGTTAGCTTATAAGTTTAAGTCATAGTTATTATATTTTTGTTGATAGATTTAGTTATTCGCCCATCAATAGATTAGTCAATCAATTATCCATTCATCCCGTTTATCCATTGCTGGGAAACTGGTCCCATTATCCCCAGTCGGAGCCACCATTCCAAACGGAAAAGGAGTTGTACTAAGGTCCGGACCGGGTGGTTATCCCCAATGTTGTTGCAGTGATTTTCGAGGCATCAACAGCAGGTTATACAGTGACAACCAGAGTGCCATACATCTTGCAAAGAACTCTGCATTTCATTCCAAGACTAGCATATACAGCTCAAGTACCATTTCATACGGTTAGCGTTGGAAGATGGACAGTTGAAGCTGGAAAAGATACACACTAGCCAGAATCTTGCAGATATGTTAACAAAAATTGTAACCAAGGAGAAACTAAGAATCTGCTCAGTTTCAATTGGTCTTCAAGTATGATGAAGAATATGAGAAACAGCCAGGTCCAAAGTGGAGTCATTGTCCAGCAAATGAAGCAACGATGGAGTTGCTATAATCAATCTCCAAGTGGGAAATTGTTGGGTGTGGAGCCTGATTATCTTTTGTATTCAAAGGTATCACCGCGTTAGACCCCAGTTTGAAATGGGGCGGCAACACTGCCCGTAAAATATTCGCTACAGGGGGGGTCCAGTGGGGCAGTTCCCCCGAAGCTAAGAATAGATGTAAAATTGCCTTGTAAAATGTTGTAATTTCATAGTCAGTCTAGTTTGTTCATTAGGCAGAGATATGACGGTAGAAGTTATGTTCAATTTAGGGTTTTTTTGCCCTAGAAAGCAACCCCTCGCTATATATGAGGGAATTGTATTGCGTCTATGTAGATCTGTATTCTAAGTGACGAAAAGAGAGGAGATTGAGAGCGAAGAGGGAGTTACAGCGAATCTGTTGTAGGTTGTATCTCTTCAGTTTTCTGGATAATATAATAAAATAAGACTGGCTATTTCTCCGTGGATGTAGCCCAAACTGGGTGAACCACGTATATCTGTGTCTCTCTTGTTTTATGCATTTTTTGTGTTTATATTTCTACAATATTATATGTGTTCCATTGCTCTGTAATATATAATTTTCTAACACCAACAACATCACATAAAGCACATGGAGGAATAGGTTTTGGCAGCTTAGGAGGGGTTGGGGTTGTTGGGGGTACCTTGTCTTTGGTTCCTTTTTTTCTAGGCTTTTCCCCCCTCGCCATATGCTTTCACAATAGGAGTAGGTTCCTGTTGAGGTTTCTATGGAACTGAAGCAAAGGAATGGGTAGGAGCAACTGGTTGAACCAGGATCAAAGTAGTGTAAGGTTTGAGTTGATTTGGGGGAGTGTTTGCAGGAGGATCAATGTACCAGATTGGAATCCCTAAGGTAATGTTAGGTAAACTCAACATAACCATGACAGGTGTAGAATAAATCTAGGGGGTGGAAATAAGAATGGTATCTGACCAAAAGGGTAATGGCCTATGGGAACTGCTCTAAGATGGTTAAGACCTACGGGAATGGTTCCAGGCTAAAAGGGATTAGGAGAGATACCAGCAGAAGGAAGAGGACCTTTAGGAGTGATACCAAAAGGATGGGTTGAGTTGAGAATAACAGGTTGTGGAGGCATTGAATGTTGTGAAGGCATACCAGACCGTTTGTGGGAATCCCATGATTCTTGGAGCATGCAAACACTGGATGAGCTAGGCTCAGAAGGAGTAGGTGGTGAACCATAATAAGCACTAAGCAAGGTGGAATATTTGTAGACTCCATGAGAGACATTGGTGAGGGAATTCTCAGTCACTGATGAGATATTCGATTGAGGTGAAGTCTAAGATTTGGGATCATAGTACGTTATCTGATCAATAGTGACGATATTTCAATTATGAGGGAAGCACATATTACAGTGAACCATAGATGCAACAACTGACATAGCATAGGTATAACTACGACCCAAAAGGATATTGCAATATAATGGGGCATCAATGAATTCGATGTCATAAGATACAGTCTTGCCAGCAATAATGATAGGACAATTGCGATATGAGCCAAGGGGTTGTGAGGGATGACCCTCCTAAGCACAGAGAGTGATGGTCGATGGAGACAGGTCTGGTGATCCAAGTCACTTCCAAACACTAGTAGCCATCACATAGGTGGAGGTACCTTCGTCTATGATACATCACTGAACAGTGGCATTTCTTATGGAGATTGGTATTTAAAGTGAAACAGATGAAGGTAAGGGAGTATTTTCTGACTTGTCAATGTCAAAGACAATCATACGATCGTCATGGGGATCCACAACACCTAAAGCAGAGGGTAGAGATTTCCATTGGGATGGGCACGTGGAGGACTTATATTGTTGACATGGCAGCAGGAGTTTGCTCCAAGTCATCCAATATGATATAGGTATGGGTGGCTTTAGCAGAAGCATCTTTTCGACGTAATTGACCTTTGGGGATCTTGGGGATAACCTTCACCTTAGGTGGTGTGATCTGTAAGGTATTGTTTGATGACGATAGAGTCTCAATGGAAACTTGGGGTTGGGACTCAATCACTGACTTAGCGAGTGGCTTGTTGTCGAGCAGTAAAAAGGGTCTTTTTCACCTCTATTTACCCTATGTTAATTATCAATCCAAGTATGATTTGTTATCTCAAAGAGTGTACTCAGTTTGAGGCGGTCATTTGTCAGAGTAATGCTAGTAGTATAGTGCTTCTGCAAAAGTAACTAAATACTGAAAACAAACTTCCAAATTTAATGGCAGGAACTGGAAATGTTTGTAACTAAATCATTCAATGAAGAAACTGCGGTACTTCATCAATCAAGGGTACAATAATAATAACTCTTCCCTTTGTAAACTGATGTAATTGAAAAGCAATGAAAGAAAAGAAAATCAACCTGGGAACTGGACAACATATGTCAATGTTCACTACAGTTTCAAATCGTTCTGCACACCAAAGCAATGATAATTCGAATAATAGAAAAAGGAACAGCAACTAATCCATTTAACAAGTTTGAGCAGCAAAGCTTTAATCTATGAAGCAGTAATCGTAATCTACAGGAATTAAGCAACAATCCTTACTTCGGAAATAAAAAAGTAAACAGAAATGGGACAGCAAACTAAAGGAAATGAAATTTTGAACATCAACTTGAATCAAATGTAAATGCACAGCAAACCAAATCAAATATTAAACACGGCACTTCTATATTGAAAGGAACAGTAATCTGAGTTTCAATACAATAGTATGAATCATGCTTATGAAGAAATAGCAATTGTGATCACGGTGGAATAGCAATCCCAAAATAATAGCAATCACATTTATAAGTAAACCGTAGATAAATACACAGTAATACCGATTTATAGATACACAACACTGTTACTCTGTAATCAACAGTAATGGTAATCTGTAAGGAACAACAATGTTATATGATAATATCAGTTTGTTAAAGGAACGGCGATGTGATATAAATTTAGAATGAATAGCATAACATTCCTATTACAGAGAATAATATTACTTATTCAAATAGAAACGAAATATAACAGAACCGATATGTGAAATAATAAGGAACAGCAGATTACTGAACAAAGCGAATAAGAGAAATCAAACCACACACGAATCGGAAAATATTGGTACAGGAGCAAGTGATCCACCAGGGTCGGGCCCTTAGCCTCCAGGGACGCACTGCTTAAGATTACTCCAGAATCAAAGATGGAACAGCAACAAAGTTTATATATTAAGCATCAAAACAGAGTTACAGTAATCGCTCTTTTAGAGAGAGTCGATGATCAAAGTTTCAATTACAACAGTGAATTTCATAAAAACAACAATAGTTCATCTCCTGGGCTAGCAATGTTGCCCCTTCTTATAGCAGCCGAGTGGAGATATCAACGATACAGAGAATCGTTAAGGTAGCAATCCCTCAGGATCAAAGGATCCTGAGGGATTCACCATATTGTTAGCTCTCAGTTATCTTCTTGTTCTCTTGCGCCGATTTGGTATCTCCTCTTCCTTTTCCTGGCTTATACGCTCCAATTTGGATTGCCTCGTTTGGATGTGGTTCCCTGTCAAAGGGACAACAGTTAACTTTGTCTTGTATTTTCCTTTGGAATGGCAATCTTCCATTTTCTCCTTTTCTGCATAGGAAAAGGGTAATTATTAGTCATTTTACGTTGCACACAAATCTTCTAGACTTTATCATAATCTTTCACCATATACTTATTTCATAATGTAAAGAAGTTATGAATTTAAGGAAAAGATGACAAAATAAGTGGTAATTACATACCTTCTCTAGTGCTCAACACACCCCCCTGCTTACCCTTTTTCATGCCCTCATGAAAACATTGTAATTGACATGCAAGGCAGTTAGGGAATAGGCTGGAGAAGGGATCTCATGAGGTGGTCTACAACCATAATTGCTAGCTAGGAATTCAAAGAAATGTCCTGTCTGACCTTCAGGCATTTCATATAAGGCTTGATATCCTGGTGCAGGGTGCCAAATAATTGGACTTCTGAACCTATAGCCTAACCAAGACGGGCCTTCTCTCAAAACGAGGTCACCGTAGATACCCAAGCGGTCAGCAGCTAGCTTAAAGTTCTCATAATTGAATGGTTCTTGATTTTGGATGTTCGGATTAGAAGTCTGGTATCGAAATTTGGCTGCTGCTATGGCAAGGTCTTTGATAGTAAAGAAGTATTCTACCCCTTGCTGTATGACTGTTGTGTGGATAGGTCCCAATGCCTCGATCACTCCCCGAGTTCTCATTAGGCTCCTATGTTTATTCCATAATTGTTGTGGGTCTCTAGGTTCACCTCTCACCCATAAGTCTAATCCATTCTCCTGTCTTTGAAAGACATTGTAGGCTTTAAGCCACTTTATTTGATTAACACCAAAAGAAATGAATGCCTGTAGTTGGACATCACCCACAAAAGGGCTAGGGTTCTGATCTGTTTCTCCATCTAATACAAGATTGTGCAAATAGAATTCACATAACAGTCGTTGAACTTTCACTCCATAATGCTTACAACAATTTATGAAGTCATCAATGGTGTTTATCTCTATAGGTACTCCTGCTTTGATAGCTTTAATTTTCAATTGTAAATATCTTTCCATTAAAAACAAAGCATAGTTCCTAGCAGGTGCCCTACATGCTAGAACGTCAGTATATAGAGAGCATAAGGTATCCATTTGTTTGATGACTATGTCTAGTCTATGAGTTACCTTTTTGACTCTTTCTTCTACCTTTCGCCATCCTTCAAAGGCCTGGCTTTCAGATATGTTAACGTTCCTCAGCTACTGTTGTAATTTCTCATATTTTTCTCGAGGGACAGTCTGCTCTGTAAGTTTCTCTATTGTTTGTTGGGCTTGTGCCAAATCTTTCCGCAAAGTTACTGTCCTCAGGTCGTTATCCAACATAATAGTTGTAGGTAGGAGATCTACTTGGATCTTCTTATTACAACGTCTCATCTTTATGGTCTGAGTTTCCTTAGAGGACGATGCCTTTGTCTGAATTTCCTTGTCACAGGCTGATACGTTATCTGTTTGTACTTCGACATGGGCAACAGCCGGATGTTGTTCCTTTCGATTTTGAATAGCAGGTTGGACTTGAGTCCTCTTGATATTTTTCTTAAGGGGTTTTGTCTGAGAGGTTGCATGCTTTACCATAGAGGTTCCTTTTGACTTCTTCCCCATTTTCAAAACCCTTATCTGTTGTCGAAGTTGCTTAATCACGTTAAGCAATCTCTGTTGTTCCTTTCGCAATCTTTTAATTTCCTCTGTTTTCTTGGAAGGAACAGTCATTCGTTTACTAGGGCCTGGGCTTTGTACCTCAAGTGTTGTGCCTTCGTCTTGGCCAATTTCCTTATTTTCTTCTTGGGGTGCTTCTTCAGTGCTATGTTGATCCGGTTGTTTAGGGGTAGAAACCCTAGCTTGCTCTGCTGCTTCCTGGGTAACCTCTTCTTCTACCCCTTCTTCATCGAGAAATTCTGCTGATGTATTCTGACTAGGAACAGATTGTTCCTCTTCTTTGTTCTCGTCACTCTCCATTCCAAATACACTCTCATCATGAGCAGAATGATCCTCTTCTCCTTCCTCTTCGTCACACAGTTCTTCGGGTGCACTTTTGTCGTGAACAGAGTGTTCCTGCGGTCCTTCTTCCTCATCACCCAGTTCCTCGGGTGCACTTTGCTATGAGCTTGGACATATTCGCCCATATTGGCCAGAATCTTAGCCAATTCACTTTCTTGTAGCGGGTTTTGCAGTGGACTTTCACTGCGTTGCTCTGCTTCCTCTTCCTCCTGACCGAATTGCTCAATCTCTTCCTCCGGTTCTCCTTCATCATTTTCCTCCAATTGTTTTTCATTCTCCCCACCTTCCAATTGTGGGGGTTCTTCGTCTCCTGAATCGTGTATCTCCACAGGCTGACTACTATCTTCCTGGCGATTTCTCAGCATTCCCCTGATCCTTGCTAGTCTAACAGATTTCCTTCGTTTTAGAGGTCTACTCGATGTACAGGCAACATGTTTTCGTTTTGGGGCTGGCAAAGCCAGTCCTCCGTCTATCGTGAAAATCAGTTCTTCCCAACTGCTCTATTGTTGGGCAAGGTTGTGGCTGACTATCAGTCATATTAACCCATGGTGGCTTACTACTGACTCTAAATGGCGAGATTTCTTCATGCTTCGGGCAACATCATGTAATAAAGAATTTAAAAACACAGGAAAATTCACAGTGCACTTTTTCTTTAACACAGCTAGAAGTTTAAGATGTCATGGTCTTACCACGTCTTTCCTATCGTCACAAGTGATGTAGCTCTGGATAATTCTCGCCAATTCCGCCCACGGCTCTCCCAAGGTTGCCGGTAAAACTCCCTTTCCTTTTACAGTCAGGTTCTGCCCTTCATCTTGGAAGATTTTCATGGCATCTCGCAGTCTCACCTTTTTTAGAGTCCACACAGGTCCAGTGGCTGGCAGTCCCGAAACCTCTGCAATTATATCATCAGTGACTGCTATCTGTCTCCCTCTCACCATGGAATGATGTTCTTGCAAGTTCTGTAAAAACTCAATTGCCACCGTCTCGTTGGATTGTTGTAGACGGTTAAGATAAACTATCCATCCTGCCCTTGCTAGGATCTCTCGTGCAACATCGGAGACCATCAACACCTGTGGCTCACTGCGAATTGATCTTCCTCCCATGCTTAGCACACTGTAAAAAACACAGAGACAGCAATGGAACAGTAGGCTGTTCAAATTTTTTAGCTCACTGTTAGCAAACACAGAGTCGACGGAATAGCAAGCTGTTCGAATTTCGAATTTTACTGCTAATTTTTGCAGAGCAAAACATGGAAATAGCTTCGAAACAGCAAGCCATGCATATTGGGAAACAAAATACCATTAAGCTTTGCTATTCCCGAGTCATTAATTCTCTGAATGATAAGCTGACACGTATGCCAGCGAATTATGGGGATCACCTGGTCACCTTCGCCCCCCCTGCAATGTGATAGGCCGACCTCGGCCGTCAAATGAAGAAGAAGCGTGCTGAACTGCCATAGTACAGAGTCATAAAGGAACAACGTATGTAGAAATTCCATGTTTACAACGACGAGCGGATTGCCGAAATCGAGGCGTATAATAGAATCGCTTAATAAATAAGGAAATGTCATGATATGATGCAAGAATTGGAGGATAGTACAACTGATGTGCATAAAAGGTCCTATGCGATCATTATCAACTTTTACCGCCATAATTGATTTGTAATTGATTTTCATGTATCAAAGGTTCGTAAGGGCTATATACATAGTCTCATTTGAATCATTTATAAAGATATAAGAAGAAGGGTTTTATAATTTTTATTGGTGTATAAGAAATAGGACTTCAATACCATCAACAGAGCTCTGTTGCCCACAGGCATCCATAACCTTGACAGAGTTGTTTATTTCACCCTTGGAACCATAATCCTTTGTGTATGCCTAGGAAAGTGCTATGCAGTGTCAAAATGGAGGCCATTATGTTGGCTTGGTAACCAGATGAATCATAATGCCATTCACCAGGAAGGAGTGAAAGGTGGGCAGGCCGGCTCGTGATGAGACCTCCTGTTCCAATGACTCTTTATTTTCTCTGATGTGTCTCTTGGATCATATCCCTAGTGTGGTGGCCATTGTGGGAATGCCACTTCGCTTTCTTCCTTATGATCATGGTAGGTTGGCTCTCGATGAGACCCCCTATCCTTCATCTGACAACCCATGTTAGTAATTATATAAATATTTTTCTTTTTCTTCTTTTTTCTTTTATATAGCACTTTTCCTATTTATATACAAAGGGTGGTTCAACACTCCTTAAGAGTAGGGATGGTGGAAGAAGTCTTAACATCTCAATAGAGAAAAATATGCCCTTATTCTTATTCAATAATAATGATCAAAGAGAATTATGGGGATTTAGAAAGAACCATCATGATAAAAATAATCAATCATATTGGTATTAGTAGAATAATGATAGCAAGGTGATCAATAGTTGTGTCCTTTCCTCTTTTCTCTTATCAATTCAAAGCACTTTCTTCTAAAGATAACGATTTTTATGTAATTTGCTGATTTCAGTATCCTCTAGTTTTTGTATTCATTGCATAAATGTATAGTTGTGCTTTAAATGACCATGACTCTCAAAAATGATCTAAATGGTAAAACACACAAAGAAGAAAATGCACTCTAAAAAGATAGAACAACTACTGTACACAAAATCGCAAGAAAAAGGAAAAATATACTCGAAACTACTGTTCATTGAGAGGAACAGTAGTTTTCCCTTAATTGGAACAGCAAAGAAAACAAGCGCAAACAAAAAATCTGAAAAATGTTATTCCTTCAAAAAGGAACAGAAAAAAAAATGAAGGTGTTGTTGTGAAAGAAAGTCAGCTACAGGATTTTCTTTTCCAGGTCGATCTTTTATGGTGATGTCGAATTCCTGCAATAAAATCAGCCATCTTGTTACTCTACCGTTCGTGATTGGTTTATTTGCTAAATATTTTATGGCAGAGTGATCTGTATATAAAACAACAGGATATCCAGTGATGTAATGCCTAAATTTATTTACAGCATGTATTACAGCTAAAAATTCTTTTTCAGTAACAGTATAGTTCAACTCAGCAGGAGACAAATTCTTGCTAATATAATAAATTTCATATGGTTTTTTGTCTTCTTCCTACCCAAGGACTGCTCCAATAGCTGTATCTGAAGCATCTGATGAAATTTGAAATGGCAGGTCCCAATTTGGACCTCTGAGTACTAGGGCTATTGACACAAGCTTTTTTAGATCCTCAAAAGCACAGTCACATTTATCTGTCCAAACAAAGTCAACATTCCCTGTCAGTGCATATAGAGGTGCAGCAATATGAGAAAAATGTTCTATAAATCTTCTATAATAACCAGAAAATCCAAGAAAACTGTGTACCTTTGTCTGTGTGGTGGGAGTAGGTATTAACAAAATTATTTGAATTTTGGCTAGATCTACCTGTATTCCAGCTGCTAAGATATAATGACCTAGGATGAGTCCTTTAGTCATCATCATATAGCATTTTTCATGGCTCAGGCAGAGCCTATTAGTGATACGTCGTTGCGGCACCTTTTCCAATGTGTCTAGTGTTAGGTCGAATCATCTCCATATGGTGTGAAATCATCCATGTATACTTCAAGCCCTTCATTTATTAAATCTGAAAAGATGCTGAGGATAGCCCTTTGAAATGTGGCATGGGCATTGCATAGGCCAAAGGGTAAAACTTTGTAGGCAAATGTTCCCCAAGGACAGGTAAAAGTATTTTTGTCTTGGTCTTCAGGGGCAATTTGAATCTGATTGTATCCACTGAAGCCATCCAAGAAAGAAAAGAATTTCTTTCCTACTAATGTATCTAATACCTGGTCAATGAATGGCAGGGGAAAGTGGTCTTCCTGTGTTGCTTTATTTAATTCTCTGTAGTCTACACAAATCCTCCACTTCCCATTCTTCTTTCGCACCACTACAAGTGGAGAGACCCATTTTTTATCGGAGATAGGATAAATAAAGTTTACATCTAAAAGTTTTTGTAGTTCAGCTTTCACAATGTCTTTTAGATGAGGGTTAAGTCTTCTTTGGGGTTGGCGAACAGGTCTTGCATCCTTTTCTGTATAAATGTGGTGTGTACATAACTGGGGATCGATTCCCTTCATGTTCGGATAATCCCATGCAAATGATTCCTTGTATTTTCTCAGTAGTTGGATTAGTTTTTCTTCTTGTTCAGGAGTCAGGTTACTATTAATGTTTAAAGTTTTTCCTGGCTCAATCTCCACAGTTTTGCTATTTGAAACAGAGGTAGTAGGTATTGTTTGATCATGAGTGTCTTTGAGAGGATCTTCTTCCAATTCATTATCAAATGCTGCCTCTATCATGTGACATTGTACATGGGATCTAGATTCAGCTTGGTTAATAAATTTATTAATAACATCATCCTCTGTTTGATCTTTGAAATCGAAGGCATCTTCTATAGTTAATGGGGATCTAATATTTTTGGTAAGGTATGATACAGGTGATCCGGATTTAAGCAGGAACGCAACAAATTACAGAGATAACCATATACACAAAGTTGCAGCGGAAATAATACTTCATTTCATTAATGGAAAATACTGACATATGCTTACAAACAGAAATGGCAATAAACTAGCTAGGGCGATGGTAGCTTATCTCTGAGAAGAGATGTGATGGCTACATGCCTCTGAACTGTTCTGAACTGTATTACAATGAGGCTCGAAGGCCTATTTACTGTTGAGAAACAATGGAAAACCCTTCACATACCGAAACCTAACCCTAGAAGATGAAACGCCAAATTGTGGGCCCCGTTTGGGTAAATTGGTACATCAATTTCCCGGGGTCGTAACTTTGGCATACGATCTCCGTTTGACGCGTACGATAGCTCGTTAGAAAGATCTATCCGAGTACTACCACTTTGGGAGGCAACAATAGGGCTTGGTCGCCCCAGAATTCAAAAAAAACGTCGTTTAGGGCCTCAAAACGGCTCCGGAAGTTCAGGACCCGAAAAACTGCTAAAAATAGTAAACTGTGCTACAATTAAGGAAACTGAAAATGCTGAGAAAGACAATGGTGGGGGTCCAGGTGGACCTGGCAGGTGGCCACCAATATCCACCTGGATCATTCCTCCCCCCTTAGGAAGCAATGGTCCCCATTGCGTTGAGCTCCTCCATGAGATGAGGAAACCTCTGCTGAACTTGTTCCCTGGTGAGCCACTTGCCCTGCTGAAGGAGTTGGCCTGCTTTGACAACTCGATACAGTTGGATATGCTGTTGGCGAGTGTTCTTGATCTGTGTGTCCATGATCCGATCAGTTGCAGCTTGTTCCATGCAATCTGGATTTAATTCTGTGGGTTTGAGCTGTTCTGCAATGTCGGATGTGTCTAGCAATGGTGGAAAGTATGGCCGAAGGCGGTCCACACTGGGGGAATGCTGAGCTCAAATGCATTGTCTCCCATAGCCTTAGTAATGGTGTAAGGACCATATCGAAGTGGTCTCAATTTCCGATAGGCTCCAGTAAGGCGTTCCTTTTGCAAATGCAACCAGACTTTGTCGCCCACCTGAAACTTGTGTGGCACCCGGTGTTGATCATGTCGCTGCTTGTACTTGGCATTTGATTTCTCAAGAATGTCATGGACCTGCTGGCGAATATGTTGGATGCGCTCAATGAAGCTGGTGGCCTTATCTGTTTCGGACTGGACATGAGCTGAATTCATGTGAGTAGCTGCAAGTGGCATGGCCACATCAATGGGGCATAGTGGCTGGAATCCTAAACCCACCTGAAAGGGGCTATGGCCAGTGGAGCTGTGAAGAGCTCGGTTGTAGCTGTGATGAACATAGGGGAGGCTCTCGTCCCATGTGCGTGGATGCTTTGAGTTATACATGCGCAGAATGTGCACAATCATCCTGTTGACAACCTCTGTCTGGCCATCAGTTTGAGGATGGAAGGTTGTGGACTTCGTGAGTTTGGTGTCCAGCATTGACCAGAGACTGGACCAAAATGTGCTGAGAAACCGACTGTCCCGATCTGAGATGATAGACTGTGGGATCCCAAAGTGCACCCACACTCGTTCAAAGAAGAGTTTAGCAGTGGCTTCTGCTGTGATATTCTTCTTGCAGGCCATCATAATGGCCATCTTTGAGAACCTGTCGACGACCACAAAAACACAGTCATTTCCATGCTTAGTGGAAGGAAGGCCTG
Source organism: Pinus tabuliformis (assembly GCA_031772625.1). Taxonomy (NCBI): domain Eukaryota; kingdom Viridiplantae; phylum Streptophyta; class Pinopsida; order Pinales; family Pinaceae; genus Pinus; species Pinus tabuliformis. The sequence continues at coordinate 668,681,733 of CM062808.1, forward strand.
ACATGTAATCCATGGAGATGGATTCCCAAGGTCGACTAGGGGTAGGCAACGGGGTATAGAGGCCTTGCTTCTTAATGGTCGGTTTGGCAATGGCACAGGCAGTACATGATCGGATGTACTTCCCAACATCCTGTCGAAGATTCGGCCAATAGAAATAGTTTTGCAGTACTGCCACTGTTTTCTCGACCCCGAAATGCCCAGCAGCCCGACTGTAGTGTGCTTCCCAAATCATCTTGGCACGCTCGCTTGAAGGAACACAAAGGTGACCGAGGTGGCATAATAGGGCATCCTGGAGGTGAAAATCTGCAACCTGCCGACCCTCCAAGAGTGTCTGGTATGTGTGGCCGAATTCTGGGTCGCTTTTGTAGAGAAGTGGCCAATCAGAAGTCTCGTGCCCGTAAGAGTTGAGCACGGTGGTTAGCGCCATGATCGGTGGTCGACTGAGGCAATCTGCAACATTATTGGTGCTGCCCTTTTTATACTTGATATTCAAGTGAAACTGTTGCAGGTATGTAGACCACTTCTGATGGCGATCATTCTGCAATTTCCCTTGGGTCTGTATGAATTGCAGAGGTCGGTGGTCTGTGTGGATGACCGTTTCCTTCCCCAAAATGTAATGCTTCCATTGTCGGCAGGCCTGTACAATGGAATACATCTCTTTATCATAAGTGGGGTACTTCCGGACTGTGTCTGAAAGTGTTTCACTGTGATATGCCACTGGATGTCCATGTTGAGTAAGGACTGCCCCAATAGCATAGTCAGAGGCATCTGTCTCGACCTCAAATGGTTGTTGTAAATCTAGTAACGCGAGCACTGGTGCCGTGCAGAGGCGATCCTTCAACTCCCTGAATGCCTTCTGTTGAGATTCAGACCAAAAGAATTTTGCTTTCGCCCCGCCCTTGGTGACTTGACTCAAGGGCCAAGAAATATGAGAAAATCCCAACACAAACCTGCGGTAGAAGTTGGCAAGACCTAGAAAGCTGCGGAGCTCTGTTAGAGTGGTTGGAGAGGGCCAATCCCGAATGACTTGGACCTTGGCTGGATTGACATGCACCCCCTGTTCATCAATGATGTACCCCAGATACTGGACCTCGGTCATGCCAAAAGTGCATTTCTCCAAATTGGCACATAGCTTGTGTTGCCGCAGTGTTTGGAGAACCTGTCGGATGTGGTGGAGGTGCTCTTCCCAACTCTGGCTGAAGATCAGAATGTCATCCAAGTATACTACTACAAAGGAGTTGGTGAATGGCCGCAAGATGTCATCCATTAGCCTCATAAAGGTTGCAGGAGCATTCGTCAATCCGAAAGGCATGACCAACCATTCGAAGAGGCCCTCCTTGGATTTGAAGGCAGTCTTCCACACATCTGAGGGTTCAATTGGTACCTGGTGATATCCTGACTTCAGATCGATCTTGCTGAAATATTTCGCCCCCTTTAGTTGGTCTAGGAGGTCATCAATCCGCGGGATCGGGTACCTATTACGGACAGTGATCTTGTTCAGCGCCCGATAGTCAATACAGAGTCTCCACGTCCCATCCTTCTTCTGTACCAACACTATCGGGCTCCCACAGGGCGAAGAACTCGGACGGATGTGACCTTTCTGTAGGAGCTCCTGAATCTGCCTCTTGATTTCATTGTTCTCCAGAACGGAGCGCCGATAAATTGGTCCATTGGGTAGCGGCGCACCTGGGGTCAGATCAATGGAGTGCTTGACTTGACAGTGCAGAGGAACCCCTGCCGGGGAGGTGAAGATGTCTTTGTACTCCTCCACAATCTTGTCCATTTGTAGCTGCCGTGCAGAGGGACCTCGTTTGGAGGCCGCGGCCACTGTCTTCTTCTTCCCTTGAGGGCATATCATCAGGAAAACAAATTTCCTGGTTTTGGAAATGATCTTACTGCATTGTTTTGCAGTAATCAAAGAGATGGCGGCAGGTGGTGGTACCTCTGGTATCCTGAACAACTTATTTCCCAATGTAATAATAACAGCACGGGGCCTTGATTCATACACAGCATGTCGCTTCCACAAGTATGGTTGTCCTAGTAATACATCACAAACTTCAAGGGGAGCAATGTCACACAATACCTCATCCGTGAAGGGCTTGATGTTGTATGGAAGGCGACACTGCTGGCTCACGCGAAGATCTCGCCCTTGGTAAAGCCACCCAATGGTGTATGGTTGTGGATGTGCTGTGGTCGGTAAGCCCAACCGCTTCACGACCTCTGCCGAAATGAGGTTCTTTTGACTCCCGCTATCAACAATGAACTGTATCGGGGAGCCCTTGACCCACATCTGGGAGTGGAAGAGACGCTCCTCCTCCTCTGGATCTTCGGGTTCATTTTTCTGGATCTTTGCGGTAGCAACAGTGGCGCTGGGATCCGCATCAATGATCTGCTTCCCTTTCTCATACCCCTTATCGGGTTCTGACTCAGAGTCGGAACATGCATCTGATTCTGAAACCTTTAGCTCAGCCACCAGTGACTGTTTGGCCCGACACTCACTTGTGTTGTGAGTGGAGCTCTTATGGAACTCGCACCATTTTCCAATGTCCTTTCTCGGCTTCGCGGCGTTGCTCTTTGCTTGCAGCTTCAGCTGGTTGTCTTGGGCTGTCCCGCCTTGGCTTTGTCCTTTGTTCTGTGGTTTAGGGGCACCTTTCCCCTGCTTTGGATTCGCAGATCCAAAGTCTCGCTTCTTTTGTTTAAACTTCTGCTCGACTTTGACGGCATACCGGTATGCTGCGCCGAGCGAGGGGATGTTTAGGAACTGTATTTCTTCCTGGATGTACTTGTGCAGGCAGCCACGGTATTTGAGTATCAAATGTTGCTCTGAATCCTTGATACCCAACTTTGTGCGAAGGGTATGGAAAAGATTGGTGAACTCCGGCACATCTTGGTCCCTTCCCTGCCGCAGCGTGGTCCACTTTATGTATTCATCCTCATAGCTTCTGACAGGGTAGTACTGCTCCTTGATGGCATCCCGGAACGAATCCCAGGTGGGTGCGGCTGAAAATAGTGAGCCAGTACTTTCATCCTTCTGCTCGCAGTAGGTTTCCCACCAGTCCTTGACGTGGGGGGCTGCTTTGAGAAGAGCAAAAACAATCTTTTCCCGACTCGAAAATTCATGAACAGAAAAATAACCCTCTAGCAGATTTAACCATTTATCTACGGCATCGGCGTCTATCTGACCCTCGAATATGGGGATTTCAAAATTAACTTGTACCTTAAAGGGTGTGGCGTTTCCAGAGGAGCTGCTGGAAGCCGATGCGCCGCTTCTGGGTAGCCGCTGAAGGATCTGCGCAAAGCTGTCCATCATCGCGTTCCGTTGTCGCTCGAGCGCTTCTTCGAGCAAGATTTTGATGGGATCTCCTGCCCCCTCGTCTTTCTTCTCGTCCGCCATGGGAGGCCGTCGGGATTTGCGAGGCTGGTCTTGCAAAGGTTCAACCAGTTCAAGCCCTAACTCCTTATATCCCGACCTTGTTGGGGACATGCAAAGAAAAACAGAGAAAAAGCAGACCGCTCTGATACCACTGATCCGGATTTAAGCAGGAACGCAACAAATTACAGAGATAACCATATACACAAAGTTGCAGCGGAAATAATACTTCATTTCATTAATGGAAAATACTGACATATGCTTACAAACAGAAATGGCAATAAACTAGCTAGGGCGATGGTAGCTTATCTCTGAGAAGAGATGTGATGGCTACATGCCTCTGAACTGTTCTGAACTGTATTACAATGAGGCTCGAAGGCCTATTTATTGTTGAGAAACAATGGAAAACCCTTCACATACCGAAACCTAACCCTAGAAGATGAAACGCCAAATTGTGGGCCCCGTTTGGGTAAATTGGTACATCAATTTCCCGGGGTCGTAACTTTGGCATACGATCTCCGTTTGACGCGTACGATAGCTCGTTAGAAAGATCTATCCGAGTACTACCACTTGGGGAGGCAACAATAGGTCTCGGTCGCCCCAGAATTCCAAAAAAAACGTCGTTTAGGGCCTCAAAACGGCTCCGGAAGTTCAGGACCCGAAAAACTGCTAAAAATAGTAAACTGTGCTACAATTAAGGAAACTGAAAATGCTGAGAAAGACAATGGTGGGGGTCCAGGTGGACCTGGCAGGTGGCCACCAATATCCACCTGGATCAACAGGATGTTTGTTATTTTTTATTATTGTGACACTTGGTTGGGCTGGAGGGTATAAAGCTAGATTCTTGATATTAGTCCCTCTAGTTATGGTCATACTGCCTTGTCGGCAACCAATGTAAGCATCAGCGGTCGCAAGCCAAGGTCTGCCTAAAATTAATGGGTGTCCATCAAGTCGGTTTTTGGGGTTTATTATCAGAAATTTGGCAGGATATTCTCAGGAATCAACGGATACCATGACATCATGTAGTGTGCCTTTCGGCCTAACCACTGATCGGTCAGCCAGTTCTAATAAAGTGGAAGTTGGTTCTACTGATGTAATGCCCATTTTTTGACAAGTGGTAGTTGTTAAGATACTAATTGCAGCCCCTAGATCAACTAAGTCATTTGAAACGGTTTGTCCATTGATTTGTACTGTTACTATTGGATTTCCTGGGTCTTCATATTTGACAGGTGCTTCTTTTCCTGATAACAAGTCAGATAAGGTGCCAACCACTTGGACTGTTGGGTTATTTGTTATTCTCCTCCTTGGTTTTTTTATACATAGCCCTTTGATGGTCTTTTCATATATTGGGATGTCTTGGATGGCTTGGAGGAGTGGGATTTTTATGTACAGGTTTTTAAGTTCTCCCAGAATGTCAAAATCAGGATGTTCTATAGGTCGTGGTATAATTAATCGTTCTGGGAATGGGGGAGAAGATGTGGTTGCTTGGTCATGAGTCTGTTTTCTAGCCACATCTTCTTCTTGTAATGGTTGTTCTACAAGTAACTGATTTTCAACTTGAACATTTTTATCTCCCTCTATCTCTATAATGTGCCCAGACCTTAATTGAAGGTCATTGCATTCCCTTAGATCAGTTTCTAGCTCTGGTGTTTCAATTATTTGAATAGATTGAACCGGTCTGTTATTTGGGTTCGGGTTGGGTTGGGCTAGGAGTTGCAGTCTTAAGTTGGACTGGGGGTTTTGTTGTAATGTTGGCAATGTAGGTTGAGGGAGTGGAATGGTTCCTACTGGCTGATTCATCGGTCTTTGCCAGTTTGTCTGCCAGGCTTGACTCTGCAACGTGGGAGGGGACCATTGTGCTGGATACGCATTGTTTTGCCAATATGGTGGGGCATAGGGAAAATTTGGCCAATTAGATTGGCTTGCTTGATTCGGCCATGGTGATGATGAAGGAAATGGTTGTTGTGACCAATTTGAGAAGGGAGGTTGATTTTGCCACATTGTATTATATTGTTGAGCATGATATTATGGAGGCTGAAAAGAAGAAGCTAGATCGGGGAACATACCTAATTGTCGCGGCTACCATTGACGGCGCTGATTAAGTAGGTACACCGATTCTGGTTCTTCTTTCACTTCTTTGTATACTACTTTCAAACCAGGAAGTGAGGGACAGCTTTCTGTAGAGTGGTCTTTTGTACAAATGGTGCAAACTTGAACCGCATCTAATGGGAACTCTTTGTGGCTGTGTTTCTTTCTGCATCTGGGACAAAATATTGCCAGATTCTGCTCTACCTCTACTTGTTTCTGCTTGGCTTGCATAATATTGAGCTGCGTTTTCAAAGTCCCCAATATGTCAATTTTGAAATTTTCTAATAAATTTCCAATTTCCGTGCGAGTTACTCCTTCTCCAGAGATCTTGTTGTCCCTTGTAAACCTGTCATGTTCTGCTGGTCTCAGCCTTGTACTTCCTCGTGAGCTCCTGATACATAAATCAATGATGTTAGGAAAATTTTCTTGATAGATGTCTCCTTTTCCCATAATATTCAGTGTTTCAATCCATTGTTCCTTCATACCTTTAATTAATGTTGTTTTTAATACATTATCAGGTAAGGGTAATGATGCATAAGGAGATCTTTGAAGATTATACTGAAAACATTCAACATATTCTTCTAGGGTTTCATTAGGTCTAGCTACCATCTGAAATATTTCATCTTTTAACTCTATGGATCTACAATAATCTTGATATTTCTTCAGGAAAGCACCTTTCATCTGATCCCAATCATTTATAACACCTGCACCCAACCCCATAAATCTTCGTAAAGTAGCTCCTTCTAATGTAGAGGGAAATAATTTTAGTTTTTGAGGGTCGGTGGTATAGTCATATCCTCTGCAAAGCACATCAAATTCAAACAAAAATGCATCTGGATCTTCCGATGTTAGTCCATGAAATGTAGGGATATGCTGGAGAGGAATTGCTTTCATAGGTGCATTGGTTGCAGTATCTACAATGGGATATTGTAGTGTGGAGGTTTGGGTGTTTGGCTGGTTCTGGACCATTTGGTCAAATATGTGCCAATAACCTTCTGGGATTTCTAGGAGGGTATTCCTAAGTTGGTTAGATGGAGCAGGGATGGCCTTAACGGGAATGGCCTTAACAGCACTTCCTTTGTCTGGGATGATGAGAGTTCCTAATCTCTGGGGGGATTTCGACTCTTGAGGTTCTTCAACTTCGTTATGAATGATTTTTGCATCATTTCCCTTATCTCGGCTACTTAATGGCTGAATTATTCCAAGAGGAGATCTTGGTTCTTCAATTTCCCCTGTTTCTCCTCTTCATACGCAGAGGTTACTAAGGTTCCCTTCTTGTAATGATTTTGGGCTAGAATTCTCAATTTCTTGAAAATATTGCTCCTTGGTTTGGCTATGCACCTCAGCAAAGGCTACAGATGGTGATCCTGTGGCCTAAAGGGAACTAGTAGGTTGTCTAGAAGCAACTTTTCTAGGTCCTACTAAAGGCTGAGATTCTGCTTTCTTAAGGATTTCATCTATAAAGGTCGATTGGCCAAGGGTCACCGGCCCCTTAGCTTTATCAGACTTGGGTAGTGATTTAGGCTTATTTTCAGGCTTTTTCTGCTTAGTCATGCACACAAATCAAATGCTGATTTCTACCCAAAAACAACAACAAATCTGCAGGAAATCGAGCAGGGGAGCAGGGTTGTTACATGCTCTGTACGCAAGTTCTTACCTTCCATTTTTAAAACCCAATTCTCTCCTAGCAGGTAATCACACTACTCTGAAAAAAAGAAAAAAATGGCTACACTCTTCCCCGGCAACGGCGCCAAAATGTCGAGCAATAAAAAGGGTCTTTTTCACTTCTATTTACCCTACATTAATTATCAATACAGGTATGATTTGTTATCTCAAAGAGTGTACTCAATTTGAGGTGGTCATTTGTTAGAGTAATGCTAGTAGTATAGTGCTTCTGCAAAAGTAACTAAATACTGAAAACAAACTTCTAAATGTAATGGCAGGAAGTGGAAATGTTTGTAACTAAATCATTCAATGAAGAAACTGCAATACTTCATCAGTGAAGGGTACAGTAATAATAACTCTTCCCTTTGTAAACTGATGTAATTGAAAAGAAATCAAAGAAAAGATCATCAACCTGGGAATTGGACAACACATGTCAATGTTCACTACAGTTTCAGATCGTTCTGCACACCAAAGCAATGCTAATTCGAATAACATAAAAAGGAACAGCAACTAATCCATTTAACAAGTTTGAGCAGCAAAGCTTTAACCTATGAAGTAGTAACCGTAATCTAAGGAATTAAGCAACAATCCTTACTTCGGAAATAAAACAGTAAACAGAAATGGGACAAGAAACTAAAGGAAATGAAATATTGAACAACAACTCGAATCAAATGTAAATGCATAGCAAACTAGATCAAATATTACACACGGCACTTTTATATTGAAAGGAACAGTAATCTGAGTTTCGATACAACAATATGAATCACAGTTATGAAGAAACAGCAATTGTAATCACAGTGGAACAGCAATCCCAAATGAACAGCAATCACGTTTAGAAGTAAACCGTAGATAAATACACAGTAATACCGATTTATAGATACACAACACTGTTACTCTGTAATCAACAGTAATGGTAATCTATAAGGAACAGCAATGTTATATGATAATATCAGTTTGTTAAAGGAACAGCGATGCGATATAAATTTAGAATGAATAGCATAACATTCCTGTTGCAGAGAATAACATTACTTATTCAAATAGAAACAAAATATAATAGAACCAATATGTGAAATAATAAGGAACGGCAGATTACTGAAAAAAGTGAATAAGATAAATCAAACCACACGTGAATCGGAAAATATTGGTACAGGAGCAAGTGATCCACCAGGGCTGGGCCCTTAGCCTCCAGGGACGCACTGCTTAAGATTACTCTAGAATCAAAGACGGAACATCAACAAAGTTATATTAAGCATCAACACAGAGTTACAGTGATCGCTCTTTTAGAGAGAGTCGATGATCAAAGTTTCAATTACAATAGTGAATTTCATAAAAATAATAATAGTTCGTCTCCTGGGCTAGAAATGCTGCCCCTTCTTATAGCAGCCGAGTGGAGATATCAATGATACAGAGAATCGTTAAGGTAGTGATCCCTCAAGATCAAAGGATCCTAAGAGATTCGCCATATTGTTAGCTCTTAGTTATCTTCTTGTTCTCTTGCGTCGATTTGGTATCTCCTCTTCCTTTTCTTGGCTTATACGCTCCAATTTGGATTGCCTTGTTTGGATGTGGTTCCCTTTCAAAGGGACAACAGTTAACTTTGTCTTGTCTTTTCCTTTGGAATGGTGATCTTCCGTTTTCTCCTTTTTCTGCATAGGAAAAGGGTAATTATTAGTCATTTTACGTTGCACAAAAATCTTCTCGACTTTATCATATTCTTTCATCATATACTTATTTCATAATGTAAATAAGTTATGAATTTAAGGAAAATATGACAAAATAAGTGGTAATTACATACCTTCTCTAGTGCTCAACACCTACCATATTAGCACAATCGATTCTAGAGGTTGACATGTTTGGTATTGACCTCATTAGAATTCACCATAAGAATTTGATAATCATTATGACCAGATGGTGGAGTTGGGGGAGCTGCATAACCTTGTGTAGATCTACGAGGGGAACATGAACTCTCAGTGGGCTGCATGATCTGCCACGAGCCTGACCACGTATAACAAAACCTCTCACACTACGATGGCCTGCAGTTGGGGCCCATATATGGGATACCTCAAAATATTACATATAATACATATAAACTAATCAAAGGAAAAAATGTTGACAAAAAGACCATTTCTATACTCGAATAAAAATCTAGCCTGAAGTTTTAAACTTTAGAGTTCAATTTTTGATAATTTACCAACCAAAGTACATTGAGTTCCATGTAAACACAATCGAAAGAAGTGGTCAAATATATCCTCACGCTTTTTCTCGTTACTAAATAATTCATTTTATTCATAGCGCATAAATATGTAAATATATATGTAAAAAAATGAAATAAACCTATTTACAAAACTAAAAAAATTCATGTCAACCAAATACTACAATAGACTTTACATTCTTAATATTTGACTTTGACACATGACATGTACTAGGTGCAAGCACATGAAGACGAAGTTTCTTGTATAACACACTACATAATGAAACAATATGGCACAAATTAGAAAAGAGTCTAAATGCATTTATTCACTAGACCAAATGCACTTTTCATGATGGATTTAATGTATCGATCAATAATGCATTGTTGAAACATGAACTTATATAATAGTAATATGTTAAATTACATATATATATAGAACTACGTTATGTTATAAACAACTATAGTTATATAAACAAAATATATATATATATATATATATATATATATATATATATACTACTACTACTACTACTAATAAAAGGTGGCTAATATAGATCCAACAGAAACAACCACGAAAGCAAAGGGAGCAAGGGAAACACCAGTAAAGGGAATTCAAAGGCACATTCTGGAAAGATAGAATTTGACTGCGCTACTGAACATGGAATGCATCCATGAATGGCATGGAACTAAGTGCCTGCAGATATCAATAAGGCCATTGCTTGCATCGGCCCTATGGGCCAAAAGATCGGAGCCCCTACTATAGTCGGCAGCGAGCAGACAAACTCAGCCTATATCTTGAATACCAATTCCACCCAACGCCTATCTTAGTTGATGTCAGAAGCTGCTCCTGCTCCCCGATCTCCGTGAGTTGGTCTGTCATCCTCCTCATTATAGTCCTATCAAGAATCGATAATAATAAAAAGTCCATCATTAAGGCAGACCATGCTATGATCAATAATGCATTGTTGAAACATGAACTTATATAATAGCAATATGTTAAATTATATATATATATATCTTTGTGATGTTATAAGTAAGTTATAATTTAGTTAAATATATATAATTATATAGTAATTAAGTTATGAACTATAGTTATGGTTACATTGTAACATGCTTTCTATATATTAAATAATTTTATGTTATGTTAAATATAGTCACATGTTACGTTATACAGTTATATATATGTTATGTAAAATGTTATAATTATATATAATGACATGATGTTATAGAGTTTTAAGTTTTATATATATTTATATATATATATATATATATATATATATATATATATATATATATATAGATATATATATAGATACTCTTTTTAGATTTTTAACTTTAAAGATTAATATTTTATTTTTAAAACTAGAATCATACTATATTTATTATTAAAAAATATTTAAAATATAAATTAATTTAAATTTAAAATAATAAAATAAAGTAAAATTTCTTATTTTATAAATAGAGGTTTACTATAAGCAACCATATTCCTCATGCCAATCTCAAGCTCCTAATTTACTTATTTAATGGTTATAGTTTTTTCGGGTATATTTTCAGTCAAATTTGCTGGAAATTTAAAATGCATTTTAAATAACAAAAAAATAAAAAATATTTCACAAAATTCCTAAAGAAAACTTTAAAAGCTAAAATAATTAGAAAAAAATGTTTTTACCATTCAAAATGAAAAAATGCATTTAATACACAAAAAATTGCAAGCAAGAAACAAATTTAAACCCTAAATTATAGTTTTTTTTTTGTGGTTTCGAAGTGTTTTCTAGTTGTTTTGAAGGGTTTTTTTTATGGTTTTCTAGGTTGGTTTGTGGTTTTCTAACTTGTTTTGAAGGGTTTTTTTATGGTTTTCTTGGTTGGTTTTGTGATTTTCTAAGCATTTTTGAAGGGTTTTCTTGTGGTTTTCGTAGTTTTTGTATGGTTTTTTTTTAATTAATTGGATTTCATGGTTTTTTTTTTAATTTAATTAATTTGTTACATCTTGTGAAAAAAATTAAATAAGAAAGGCAAAGGATAGAGCACCTACCTTCATTTGAGTCTCGGTGATTTTGGCAAGATGGTTGGCGAGATTGATTTGAACTCTCCATTACTCGATCGAGCTTCAATAATCTCGATTGAGCTCCCACAATCTGTGGAAATGGCACTCGCAGACTGCGAGAGCGGTATATATTAAAAGAAAGTGTTGGCATTATGAGATAAGTGTTGTCCTTGATGGCAAACATCACTGATGACAAATCATAGTACAGAAGGTCAGCAGCAAGGAATTGATGATCAGACTATAAGAAGAAGAGAAAGTTCATACACGCAGGTTCGTTAAGCCCAAGTCGCGTGTACACGCAGGTTGGCTTCAGCAAAAGCGCGTGTATGTGGAAAAGTACCTTTGGTCCATGGCGGTTAGTCCTTGGAAGTTGTGCCTATGGTTTCGGACCATTGTGTCTCGACGGGCGTGTCGATCCCTAGTTTTGAAGTTGATGGTATTGGATTTCTATGGTTTTGGCTCTTGGTATTGAACAAGGCCTAAGGCTATATAAGGAGAAGGAAATCATTAGGCAAGTGTATCTGAAATGTCTTGAAGATCTGATGAAGCATTAGATCCAGTATGCAGGGTTATGGGTTGATGATGCATTGCTTGATCTGAGCTAAGGAGAGATCTCACCGGCTGATGGAGAACAAGATCTAAGGAGAGATCGGGATCAAATGATTTGAAATGAACTATCTTTATGATGCTTATTCTAGATCTACATACTGACGCATGTATTGTTCTATAAATGTTATGAGTATGACTGATGTCTGGTACAGCTGCAAGTTATGAGAAATTATTTTTAGATCTGTACGCGGGTTGTCTTTGGCAAAAGCGCGTATACACGCGGGTTTGATTCATCGAAGTAGCGTATACATTGTAAAGCTTGATATTTGAAGTTGCAGATGGATCTTATGGTTATTACAGAGTTCTGTGTCTGCTCTGTGTTCTGGTGACTGTTGTTAACAGGGTTTCAGTGATTCAGAGTTTGATGATTGTTTTGAGCTTCAATGATAGTTATGGGTCCAGTATGAAAATTGGATGAAAAGTGGCCTTACAGATTATGTGTTGTGCTTCAGTGTATCCAGTCTGAAAATTGATGAAACGTGGTACCTGGAGGTGAGAAGATTGTAGGCAAGCACCTACGTACTAGTATCTAAGCTAGTACAAAAGCTAAAGGAGATCTTTGGAGCATTGTAGCAGGTAGCAGCCTGCGTACTAGTAAATGGATCGGCTAGTACAAGAGCAAGGGGGGTTGTAGCTCCCGTACTGGTATAAGACTGCACCAGTACAAATATTGTAAAAGGATTTTCTTATTAAGAAGAAGATTGAGATGACTTGCAGCAGGTGGTTTTCACCCACATTGGGTTTCCACCTTATATCTTTGTGTTCATGTGTGTGGCTCTTGTGTGATGTTTTGTTCTGTTATTCTGCACCTGTTTACTGTCAATATGCTTAATAATGATCTGATGCATTTACTGAAGATTAAGCTAACTGAATTATAAGATCTCTGGATATACGCGAGTTTCATTAGACACATTAGCGTGTACACGCGGGTTCACTTAATTGAAGTAGCGTATATGTTTCTGAGTATGAAATTGATTAAAAGTTTGATTGATCTGATAATACTGATTCACCCCCCCTCTCAGTATTATTTCCAACAGAAAGGGCTCAAATGAGCCTTAAAGCTCAATCGAGTGTAAATCTTTATCAAGGCTTAGTTTTTAACCCTCGGATCAAGCTTCCTTTTTACCACCCAAGGAGCTTGATCGAGTGCTTAAAAAAGGCTTGATCAAGTGCTTAAATGGCTTGATCAAGCCATTATTTTTTCCACCCAAACACACCCTCTTTCGCCAAAATGTGTAACCCAGCTCCATTATTTCACCTTCTCATGAGATGGTTGGCACTCTGGAAACATAACCAGAAACAGATTTTTTTTGTAGTAGCCCTTTAGGACAGTACTAGGTTAGCTCCAATTCATCTTCCTTGCCTTCATTCTTAGACTAAAGTCAAGTTCTTTCGTCCTCCCACAAGTCATTGAATTGTTTTGACCTTTAAACCTAAGCTTACGGTGGAATGATCCCTCTATCTCCTAGCTATTCTACAAATGAGCTTCAAACACAATCATTGCTCCAGGAAGTGACATAGACAAAGGGAATCTCCTTTGAGAACCTTCCTCCTTCACTTATGTATTCCAAATTGAGGATATGTATGCCGAATTAGGGAGGAGATGTTGGTATTTATACATATATTTGTATATTGGTTGTCAATACGCCTTCCATATAAAAATTGTAGGAAAAATGGGGAGAATTTCATGAAGATTAGAATGGTACCAATAACCCTATTATTTGCTTAAGTCTATGAGGGTGAGGTGGGATTGTTTCCTTGAAAAGGAATAATAGAACCAAAATACTTGGTGCACCAAAATACTGAATCAATATTGTAAACCACTTCTAAGCATTTATCACATAAGGACCTTCTTTTCGTACTTGAAGAATTATTTATTTAGTTAGAATACTTGTCCCTAGTGTGACTAACATTAGAATGAGGCTAGTGCCACACTACCAAATATTATTTTTGGACTTTGTGTCATTTTTTGAGAACTAGTGCACAATAACAATATAGTCTAGCACTAAAGGCATTAGTTTATAGCCATGAATGATTCCATGGGCCAAAATCCCACCATTAGTGCACTAAACCTCAGAATTCATCTTATGTGCCACTTGAAGGACAAATATTTCTTATGGAGGCCTTACGTTAAGTTTGAGAATCTAAAATTTTCCCATGAAAACTAAATGCATTGTATAGGGCCTATGATCTTAGGTTTCATCCCTTAACCATAAATTGGATAAGGAGACATATCCCCAATATTTCGAGCTTCATAGTCATGTGAATATTCCTCTTATGGGATAAATACTCTTTATATAGGTCTTTGTATTGACCAGGGGCCTTATTCATAGACAATAAGAGTAGTGCATAATCCTAATGGTGATGCTAATTCAATTGTACAATGCATTTTATGAGAAAACTCATCCTTAGTGTGCCATACATTAGAATCAATCCAGATCAAACTCGTGAGGAAAATATTCCTTCCAGATACCTTACATTATTGTTTAAGGCCCAATATGTGGATTAAAAAACTTAAAAGTCGTGTTTAAGGCCTAAACTAGTAGTTTTTACCCCTTAATGATTCCTTGGCCCACAAGACCTATCATTAGTGCAATATGGGTGCACCAAGCCTTATAATTAGTATTGTGTGTCATTTGTGAAAAAAGTATTCATTCCATAAGTTCTATGTCAACATTAAGGTCCCGTGATCTTTCCATGAGCCCTTGACAAGTTGGTATCTACAAGTAGGGATTTCCATATAGATGAAATATAGGTTTTGTGATAATTTTGAAATATACAAGGGAAAGACATGGATCCTAAATGCAATACAATAGATCTAGTTCTTCTTAAAGAGGAATTTTAGGTAGTTCTTAAATATTTATTTGATATAAGAAGATCTTTAAGAGGAATTCCACCTCTTGAAGTTAAAAGAATTATATGGGGACTATATAGTCTAAGACCCAAAATTACACAAAACGAGACCTATTTAAATTTTGCATGAAGTGAAAAATTTATTGATGAAGGCCTTGGAGTGAACATTGGAAGAAAGATTTATGAGAGCCAAAGAAGATTGTTATTGCAAGTGCTAAAAAATAATTAAACATGAGAAAGCAAACAACATTTGGAGCAGATTTATGTAGATACATGTGGCTATTGAGAACAACAGGATGATTATATTATTTTGGAAAATATAAGTAATATGGGAGAATCCAAATGAAATATGTTAATATAGGGTAGAGTTGGCACTGATTGGAGGGAAAATTACTTCAAACCTTGGGGAAAATTTTGAAGAGTTTAACTTGCATGAGCACTTGAAGGACCAAAAAAAATGTCATGAATTTATATGGGCCCAAAGAATATTTTAAATTCCTCAATGGTTATGCTATATGTGGCAGGAAGATTGACAATATTTTAAGTGAAATATATAGTTTTATAGTAAAGGTCATTTTTATCACACTGGTGATCTCTTAATGAAGTGAAAGAAGTTTATGTTTAGAAGCATCCAAATAATAACTGAAATTCAAATTAAAAAAAATGGAAGAAAATTACTTAAACTTACCATTTTGGGTCTGTTAATCACTCCTTCACAGTGTAGGTGGTGTCAGCTTATCCTTGGATGGATTTGCAAGTGGGGTTGTGTAGCCTCCTATAAAAGACAGTAGCAAAACTGAATATAAAGAAAACCCTCAAATTAAACTCCAATATTGATGTAAAATGTTAACCCAAATTATATTACCTCAATGGGGTTTGAAATAATATCCAAGCTAGATGAAAATTACAGTGATGACCTGCAGTAGGGCGATGGCAGTAAAATTTAAATTACAACATCCCAATTCAAGCTTGAAGACCCTCAAAATTTAATGATTCAACTGCAAAACGTCCAAGAAAGGAAATATTTTCACACCATCAAAGAAGGAAGAGCTCTCTAGACTTGCGGCCAAGAGAAAAAGGCCTAAAAAGGTATGCAGCCTCCTCAAGAATTCAGATCTATTTTTTTTCTAAAATCCCCAGTGAAGCCTCTCCAAATCGAACTTGAGATGAGGCGATCATAGGAAATGATGGTCATCATGTGTGCAATAAACTTGATCCAATTCGGGGTCAAGTCAAATTGCCCATGCTAACAACTCCCAACATTACAACATACCTCTAATGATGGGTCCAGCCCACCCTTGTCACACTAAACAACGTTAATAATACGATTATGAATGAATTTAATGATGGTCAATTGGATTACATATGATGTTGGTTCATTTGACGGTTGATTGCAATGATTTTAAAATTGATTTAGGGCCTGCACTTATGATTTTTACCTGTGCTCTCGAATAATGGACAAGTGTCCACTCCTTGGAATTGTCACCCCCGCTTTGGTATGAGGGTCTAAAACCCTATCTCCCGGTCATTTTGAATGTGAACTGTTGAGGGTTGAGAGCTCTGCAATGTGGTTATGCTGCGCAGTTTTCTCTGTGTAAATTTATGCTGCCTCTGGTACTCTGGCTCGGCTCTTGACTTGGAAACTCGTCAGCTTCTCCGTCTGGTAATGAACTCTTGTGTGAACCTGGATATTCCATCATTGTTTCTCTGTCTGCACTTAATCTTTTTGTTTATTTATGAATCTTTAGTTTGCTTGTTGGAAACTGAGATTTCTCTATGTACAAGTCAATGTTGGTTATTTAGCTGGATTGTGCGACTCCTTTTGGTCTTGAATCCTTCTATGCGACTGTTGTTGAGTGCTCTAGTTGTATTCCTCGGTTTTGTGAACAGGTTGCAGTCGCAGGGTCTTGGCTTCAACTTCTTCTGTAATGCCAAGGTAAGATTTTTGTTCTATGCTATCAGTCTTTTCTTCTTTTCACGCTGTTAAACTAACACACTTGCTCCTTCGTGAGCAGAGTGACCCTAGGTGACTGCAATGTCAGCGTCCTATCTCTACAAGGTAAACTCGAACCTTGGTTTCGTTGTTTTCTTCCGGTCTTTACTTTCTCTGCCACATATGACTCACAAACTTTGGTTGCTTGTTTGTCATTGCAAGTATGCTCGTCCTGGAGGGTTTTTGACTTTGGCTCCTCGATGCTCTGGCTAGACCTGGGTAGGGTTGTTCCCTATTTTTCTTGTCACTTGTGTTCTGTTCGTCATAGGCTAGGGTTACAGTAATTTTGTTGTAATGATTTGAGACCGCCGACTGTATGTAGTCGTAGGCCGTTAGACTTGCACGGTTCCTCTGGTGGGTAGTTGCTGTAGGGTTTGATTTGCGGTTAGGGTTTCTAAACCCATATGCTATGATACCCTTCAAACCTTGTATAGTGTTATTACATGGACTATATGTATATTTGAATGAGGTTTTGTGACTGTAAATATTCGAACAGAGATTCTTGTGCTTATTTTATAAATGAAACAAGAGAGTTTGTTCTTCAGAAGTACCTGTATGATTTGTTTGATTTAGATGTTCAGAAATGCTTGCGTCTTGTCTCTACCTTTGATGCTCAAATTATGTATACTCGTCCAGGATTCCTCTGCGCTTGTTTGTTTGACAAATTCAGGGACTGTATGCCCTCGTTTCTACAACGTATTCTTTAATTATGTCTGCAAACTCGTTTTGATTTGTAGGCCTGCTTGAATCAATGCAAATAGAAACACATATGTGTGTACATGCTTGTGGAACAAAACAGAGAATGGACTTTCACTATTTCTGGAAATTTAACAGAATGACAGATAGATAGACAGTTATAGGATATTGGAAAATAGTCTGTGTGCTCAGAGATATTTTATTAGATTTCCCTCTCTCTCCAAAAAATCGAACCTCTTACAATTGCATTATGTTCTTTTTCAATAATTTTCTGGAACTGTTTTCTCCTAACTGCTATTGGTTACATTCTGTTGGTTACACATTTTTAGTTCCAAAAACTGTTTATTGTCCTACGTTACAATCTTGTAAAAGTTGACATGAAAATAAAATTAATTACTTGCAACAATTTACCTAATTAATCCTCTACCTTCCTACATACTGTTCTTTACTAAATTAAAACAACATAAACAAAAACAACTACAGTGTTCACTTAGCAAATTCCTCTTCAGTCCTCTCAGAGACCAAACAGCCTTTCGTCATGATGACCCGTCAGCTAGATGCTCCTGCATCAGGCTCTCGGGGTAAGAAAAATTCATGGCTTCATTCCATGAGCTCCCCCAAAAAATAATCCGCCTTCTGTATCTGTGCCGCGTCAAGCCACGAACTGTCCTCGATTGGATGGTTCTTCCACTTGACAAGGTATCGCAGATACTCCTTCCTGCGAGTCCTCTTGGCCACCTGTGTGTCGAGAATCTTCTCGATCTCATGGGGTTGAGTCGAAGGCATGTGTCTCATCCAAGAACTGTCTCCAACTTGGGTGTCCCGTTTCAGCCGCACCACACTGTCATCTTCCAGGTTGGCAGTATATGGGAACAGGTCTGCCACGTTGAAAATAGGTGATATGCCTATATCTAGTGGCAACTGTATCTCATAAGCGTTGGCTGAGAATTTACGCAAAATCTTGCAGGGACCAATCTTCTTGAATTTCAACTTGTTATACGCGCCCTTAGGAAAACTTTCTTTGTGTAAGTGTGCAAGGACTTCATCACCTACATTGAATTAGACTTCTCGTCACTTTAGATTTGCCTGTTGTTTGTATTTCTGAATGATGTCTTGCAACTTTGATTTCACCTATTCGTGTAGTTCGCTTCAGCAAAATCTTCCCCATCAGCAGTTCTCTTCTCCAACTTTCCCAGATCCCACAACTCATGTATTCCGCGAGGATGCATGCCGTACAGGATCTGAAATGGACTGTGTTCGGTGCTGCGGTTTGGTGAATTGTTATAAGAAAATTCTGCCTGAGCGAGTGCACGATCCCATAACCATGAATTTTCCCCAGTCAAGCTCTGTAAAAAGTTCCCCAAACTCCTGTTCACCACTTCCATTTGCCCATCAGTCTGTGGATGATATGCAGAGCTGAAGTTCAATTGTGTGTCCAACTTCTTCCACAGGGTGCGCCAAAAGTGTCCTGTGAATTTTACGTCCCTGTCAAAAACAATAGATCTAGGTAGGCCGTGTAATCTAACAATCTCTATGAAAAACAGGTGAGCTACGTGAGTGGCATCACTAGTTTTTCGACAAGGGATGAAATGCGCCATTTTCGAAAACCTGTCTACCACCACCATCACCAAGTCATAACCTCGTTGTGTTCTAGGCAGTCCTAAGACAAAGTCAATGCTGACTGAGTCCCATGGTCTACTTGGAACAGGCAGTGGTGTGTAAAGTCCGGTGTTTTGACTATGTCCCTTCGCCAGTTGGCAGACTTTACACCTACTCACATATCGTTGTACATCCCTTCGCATTCTTGGCCAGTAATAGAAGTGTCTGAGCTGCTCCAAAGTTTTGTCTATGCCGAAATGTCCGGCTAGACCTCCGCTATGCTTCTCCCGTATAATATTTTCTCTCATCGAACAATCAAGAATACATAATTGTCCCCCTCTAAACAGTAGTTCCTCCTACAAGTTGTAGTCCAACCATGGAGTTTTGTTTCTCAGCACGGGATTTTGATAGGCTTCATAGGCCTCTTTGAAATTTGTGTCGATCTAGTACAAATCTTTCAAATGCGCGAAACCTAACACCTGTATTGTACTTTCATGTAAGAGCAAGGCTCTTCTGCTCAATGCATCTGCCACCTTGTTGGCCTGCCCGCTGATGTGTTTCAACACAAAGGTGAAACTCTGCAAATACTCCACCCATTTGGCATGCTTGTGGTTCAATTTATGTTGTTGCGTTACATATTGCAGCGCTGAATTATTAGAGAATAACACAAATTCACTCCCCAACAAGTAGTGTCTCCAATGCTTTAGAGCTTGAACGACAACATAAAATTCCTTGTCATATGAGGAATACTTCTGCCTGCTTTTGTTCAACTTCTCGCTGAAAAATGCAACAGGTTTGTCTTCTTGGCTGAGTACAGCACCAATAGCTGTACCACTTGCATCGCATCGAACCTGGAAAAGCTTATTAAAATCTGGTAACCTTAAAATTAGCCTTTCTGTAATTTTCCTCTTTAGGAGCTGAAAGTTGTCCTTTGTTTCCTTGGTCCAACAAAAAGGTTGACTGGCCTTTTTTATAGTGTCCAACATAGGCGCGCAGATTTCACTAAAATTTCTTATAAATTTGCGATAGAAACTCGCCAGCCCATGAAAACTACGTACCTCAAATAAGCTTTTCAGAGATGGCCAATTAATGATTGCTGCAATCTTTTCTGGGTCCATCTTTAACTCATTTTCTACAATTACAAAGCCCAGA
The DNA here is from genome assembly GCA_031772625.1 of Pinus tabuliformis. Lineage (NCBI taxonomy): Eukaryota > Viridiplantae > Streptophyta > Pinopsida > Pinales > Pinaceae > Pinus > Pinus tabuliformis. The sequence continues at coordinate 668,701,993 of CM062808.1, forward strand.
TAAATCAGTTCTCTTTGTAGGAAAGTACATTTTTTCAAATTTATCAGCAGTTTATTTTGTTGCAATTTCTCCAGCACTCTTCGAACATGTTGAAGGTGCTCCTCTTTAGTCCTGCTGAAAATTAATATGTCATCAAGGTACACTATCACAAACTTGCCGATGAACTCTTTCAGCATTTCGTTCATCAATCTCATAAAAGTACTAGGGGTGTTACTCAAACCGAATGGCATGACCAGCCACTCGTACAACCCTTCATTAGTCTTGAAGGCTATCTTCCACTCATCTCCTTCCCTGATCCGAATCTAATGATAGCCACTCTTCATATCAATCTTCGTGAAGTATGCTGCCCCACTTAGGCAGTCCATCATATCGTCCATCCATGGTAGGGGAAACCTATACCTAATGGTGATTTTGTTAATGGCCCATGAATCCGTGCACATCCACCATTCTCCTCCTTTCTTGGGAGCGAGAACTGTTGGTACTGCACAAGGGCTCAAGCTTTCCCTTACCAGCCCTTTATCTAGCAACTCCTGCACCTGTTTCTTGATCTCTTCATTATCTTTGGGGCTCATCCGATATGCTGCCTTATTTGGTAAGCTTGCTCCAGGTATAAAGTCGATATGATGACTGATGCTTCTTTTGGGGGGCAATTTGTCAGGCAAATCATCAACTACAATGTCTCTGAATTCCTGCAGCATCTCTTGAATTTATGCAAGCAAATCAGACATTTCTATGTGTAACAACACTGTCTTTGCCCTCCTCACAACAGCATAATTCACTTCACTTTCCTTGATCTGTTTCATAAACTATTTTCCACCTATTAACAATGCTTTCGTCCCCCTTGTTTCTGTTGTCTCCTCTTCCTTGATGGGTACAAGCGTATGCTTGATTCCATCTTTAACAAACTTGTAGCAGCTCGTTTTCCCATCGTGTACCACCTTCCAATCATACTACCATGGTCTTCCTAGTAGTATGTGACACGCGTCCATTGGCATAATATCACAGATAACTTTGTCTTTGTACCTACCAATGTGAAATTCAACCTCACACTGTTCATCAACCAATAGCTGGTGGCCTTTCTGCAGCCACGACACCTTGTAAGGGGTGGGGTGCTTAAGCCGCTTCAAACCCAACTTCTCCACCATCTCGGTGGCAACCAAATTATCTATACTCCCACTGTCAATGATCAATTTACAGCACTTCCCGTGTGATTTGCAAACTGTCCGGAATAGTGCTTTACGTTGGGTCTGTTTAGCTATTTCCTTGGTTGGCTTCAGCAATACTTTGTTTAGAACTAATGCCTCCCCTGTTTCCTCTACATTTTTTGCTTCTTGGGGCAGTGCCTCAGCTTCCTTAGGCTATGCAACAAATGCTCCCCTCTGGTCAGCTTGCTCTACTTCAGGGCATTCAAAAGATCTGTGCCCCCACTTGTGGCACCTGTAGCACTGGAAATTAGCTCCTCTACCTCGGCCATTCCCTCTTCCTCACTGATATGGCCTGCCACCTCTAGTGTTGTCTCCTTTCTCTGTTGTTCCTGAAGCCTTGGAGCTGTTGCCCTCTTCGCTATTATTGGCAGTTCGTCCTCTGCCATAGGACTGTCCTCGTCCTCTGCCGGTTCCCCATCCTCTCCTAGCATTTTGTTTTCTAGTAATCTTTTCCTCAGCCTTCACAGCACTTTGATAGGCTTCTTCTATATTTCTCGAGGAAAGAATATTGATTTCATCTAGTATTTCCAGTCTCAAACCGTTTACGTATCTTGTTGTCTTCTCCGAAGTGTCATCAGTATAACCAGCTCTCAAGTTCACCCGGTAGAATTCTTCTGTATACTCCCTTACTGTCATCCCTTTTTGTCTTAAATTCTGCACTTGTCGGTAAAGTGCAACCTGGTAATCCTTAGGCAGAAATCTGCCTTTCAGCTTGGCCACCATCCTTGACCACTTCTTTATCGGTAACTTGTTCATCCTCCTTCTCTCTGCTTGGACACTATCCCACCATAGGGCTGCGTGTCCCTTCAATTTGGTTGCAGCGAACTTGACTCTCTGGTCCTCGCTGATCTCTTCACTTTCAAAATACTTGTCCAACTCGCTTACCCAGTCCAACAGAACTTCTGTGGACAGGCTGCCATCGTAGTTAGGAATCTCTGGTTTGGGCTTGCTGCTGGCCAATAGAACCGACCTCAACAACCTCATCTCTGGCCCTTCCTCATCCGATCTGTCTGTTGCAACTATGGCTTCCTCCTCGCTATCATCTCCTATTTCTAGATCCCTTCTCGTTCCTGCTTCCGCTCCCTCTAAACGAGCAGTAAGGATCCTTATTTCTTCCCTCAGTCCTTCGTCTGTTGCTCTGCGCACACCTCTCCCACGTCCTCGTCTTCCAACTTCCATATCCTGACTCTTTCAACTTCCTGCTCTGATACCACTTGATGGGTCCAGCCCACCCTTGTCACACTAACCAACGTTAATAATACGATTATGAATGAATTTAATGATGGGCAATTGGATTACATATGATGTTGGTTCATTTGACGGTTGATTGCAATGATTTTAAAATTGATTTGGGGTCCGCACTTATGATTTGTACCTGCGCTCACGAATAATGGACAAGTGTCCACTCCTTGGAATTGTCACCCCCGCTTTGGTATGAGGGTCTCAAACCCTATCTCCCGGTCATTTTGCATGCGAACTGTTGAGGGTTGAGAGCTCTATAATGTGGTTATGCTACGCAGTTTTCTCTATGTAAATTTATGCTGCCTCTGGTACTCTGGCTCGGCTCTTGACCTGGAAACTCGTCGGCTTCTCTGTCTAGTAATGAACTCTTGTGTGAACCTAGTTATTCCGTCATTGTTTCTCTATCTGCACTTAATCTTTCTGTCGAATTATGGATTTAGTTTGCTTGTTGGAAACTGAGATTTCTCTGTGTACAAGTCAATGTTGGTTATTTAGCTGGATTGTGCGACTCCTTTTGGTCTTGAATCCTTCTATGCAACTGTTGTTGAGTGCTCTGGTTGTATTCCTCGATTTTGTGAACAGGTTACGGTCGCAGGGTCTCGGCTTCAGCTTCTTCCGCAATGCCAAGGTAAGATTTTTGTTCTATGCTATCAGTCTTTTCTTCTTTTCACACTGTTAAACTAACACACTTTCTCCTTTGTGAGCAGAGTGACCCTAGGTGACTGCAATGTCAGTGTCCTGTCTCTGTAAGGTAAACTCGAACCTTGGTTTCGTTGTTTTCTTCCGGTCTTTACTTTCTCTACCACATATGACTTACAAAATTTGGTTGCTTGTCTGTCGTTGCAGGTATGCTCATCCTGGAGGGTTTTGGACTTCGGCTCCTCGATGCTTTGGCTAGACCCGGGTAGGGTCGTTCCCTATTTTTCTTATCACTTGTGTTATATTCTTCATAGGCTAGGGTTACAGTAATTTTGTTGTAATGATTTGAGACCACCGTCTATATGTAGTCATAGGCCATTAGACTTGCACGGTTCCTCTTGTGGGTAGTTGTTGTAGGGTTTGATTTGCGGTTAGGGTTTCTAAACTCGTATGCTATGATACCCTTTGAACCTTGTATAGTGTTATTACATGGACTATATGTATATTTGAATGAGGTTTTGTGACTATAAATATTCGAACAGAGATTATTGTGCTTATTTTATAAATGAAACAAGAGAGTTTGTTCTTCAAAAGTACCTGTATGATTTTTTTTAATTTAGCTGTTCATAAATGCTTGCGTCTTGCCTCTACCTTTGATGCTCGAATTATGTATACTCGTCCAGGATTCCTTTGTGCTTGTTTGTTTGATAAACTCAGGGACTGTATGCCCTTGTTTCTGCAACGTATTCTTTAATTATGTCTACAAACTCGTTTTGATTTGTAGGCCTGCTTGAATCAATGCAAATAGAAACACATATGTGTGTACATGCTTGTGGAACAAAACAAAGAATAAACTTTCACTGTTCCTGGAAATTTAATAGAATGACAGATAAATAGACAACTATAGGATATTGGAAAATAGTCTGTGTGCTCAGAGATATTTTATTAGATTTCCCTCTTTCTCCAAAAAGTCGAACCTCTTACAATTGCATTCTGTTCTTTTTCAATAATTGTCTGGAACTGTTTTCTGCTAACTGTTGTTGATTACACATTTTTAGTTCCAAAAACTGTTTATTGTCCTATGTTACAATCTTGTAAAAGTTAACATGAAAATAAAATTAATTACTTGCAACAATTTACCTAATTAATCCTTTACCTTCCTACATATTGTTCTTTACTAAATTAAAACAACAAAAACAAAAACAACTATAGTGTTCACTTAGCAAATTCCTCTTCAGTCCTCTCAGAGACCAAACAGCCTTTCGTCATGATGACCCGTCAGCTAGATGCTCCTGCATCATCTAAGGCCCACAAACTAGAAGAGTGAACCCCTTCATTAATTATCTACTCGAAGGACCATGCAACGACTCGATCAATATCGCTTAGATAGTTCTTCATGTGTTATGTCTTCTAAAGAGTTTTATGAGCGAGATCCTATTTGAGAACAAGATATAAATTCAAATCTTCGAGAACCAGAGGTGTGACATAAGAGGGAATGAATGATTTCAATAATGTTTTTTATTTTTAATTGTATTTGGTTTTTGTTTTTTTAATTTATTTTTAATTATTAATAATTTTAATAATAATAATAATAATAGTAATTTAATAATTATTATTTATATTTATTTATTGTTAATTTTATATTTAATTTAGCTAAGACGTAGTGTAATGAAGGGACAAACTTGCCCAAAAAGTTTGGTTTTTCCAGCACGATGAGGCTACTATAGTCATGGAATAGGTCCAATTTCCTCCTACTAGAAGGTTGTAATCCAAAGGTGAATCCACAACCTCTACTTATACATTAATAGATTTGCCTCTTAGCTCGAAGGAAAACAATTATATAAGTCATATATTGAGAATGAAAATGTTGTAATGTAACACACAAGAGTTACAAGTGGCATGGTCAGGTACCAAAGTTGATGTTCCTTTGAAGCCGAAGAATCATTCCATGCATGAGCGAAATCCAGCAATAAAACCACTTGAATAAGAAAAAACAATCCTGAACCAAATTTGCATAGTTTCTCATAAACACCAATGACATCATTTGAAACGAAAAACATGCACATCAAAAGCAAAGTGAACCAACCCATCATCTTTCAATGCCATCCATCCACCATGATGCCAATTGTCTCGAAAATCTCTCTCGTCCTTTACTCTGATCATGACCACAGCAAGTACTACAAAAAACAGAAAAGTGGCGAAACTTACACGAAGAACCAGAGAATCTGCCTCGAAACATCGTGTTCTACCTCGAACCATCGTGTACTGAAATGAGAAATAATTCATGGAATTTTATCGTTTCGACAACTTCTTGCGAAGAAGCGAGATCAGAAAGAAAGGGAGTTGCACGTCTAATTGGGCATTTTAAGAACTCCATATGGTGTTGTCAAGTGCTCGCAGAAATTTGTGTTATGGCTCTAAAAGTCCCATGATGATATGGATTTCGCCACTACTAATACTTCAATATTTTATCATGTGTTTTTGTTCTTAACTTTTTAAACTTTAGGCGTTCCTTTGCACCTCTCCGTACAACTGCTAATTAAATAAATTATAAATTATAAACTTGAGTAAAACACACATTAAATAATTAAGATATTGTATACATAATTAAATAAGATATTAACTTAGATAAAACCCACATAAAATAATTGATATATTAAGATAACAATCTTATACATTTAGAATATTAATTACTTGTTATTGTTAAATAGATATTAAGATAACGATCTTATATATTTAGAATATTAATTACTTGTTATTATTAAATATAATACTTTGCTGTGATTTTCTTTTAAGTGGAAGAAAAATATATATTTTTTATGAAACCATCCTGTATTCAAAACGCAATACAAAATAAAGAAGTACAGATGTATATTATATTTATAAGAGGATGTGTATGTATTGTAATTATAAGATTAAAATTACATAGGTTATTTTTTACCCATTAAGAAATAATCTTCAATCATATTCCTTTTTTTATTTAATTCATATTCCTGTTCTTATTTAATTAATTAATTATAAGTTAGAAGGCGGGAGATAAGGATTCATAAAGAGTATTGGTTTCTTATTTGAAAGAGGAGAGTACCTGTATATTTAAATTGGACAAGTAACCAAATCAATCACTAATCACCAGAGTTAAAAAGAGTTTATAATTTATACTTTAAATGGAAGGTTAAAAATATGACTATCCAATTTTGTTTATATTTATGTTAAATTTTATTAAAAATAATAAATTTTGATTTTTATACTTATAAACATAATTTATGTTTAATTTTAGTTAGATATAATACTTTGAATAATATATTGTTTTTTATATATTAGATGTAAAATAGTTGGCGATAAAGTGTATTGTTAAGTTATTTTTTATGTTGATATCATCACCTTAAAACTTCATACTTCATAGGTCGAGTTAAAAATATGTATATGTATTTTTTATTTATTTTTTTCATTTTTTATTTTTATTTTTATTTTTGTAGGATGAACCATGTGATCTCCACCTATAAACTCTAGATATTTGTTGACACTTGCTTATGATGGATTCAACATTTGGGGGGCTTGGGACTCCTTTTAAACAATTATGTTTTTGCATTTCATGTTATGGTTCCATTCCAGTTATATCTACACACCATGATTACAGTGATAAGATCATTTAAACCATGAGAACAGTGTGCCTCTCACATGCCCTCTCGGCTACCTAGAATCCAAGATATCGTGGTGGTGGCATGCTTTCATCACCTCAACATTTATGGTCTAACTATAATTGGTACACTAGTCCACCTAATCATTGCAATGATCTGCTAGAGGAGAATGTTAAGAATGACAGAGGTGTTGGTGACAGGAGGCAGAGGTCTTGGTTGTAGAAGGCGGGAGGAGTAAGCAGCAAAAAGCCGAAGGTGTTGGAAACAAACGCCATGGCCATCGTGAGAGAACATGCAGACCCCGAAGAGGAAGAAGAGGTAGAGGCAAACTGCCTCTCCCTCCTTGGCATGACTAGGGAGAAAAACTCTTCGATTGCAACATCCCAAAACGATATTGATGCTTAGTTGCAAACTTGGAGGCCCAGGCGTTGGGAAACACAGATGACAACATGTGGGCTCTTCACAATTTGTTGGGTGACCACCTTGGAGATCAAGAAGAAGCTACTATGGTGCTTGAGGGTCGTGTTTCAAACCTTGATTTTCACTTGAGTCATGCCTAGGATGAATTGTGAACTATTGCTAGTATTTTGGGGCTTCAACTTCTGAATCCTTCCTTGTCTAAGAACAGTTCCTCCTCTCAGATCCTCATAGATTCTGCCTCATAAGAAACCAAACCCCAAAGGAAGAGTATGCGTAGCTGTGAGGATCAGTCCTCATTGAAGACTCGACAAGAGCACAGTGCAACGGAGGGCATTCATGTGGATATTGGCACGTCTAGTAACAAAGAAGCTCAAACCAAAGGCCACGGTGGTGTAATTCAACCTCCGCCAACAAAATACCATCCGCTAGTTGGGAACCCTTTGCGTAATGATGACAGTTACTATAGACCAACACCATTGGAATGGGAAGACCAAATCAAGCTCAAGTTCGTGAGGATAACTCTCGCACGTAGAACTTGGCATTTCCAATGCTATCATTCTGACTCATGTCATTTTGAGGTTATTTTCCTTTTGTTGTTTCCATGTTTCTTTTTGACATTGTAAACTATTTGGTAGGTCACCTGCTTTCCCTCATAAGGATAGATGTTCATACCTATAACAACTTTGTGACAATTGTCCTCTTTTGCTTCTGGATGAATCTTGTAATTGGCTCGCCAAGACTCTCCAAGCATGTAAACTATGTACATTTTTTGTAATACAAATATTGTTAACCTATAAAAATAAATACTTCAACACACATAAAATAATTGTCACTAAAAAAATAATAAATTTAAACACTTAACAGAAAAATACACATTTTGCATATAGATATAACTAAAAAAACATATATTTCAATACCTTTTCGATAAAAATGACATGTCAAATAAAGGATTTTTATGGAAAAAAGTGATTAAAAAAAATTGAAAAATTTGCAAATTTTATGAAATTTATGTCCAAAAATGATAATATTTGATTTTTTCCCAAAAATAATAATTCACATTACATTTTGAATAAAAATAACCAAAAAAATGTTTAAAAAAAAAATTAAAAACACTTTAACCCAAAAAAAGTCATAATAAATAAATAAATAAAATTGTTTAAAAAAAAAAAACAAACTTAAAAACAAACAAAAATTTAAAAAAAAAATTAAAACACAAATAAAAATATTAAAAACAAAAATTAAAAAATAAATCAAAATACATTTAAAACAAAAATTTGAAAGGGCATTGAGGTGGGTGGTGCCTTGTAGGCTAGAACCCTAGCCACTGCATCCCTCATTTTCGTGTTGTTATTTCCTCGCCTACCTAGTTTGTAGTGCCACCTTTGATTGGTGTGTTGGTATGGCTCTTGGTTGCATGTTGTCATTCATGCAATCCATGTTGATGAGCCCAGGTATTGCAACAATAATGCTGCAACTCCCAGGGCTACCAGCTTTACTTATCAACCCGGGGTTCGTACAAACTTGGAGGTGACAGTGCTATATGCACAAGTAAAAGTGAAGGTATTACGTGTTGTCACTACTCATCTGGCAAGAGACCCCAGGGGTTCCAAGCCAGACTTCTATAAGGTCAGAAGAACCTTAACTCTTTGATGGAAGAAGAGCAAATCTATCCTAAGGGAGAACTACTTCTACTGCAGTATTGAAGAAAACAGCATGAAATGCTAAATCACACCATAACCTAACTAACCAATTAAACAGCGATGCTAAGCAGAATTGCTAAAACAGTCACTGACCTAAGGCAAATTATCTAAGTTGCAGAAGTAAAGAGCATCAAAACTAGACTAAGGTGTAAGTAAAGAACTAAACTAACTCCGCTTTCAAGTGGAAGAGCAGTCGAAGGACAAAATTAGTGAAAGGAAGATGTAAGGGAGCAATAGTGCATAAGAATCGTTGGATCAGTCGGGTGAAAGGAAAATGAACGTCAGAGATTGGATCGCAGGAGGTTACGTAGATAGATGGGTGAATAAGGTTACATAACGGTATGAACAGTGGATATCTTATCGCGAAGGTTTAAGTGAATGGATGGAAAAATAAGGGAACAAAGCAGATGAATGACGGAGATCATGTCGCGAGGGATTAGGTGAGTGGATGGACAAATGAAGTTAACGGAACATGAATGACCGAGATCTAATCACACGGGTGAATTCAAGAGATGGACGGATGAGGCTAACAGGAGCGTTGAACGACTCATATCTTATCGCGCAGGTGAAGTCAAGAGATGGACGGCGGAGATCATATCACAGCAAAAAGAAACGTGCAGAAATAAGGGAGTGGGTTTCTAAGGCGGTAAGTAGTTTCTCACGTGCCCTTCAGGCTGTAAGCAGTATTTTGAAATTTCACACGATTAGCCTTACTGCGTGACACTTAGCATGAGAAACCACTTTTCTCACGTGCTCTCGAGCGGATAATTTTCGTGCACTAATTCGCGCAAGATTGCGCGATGGTCATTGGATCAAGCAGGGTTAATCAACGGTGGAGATCAGCCAAGCTAGTTGGCGATTAGGTGAAGCGACAGACATTGGATCAGGAAAGGCAGATCGACAGTGGGGACTTAAAGTGCATAAAGTGATCGGGTGACGCACTAGGCATCGGATCAAGGGACAAATCGACGGTGGAGATTAAAGCTCATAAAGTGATTGGGTGACATGATAACCATCGGATCAAGGGACAGATCGACGGTGGAGATTAAAGCTCATAAAGTGAGTGGAAGACTCCACGCGAGGCAGTAGTTGGAGAAAATAGTGAATCAGACAGTGATTGTGAAGGTTTGTTGGTGATCGGACGGTGAGGAAGTGATGCATGAGGAACGTGCTGGAGGTGGTTTCAAATGAAAATGACAGAGAAAACCAGTGCAGGTGAAAAAATAACTGTATTAAACAACGAACTTCATAGCCCATGTGAGAACCAAAAACCTGTGTTTTTGGGGCTGCTGAAGGGTCCCTTCCTCAAGTCATGGTCCCAAAGGGAGGAGATGAGGCTGAGACACCTGCGCACAACCTGATAGTGATATTTTTCCTCTAACTAACCTGTGAACTAAAAGAAGGCATAAATGAAAGTAAACTACAGCACAATCGATCTACACTACGCTACCGTAATGAAAAGGCAGCTACCTAAGCAAATAACCAGAAAAACCATGAATCCTACTTAAGCAAATAAACAGAACCAGAAAGATACTAAGCAAATAAACAATGAAAACCAGGAAACTATGCTAGCATACATGTACAATAAAGAGGAGTTGTGGCTTCTTGGGTTGGGCCCTAACCCAAGAGCTTTGTAGCCCTCGAAGTTACTTCAGAGCTGGCTTAAACAGAACTCATTCTTATTAGAAAAACGATGGATTACAGAGCAAACTGTCACAAGTCTTTGCATATCAGAAATAAAATAGAGTTTTACAATAGAAGTCTGAATCCTAGTGAGGTCCTAAGCCTCTCTATTTATACATTTGAAGTCTCTAACGACTTCCTTCCCATTAGGGAGGCTTGGCCTCTAACTCAAGAAAAACTGGTTTTTTTCCTTTTCACTTGCTCAGTTGTCGTCTAGTCTTCAAAGTGATGGTTGTTTGCCCTCTAAGCTGGTGGAGGAATATTCGAGTGGAGGGGTAGTAAATGAGGACGATTTACCTCCTATAATCACTCTCCCTTGTCCCATTCTATTTTAACCAAGGTCTTTGCCATAGTTCCTTGCTTTTATCCTTTATTTCTGCATTTCATGCACATTAGACCACAAAGAAACATATCCAACTCTAACTCATTTCATAAACAAAATATAATTAAAAGTATGCAATAAGTTGTGAGAATAGCTTGTTTGACTAAGCTAAGAGGTGAATTAAGGCCAATTAAGGCCCATATAATTACTCAATGATGAGGCTCATCATCACCCCCTTACTGAAAGTGTTGCTCATCCTCTAAGCAACTTATTCAATGTCCATATCCTTCATGGATCTGGTAACCTCTCTAACATCCCATGCTTCTGCTGTGGTCTCTTCTTCTTGTTGATAGAAGCCTGCTTTCCTTTCTACTTCTTCCCACAGCCTCTTTTCCTCTTCTTCTTTTCTCCCTTCTAGCATCCCTAGGAGTAGTGGTGGATTGAGTTTTAGGCCTATTCAATTGACCTTCAACCTTTGCATTGATTGCTTATACATAAGTGTCATGTTGATTGCCTCTCTCAATCGTTGAGGGGAGTGATATTCTTTGATCTTCAAGTTTTGTGGCAGTGCGTTCCATTTCCTTTAGCAGGCATGTGTATTATCATCTCTTAGCAGCCTAAACATATTTTCAAGATGTGAAATTGCTTGCTCTTGGGCAGCAAGATATCTAGGTGTCGGCTGAGGATCATTTCCCATTATATTATGGGTGTTGATTAGGGCCATGGGATTTGATTGTTCAGCTATAATGAAAAAGAGGTTCATTTTTCTCTCTAGCCAATATTCTTTTCATCTCTGCAGCCCTTGACTTCTCATCGTTCATCCATGATGCCAAGACCATTAATTGTAGGTCTTCTAGCTCTGCATTAGGGTCCCAAATATTCATGTCTGTGAGGGCCATATTGTGCAAGTAAAATTCAGCCATTTTGGACCTATCCTCTAGTGCACTTTGATCACAAAGATCAATAAACTGTCTGCAGTCCTAAAATGGCATGGTGTCCTGTTGTGCTAATGTTTTAATATGAAATTGCAGCCATTGTTCTCTGAGGTAAAGAGCATAGGATTTAGCTGGCATCCTACACTAGATGGCCTCCAAGGAGAGGCTGGCCATATATGCTAGTTGGTCTTTCTTTTCCTGCAGTTGTCCTCTCTATTTTTCTTATCTTCTTCCTTTTTTTGTTCTTTCGCATCTCCATCAGTTTCTCCCTTTGTTTCCTCCTCTTGTTTCAGCATCATCCTCCTTGTCTTCTTTCAACATGTTCCTTTGTATTAGTTTCTTCTTCACCCATCTCATCCCCATCTAGCTCTGTATCTTCTTCTTCTTGTTTTGCCTCCTCCTCACTGACAGAAGGACTAACATCATAGGTGAGGGTTTTGATTTCATCCTCTGCTGGTAAGTTTCTGAAGACTGACCATGTTATGGGGATCCTGAGGCTTTGGAGGGCATCCTTAATGAGGATCCTGATCAACCCATGGTGAACTAACTGCTGGGAATTTCCTTCCTTTACTTTGTTGTTGGAGTCTATGAGTGATTGCATCAAGAAATAGGGTATGTTGAGTCTTTGGTGAACTGGTGTTTCTACCCCAAATCTTAATTCTTCAAGAATTCTCAAATGGTTTCCATAACAACACTGTATCTATGGACTCTTGCATTCCCTTTTGACTTATTAAAGAATTTCCTTTTTGCCACCTTTTCACTTATAAACCAACTACCTCTTAACCTTTACAACTTTTGATCAAATGATGCATATGAGTGAGTGAGTAGGATACTTACCTATGGTCTTGATGCCATGCTGTAGTTGTCAAAGATTAAAGGCACTACTGATGGTCATTCTTCTTCCTCCTTTGTTGTATGCTGATGGTTTCTTGGCTTTTGGAGGTGTCTGTGACTGAAGATATGTTGTTGTTGTTGCTGTTGTGGAGCTCCCAGATCTGATGTTGCTGCTGCTGTGGAGCTCCTGGATCTGATGTTGTTGCTGCTGTGGAGCTCCTAATTTGATGTTACTGCTGCTGTGGAGCTCCTGGATCTGATGCTTCTACTGATGTGGAACTCTTGGATTACCACTTGGCAATGTTTGGTGCCTCCCTTAGAATTTCTTGATCCTATTGCTGGATGGTGTTGTGAGGATGTTGTAATGAATGGACAGAGGGAGTAGGAGTGTGTGTGGATGCAGGGATGATGGTAATGGATGAGGTGATTCTGTTAGAAAACACAATCTTCACCTGAATTGAAGCAATGAAGTGAAAAACAATAGAATTGATGGATGGATTCATGGTAAGGAGTGGAGGAGATGAATATATGTGGGGTGGGGTTCCCTTTGGATCTTCTCTTTACTCCCTGATTGTCTTTCTCACCCACCTGCAAAGAAAAATTATGTCCTTTTTCTTTTTTTTTCTTTTTATTATTATTATTATTTTTTGAAAAACACCTAGGCTGCCTCAGAGAGGTTTTCACCCTAGATATTTGCCCTAGGCGCCTCAAGGAAGGTTTTTCACCCAGGGAACTTCTTATTCCTCTTTTTTTTTTTTTCTACCCTACCCTACTTGAAAAACAAAATAACTTTTAATTATAGGAATACTTCCAATGGAGCCAAGTGCACATCAAGATGACAGACAAGATGATGTGGAGGTTTGAAATCTATGCCTTGACATGTACCTGGATTTCAAAGCCCAAATGATTTGACTTTGAAAGGATCAAGCATATTTGAGGAAGAGAGTGATGCTGCAACTTAGTGATTGTCTAGAACCATATTTCAATGTAGTTGTGATATCCCTAGTCCACTTGCTAATTTGGATCATCTTGGATGTCTCCTTATTTCATGACCTTCAAATATTCCTCTTTTTGCTGAGTGTTCTTTTGAACATATGGAGGATTTGATGGTAACCATGAGGGAGCTTTCTCAATCTCTGATTTTTTTGTCTGCTCTTCATCAAATGCAGCCCATGGTTCTTTGATCTTCTCTTTTGAATCTTCTTCTTCTATATGTTGTCCTTCAATGATATTAGGAAAATCTATTTTTTGCAATACTCTTCCTGAGCTATGGTGAATACCATTGACCTCAAGAGGATATGTTTGGAAGTGGTGTATCTCGACATTGTAAGTGGGCTGAGCTACTTCAATGTGTGGGTTTGGAAATGGTGGTACAGGTAGTTGAGTGGGAGTGTATATTTGAGATGGATGTGGATGGGGTTATGGTTGTGGTGGAGGTGAATAGTAAGGATAACATGGAGTTTGGTATGGAGGATATTGAGGAAAATACTGAGGATATTGAGGATGTTGTGGATGGCTCCCATAAGTTCCTTGCCAACCTTGTTGCCAAGATTGGTTTTGGGGTTGTGATGGCCAATGTTGCCAAGGAAAAGGTGTGTTCCAACTACTTGGAGGTGGATGTGCATAAGCCTGAAATTCTGAATTAGGCTCTTGCATCATATCAAGCTGAATAAGCTACCATGGTCCTCTTGGAGCTACATAACATTGCTGCATTGGCAATGGAATTGGTCCATTGTCCTCCTGGTGAACTTTCTTCAACCTTGGTAATGATGGACAATGTCTAACATCCTGTGATTCTGCAACACAAATATCAGCATTTTCTTTTCCTTCATCTTGCATTCTTAACATTTCTACTTGTTTTGTTAGATTGCTAAGAATTTTTTCTTTAAAATCATCAAACAAATTTACAAGTTTAGCTTGACTTACTGATCTTGATGTTGATTTACCTACTCTTGCTTTTCCTCTTGATATGTGTTTGCATGTTTCACATATTTCCTCAAATGATAATTGGTATACACCACCTTTACTCATGATATTAAGGAGATCAATCCATTCATCCCTAATTGTTCTAAGTAAGAGGGTTTTTAGTGTGTCAGATCCTAAACGATGTAGTTTTTCCCTCTTAACATTGTACATGAACCTCTCTATTAGATCCTCTAGACTCTCATCTTCTCTTTGATTCATTCTAAAGATTTCTTCTTTAAGATCATGATCTTTATATTTGTCTAGAAATATCTTTTGCATATCATTCCATGATCTTATTGAATTAGTCCCTAAACTCATGAACCATCTAAGAGCTCTATCCTTTAAAGTTGTTGGAAACAATCTCAGGTTTTGATTTTTTGATAGGTAACCATAAGATCTACAAATAATTTTAAATTCAAAGAGAAAGGTTTTCGGATCCTCTGTCCTTAGACGATGAAATTTTGGAAGAAAAGATGGAGGGATGTTCTTCATGTGCACACTACAATCAGTATCTTGAATGGGAAATCCAAGAGGATCTTCCTCATTGTCATCATCTCCATCCATTTCTTCTACATTCTTTTCCATTTTATTCTTCTACCTGCAAGAGTGAATGGTGATGTGGCTCTTACTGCACCACATGATCAAATGGGGGGTGGGTTGGTATTTGGAGAATTTTTTTGTTTTTGTTTTTATGATTGAAATTATACTTGCAAAATGGAAAGGAAAGAAGATAATGACAACTGGAAGAAAGGAAGAAACTAGATTACTTTTGCATAAATAAACTAATGGAAGAAAGTTGGAAACTAGAAAATAGAAGAAAGCAGTAATTACTTCTACTTAGACACCTCCTCGAAAACGATGCCAAAAAGTGATGAGCCTAGGTATTGCAACAATAATGTTGCAACTCCTAGGGCTACCAGCTTTACTTATCAACCCGAGGTTCATACAAACTTGGAGGTGACAGTGTTGTATGCACAAGTAAAAGTGAAGATATTGCATGTCGCCACTGCTCATTTGGCAAGAGACCCTAGGGGTTCCAAGTCAGACTTCTATAGGGTCAGAAGAAGCTTAACTCTTTGATGGAAGAAGAGAAAATCTATCCTAAGGGAGAACTACTTCTACTGCAGTATTGAATAAAACATCATGAAATGCTAAATCACGCCATAACCAAACTAACCAATTAAACAACTATGCTAAGCAGAATTGCTAAAACAGTCACTAACTGATCTGAAAATCACTCTTGAGTGACCTCAGTTAAACAAATATTGAATGAAGGTATTACAAACTAATGCACTGGTGTGTGTCAATGTAATTTTAGGCAACAGATCTATCAGATTGAAAAATACACAGACACTGGAAAATGGAAAACAGCAAGAGAAACACAGTAAGCAAATACAAGAACACAACAATTAATAAGGAGTTCACCCTATCCTCCAGGGCTACGTCTCTGGTCCAGCTTTCAGTGGTGGCCTTCTTTTATTGTGTCTTTAAGAAGAGAATTACAATGAGGAGCTCAATCTGAGTCTCCCGAAATAGAATTGCTTGGCAGGGTGGTTCTTGGATTTCCCAAGCCACTAGAGTGCACAGACTCTTTTCTTGTCCAAATCTTGACCTCTTTGGTCTTCAATGGGAGGAGCCCAATGTGGTGCTCAGTCCCAATAGATCCTCTTAGGGATTTCTTGAACCTCTCAAGCTCTCTATCTGCTCAATGCTGCCTTATGCTGCAGGTCAGCTCGGCCCTCTGTCTTTCTGCTTCTTTCTTTACTATCTCTTCTTTGCTCTCTCTCTCTCTCTGTCTTCATCTGGGTTTTTTTCCTTCTGTCCTCTGTTCTCTGTCTATTCATGGCTTAAAGCCAATCGATCTCATGACTGTTTGCTTCCTCTTCCTCCCTCATCGGATCACCTATTGCTGCTCGCTTAGAGTTCCATGTCTCAGCATCATCATCAATGGCTCACAGGGAGTGGCCACTTGTCCTCTTACGAATTGTGCCAACTCTTCCTCGTCGGTTCAATTTTTCGGTTACATTATGGAATGAGTCATCTGCCAACTCAACAGTCAAATCGGACATCAAACTTCTTTCTGTCGCAGCTAAATCCCCTATCAAATCTGGTTCCTCCATCGAGCGCGATCTCCGCTATCAGATCTGGAGCCCCCAGATCCTATGACATTCGCTCATTTCACGCGGTTTACTTGCTCGACCGTTAGCGCATGATGAGCGGTGGTTTTCTCTCTCATCTGCCTGCCATGCATCGGGCACTGAATGGAATCACTCGTTTTTCTCCAAATCCACTTACCACCCAAGGGTGCCCCCGATATACTATCGGTTTTGGAGCGCGGGACCCGCCTTTCGCCTTAGCACTTTCCCCACAATTTTCCCAGCTTCCATATGACCGAGCGCTTTGGGGCTTTCTCCTTCTCGAGGGGTTTTGCCCAGTGATGCGCGATTAGCACCAGAAACAGCCTCCTTTTCCCGATCTAGGCTTCCCAAGTGCCAGTTTTGCCTCCGGCGCGGTCTCCATGGGCCTCAGTCAGCGTGCTTTGACCGAGGTCCTCATCGTTCCTCGCTGGCTACAAACTGCCACTGTCAGAGGTCTTCCTGATCACTCTTTGTTCACAAATTCAAAGTCTGTCCTGTTTTGATACAGTCATGGCATCTTGATAATCTTCATGGATCCAATTCGGGTCACAACCTTCCCACTAAAAAAGCTTTTGGACCACCAAAAGTTGGTTTTCAAGCATCGACTAAGTGAGGGTATAGTTGTCTCACTCATCCAATCTCTATCCACTTCGCACTGCTCGGCTTTGAACCCTTGAGTCCAATTTTGAGGTACTCAACATCTCCTTTGCGTGTCGTCCTCACCTTCCTGTCCAAAACTGTGTCCTCCTGCAATTCATTAAGATATTCAAGTAGCAGGTCATCAACAGAAGGCAATTGACTCTGCTCTTCGGTATCCTCAATTAGTGAGGGTTCAAACAATCTCAAGCAATCTGCATTTACGACTGAGTAGATGCGCATGTAAGCTAGTAGATCAAGGCGAAAAGCATTTTCATCAATCCTCTCAAGTATTTTAAAAGGTTCATACCTGATAGGCTTTAGCTTTTTACCTTCACCTTGCATCTTGTCCTTGCTGATATACAGCCAGACTTGGTCACCAACTTGGAAACTATGCTCCATCTGATGCTTGTCATGCCTTGCCTTATATTTGGCTTGGCTCTTTTCCAGTTGTTCCTGTACTTCCTGATGGATCTCCTGGATTTGTTCAATGAACCTAGTTGGCCTGTCCACATCACTGTGTCCCTCAACTATGGTGTCTTTACCAAAGAAAAAATCCAAAGGAGACCTTGGTGTGAAACGAAAACATGTCTCAAAAGAAGATCTCTGTGTAGAAGAATGTTTTGCTCTGTTGTAAGCATGCTGCACATAACACAAATGTTCATCCCAAAGCTTAGGATGTTTGCTGCAATATCCTCTGAGTAACTGGATCACTGTCTTGTTAACTACTTCTGTCTGGCCATCAGTTTGTGGATGAAAAGTTGTGCTTTTCTTTAATTTGGTGTCCATCAGTTCCCACAGACTTGACCAAAACTTCCCCACAAATCGGGTGTCTCGACCAGATACAATGGAAGTGGGTAGTCCAAAATGAACCCATACATGTTCAAAGAACAGTTTTGTAGTTTGTTCCGCTGTAATCTATTTATTACAAGGTATCAAGATACACATTTTACTGAACCTATCCACAACAACATATAGATAATCATGACCTTTCCTATATTTAGGCATTCCTCCAACAAAATCCATGGAAACACTTTCCCAAGGGTGAGAAGGAACTGGTAATGGAGTGTACAAACCTAGTTTTCTATTGCTGGGCTTGCTTTTAGCACACATAGTGCACCCTCTTACATATCTAGAAACTATCTCGTTCATTTTTGGCCAATAACAAAATCTTTGTAGTTGTGCAACTGTTTTACTTACCCCAAAGTGACCTGATATCAGAGAAGTGTGTGCTTCTCTAATTATCTTTACTCTCTCAGTTTGTGGAATGCATAACTTCCCACAATGGTATAAGAGTCGGTCCTTTACATGATAATCCAATTCTTCTACTCGTTTGCCTTGACTTAAAGTTGCATATACATCTTTAAAGTCTATATCTTGAGCATATTGTTCAATGTAGCTTTCATGTAGCACAGAATTATGCTTAAGTATAGTAGATGCATTTATAATGGGTCTAGATAACATATCTGCAACTTTATTGTGTATGCCCTTTTTATATCTGATGACTAAATGAAACTGTTGTAGAAAACCCATCCATCTATAGTGTCTTGATTGTTGCAACTTAGTTTGGGAGTGTAGATATTGAAGTGGTTGATGATCAGTATGTATTACTGTCTCTTTGCCCATTAAGTAATGTTTCCACTTTTTCACACTCTGAACTAATGCATACAATTCTTTATCATATGTAGGATAGTTAACTACTACAGGGTTAAAAGTCTCAGAATGATAACATATGGGTTTACCGTGCTGTGTCAACACTGCTCCCATGGCATAGTCACTGGCATCTGTTTGGATCTCAAATGGTCTTTGAAGATCAGGCAGTGCTAGTACAGGTGTTGTACTAATCTTTTCTTTCAAGGTGTCGAAGACTTTCTGATGTTTGCCTCCCCACTGAAACACCTTGTTCAATCCGGTTAAAGCATGTAAGGGAGCTGCAATTAAGGAAAAGTTAGAAATGAACTTCCTCCAATATTTTGCTGCTCCTAGGAAGCTTCTCACTTCTGTAGCAGACTTGGGTTTAGGCCAGTTTACAATGACTGCCACCTTAGAGGGATCTATCTTCAATTCACCACCCCCTACTATATGACCCAAATAATTCAGATATGTTTTGCCAAATTCACATTTTGAGAGTTTAACATGAAATTTTTCTCTTTTCAAAACGTCTAATGTCTGCTTAACATGCTTTAAGTGTTCTTCCCATGTTTTACTAAAAATCAGAATGTCATCCAGATACACAATAACAAAATCATCAAGAAAAGGTCTAAGTACATCATTCATTAATCTCATGAAAGTAGCAGGAGCATTAGTTAAGCCAAAAGGCATAACCAACCACTCATACAATCCCTGCTTTGTTTTGAAAGCATTCTTCCATGCATCTTGTTCTGCAACTCTAACTTGATGGTATCCACTGTGCAAGTCTAGCTTGGAGAAATAAACAGCTTCCTTCAATTGATCTAAAAGATCATCTATGCGAGGAAGGGGATAACGATTCTTTATTGTTATCTTATTGAGTGCTCGATCAATGCACATTCTCCATGAGCCATCTTTCTTTCTCACCAAAATGATTAGTGACCCACATGGCGATGTGCTAGGCCTGATGAACCCTTTCTGGAGCAACTCCTGCACCTGCTTCTTGATTTCAGCATTCTCTAAAGCAGACAACCTGTACATTCCAATGTTAGGAAAAGGAGCATCTTGTTGCAAAATAATATCATGTACTATTTCCTTTTTGGGTGGCAGACCTTTAGGTTCTTGAAACAAGATATCATACTCTGAAACAACCTTTTCTAAATCAACTTGTTGTTTAGCATTATAGCCCTCAAATACATTGGTTTTATCGGGTTTCTTTTCCTTTACAACCATTAGTAAGAATTGTTTGCATGAATTTATCATTCGTTTGTATAATTATTCTTGAGCTTATGAGCTCTTACAAAGTATTCAATTCCATCTTTAACAAGTAGATACTTGTTCTCAGCTCTATACAAAATAGCTTTTCTATCATACAAGTAAGGGCTTCCTAAAACAATTCCACATATATCCAAAGGAATTATGTCTAACTCAACCTCATCTACAAATGTTGACCCAAAAGAAAACTTGAGTTTGCACTGTCTAGTCATTTGTAGTTGTGCTTTATCATTCAACCATCCTAATGGGTATGGTTTCTTGTGAGGTGTAGTTTCTAATCCCAATTTCTTTACAATTGCTTCAGAAATTAAATTTACTTGTGAGCCACTATCAAACAAAGTATCAATCTTTTGATGTTTGGAAATAACTCGAATATGGAAAAGCTCATGTATTTTTCTCTCATTTTCTTCATTAGTAATAGATTGTGCAAAATTACTAGTAGATGCTTCAGAATTCTTACCTTTTATACCTATGGCTGCAATGGTTGTTTCATCTCCCAAGTCTGACCCCAAATCTTTCTGAATAACTGCAGCAGTATTCTTCTTCTTGCCCTTGAACTTCTTAGGTCTCAGCTCTGGATGCAGAATCCAACAATGCTCATCATCATGCCCATCCTTTTTATAGTGAGTGCATGAAGCTTTGTTTTTCTGTGCAGTTTTAGCCTTCCTTGCTTTCCATTTCTGCTTTCTTTTCTCCTTGTTCTTGTTTGCAGTGGGTTGGGATGGTCTCCCAACTTCTGGATTTCCATTCTTTCCTCTAGCTTCTAGATGAGTAACTTGTACAAATACCTCATCTATACTAGTGGGATTAAACATGAGGATGGTATGCCTCATGTAGCTGTGTAGACCACCAATGTACTTCAACAGAGTCTTTGGTGAGTCTAATGAGATTCCTAGAATCAATGCTCTCTTTCTAAACTCTTGAGTGAGCCCTTGCACTCTTTGCCCTTTCAACTGCTGAAGAGTTTTCGAACTCATCATGGCTTGTTACATGTAGGCCAATGGATAGAACTGTTTTTTGATTGCAGAAACGAATTCACTCCAGACAGAGATGGTCTTACCATGTCTTTTAATGTCAGCTTAGGTTCTGCCTTCCCACCAAACCTAGGCAGTGCCTCCAAGGCATAGGCTTGCCAGCTGAATCTTGCTCTTGTCTGCATCGATGTTCTGTACTCTACAATAAACATCAATTTGTCTAATCCAATTGTCCAACTTTCTGCATTTAACTCTCCATCATATATAGGTGGATCAAATTTAACATCTAGTTTGATCAAAGATGCTTTCTTTTTAGGGCTATCAGGAGGTGTGAGAAAGCTTTCCTCTTTCCCCTTTCCTTTTGAGTGGTCATGGAAGTGAGACTCATCTTCTCCTTTGTCTTGTTTAGAGCCTAATGAATCTTCATCCTTATGTTTTCTAAAGTCCCTATAAATTTCTTCTACCATGGACTTTATGGCTAGGAAACTTTCTATGAATTGAGGGTCTGGCCCCATTGAACCTTCCTCTGACATTGTCTTCCGAGGATAGACTCTCCCAATTTCAGGATTAGTTTCAACCAACTCTCCTTCTCCTAATTTGAGCTTTGATCTAGTTAGCATTCAACAGCTATACCAACACAAGCTTGTCTAACCTTAACAGCATAAAGCTCTGATACCACTTGATCTGAAAATCACTCTTGAGTGACCTCAGTTAAACAATTATTGAATGAAGGTATTACAGACTCATGCGCTAGTGTGTGTCTATGTTATTTTAGGCAACGGATCGATCAAATTGAAAAATACACAGACACTGGAAAATGGAAAACAGCAAGAGAAACACAGTAAGCAAATACAAGAACACAACAATTAATAAGGAGTTCACCCTATCCTCCAGGACCATGTCTCTGGTCCAGCTTTCAGTGGTGGCCTTCTTTTATTGTGTCTTTAAGTAAATAATTACAATGAGGAGCTCAATCTGAGTCTCCTGAAACAAAATTGCTTGGCAGGGTGGTTCTTGGATTTCCCAAGCCACTAGAGTGCACAGACTCTTTTCCTGTCCAAGTCTTGACCTCTCTGGGCTTCAATGGGAGGAGCCCAATGTGGTGCTCAGTCCACGACAGATCCTCTTAGGGATTGCTTGAACCTCTCAAGCTCTCTGTCTGCTTGATTTTGCCTTCTGCTGCAGGTCAGCTCGACCCTCTGTCTTTCTGCTTCTTGCTTTACTGTCTCTTCTTTGCTCTTTCTCTCTCTGTCTTCGTTTGGGTTTTTTTTTCCTCTGTCCTTTATTCTTTGTCTGTGCATGGCTTAAATCCAATCAATCTCATGATTGTTCACTTCCTCTTCCTCCCTCATCGGATCGCCTGCTGCTGCTCGCTTGGAGTTCCTTGTCTCAGCATCATCATCAACGGCTCACAGGGAGTGACCACTTGTCCTCTTACGAACTGCGCCAGCTCTTCCTCGTCGGTTCGGTTTTTTGATTACATTGTGGAATGAGTCATCCGCCAAATCAGCGGTCAAATCAGACATCAAACTTCTTTCTGTCGCAGCTAAATCCCCTGTCAAATCTGGTTCCTCCATCGGGCGTGATCTCCGCCGTCAGATCTGGAGCCCCCAGATCCTACGACATTTGCTCATTTCGCGCGATTGACTTGCTCGAACGTTAGCACGCAATGAGTGGTGGTTTTCTCTCTCATCCGCCTACCATGCATCGGGCGCTGAATGGAATCGCTCATTTTTCTCCAAATCCGCTTACCGCACAATGGTGCCCCCAGATCCTACGACATTTGCTCATTTCGTGCTATTGACTTGCTCGATCGTTAGCGCGCAATGAGCGGTGGTTTTCTCTCTCATCCGCTTGCCATGCATCGGGCGCTGAATGGAATCGCTCGTTTTTCTCCAAATCCACTTACCGCCCAAGGGTTCCCCCGATATACTGCCAATTTTGGAGCGCTGGACCCGCCTTTCGCCTTAGCACTTTCCCCATGGTTTTCCCGACTTCCATACGATCAAGCGCTTTGGGGCTTTTTCCTTCTCGAGGGCTAATTGCACATCAAAAATGACCTCCTTTTCCTGATCTGGGTTTCCCAAGTGCCAGTTTTTCCTCCTATGCAGTCTCCATGGGCCTCGGTCAACACGCTTTGACTGAGGTCCTCGTCGTTCCTCGCTAGCTGCAAACTGCCACTATCAGAGGTCTTCCTGAACGCTCTTTGTTCACAAATTCAAAGTCTATCATGTTTTGATGTAGTCATGGCATCTTGATAATCTTCATGGATCCAATTCGGATCACTAACCTAAGGCTAATTATCTAAAGTTGCAGAAGTAAAGAGCATCAAAACTAGACTAAGGTGTAAGAAAAGAACTAAAATAACTCGGCTTTCAAGCGGAAGAGTAGTCAGAGGATGAAATTAGTGAAAGGAGGACGTGAGGGAGCAACAGTGTATAAGAACTGTTGGATCAATCGGGTGAAAGGCAAATGAACATAGGAGATTGGATTGCAGGAGGTTACGTAGATAGATGGGCGAACAGGGTTAACTAATAGGATGAACGGTGGAGCTCTTACCATGAAGGCTTAAGTGAATGGATGAACAAACAAGGGAACAAAGTAGATGAATGGTGGAGATCATGTCGCGAGGGATTAGGTGAGTGGATGGACGAATGAGGTTAACAGGAGATGAATGGCCGAGATCTAATCGCGTGGGTGAAGTCAAGAGATGGACGGACGAGGCTAACAGGAGCATTGAACTGCTGAGATCTTATCGCGCTGGTGAAGTCAAGAGATGGACAGTGGAGATCATATCGCGGGAAAAAGAAACGTGTGGAAATGAGGGAGCGGGTTTCTAAGGCGGTAAGTAGTTTCTCGCACGCCCTTCAGGTTGTAAGCAGTATTTTGAAATTTCACGCAATTTAGCCTTATTGCGCGACACGTAGCATGAGAAAACCACTTTTCTCATGTGCTCTCAAGCGGATAATGTTCATGCACTAATCCGCGTGAGATTGCGCGATAGCCGTTGGATCAGGCGGGGTTGATTAATGGTGGATATCGTCCAAGCAAGTTGGTGATCGGGTGAAGCGACATCTGTCAGATCAGGCAAGGCAGATTGACTATGGGGACTTAAAGTGCATAAGTGATCAGGTGACGCGCTAGCTGTCGGATCAAGGGACAGATCAACGGTGGAGATTAAAACTCATAAAGTGATTGGGTGACGCGATAACCGTCGGATCAAGGGACAGATAGATGGTGCAAATTAAAGCTCATAAAGTGAGTGGAAGACTCCATGCGAGGTAGCAGTTGGAGAAAATAGTGAATCGGACGATGATTGTGAAGTTTTGTTGGTGATCGGACGGCGAGGAAGTGATGCATGAGGAGCGTGCTGGAGTCCGTTTCAAATGAAAATGACAGATAAAACCAATGCGGGTGAACAAATAACTGTATTAAACATCGAACTTCATAGCCCGTGCGAGAACCAAAAACCTGTGTTTTTGGGGCTGCTGAATGGTCCCTTCCTCAAGTCATGGTCCCAAGGGGAGGAGATGAGGTCGAGACACCTACGCACAACCTGATAGTGATCTTTTTCCTCTAACTAACATGTGAACTGAAAGAAGGCATAAATGAAAGTAAACTACAGCACAACCGATCTACTCTACGCTACCATAATGAAAATTTAGCTACCTAATAAAATAACCAGAAAAACCATGAATCCTACTTAAGCAAATAAACAGAACTAGAAAGCTACTAAGCAAATAAACAATGAAAACCAGGAAACTATGCTAGCATACATGTACAGTAAAGAGGAACTGTGGCTGCTTGGGTCGAGCCCTAACCCAAGAGCTTCAGCCCTCGAAGTTACTTCAGAGATGGCTTAAACAGAACTCATTCTTATTAGAAAAACCATGGATTACAGAGCAAACTGTCACAAGTCTTTACAGCTCAGAAATAAAACAGAGTTTTACAATAGAAGTATGAATACTACTGAGGTCCTAAGCCTCTCTATTTCTACATTTGAAGTCTCTAATGACTTCCTTCTCATTAGGGAGGCTTGGCCTCTAACTCAAGAAAAACTGATTTCTGTCCTTTTCACTTGCTTGGCTGTCTTCTAGTCTTCAAAGTGATGGTTGTTTGCACTCTGAGCTGGTGGAGGAATATTCTAATGGAGGGGTAGTAAATGAGGAGGATTTACCTCCTATAATTACTCTCCCTTGTCCCATTCTAGTTTTACCAAGTTCTTTGCCATAGCTCCTTGATTTTATCCTTTATACCTGCATTTTCCTTGCTTTTATCCTTTATTCTTGCATTTCATGCACATTAGACCACAAAGCAACATATCCAACTCTAACTCATTTCATAAAGAAAATATAATCAAAAGTATGCAATAAGTTGTGAGAATAGTTGGTTTGACTAAGCTAGGAGGTCAATTAAGGCCAATTAAGGCCCATATAATTACTCAATGATGAGGCTCATCACTCGTTTTTATCGTCATTTGGTGTGGGTTTGTTCATTGTTGATACCACATCATTTAATTGTTGCCTTCAGTTGTGGTCGTCATTGTTTTTTCTTTATGGCAATTCCTCTGCAAATTTTGTCATGTTGTCCAACCTCCTTTCTCTGTGGTTCATGGGCTTATTGCTTGGCATGTTCCTATAGTTGTGGGTGTGTTGTTTTCGCTGCATTCAGAACTAGGTTTGTGGTTCTGTTTACGGGCTTGTCAATTTTCCTCCACTATGAGGTTTTTTTGTACCACATGGTTTATGTTTGCAGGTCTCTAGTCCATGTTTGTCAATTTCTGGATTGTTCTAAGTCTGTTTGTATTTGGAGGTTTTGGCCCTATAGTTTCTGCTTAGAAGGGTTTTCTCTTCCAAACCCTAGGGTGTGTTTTTCTTGTGCAGACCCTAGAGTTTATATGTTTTTCTAAAATGTGTAGCAAATTTCCATCTGGAATGGTCTTCATGGTGGCCCTTTTGGGTTTTTTTCAAATGGTGATAGCTAATTTCTCAGTCTATATCTCACTGGAATGTGTTTTTGTGTATGCAAAATGTAATTTTATTTCTTCTATGATGAATAAAATCACGTGTCTTTTTCTTTGAAAAAAAATTATTGAACAAATTTGGAAAAATAAAATAAAATTTACATATTAAAAAAAATTAAACAATTAAAACAAGATTTCAAAAATATAAAAATATAAAAATTAAAACATTATTAAAAATTAAAAAACAAAATTAAAATTAAATAAAAAATTAACATACAAATAAAGAAGCATGACTTTGTCATCGATCGGGGTGTGTGCTGACAGATCAAATCCTTTGAGATCAAAGCCATGTGTAACCTTAAGGAGGATAAGACTAGCAGGCGGCAAAGCCACCGCCCTCACACGTATGGTAAGGATATCAAGGTGGCAGCGCGCATGCATGAAATGAATGTTGATAGAACTAGCCCGTGTGACACTTTATTGTTGTGGTTAAGGGTCTGCCTTTGCTCATTCTCGGGTGTTGGTTTACTGGTTATTGTCTTTGATATTGGTTTCATGGTCTTGGGTTGCTCGAGGTTGCTCCAAATGGAAGCCACGCAATTAGGCTACTCATGTGCAGCTAAATCCCTTTGTGTCATGTCCTCATACCTCAGGTACGTTATTTCTTTCCGTTCTTTTCATCGCATGATCTCAGCATCCTTCATGCATGTGTCAATTCGAAAAGGAAGGTTTCACAATATGGGGGTTGCAAGTCAGTGGACTATCTGTCATGAATTATGGAAAGATCTTGAAGGATTGTGTTATGAACTACTTACATTCCATCTTGTTGTCTTTGTTCTCTTTGGAATTTTACTCTCCCGCATGGGAATGTATGGTCTTTCTGGAGCTTGGAGTTCTCAATATGCTACATGTTTGGTTATTTGTATTCACCATATCCTTCATTTGATGTTTATGAAAGTGTGGATGAAACAGGGTCTTATGCATCTGGTTCTTTGCATTATATCCCTGTGTTTAGTCTTAAACAGGCTTAGGGAGCCCGGGTCTGTTGTTCCTTTCCTTGGGAAACAGGCCCATCTTATTTTATTTTCAGTGGTTTGATTAAGGCCTAATGTTCAGTGTTCGATGTTGTTATTCCATATTCACCTTCCAGGGCTTTACCATTTGTGTAATGACTGGGACCTAAGATTGCCTAGTAGCTTCACACTCAGAGTCTCGATTATCCGTTTCAAGTGTCTTTACCCCACCATTAGTTTACAGACAGGTTTCATGGGTTGCCCCACCTCAGGTTTTGGTTCTCTTTCAAGAGGTGGATGAGTCTAGTGCAAAAAGAATATGGGACGAAGCAATGTCAACAGTCTAGCCCAGCCCCGTCAGCTGAGGGGTCGGGTTCGCAAATCTACAACTCGGATAATCCAGGATGTCGCCCATGCTTAGCAAAAAGGAACCCCTTCTCATATTCGACAGTTGATTTTGAATTGGGAATCAGAGCTTAACCAGCAGGAGGAAAAAAAGATTCACTTGGAGGATTGGAGAGACCTTATACTAGACCCTGGCCACTCTAGAGGTTGAACCTCTCAATATAACCAGTTTGTCCACTTGTATCAGTTAATGAAGAAAATTATAGCCAAAGCCATCATGAACTCTCTAGCTGGCCCTTCTATATCTGACCCTGGTTTCTGAATCTTCAGAAGGAATTTTATCTGATTCAATTCCAACTTCAGCAACAGAATATCCGCCTCAGCATCATTGAGAAACACATTTTCTCTTCCCCAGACTGAGTTGTTGGGTTCAAGTGCAAAAGATCTAGCCCCTGTGGATTCCTCTAATGAATAACATTTTGCTTGGTTTAGTTTGATTTTAAATTTTGTTTAACTATATATGGTAAAGTTGTTAGTTAGATGATTATGTTTCAGTTACTTAGATCATAGAAGTATACAAGACATTCAGACATATAAGGCTATGTTAGACAGGCTTAAACTTTTATGTTTTTGGAAGGCATACAATATTGTTTGGTGGCCGACAGATTTGGTTTCCCTATGGGCGGGTTAGGGCCACTGAACCCCTTGATTCCTAGTTGTAACCTGCTTTTTGAAGAAGATGAATGAAAAGGTCTTGCCAAGCTTACAAACAAAACAAAAAACATGATTTTAAAATTAAAACCAAAAAAATTGAAAAAAATATTACACAAATTGAGTGTGTATTAAAAAAACATATTAAATATAAAATTAATAAAAAAAAATAAATAGATTATAATTATAAAATTTATTTTAAAAAATGAAGGGTGGGGAATCGACTCCGCCCTCATCTCTCACCTTCAGTGGACAAAGTTGAGGGTGGTGTTGATTCCAAGAATTGACAACCTACCTGGATGGGGCCAAAGGGTCGTCAGCGGGGTCATTGGAGCAGCAAGCCTCGAATTGACACCCCACCTAGCCGAGGCCAAAGGACTACCAACAAGGCAGTTAGAGTAGTCGATGGCCCACTCAATCATGACCAAAGGGCTACTGGAAGGGAAACTGGAGCAACTGATGACCCACCCAACCGAGGCCAAAGGGCAGCTGGAATGGTTGATGGCCCACCCGATCAAGGCCAAAGGGCCACCAATAGGGCAGATGGACCGTAGACCGCTCTAGTTTCCATATTGGTGGCCCTTTGGCCCTGGCCAGGTGAGGCTTCGATTCTTGGAATCGACACCCAGCCGGGGTCGGGCCAAATGGCCACCAGTAAGATAGCTGGAGCGGTGGGTGAACCGCTCCAGTCGCCTTGTCAACGACCCTTTAGCCTGAACTAGGCGAGGGGTCCATTCTCGGAATTGACCCTGCCCTCAGCTCTATGTGCTAAGGGTGAGGTTGAGAGTGGGGTTGATTCTCATAATCAAACCACTGCCACTAATTCTTTTTTTTACAATATTATATACAATTATAATTTTTTCAATTACTTATAATATTTTTATTTTTGTTTTATTTTTTATCTTTAATTTTATTTTTTTAATTATTTAATTAATTTTTTTAAATTGTGTGTGTTTGTGTGTTTTTTTGCCTATTAAAATATGTTTCTTGAATTTTTTTAAATTCATTTCATATTTTGTATTTTAGCGAGATAATTTTTTATTTATTTATTTGTTTCTTTATTTATTTCTTTTTTATATTTGTTTCTTGCTTGTTTAATTTTTTTCACTTTTTTTATGTTTGAATTTCTCCTTTTCATGGGTTTTTTTTGGTTTTTTTTTAATGCTTGACTTTTTTTAGGGTTTTTTTTAGGTTTTTAAATTATTATTTTTTCATGTTTTAATTTATTTGTTTAACTTTATATTTTTTTTTCTATTTTAATTTTAATTTTTAAATTTTTGTTTTGTTTTGTTTTTTCATTTTTCATTTATTTATCTTTTTTTGCAAGGGCTATGATGATGCTTGACTAGCGACGTGACCCCACTATGTGTCAATTTGATGGTTGTTTTTTAAGTTTTCATTGCAATAGGTCAAGTTTGCCCACACTGTGTGTCAATTTGATGGTTAATTTTTAAGTTTTTGATGCAATGTGTCAAGTTGTGTTAGGCTAAGATTTTAAAAGAGCTATACATTTAACATTTAAAAAAATAAAATTACTCTTAATATAATGACTATTTGATTTAGGTATTAATTTTTAAGGTTATTTTTAGACATGATATTTGGTCTATATTGCCATGATTTTTTTTGTGTAAGGTTCACCATTTTATTATCGAAATAGAGCATTACAAGTGACACTACTTTGTGCTACTGGCCTACCAGTTGGGAAACTAGTCCAGTAGCGCAGCTGGAGAAGCTTAAGGTGACATAGGCATTGCTTGACCAATTCAACAAATAAAAATAAAGCATTGCCAAAATTCACAAGGAGTTTCGATAGCCCGTAAACATAGAGACTTTCTACAAAGTTATGCAAACTAAAAAAGAAACCTTCCACATACCACTATGAAAAAAGAAACCATCTATAAATATTACAAACTTAAAGACTCATTGCATTGTAACCTAGACTGGCAATTAATCACGCTGAGTATCTTCTTCGACGAACTATAGGCAACATAGAGCCACAAACCTTGAGTTGCATACTCTTGCCAATCAGAGTTATTGAGCCACATCGAGAAGCTTTGCTAACTAACCACAAGCACCAGTAACCCTTGAGCCATGAACTATGGATTCTTGCTTGATTAAGTCCTTAAGCCAGTGCCCATCGACCTAAGCCTTTGTCCTCCTAATGGAGCATGTTGCCACTCTAGTGTACATGACCAACAGGGAGAAACAAGGCAACGATTGGGAGAAACAAGTCATTGGAAGGACCACTAAAAAGGAAGCAGGGGTTCATTGACACTCAGGATCCACGTTGACCAACATATGAAAGTTGTCTACCGTAAGCCTTTAATCCCAGCGATACCTTCAACTATTAAAATAGAGCCTAGATCCAAACTATGGGAGAATACCCATTGAAAACTTGCACTAGAGCAAGGTTAGAGCTTGAAGCTCAATCAATCAGAGTAACTTATGGATTGAGAGAAAGCAGAGAACCCTACAAGAGAGCTGAAACATAAAAGTAAGCCTTGTGGCCAACTGAAACCCCAAAGCCACCATGAAAACATAGGAAGAGGAAGAGTGCCCATCAAGAGATGAATGAATACACAAACTCTCCAACTCTAAGAGAACTAGTAAAGGTTGATAGTCAGACTAGCCAAGGAATTCATGGAAACTATAAGAACTATAGGCATCGCAACCAAGAGTAGGCATTGCTGACAGTGATGATAGGAACCCAGTACTTCTCACCAAGAACAAAGATGCGCCTAAATAAGGGCGCCACTGAGCCCTGACGCCACCTCCTACCATGATCAAGATGAGCCTCTCAAGGTAATGATTAGAAGAAATAATGAAGCAAAAATCCAAGCGAGGGATAACATACAACAACTAGGAGCATGTTAATGATGCCATCATGCAAGAATTTAACAAGGTGTACCAAATTGCAAAAGAGAGTGATTGATGGGCCAGGTGGCCTCTTGCTCCATTTTTCCTCATCATGGCACCGACAGGCGATAGGATCTGTCACCCACCGTGGGGGGTCTATAATGTCGTGATTCAAATATGTTGAAAAGTTAAAAAAAAATATACTCATGATAATTGGTTTTAATTCCATGTCTAAAAAATGTAGAAATTTTAAGGTTTTCAGGATATTTTGTGATTTTCTTAAACACCTCAACAAAATCACACTATTCCAAAATCTCTCAACATCATATTGTTAACTGTGAAAACCTACATGCTAAAATTTTTAGGTTTTTCGGAATCGTGATATTTTATCTTTAACGCGATGGTTGAAAAATATCAAAATTTTAAGGTTTTTCACAGTCATGATATTTATCTTTAACACCATGGTTGAAAACTGTTGGAATTTTTAGGTTTTTTTGAGTCACAATGTTTTATATTTAACACTATCGTTAAAAACTATTGTAATTTTAAGGTTTTTTGGATTCATGATATTTTAATTTTAATGTCATTGTTAAAAAGTGTTGGAATTTTAACAACAACAACAAAAAGTGTTGATGCAACATCAACACTTTTCAATTTAGGGGTGTTTTTTCATTTTTATTGCAAAAAAGAAAAAAAAAAATTATGCCATTGTTAAAATAAATGGAATTTCAACACCACCCCCCCCCCCCCCCCAAAAAAAAAAAAAAATATTGATGCAACATCAACATTTTTCGTTTTCAATGTGTTTTTTCATGTTTTTTGTGCCAAAAAGAAATGGTTTTTACTGCCATTGCTTAAACAATGTGGAAATTTTACCTTGAATTTTATATATATATATATATATATATATAAAGTGTTGGTGCAGCATTAACACTTTTCATTTTCAAGGTGTTTTTCCATGTTTTTTGGGCTATATTTCTCATTTTGAGGTTACGATTCTCATTAAGTTGGTAACTTTGTTATATGCTAGGATATCCATTGAAGTTGACCATATGAAATGGATCCCTAAAGTAATCCTTTTGTTGGACATAATCCTTCAAGATTTTTGACCATGTAAATAATAAAATTGTAAATATTCAAGAAGATGAAGATTAATTAACTCTCAGATAGCAAACCGACGAGTCAAACAAGTTATATAAATTTGACTAAGATATAATGGAAAATAAATCACGTGGGAGTTACCCATGACATGATATGAAAGCAAGTCAAACTTCTTTCCCACTCAGAAATGTCCACAACCTGTGGCCCATCAATTATACCATTATAATGTATCAACTCTACCTATCATGTAGAAATAGCCCCTTGTCAAATCTATTGTAGCATGTAGTTTTAAGTCTATAACTATGTTTCCTTTCCTCTTATCCCATTTACTCTATAGTTTGTGTACTCTCTCTCATCATTGTAGTTCTGAGAAGATGGCACTCGAAACCCTAGGCTTAATCTCCTTAGTATTCATATGCTAGTTCGATTTGCTAGTATGTTCAAGGGTTGAATTCACTAGTCTGCACATTCAAACCTTAGTCGTTACTCTATCCCTCATAATGTATTTTTTTATTTATTCGTATCCCACCTCAATCATGTAGGTAAACCCTCTATCCCTCCTCATGAATATGTAGTGATGAGTTAACACAAAAATGAATCCCTCGCTAGAAGCATGTTTGCATATGGTATCAATGGATGGAAGCTTCAATTCCATGATGACTATTAGGAGCTAGGTGTATCTGAGGCCAAGGCTTTGAAATCAATTCTCCAATGTAGAACAAAACTTGGCTTGTGAGGTAGGAACAATATATGTTATTTGAGGCTTATGTTTGGAAGGGATGTATGTGGGTATTCTAGAAGAGATTTGGGTTGTCAAGAGTGGCATTTTGAATTTTTTGATACAAACTTTATTGTGTGGATTTGATATTTCCATTAGATTATAAAGTTTAGGATAAGATTGTTGTTGGCTCATTTTTTCATGTGCGATGCAGTTTCTACCATTGGATTGATAATTAATGTTGAGTGTTCTAAGAAGCACACAATACACACATCTTGGAATGTTTAGGCCACCATCCATTACCTTAGCTATTATATTTTTGTCTCTTGGTATGCAATGCATGCCCATTGATTATCAAAGTGTTAACAATAGTTTCAAGATCCTTGCTATCTGTAAAATTGTATTAGATTTTTTTACCTAAGATTATTGTTGCAGAGATTTTGTTCTATTTGAAGATGCATTCCCCCATCTTCATTGTTGATGTAGTGATCACTATCAAAGAGAACTACTAAGAATGGTCCAAAATTAATAGGCACACCCTCATCTTTAATGACTTGTGAAAAGGCATCTGCGAAGGAGAGGATGGAAATGCACCTACAAAGTCCACATCAAATAAGGAGCTAGTTGTTTGGGAGAACAAGGATAACAAATATTATGCCTTGATTGTTGCGCCTGTAACTAAAGAGGTGATCCATCATATAGTTTCCATAACCAATTATTATGGTGCATTAAATAAGTTAAAATAACTATATGACTTGCACTTAAAATTGGAGCTTGTTAAGTTAATGGTCAAAATCTTCAGCCTTGAGTTGAGAGATGATGATCCCTTAGCTCTAGCCTCTAGAATTAGAGCCATCATGCATAATGTAAATTCCACTTTAGTGAAGATATGCATTCCTCTTACAACCTTCATCAAGGCCCTCTACCCTACATACTATTACTTATATATTGTTTCCCTGCAAGCTTATGACTAACTCAAATCCTTTAATTTTGACTCTCTGATGGAGAAAATTGTAGAACAAGAGAAAAATTTAAATAGGAGGAAGATAGAAACTTAGCCCCCTCAAGAAATAGTGCTCCTTTCCCAAAAAAGGAAGAATAAATAGTCACATTATTCTCCCAAAGGAAGTGTCAACAGAAGAGGATGTGGAAGAAATAATTTCAAAGGCATGAGGGTAAACACCATCAAGGAGAAAGATCCAATATTCACTGCATTCATTGTGACAAATATGGACATGATATATCAACATGAAAAATCTCCTATCGGAGAATAAAAAACAATATAAACCATAAAAATATAGAGGTCAAAAACAAAATCCAACTAAAGGTAAGTCACATAAATTAGCTTATTGTATTGCTTCATGATAACAATATTGGAGTAACTAAAGAATTATTTCACACTTCATTTACTTATTAGAGATATGTGTGGTTGCTTGATACAGGTGCAACATGCCACATGAGATTCTAGAGAGACTACTTTGAAGACTTCAATGACAATGTAAATGGAACAATGTATTTTCTAGATAAATCAAGCCTTAAGCCCTCAAGACTTGGCACCATCAAACTTAAACTACCTGAATTTCTTGATTTTCTTCTACATGGTGTACTCTACCTACTAAAGTTCTAAATAAATCTATTGTTCCTTATTCATGTTTGCCATTGAGACCACCCTATTCATGTCTTTGATGGCAAAGTCGAACTAAGGAAAGCAACATGGTTGTCATGATTGGAGTGGAGGATGAAAGATTATTGAAGTTGAAAGGGACATCTACTTATACACAAAATGCTAAATAAATATCTCATTATGAAGAAGGTATGTTTCCATCTAGTCTTATATGGAATGCTATATTTAGACATATTAATTATGACAACCTTCATTTATTAAAAAAAATTGGTGTTTCTGGTTTTTTTTACTGTTCCTAGAAAATTGAAGCGTTGTGATGGTTGTATCATTGTAAAGCATAGCAAACAACACTTTCATGATTCTACTTCCAGAGAACGTATAAAAATTGGACTAATACATTTTTATTTGTATGGGCTTATGCATGCTCCTTCTATTAATGGCAATAAATATATGATGACTTTTATTGATGATTACAATAGAATGTGTTAGGCGTACTTGTTGAAAAGTAAATCTCAAGCTTTTGAAACTTTTAGAAAATTTAATGTATGGATTGAAAATGAAGCACAATAACATATTGGTTGTCCTCATACTAATAACACATGAGAATATACCTCTAATGAATTTGAAAAATATCTTCACCAACATGGGATTCAACATAATCCTCAACAAAATGGTGTAGCTAAAAGAATGAACGGGACTATCTTGAATATGGTATGCTCCACGATGTTTTTCAAAATTATAGAGTTAATGTTTTGGCTGATGCAATTCTATGTATATCATATGTGAAAAATAGATGTCCTTCTAAAATGTGGTACGGTCACATTCCTTTAGTAAGGCATATCAAGATGCTTGGTTCCACCTGCTATGCCTTAATTCCCAAGAAACAAGAAAGCAATATTGATGAAAGGAGTCAGAAGTGCATCCTCTTGGGGTATTCAAATACTACCAAGGCATATCATATTTATGATGAGGTAAACAAAAAAATTATTTTTTCTAAAGATGTAATTTTTTTTAAATATTCCAAGACTGACAACATCGTTGAGCGACAACTTTATCATCAAGATAAATTGGTTCATGCAAAGACATATTATGAATTTTCTAATGAGATCCCACATCTTGATGAGTATATTCCTATCTTGGACCAATCTATGGAATCTCCTTCTTACGCACTACATCCCCCTCATGAAGTTTCTAACACTTCATTAGATTAAGAAGACCCTATGAGTGATCTAATTGAGAGGACAAGAAGGCTAAATGTTGATACAATCTCATCTCAATTAATGAAGAAACTCATATCATCTCAAAAAGGTCCCCCAAAATGGCTCACCAAAACATTTGAAAGTGTTCATCTAGATGAGGTTTAAAAGAGAGAAACAAGAGGTTCCACTAAAAAAGATGGAGGTTATGTAGATAATTATGATTTTATTGATGTAAATGATATGGATGTTTCATACAATTTTGAGTTGAATTTATCTACTAAGTTTGAACCAACTTCCTTAAATGAAGTTACTTCTCATGATGAATGGAAAGAAGCAATGTAAAAGGAGCATGATGATCTCATATAGAATGGAACATGGAAGCCTAGGATAAAAAATAATGGAACATGGAATTTAATGGACCCTTCGTTGAGAAACAAACCAATTGGTTGCAAGCATATTTACAAGGAAGTACAAATTAGATGGCTCACTTGACAAACATAAAGCAATGATCGTGGAAAAAGGATTTGCATAGAAAGAAAGTGTTGATTATGAAGAGACTTTTTCACCCACAGCAAAAGGGGCCGCCATCTAGACTTTCTTTGCATTAGCAACTTAGAATGGATGGAAATTTCATCAAATGGAGTTGAAAACTACTTTCTTGAGTGGAGACTTGAAACATAATGTCTTCATGGCTCAACCATAATGTTTTGTTGTGAAGGGAAAAGAAGAGGATGTGTGTAAATGCATCAAATCCTTATATGGCCTAAAACAAGCACTATGAGCC
This sequence comes from Pinus tabuliformis, assembly GCA_031772625.1. Classification (NCBI taxonomy): domain Eukaryota; kingdom Viridiplantae; phylum Streptophyta; class Pinopsida; order Pinales; family Pinaceae; genus Pinus; species Pinus tabuliformis. The sequence continues at coordinate 668,738,542 of CM062808.1, forward strand.
CAATATGAAAGGTTAACTAAGCATATTCTGAAATTGAATTTCAAGCACTTTAATCTTGATGATACAACTCTTTTTGTCAAGAAATTTGGAAAATTTGGTGTATATCTTATGGTATATGTGGATGATCTATTGATAACAAGGAACAATGAAAAAATTATTGCATCCATAAATAAATATTTGAAGATGGGATTTGAGAGGAACGAGTTGGGACATCCTCACTACTACTTGGGCATTGAAGTAAATCAACATCCAAAGTATATATTCATCTCCCAAAAGAAGGACATTGGAGAATTATTCAAGGGGTTTGGCATGGTTGAATGCAACCCTTTATTTATTCCATTGGAACAAAATTTGAAGCTCACATCAAAAGAGGGGAATGAATTTGAGGATGTAACCAAGTATAGACAACTTATGGGAAGTCTTATCTACCTCACTACTGCTAGACTAGATATTTCATTTCTTGTTGAAATTCTTTCCCAATTTATGCAAAAACCTTTATGACGGACATTGGTATACTACAAAAAGAGCTTTGGAGTACTTCAAAGGAACTGAAGACTTTGGTTTCAAATATTCACGGGTGGATGACATCAATCTTATTGGATATTTTGATTCCAACTTTGATGGAGACAAAGAAAATGAAGTGTTGATTTCAATTTATCTCATGAGTCTTGGATCAATAATTGTCCTCGAGAGGATACATAAATAGGTAGTTCCAACATATTCCACAATATAGGAAAAATATGTGGCAACTTCAAAAGAAACCAAGGAAATTGTGAACATCCCTTGGATTATGAACAGTTTCCTTTCAAATGCAGTCTACCATGAATATGGCCACTTTGCGAAAAATTGCAAGAAGGTGACACAATCAACACCTAGGGTATAGGCAAAATAGGAGCAATGGAAACTTATAAGAAGAAAATGAACACCAATCAAGTAGCCCCATAAAATAATTTGAAATCATCCCCCTCGTAGTTATTCCATTGGGTAGGAACATGGTCTCAAGTTGAAAGTCAACCCAAACAACAAGCTCAATTAAAATCAAATACATATACCTTGTATATCCGTGCAATGTCAACAAAATCTCTAAGAAAAAAAAACCATCCCTAAATTGAAACATGTATGAAGTTCCTTTTCATGAAGAACATGTAATAACATCAGAGAAGGTAAGTATCGGAGCCTCAAATCCCATTGAATTCGAATGTGTATTCCCAAAAATTCCAAATATCAATTATTCAAACACCCTTCAAGAAACTTGGGAAAGGAAATTTTTCTAGGATATGAAGAACCCCTAATAGTGAGAGAGGAGACAAAGGAGTAGATTCTAGAGAAACCACAAGTAGACACATAAATAAAAACAAGGAAAAAAAACACAGTCACAAGAGACTGAGGAGAAGCAAGTGGAAGATATAAAAGAAAGATTGCACAAGAGTTGTTATAGCTCCAAATATCACCCTTGGTATTTGTGATGCTTGGTTTATGGCCTAGGGCAACCCCTCCTTCCAGACTTGGTCCAAATATTTAAAAAACAGTGTTTTACTCCCTGTACGCGACTTTTCCCTGTATTAAACGCGTGTACACGCGAGTCGCCAATTTTGTTAAGGGATAAAGTCCCCTAGGGCTTTGGGTCAGAACCCTATCCGAGCAAGAGTAATCTACAGCAAGAAACAAGCATATAACTCAAGCAAAATGCTTAAACAAACAAACTATGCCAGGATGTACATACCCGGGGGTCCTTCGTTCGGGTAGTTCCAACCAGGGTCCAAACCCTCTGCAACTCCTCACGATCTTTGGACCTGCAAAACAACCAATTCAAAAGAACATCCCTTTGAGTGTCCTTGACCAACTTTGCCTCCCTGCATTGAGCATAGGAATGTTCCCATCCCAGGAACTAGATCATCCGTTTCACTAACACTCGTTCTGTACTATAGCATTATTTTATTCTTTTTCCAACTTAAAGAAAAAGACAAAAAAATTACATATTCCAAAAAGAGCAGGAACAGGACAACATTTTCATTTATTGTTGGCATCTAGAGTCAGTCGTGTCGCCCTTTAACAAAGCACTTGAACAAAATATCTCCTCCATTTGGGTGGGATTTAGCTTGACCTAGGTATGCCTTAACCTTGTTATTGAGTTATTTCTCCTCCGATTGGTTATCTCTTCCAATCATATGGAGAGTTCGTTCGTGCCTCCTGCATGACGAGCTTATACAGAGTCATCATATGCTGCCACATGGTCATCACTGAGTCGTGCTTTTGTTCAAGGGAAGTAAGCCTGAGTCAGCCTCTCTGCGATGTCTCTTGACCTATTTTTCAATCAGCCATCCCTAGTTGTCAGTGTATTGTCTATCATCACATCAATTATATTGGTCATTTACTCGTGCCAGTTTGAGAAGGTCTCCATTGACTTCTTGTTAGTGGGTCTTGTCCTTATCGGGGACGACATATTTCTTTGAGGACAAGCCTAGAGCCGCACCCTGGCCCTATTTTCATTATTGATAGGTCACCTTGTGCTCAGCATCGATCAGTATCACGGGTCTTTGACTGAGTGGTTTCCCTTGTGTTCGACATCAACTTTCATTATCACACATTGGGATTCATGTAGTGCCTTGGTTTCCATTTGACCCTATTGGTGAATTCCTCGCCTCTGTGTCAGCTTTCATTATTGGTTGGTTCAAAGGGTTTCTATCGTACGCTAGCTACATCTTGTATACACCGGAAACGTGCTACGGTCAGGTTACTACATATTTTTTTGTCCAATTCCTTCCACATTATTGGCCTACGGGTTACGCTCGCGCTAGATTGATGAAGGATGCCTTAATGCCTTCCTTCTAGCGGATCTTTCCCTATCGACTACGACTCATTGCTCTGGCAAAGGTCTAGAGTCCATTTGGCAGTACCTTGGGGTTTGCAGTCATCAGTGGCAGATCCTTCGCTATCAACAGTGGGAAACCATCATTGTCTCCTAATTGATAGATTCTTACAGGTGTTCAACTTCAGCTCATCTATTCGCGTTTGTTAGATTGTACTGGGTACCTTGACTCTCATTATCATTATCGGTGAGTAGTCTCGCATTTGTTAACGGTATACATCAATGACCAGTAATCAAACAATTTCTCACATTTCAACTTCAGATCATTTATTCCCATTGTGTAGAAATGTACCACGGCGGTCGGTGAAGACCTTGGGTTGCATCAGCATTCTTTGGTTCACTTTTCAGTTGCTCCTATTGCTACTAGTTGACACCATTCCACCTTATATGTTGCAGTCCTTCATAGCGACATCCTATATGTTGGCATCCGAGTTGCGATGTAGTATCATCTTACTCCATCATGTTCATTTAGTACTACTAGGATCAGTTTTTGACATCAGTGATCAGCTTCATTGATCATCTTCTTATATGTGATATTTAGACATGTACTTGTTCGATCATGATCAGATGATCCGTTATGTACTTTCAGTTCCTTATACTTGTATACATAGTGGATCCACTTGTACTTGATATGCGGACATGCTTTACTTTCTCTGAGCATGGGTATGCCCACCTCAGATAGTTGTTTCTTTCTGATCTTCTTTTGCTGGCTTGGCAGGCTGAAATCTGGTGAAGTCCTTCTCAGTTTTTGACAGGTTTCCTTTCCATATACTTAATACATTTCAGCCATCATGTACCCCTTCTGACCTCATATATTAGGGGGAATCTGTTATAGCTCCAAATATCACCCTTGGTATTTGTGATGCTTGGTTTATGGCCTAGGGCAACCCCTCCTTCCAGACTTGGTCCAAATATTTAAAAAACAGTGTTTTACTCCCTGTACGCAACTTTGCCCTGTATTAAACGTGTGTACACATGGATCAATATATACACAACCTGCGTATATGTCTTAAAACACTTAAAAAAATTAAATTTCCTTAATTATTGGCGGAGATCACGGGTTTTACCTGTTGATTACATATTAGTGCCCGTGGCCCAACTGTTCCCAACTGTTTCCCAACTAAAAAACTACTTTGGGAGAAGTATAAAAAGACTTCAACGGGAAGGCCTTAAGGAGGAGAGAAATGATAGAATTACTATACTGAGATTATCCCCTGATCAAGTCTAAAGAATCCTCGTGCTTCAAGCACTTCCCCAAGTTAAGGAAACACTTGTTTCCTTGAGTTTTGATGTTCTCTCATATGCTTGGAGATATCAAGTATTGGTTGTGGAAGGAGCTTGTTGAAGACTGGGACTGGACAGACCTGGAGGATGGTTCCACTTGGAGTCGGAAGAGGAAGACTCAGGTGAACTCTTTCCATCTTTTATTATAGTTATCTGCAATAAAAAGAAACACTGTCTTGTTCCTGATATCAACTTTGTTCATGCATTTGATGTTATTGTTATGGTTTATATATGAATGAATATTTCAATGTATAACTAACCATCTACTTATATGTTATAAAGTTTATTTCACTAGAATGCTTTATCTATATGATGTTGTGTGTCTTTGAATTGGTTGTTTTGCAGGTTCAAAGATCGTGAGGAGTTGCAGAGGGTTTGGACCCTGGCTGGAACTACCCGAACGAAGGACCCCCGGGTATGTACATCCTCGCATAGTTTGCTCGTTTAAGCATTTTGCCTGAGTTATATGCTTGTTTCTTGTTGTAGATTACTCCTGCTCTGCTAGGGTTCTGACCCAAAGCCCTAGGGGACTTTATCCCTTAATAAGAGCATTGGAAGAAAGATAACCAAAATAGTTAAATAAGAAGTCATATAAAAGGACATAGCTCTAGGAACCCAATCGACCATAGATAATAATTAGTAATGGGTTCCAAGACAAATCAAAATGTGGGTGCTCCAACATCATCTCAAGGTGGTGCCCCAAAATGACATAATAGAAAATGAAAATTCTCTCTTAGAACTATTGACAGTTGGGGAGTAAGTTCAAAGTGGAAGCATTAAGAGATCTCATTAGAATATGAAAGCCTAAAATCCTCCTACTATAGGAAACAAATTTGGATACATTAGAAGCTATCAAATTATTAAAAAACAATGGAGAATTAGCGAAGGTGTTGGTGCTAGCTCATGAGGATCCTCAAAGGGACTTTGCACTGTTTGTAACAATTATTTTGTGAAGCTAGTAAACTCCTTTATCACTGTACATTGGATTCTTACTAGTTTTACTCATTTCCAATCAAGAAATCAATTCAACTTGGTTAATTTTTACATGTCAATGGCCTCTAGAGAAAATCATTTTATTTGGACTCTCTTTTGTCCCTTCAAAATTTTAGGAAATAAAGAGCACATAATAGTGGGGAACTTCAATGTCACTTTGAATAAAAAAAGAAAAGAAAAGAGGAGATACCATTGTTTATGATATTTTTGGAGAAAAACTAGAGGACTTGATAAAGGATTGGGACATGGTAGATATCAAACCTTCCAAATGAAAGCTTACATATCTAACAAAAGGATTGGATCAACACATATAGCAACAAGACTTGATCATTTTTTAGTAGACAATGATATTTTATCACAAGACTCATAAATTCTTCAAAAATTAGTTCCTCTACCATATCATATCACAAACTAATCCTACTTAAATTGGAGAAGCCCCTTGAGTTCAGTCCCCTCCCTTTCATATTCAACCCTTAGTGGATGTAGAAGGAAATGTCAATGAAAGTTATCACTAAGGTTTCGTGGATTGTGGGCTCCATTTTCTACATTTAGGAGAAGAAATTGAAATATGTGAAAATGGAACTTAAATTTTGGGTTAGTAATCCATATTTATCTCCTACTTTAGAAAAGTAATCCCTTCTATCACAACTTAATACAATATAGGCTCAACTTGAAGAAGGTCAAGTGATGGAAGATTTACAACATAGAGAAAATGCAGTTAGTTAAAACTTACATAAGGTCATAAGGATAGAAGAAGGAATCTATCAGCTTAAGTCAGGGAGCCTTTATCTAAAATCAAGAAACTAAAATACGGCATTCTTCCACCACCAGGCCAAAGCAATAAGACAAGGGAACAATGTTAAACAAATTACCATGGATGATGGCAGTAAGGAAACGCATTTTGAGGAAATCAAATCAACAATCAAAGATTTTTTTTTCAAATTTTTCATTTAGGACAAGAGGGAGTGCTTCCCAAATTGATATCTATCTTACTATGCAACATCCCTTGTTGATATCCTCACAGGATGGTGAAAAAGTAATGGAACAAATAAAATAATCTAAAGCCACCAAATAAGTTTGGAGTCTACAATCGAATAAAACACTAGGTCTAGATGATTTCACTATTCATTTTTATTGAGTTTGTTGGATTGGATCAAATATAAATTGAATTGAATGCTAAGATATGTTCAAAACTCATTCAAGTTGAGGATATTTCATCCCATAGGTGGTAGATCCATCTTCAATCGCCATATTTTAACCCATTTCTCTATGTAAATCATCCTACAAGATAATGACAAAGATCATGTAAAATATATTAAGAAAGGTGCTCCCAAAATAATTTCTAAAATCAAGGGGGGTTATGCAAAAAAGATAGATAATTGATAATATCATCAGTTCAAGAGGAAATTCACACTAATTGAGAAAATAAGGAGAAATCCATGTTAATCAAAATCAACATGGAAAACGCTTTTGACAGGGTGAGGCACTGATCTCCTTGTGATGTTATGCACAAATTTGGCTTATGTTCTTTAGCCATTAGATGGATTGTGTTGGCATTATGAGACAAGTGTTGTCCTTGATGGTAACTCACACAAATGACATATCATAGTGCAACAGGTCAGCAACAAGGATTTGATGATCAGAGTACAAAAATGAAGAGAAAATATATATACGCAGGTTCATCGTGACCAAGCCGCGTATACACGCGGGTTAGACGTTACAAAGGCGTGTATGCGTATACACGCACTTTCATGCAAGAAAAAGCACGTATATGTTGGAGAACTTACTTTTGGTCCGTGGTAGTTAGTCCTTGGTATTTGAACCTATGGTTTTGGACCATGGTATCTTGTCAGAAGTGTTGACCCCAGGTATTGGGTCCTTGGTATTGTTTATTATGGTTTTGGACCGTGGCATTGTGGAAGGCCTAAAACTATAAAAGAGGAAGGAGATCATGTGGCAATTGGAAAAGTCTTGAACATCTGATGAAGGATGAGATCCAGTATGCAGGTTATGGGTTGATGATGCATTGCTTGAACTGAGCTATGGAGGAATTTCATCGTTTGATGGAGAACAAGATCTAGGGGTAGATCGGGATCAAATGGTTAGAAATGAACTATCTTTCTATGGTTGATTATGCTTATTCTAGATCTGCATACTGACGCATGTAATGTTCTATAAATGTTATGAGTATGACTGATGTCTGGTACAGCTGCAAAGTTATAAGAAATATTTTTAGATCTGTACGCGGGTTGGACTTGGAAAAAGCGCGTATGTATGCGGGTTTGATTCATCGTAGTAGCGTATACATTTTGAAGTTTGATGTTTGAAGTTGCAGTTGGGTCTGATTGTTATTGCAGAGTTCTTTTGTCTGCTCTGTGACTGTGTTGTTGACAGGGTTTCAGTGTTTCAGTGATTCAAAAATTGATGATGCTAGTATTGATTGTTTTGTGCTTCAATGATATTTATGGGTCCAGTATGAAAATTTGATGAAACGTGGCCTTCAGATTATAGTGTTGTGCTTCAGGATTATCCAGTCTGAAAATGTATGAAATGTGGTCCCTGGAGGATGAAATAAGATTGTAGGCTGGCGCCTACGTACTAGTACATCAGCTAGTACAAGAGCAAAGGCGGTAGTAGCTCCCTTCCGGTAGCAGCTGGAGAACGAATGAAGATTGGAGCTTTCAGTAGGCAGGCACCTACATACTAGTAAATGGATCAGCTAGTACAAGAGCTAAGGAGATTGTAGCTCCCATCCAGGAGAGTCTGGAAAACGAGAGAGGGTTGTAGCCCTCTGTAGGTAGAAGCCTGCGTACTGGTAAAGGACTGCACCAATACAAAATATTGTAAAATGAAGTATCTTATTGAAAGAAGATAGAAACGACTTGCAGCAGGTGGTTTTAACCCACATTGGATTTCCACCTTATATCATGGTGTTCATGTGTGCTTCTTGTGTGTGATGATCTGTTATATTTTACTGCACCTACTTACTGTTCATATGGTTAATGAAGTTCTGATGCACTAACTAAAGATCAACATTTAATGGATTAACTGAATCATAAGTATTTTGGATATACGCCAGTTGCTTTAGACACAGTTGTGTATACACGCAGGTTCCCTTGAATGAAGTAGTGTATATGTATCTAAGTATGGAAATGAAAAAGTTTTATTGATCTGATAATACTGATTCACCCCCCCCCCCTCTCAGTATTATTTCCAACAGATTGTTGCATGCATTTTCACACCTTGGATTGCCCCTCTAGTGAATAATAAACCAATCACCTTCTTTCATATCAATAGAGGAATTAAGAAAGGTTTCCCCCTCTCCCATGTTGAATTTTGTAGCTATAATCATTATTCATAATTCATATTTTAGACCTTGAAAAATATAAGGCATGTTCTTCACGTCGATTTCAAAAGAAATAATTTTTTATTTTTAAAATTTGAATCTTGGATCTGAAAGGATCAAGTTTTCCCTCCTAATGTCAAGTTGGCCCAATTGGAAGAGACACCCATTTGGCCTCACAAATGACTATATTCCTCCTACTCAAGTAAGAAATTTGGACCATATGAGGAAAAGAACAAGACGAATCTGAGGCAGATAACAAGACAAATGTAAGGTAGATAACAAGATGAATCTAAGGCAAAGAATAAGATGAATCTAAAGCAGAATATTAGACGAATTTGAGGTAGAGTAAGGACAAATTGAAGGTAGAGCTTTTGGGCATACCAAAGCATTAGAACCAAGATTCTTGGGTGCAGAAGTAGGTCAAAATTTGGCCATAGAAAATCAGACCATGCTGAGTTCATTGGGCATCAACTTGACTTGAAAAGAGGGCAGTTTGACCAGGTGTGACCAGGGCTATGGTACTAGTCAGTTTTACTTTATGTTTGACTTAAAGAATTAGATGTATCTTTATTGAACTTAATGACTTATCTAAGGAAAAGGTTATTTGGTTTCCCCCCATGTTGGTTTTCCAAAGGTAAATTCTTGTGTCTCTTTATGATCCTATTGCCATTTTGTTTCTACCGTTGAGATCTTCTTTATAATTAAGTTATGATGAATTTGAATGCAAGAAAAGATTAACCTAAGAAATCCTAAGAACTCATTATCATTTTATAAGGCCCTTCAAAAATCAGCATCCCCTTTGTTGTATATTTTCATAGCCAAAGTTTTGAGTAGAAAACTAGAACATGAAAGATCAACTGGAAATTTACCTAGAATAAATAACATAGGGGATATAAAGAGTGTAAAACATTCACATTTTACAAATGAAACAATTCAGGTTGGTGTTGGATGCCTTCATGTGCACTTCAAGGGCAAGGTTAACAAGTAGAAGAGTCAAGTTTTGGGTTGGAATTTAAGGACTCCACTTCTTTAGTGCATCTCCAAATTCACACAATTTCCTTATCAAGGCTAATGGACATCTTTTTAGTATCTTAGAATGCCCCTATCCTTAAAAAAACCATCAACTTAATCTTGGAAAAACATATTGAATAAAATCAAAGGAAAATTTTACCAATGGGGTGCACAATGGATAAACCCTATAGGATTTATTGTACACATCAAATATGTCATCTCCATTCTCCCTATCTTTTAATTTTCAACAATGTCATTGTTAATAGGAGTCATGCAAAGAATAAGCCAATATTTTCATAAGTTCTTATCGCAAGGGGGGGAAGTGGACACCAAAAAGGATCACTTGGTTAATTGGAATGTGGCTTAGGCTCCTAAAGACAGAGGAGACATGGGTATCAAAGATACATCTCTTCTTAATTTGGCTTATGTGGGGTAACTAGTATGGTGATTAATAACTGGAAAAGTTGAGTAGTGGAAGATGGTTATATGGAAGAAATACTTTAGGGATAAAAGGAAATGATGTATAGAGGAAGTAATATAAAATCAAAAGGGATCACACATGGAGATTCAATATGCAATCTATTTGATCTATGCCAAATTAGTATGGATATGGGGCAACAACAAAGACATAAGAATATGGTAGGACAACATAATGGGACATACCCAATAGATAACTTCCCAAAACTCTTACCTCTTAAGACATAGATGAATGAAAGAAACAACAACACCTTATATGACATATCAAACTGGTCTCAAACTTTGGGAGATTGTTATGGTTGGAAATTTAAAGAGCCCATGCCTTGTCCATGCCCCTTTCTCTATTCTTTAATATCTCTTTTAAAAGCATGTGTGCCTCAAAATAAAAGAATGTTGGATTATTTGTGTTGGGGTACTTCCATATTTACTATCAAAGATGAATATATACACTAGCTACAAATATTCCCATTGCCTCAAAGATACACAATTTGAACAATGTTTGATTTTTGGATGGACTACCAAAAATAAATGTCTTTTGTTGTTTACTTGTACATGGAAGAAACCTAACAATTGATAATCTCAATAAAAGAGTTATCCAAGGCCCAAATTGGTATGTGATGTGCAGGAAAGTAGAGGAAATAGGTATGCAATTATTTTTGGATTGCCCTTTTGTAATACATGTTTGGGATATTGCATTTTCTAGTTTTAGTCATAGATTCCATGGGTTGAAATGCTAGAATGAGTTATTCACTAAATGGATTAGATTATATATAAGACCTTTCAAAGGGGGGAATATTTCTAGATTGATTTGGGAAATTTTTCCACAATTCATACTATGGAAACTATGGCTAGCCAAATATAGAGTAATATTTAAGTAAAGTTTAGAAATGATACCATCTATGGAAAACAAAGCCAAAAGTCTCATGATGGAAACCTTTTGCTCAAATTAATTAGCCTTAGAGAATAAGAAACAATTAGATAGAGTAGAAATGGACTAGATAAGACAATTTGGGGAATTTTCGATGGTCACAAAAGTTAAAATGCATCAACATCCCTTTAGTTGGAAAACTAGATTTGAGAAACAAGGGCTTGAAGAATGGAAAATAAAAAAGAGTTCACATATCCTTATATTTCATGGATCCTCAAAAGTAAATCCACAAGTGGCAAGATAAAGAGGGGTCATCTATGACCCTAAAGGAAATCATGAATCTTCCTATGCTTGGGGCTTGTGAATTGTGATAAAAAACCAAGCAAAGGCATACACTCTATTATAGGGACTTTTCATCATCATTAATTTGGGAATAAGATAATTAGTAGTCTTAGGAGATTCTAGTGTTGTCATTAAGTCACTAACTAATTAGGAACCTCGAAAAGACTTCCAAATATCTTTTATCCTCTCCAAAATCACAAAACTTACACAAAAATTGGATAAAATCTCCTTGTACCATGTCTTGAGAGAACATAAGGGCAACGTAGATGTAATGGCTAATGAAGCATCTATATTACCTCAAGGAAATTTAATGAAAAATGGGGTTGTGTGGTTCTCTTATATCCCCTAATCATGCGCCCTCTATTTTCATTACATATATATGACAATTATAGACCACAAGATAAGAATTAAAGGCAAGTAGGTTTCAAGCATGCGAGATGGAGCTCAAAGTACAAAGCTCTCACAGTGCAACTTGAATTTGAAGTGGGAGTGTTATTTGTCATATCATGTGCATTCATTTTCATTATGTGCAGTGGGACTATTTCATGCAAGGTCATACAAGATATGAATGAATGTAGAATGTTTCATGGAGTGCTAAGCATAGTATTTGATAGTTCCTATGATCATACTTGAATGGTAAATTTTTGGTCAACTCTGTGGAGGGATCTTGTTCTTATGCTTGCATGTTTACAATGCCTTTTGTGTCATGTAAGTGTTCAACCCACCTAGTTTGTTATTGCATGGTGAACAAAGCGGGTCTTCCTTTAGATTCTCTCTTGTATCTTCATTTGGTGACGACCTATTAGGAGGTTATTTTTTTGGTTATGTATTTAGTAGGAAGTCTATGGGAAAAACCCTAACCAATCCCTCATTTTGGGTGAGTGTTTATGTTTCCACTTAGGTTTCTCATCTTGTTATCACTGTGTGGTAGTGGCTACGTTATGCTAAATTGGTGTGGTGTTCTCCTCTAAGGGAATGTTTTATTTATAAGCTTGGTGTTTTGGGTTGTTGGGGATTGTTATTTCATTATTCTAGCTATGTTCCGGCATTGGGATATATTTCTTTACAGTCAATAGGATTTTCCCTTCTAGATTGGATTTCTGTCTTAGTAGTGTGGACTGAAGTTTGAATACCTCATGTAGTTTGTTTTTAATGCCATATTTCACTTCAATTCTCCTTAGCTTCCATAAGAGGGTTTTTGGTGTTTCTTTGGTCATATTGGCCTTCATAAAATTTGTAGAAAGAAGAGGAATCCTTTTGGAATTTGGCATATAGTGGATCCCAATATATTAGAGATGTTTGTAAGGTATTGATGAAACATGAAGAGTCTCTGTATAGCAATGAAATTTCTCTAAAATCCCTCTTTGCAAATATACATAACATGAAAAGAAAACATTGGGAGCAACACAATAGGACTATGGCATTTTAGGAGAATACAAAGAAAAAATTTCAAATATTGAAATGGATTGCTACAAGATAAAGTTCTCTATTTAGTACACAAGCAAATCATTTGTTTTAGACTCTACATCTATAACATAGACTATATGTTAAACAAAGTACAAAACCAAGGAAGAGGAATCTAGACCACAACATAACAAACAAATGGAAGCAGATTAACCTTGTATTCCTCCCGAGCCAATTATACAATAATTAATCTATTAAATGTTGTGTAAATCCATATGCATTTTGAATGTTTATTAGAGGAATTATACATGTCATGCTAGTATCTATGTAGCCAATGTAAAATTAGAAAAGAAATATTTAGATGCTAGGAAAAATTGATGATGTTGCCAAAGTTTTTTTTTGAAATAGCAAGCATGCTCCCTCTAATTCTTTCAATATATATTATATTATAATGTTAAATTGATGATATAAAACTTTAAAATTATATGGGAAAATAAATTTTAATTAATAATTGATTTAAATCTTAAGGTTGCTTATAGTCTAAGTCTAAATGTATAAGTCATAAAGTCATATTTTATGTAAAAGGGAACTTGATATATATGTAATTGATTGAGTTAGGCCTAATCAAAGTTGACTTTATCAACAAGACACCTTATAGGAAGGAAACATGAAGAGAGTGAAAGGTCAGGAAGGAGAGGTCCCAAAATTGGCCTCTTTGAATGTAATGGTTCTTCTTAATGGAATCCTTCTTCTCCAACTCTCTCATTTTTCATATTTTTGTGATGTATTCAATTCATGTATTTTCATCAATGTTGTTGTGGTTAGTTTCATGGCATATTTGTATGTTTTCTCTCTTCCTCTCTCAACAATCAAGCCCTCTTGATCTTAGCCCCTAAGATCTAGAACAATGGTATCATAACAACTTTATCATTCTATGGGAACCAAGTTTTGATGCATATTTTTGTGGGAATTCAAAGATTTACAACAATATCCAACTTCATTTTAGGACTCTTGGAGTCCATTTATCAGGCCATACATTATTTATACAACCATAGCATGCCTTAAAAATCTACATACAATGTCTAGGAGCATGGAGACCTCATTTTATCCCTTTTTAAAAGTTTAGCCATGGCTATAAGGCCCTCACAGAAGCACAATAATGGACTATACATAAGATATCCATCTTCAGCCAACTTTATACAAGAACCACGACTTCTATATAGTGTCACAGAGGGTGTATGATAACTCATTTTAAACGATTTTTTGTTGGCTCAAATGGTTTTTTTTCATTTCATGTTTTATTATATATCATCAAATAAAATCACACAGGTCTATAAAGTAGCATGGCTATGCATATCATGAGTTTCAAGAAGAATCTTCTCATTCCACAGGCTACAAAAAAGTAAATAATTTATCTTAATGGAAATATCTCTTTGATATTTCCAATAGATTTTCAATAAAATTGTATTTCATCACCTATGACAAAAGCTACAAACAAAATAGCAGTTACAGGTTCATTGCGAAAAATATAGGAACTAAGGTTATGGGTTACACAAACCCATGGTTATAGGTTAACCACACAAAACCATTCTCTAAACTTGCATTTCCAACTCGGTTATGGGTCATCCACAAGCCCATGATTACCATGAGTATGTGTAAACCAAAAAATTATTATCCAAACTTGTCATTTCCAACTTGGTTATGGGTCATCCACAAACCCATGGTTATGAGTTAACCACACAAAACCCTACTCTTCATTACCACTTGGAATATTGTAATTATGATGGTTATGGGTCATCCACAAATCCATGGTTATGGGTTAACCACTCAAAACCATTTTCTCTATTAGCATTCAACACATTGTAATCATGATGGTTATAAACCATCCGCAAACCCATGGTTATGGGTTAATCGCACAAAACTATTCTCTCCATTGACACTTAGCACATTGTAATCATGATGGTACGATGAACATAACGAGTCCCTTTTTTTAGTTAAGGGGGGGATGATTGATTCAAATATTAGGTGATTTTATAGTTTAAGTTTGAATGTATAAGTCATAAAGTAAAATTTTATGTAAAAAAGAACTTGATAGATATGTAATTGAGATATTCAAGCCTAATCAAAGTTTACTTTGTCAACAAGACACCTTATAAGAAGGTAATAGAAAGAGAGTGAGGGTTGAGGAGAGGACTCAAAATGGCCTCATTACATGTAATAATTCTTATTAATAGAATCATTCTTCTCCAACCTTCTCTCTTTTGTATATTAATGCCAAAATGTGTTTTCTCTACGGGCTTGGGGTGAGCAGACATTGTTCACCCCAGCCAATAAGATATCTCTATTTTCGTCATCCTCGCCACAATTAAAATCTAACATGTGCACGTGGAAATTCTCTCTGAGTTGAATGATCTGATTTCCTCTGTTGCTTCCTCCAAGCGACTTGTTGTATTGCGTACAAGACCTCTACAACCCAAAAATATTGTTGCATATAAAAAAGGACGGTCCAATTACAACGACGTTACTGAATAGTAGTCAGCAAAAAATCATATTCCTCCGGTTCACTTACGATCCCCAAATGATTACATAATGAGTCGATAATAGCATTCTCAAGCTTCCTATTTACCATATGATTTATTTTGATGTCAATGGAAACTCACTACAGCAAATTTTACAGTTGTTGTGAATGTTGACTACCCCAAGTAGCTTCCATTCCTAGGAAACCAATTTAATGAAGGGTTATCAAATTTTTCATAGTCTGAATTCGATTCTCCCACCATACATTCTTCTCACTTATATTGTGGTGATTGTGCAAGTATCTCACTCTGGTTTCCTGTATTTGAATGTTTGCCTTCTTCTCACTTGTATTGTGGTGTGTGTGCTAGTAGCTCACTCCAGTTTCTTGTATCTTAATGTTTTCCAGTGCTTCATGATTTATATGGGAATAAATTTGTTGGTTTCATTCCACCTCCGACCAAATAATCAAAGAACAAGTGTCGTATGTGCTTGTCCTAAATGACAATAATTTTACAAGGAACATTACATCTTCTCTTTTTTATTTGTGCTCAAGGTTACATGCCTTTGCCCTGAACATGAGCGTCAACCGAATTTCGGGTGAAATTCCTCTTGAGTTATTTGTAAATTGCAAATATCTGAAACACTTTGAGGCAACAATCAATCAAATTCCAGGACTATTACCACCAACTATTAGGAACGTGGAGTATTTAATGCCTCTTCATTTGCGAGAAAATTATTTGCATGCAAGCATTCCAACTCTATTTGGACAATTGAAGGATCTCAAGTATCTTAGCTTGGATGAAAACAACCTTACGGGGGAGATCCTAGGATTAATAGGTCAAATATCTTTAACTACATCAGAACTTTATTCTAATAATTTTACTCGAAAATTTCCAACAAAGTTAACAATCCTGAAATGACTAACACATCTTTGTCTCGACAATAATAAACATACAGGGAATGTTCCTTAGGGATTTTCACTTCTGACAGGTTTAATTGTATTCAATGTGTCATATAATAATTTATCTAGAAAAATACCTTTCCTTAGCAGCAGTAAGGTATCTTGTGATAGTTTGACTGGAAATAAGTTCCTAACTCTTACCTACCTGGACTTCCACCATTACAGCGGCTGGATTAGATTGGTGTTCCTCTTTTGTATCAAATTGTAGCAATCTCTTCAACTATAGTTATATTCTTTGTAGTTTTAGTTCTTTTCCAGTGTATAAGATGGTAGATACGCACTTTTGTTGTTTATCGATCAAGAAGAAGAGAGGTTATCACATTTACAAACATTGGAATTCAACTAAATTATGAAAACGTGGTTAAAACTTAAGACTACGAGAAAATTTAGTGAAACCAATTACAAAGAGCTATGGGAAACTTTAGTTCAACCATTTTCATTGGTAACAGTGGTTTAGGCATGACTTACAAGGCTGAATTGGTCCCGAGATTGTTAGTAGCACTCACGAGACTTTCCATGGGACGCTTCCAAGGAATTCAACAATTTGATGCAGATATTAGAACACTTAGGACGTGTACACCATCCAAACCTTGTAACCTTAATAAGCTACCATGTCAGCAAGTCACAAATGTTTCTGGTATGCAATTATTTCCTTGAAGGTAAGTTGGAAAATTTTCTTCTAGAGAGATCAAAATGAAGAGTTGACTAGGGCACGATTCACAAAATTTCTCTAGACATGGCTCGATCTCTTATCTCCATGAGGATTTTGTTCCACATGTGTTGCTTCGAGATATCAAACCTAGAAATATTCTTCTTGATAACAATTTCAATGCCTATCAGTCCAACTTTACTCTTCCTAGACTTCTAGCAACTTCTGAAACTCATGCAACAAGTAATGTGGCAACCACATTTGGTTATGTTGCTGCAGAGTATGAGATGACATGTCTTATTTCAGATTAGGCAGATGTTTGTAGCTATGGTGTATAAAGTCCATCTTTATCTATGAAATCATACCAACCAAGAATATAGAATTGAACAAACCCATCTTTTTATACATGAAAGATATGGAATAAGAGATTTAAAATGAACTAAGTTTACAATTAAATGCATGTATGCAACACATAAATGAAATGAGAAACTTTTGAAGAATAATTTAATGTTTTTAATATTTTTAATATATATATATATGAGGATAAAATATGTATTTGCTAATCAAAGTTCTTTATTTCATTGATAAAAATATTTTATGAGTTATTTTAAAATTTGTTTTCACCCTAACTTTAAGATCATTATTATTAAAATCTAAAATTTTATTTTAAATTATTATTATTCATATTAAAATCTAATATATTAGTTACTGATTAAGTCGATAGGCTTTTTATTATGAAGTTCATCCTCACGACACTGTAGCAGATTCGTCGTCCTAGAAAGAATATTCCAATTCAACGGTGGTTATTGACTCATAGTTTATCGATGTTGGTTATTGACTGACAGATTAAAAAAGACCCAAATGCACATGCTCTTAACCTTAAGGTGTCAGGGCATTTAGACAGCCCAGGGATGAAACCAATATTTCTTCCCCTTAAGCACTTGATATCCCCACTTTCTACAACCGGGAGCGATCAAATGTGGTGGCCTTAGTGGTGTTCCATAATTATAGGCGCTGACTCATCCATATCTTAACTCTTCTGGCCCTTCTGCAATTAGCTCCTCCCTGCATTTCCAATCATAGGACCACTCACTTTGACCTGCCGCTTAGCCTTAAGGTGCCAGGGCCTTTTGTTCTTGCCAGGGGTTGTTTCTCCTTGGTTAAGTGCTTTACACCCTAGGTCCTTTAAATGCTTCTTGACCATGTTCCAGCCCAATATCGGAGCCCCCTTATCACAAGTTTCCAATCCCCAACTGTTACAAAGTGTCAACATCTTCAACCTCTGATGTGCCGACCTTCGATATGATGTCACCATATTCCACATGGCACCTCGTGAGTGGTGTCAGGTGTCACCCAGATTTGACCCTTTAGGCCCCTCAAAACGTCAAAATTGCCTGCCACATGGCCTGTTATGCCGCCACGTCATGTTAACGTCATCTACCATTGTAGCTTTATCGAAACCAATCATATGTTGCCATGTGTCTTTATCGTAGCTAATCATATGTTGTTGTGTGTAGCTTATCGGAACCAATCATATGTTTCCACGTGTCCTGTTAGAGGAGAGAGAAAAGGGCTCGTCAACCCTCCGTTTTGTGATGAAATCCTTTTTTAATCATTATTGGTGCTCCCTGGAGGTTTTTAACGCTACCAGCACTGTATGCATATCATAACTTTTTATAGGTTGTCACCTTAAGAAGTTTCGATTCCCTTGGCCCTTCTGCGCTTAGCTTCTCCTCGCATTTCTCATCATAGGACCACTACCTGTGACCTACTGCTTAGCCTTAAGGTGCCAAGGCATTTTGTTCTTGTCGAGGGCTATTTCTCCTTTGTTAAGTTCTTTATGACATGGGTCCTTTAAATGCTTCTTGACCATGTGCCAGCCCAATATCGAAGCCCCCTTATCGCAAGTTTCCAATCGCTAACTGTTACAAAGTGTCGACATCTTCAACTCCAATATGCAAACCTCTGATATGACGTCCTCATATTCCACATGGAACCTCGTGAGTGGTGTCATGTGTCACCCAGATATGACCCCTTAGGCCCCTTCAAACATCAAAATTGCCTACCATGTGTCATGTCGTACCACCACGTCATGCTGACGTCATATACCATTGTAGCTTTATCAGAACCAATCATATGTTTCTATGTGTCTTTATCAGAGCCAATCATATATTGTTGGAACCAATCATATGTTTCTATGTGTCTTTATCAGAGCCAATCATATATTGTTGGAACCAATCATATGTTGCCATGTGTCCTGCTAGAGGGGAGAGAAAAGGGTTTGTCAACCTTTGGTTTTGAGATGAAAACCTTTGTTAATCTTTAACGGCACTCCCCAACAGTTTTTAAAGTTATCGGCACTTTATGCATATCGCAAATTTTTAAAGGTTGTCACCTTAAGGAGTTCAGATTCATCGACCTGCCAATGTGTTTTGCTCCAATATTGTGATGCATCTATGTA
This sequence comes from Pinus tabuliformis, assembly GCA_031772625.1. Lineage (NCBI taxonomy): Eukaryota > Viridiplantae > Streptophyta > Pinopsida > Pinales > Pinaceae > Pinus > Pinus tabuliformis. The sequence goes on from CM062808.1 coordinate 668,757,724, forward strand.
CCTGATGCTCCAATGTTGTGATCATCGATATGCTAGACCTCCGATATGCCATGCGTCAATATGCAGGACTTCCGACATCCTGACCTCCAATATGACGATATTGTGATCTTCAACCTCCGATATGTCGACCTATTAAATGACATCATCATATTCCACGTCGCACCTTGTGAATGGTGCCATATTTCACCCACATTTGTCCCCTTCGCCCCTCAAAATGCCAAAAATTCCTGCCACGTGTCTTATCGTGCCGCCACATCATGTTGATGTCAAATGCCACTGTATCTTTATCGGAACCAATCATATGCTGCCATGTGTCTTTATCAGAGTCATTCATATGCTGCCATGTGTAGCTTATCAAAACCAATCATATGTTTCCATGTGTCCCACTAAAGGAGAGAGAAAAGGGCTCGTCAACCTTTGGTTTTGCGAAGAAATCCTTTGTTAATCTTTATCAGTGCTCCCCAGCGGTTTTTAACACTATCAAAAATTTATGCATGTCAGAGAGGCAACGTGTATTGGCATATTGGGAGATTGGCATATCATAATATCAATGAGGAACCATATCAGAGTACCAGTGAATGTTGTTATCGGGGTATTTTAAATGTGTCTCAAAACGAAAACCCCGATATGCATTACCTTCGATATGTGGGAGCGGAGACAATGACATGGAATGTGGGTCCTTTACTCCAACACTTGATTATCATATGTTTTATGCCATAGACACTTTATAATATACGTTTATTGAAAAGAGCCACATTAATATGATGGATCAGACTTTGGGTTTCGGAGATTTCCAAAAGGATTCTTTTGATGTCAAAGTCTCAATGCCCAAAAGCTCCGATATATATTTAATCAATATGCCACATTGTTTAATGATTAAGGCTTAAATCATATGCACACATCTTGGTCTTGGGGGCTATTTTATTCATTAATCTAATTAATGGACCGACTATGTGCATTTATTCTCACTTTATTCTCACTCGCACGAAGATATCTGTCATTAGTAGCACCAAGCTCTATGTCATCTATCATTACTCTCATTTATTGCTCCCTCTTCTTAGTTGGTGGATGGATGTGTGCTCTATTTAGCCTCTTCACCTCGATCTATTTTGTTGCTTTTCAGGTTGAAATTTTTGTTGTTGTTGTTGCTATCTTGTTGTTTCTCTTGTTGTTGCTAGTGCAAGTCCTACTATTGTTGCCTTCACGCAGATACTTGTCTTGGAATTCCATTAACAAGCAGGTGAGAATCGAGAACTTTCTAACCATATCACCTTGTAAAATCATATGCCAAGTATCAATGTTGTCATGCTGCATATATAGCTTTTTTTTTGCATGTTTCTACTATAAGAAGAATATTTGCATTTCCTAGACGTACAGAACAACAGGGTGTGGAGTTTTTGAAACATCATATATAGAGAGGCAACTTTCTATGATTAAACATCTCATGATTGATTTCCCCTTACCTTTCAATGTTAGCAGCAATCTAAATTGTGAATCATTCTTCTTTCATTTTCCTGCAAATATGGTAATCCTATGAGCGAGAGATCGCTGGCTAATTGATTTCCCCTTCCCTTTCAATGTTAACAGCATTTCACTCACTTTCACCTTTCAAGACACCTCCTTTCCTCCTCATCATGGAGCCTACCTTGACAGCAAATTCCATCACTTTGTTGCTAGTTGTCTCTACAACGATCCAACCATCGCTCCAAATAGTTGAACTCGGCCTTCTTCCTTCGACAAAGACATCGTCCCAACGCTACCACATTTCCCTCTCTGACGGTACCTCTCAGCACAGAACTTTGCTTCCATCTGCTTACAATTCCCATGTCGCCTCTGGTGGCCTGCAGTTGGGGTCAATTATCATTCTCAAAGAAGCCACTTGCACACTTTTGCAAAACTATGCATATGTTCACACTCTTCACCACATCCTTTATGTTTTTCTTTTCCTTCCCTCTCTTTGCCACTAACATTCCAACTAATGCCGCATTGCTTTCCTCTTTCTTTCCTTATTTTTAGGACTATAAAAGTTCTTGAACTCGAAGTTCTCAAACGTCATGCAACTTTGATTGGGGACCTAACCCTTCTTCAAATTATACAACTGTCCACATACCAAGTAGGCTCTTCAATGTCACGCGGCCCCTGCTCGCATACTCCTATTTTGAAATAGGGTTCTTCTTCATCATCACCTCAGTTGTCCTCTAATGTGCCTACTTCCATGCCATTCATGGCACTAAGCCCCTACCGTAAACATTGGTCGATCCAGGGTAGGGTTCTTGCAAAAATAACCCTTCACTCGTACAACAATGCTTGTGCCTCCAGAAAGGTCTTTGGATTTGACCTCATTGATTGTGCCAATGATGTAATCCATCTCTCTGCCTTCAGTGAGTTAGCAGATTCCTTGCATGACCTTGTCCAAATTGGGCAGATTTACATGGTTTCAAATGGGACAATCAAACCAACAAACACAAATTACAACCATCTCGATAATAAATGGGAAGTCTCCCTCTCTGCAACTTTGTTAGGTCCCTATAATACTAGTGTACGGATTATAGGGAGCTTAACAAGTTCACTATTAAAGATAAATTTCCCATTCCTATCATTGATGAATTATTGGATGAATTACCGAATTTAATGGAAGAATTGTAGGGACTATCTCCACCAACAACCTCCTGTTGGATCCCAACATTCCAGAGACTCACCAACTTCAGTCATGGTTTCATGAAAAAGGCTACTTGGGTTCTTCACCATCATTAAGTAAAAATTTCTCCAGGTCTTCCAAGCGAGCCCACCCACAACGTACAATTGTCGACCTCATAGACTTGCATCCCCTCAGAAAAGCAGCATGGTTCTCTATTCATGGAACCATCACCTCTATTAACATGTAATATTTCTACTTCCTTGCATTCCCTCTCTAATATTATGCCATTCAATGCATGAAAAAAGTTTTCCACCACTCAAATGGAATGTGGCACTGCACAAAATGTGGCCAGGCAAAAGACTTTTTCATACTCTCCATTGATCTTGGTATTATCCACGAGCTTCGTTCAAGGGTTTCATGTCGTCATTTCCTCTTCACACTATCTGTGAAAACATATAACTTCAATGGTGTCGACCGCTTGAAGCTTGTACTAATCAATTCAGAGGAAATCAAATATGGCTCTGCATGTTCCCTTGTCCTCGAGGATATCAAAAAAATGTCTACTGCTTCAGTTGTTCGCCTTTGAAACTCCCTTTTCTTCCCCCATGTCAAATTGAAATGTAGACAACAACTTCTATATGCTTCTCCGTTCATTCTCATTTCTTCCCCTACCACCCTCTTCTTTTGTTCACTTCATCATTATACTTCTCTCCTCTATGTATATACACCTATGTTACATGTTGCAGCTTCCACCTTTAGATAATGTTGCATATTTTACCTTTAAATATAATATATATTGTCTTTCGTTATTCCTTCTAAACAAGGTAGTACATTTGCATCTCCTCTCTCATCTGATGGAATCCAGTACATGAAAAAAGTTGTCCACTGCTCAAATAGAATGTGGCGTTGCACAAAATCTGGTGGGGACTTCTTGGAATGTGACTCCCACCCTCTTCTTTTGTTCACTTCATCATTCTACTTCTCTCCTCTATGTATATACACCTATGTTACATGTTGCAGCTTCCACCTTTAGATAATGCTGCATCTTTTACCTTTAAATATAATATATATGCTCTTTTGTTCTTCCTTCTAAACAAGGTAGTATATTTGCATCCTTTTAAAGTATGTTTTGTGCAATTAAATACAAACACTGACTTGTTAGAAAAGGTTGTTGTTTCTTTACCTTAAATCTATTTGATCTTTAATTATGTTGCACCTTGGATCTTTATACTTCTTTCCTTGGATGTACACAGTCTTTCCTGATTTGCAAAAATAAAAATAAAAAGAAAATAAAAATATAATTGATTCTTTCCTTGTGCATGTTTTCATGTCACACGACTAATATGTGGATTTGCACACTCTTTTGCAAATTTCCAAAAAAAAAAAAAAATACTATGTGGATGTAGACACTCTTTCACAATTTGCAAAAAAACAAAAACAAAAACAAACAAAAAACCCTTGCTCCTATTTCCTTCCCTTTTGAATTTAGATTTCTTCCCTCCCCTTCCATTAAACATTCTTCCTCCTATGAACACTCCTCCATGTACTCTTTCTTTGCACTCAATACTACTCTCTCTCATCTCATGTATTCACTAATATTCGTGTCCCCATGTTTGTATTAGGATGGACATGCAAGAGTCTTCTGGAAATCCCTCAACAAATCTTTACTAGAGACTCCTCTATGCACAAAATAAAGACACCTACAACAAACAAATATGTCTCAAATATAAAGCTAGGTTAAACCCCAAACCTTTCCAGTTATACCCCTGTATAATGTTTCTCTTCCCCAACATCTTGAAACTTCGCTTGCAAACCCATCTCCTTCAACATTCCCTACTCCCAATCTACCTTCCCTTCAGCTTCCTCCATTCACTACCACTTCCTCCCCATCTACATCACACACCCCACCATCAACCCATGCTTCTTCACCCTCCCATCCCCAGAATTTGTTCAACCCTGCCCTTAACCATGCACACCACCAATTTCATGAAAGGATAGATGACCTCTCTCCCTTGCATGTCTGCTCCATATGCAAGGAATCATACCCAAATATGAAAACAAGATTCTTGCATGGTAACATTTGTTGCTCCCAATGTGCAACTACAAATTCCACCCACTGCTTCTCCCTTGCAAACAACATGGACCCTAGCAACCAACCATTTGTCCTTGTTGTTCTAACACAAATAGAGGAAATTCTCATAGTGCGTGTCAACCCAATCTTACAAGTCACCCATGCACGAGGTGGGTAGTACAAGTACACTGGTCATACTATTTGTTTCCCCCAAGACATAACTGCTATTGCCAACATCTTGCCATGCTTGGTTTCTGAATTGGACATCGTAGTTGTTACTAGACATGGATCTGACCACAAAACATATGATTTCATTGTAAGTAGGACACATATTGTTGCAGATTTGGAGTACAAACTAGCCCATGATCCCTACTACAAGGATGTCCATGTGGACCAAGCTACAATATTTTCCTTGTCGACTCACCCTACTGATATCTCTTCTCTCCTCTATCACATCACCCCCTCCTCTCCTGAACCAGAACTTGCCTTCCCTGCTTTGGATGATGAAATTCCTACACAACCCACCCCAACAAACCTCCAACCATCCTCTTTTGTATCAACACTACCAAATTCCCATATTGAGCTTGAAGAAATATGCAACTACCTACACTTTCCCCATCCTGATTCCACTACTTCACTTTCCTGGCCCTTTGTTTCCCTCTTTGCTATCAATGAATACACCATGGAAGGCCTTTTTTCTATGGCCTTCCCCACACTCTTCCCCACATGGGTTTCCATGATTGGTCAACCATGCCTTAGAAAAGTTGAAATGCAAGAATATGCTTTGCACCTCATACACTACTATGATAACTGTTTTGGCTAGCATCCAAGATTTTGGTATTACTTGTACAATCTTATGTTGCGGCATGTAGTCAAGAAATTGCAGTCATTTTCATGAAAAGAAACCTTGAAGAGGGCTTTCCAATGACCATTGCAGACCTTCGTGCACACCTCCATGACATGCCTGATTCCATGCTTCCTTACCATATTATGCGCTTCAGATCAGGCCTTAGGGGGACACGCTCATTCTATAACAAACGTAGAGGTGAACTCACTAATATGATCAAAAAAATAGGTAGCCCTACTTTCTTCTTCACCCTTAGTGCAGCGGACACTAAATGGCATGACCTGCACATGGTCATTCCTGGTGGTTCCCCCATGGATTCATCAAATTTGTCTCGATTAGATTCTAAAATATAATCAATAATCCACATCTTACATCACAGTACATTCATTATCGATTCACAGTCTTCCTCGAAGAGGTCTTGCAAAAAAGTTTCCATGCAAAGGACTTCTGGTGCAGGTTTTTGTCTAACCATCCTTCTCCTCTTTGTTTTTTTCCTAGATGTACACTTGCCTCACAAATTTTCCTTTCTCATCTTTGTAGGTATGAGTGGCAAAAACATAGGGGCTCCGCACACATACATGGTTTCCTCTGGCTGGAAAATGCACCTGATATGGACAACCTCGATTGGCATGACCAAGCCACAGTTGATAGAGAAAAGTCCTATTTTGATCAACACATTTCTGCTTGGAATCCTCAACCTGCTAAACAACGTGAACCTTATGTACACCACTTTACAAAGCATGACCCATGCATCCTCCCATCACCATTGATATTTTCATCCTCTCGCATTCAAGACTACGAGGACCTTATTAATTGCATTCAACGACATACAAAATTCCACCCCTCTTCCTGTCTTCGCAAAAAAGGTCTTACTCTTGTTTTCTGCTATGGAGTTCCATGGGATTTGCATCCCACATCTTCTTTGATGATTGATGAAAATGGAAGAAAGAAATATGTCCCCACTCATAATGACGATAGGTTAAATGTACACAACTCTAACATGTTATCCATATGGAGAGCAAAAATTGACTTCCAATCAGTTTTGTCTCGCCATGTTGTTCTCCACTACATCTAGAAATATGCAATGAAAGTAAAGACAAGATTAGAAAGCTATCGCCAAATTTTGTCACATGTCTTGCAGGTTGTCCAGCCCAAAGCACCTGTTATTAATGTTGTCCGAAAAATCTTAATAGAAACAGTTGTCGATAGGGACATCATCGCACAAAAAACATGCCACATGCTACAAAAACTTCCCTTTCACTTTGTAGCTGCTCATTTGTTTCCCTCAATGTTGGTCCAATTGTTTTTAGATGTGTTTCTTATGGTCTATGTGCCCCCTTCCCAACACCACCCTTCATTGTAGCATACATGGATAAAACTCCTTCACTTGAAACACTAACTCTTCTTGAGGTTGCACTTTCCTGGTTCTTCTCTGCTCGTCAAAAACATAACCAATGGAAACAAATAAACCCTTCCAATATTTTTCATGTCCTGCCTTGCTATAGCTCAATCCCTTCTCTTGCTAATGCATGCTACGCTTCTTTCTGCTGGAGTGAACTACTTCTATACTTCCCTTTTTGCACACTCCCATCAGACATTGGCTGCATTGATGAAGCAATCATTTCACATTGGGAACAAAAAAGAAATGTGTATGTTGCATGGCATGTTCATCATGCCCCTGAAGACCCCCTTTCCCCTTGCTCTGATGACACCTCCACTAATGCTATGCCGAACCCCCCTGAATCCGTAGACATGGATGAATGGAAATTCCTTTCTCAACTACACCCTAGAAACAACATGGAAATTGATGACCTTAACATGCTTGGCCATCACGACTTTGACTCAAACCAAAATTGGGCCCATACTACTATCCCTCCCACTTTGCAAGAGACAACCATATGTTTTGTAGACTTCAATCGCTCATCCACCCAAATCCATTTTAGCCCCTCTCCAGTTCCCCGCTCCTTTGCCTCACTATTGCCCACCCAGCAAGGTGCTTTCAACATTGTCCCCACCCACTGTAGGACCACTTCCTCCATTCCTCCACTTAGAATTCTCATCCAAGGTACTCCCAGCATCAAGAAGTCTCACTTAATTGATTGCCTAAAAGATACATTCCTTGCTGAATCTACTCCCAATTAAAGCCCATTGCTCCTACTCGATCCAATAAGTGTTGCAACATTTAACATAAAGGCACTTACAATCCATTCTACCCTTCGCATTATTTTAGTTTCAATGCATCCTCTTGAGGGCCAAGCACTTCTACATCTCCAAGAGCAACTTCATAATGTCAAATACATTTTAATTTATGAAATGAGCTTTATTGGGCCTAAACTTATTTCACGCATAGATGATCGTTTAAGGGAGGTATTCCCTTCGTATCAGAATGTGCCTTTTGACAATCGGTCTATCATACTTGTTGGTGATCTTGGCCAACTACCTCCTATGAAGGACATCCCCATGTATGTTGGCACTTCATGCGGCAATGCCCTTTGGCACAGCTTTGACATGGTCGTCACACTATCTACCATATTTCGTCAACAGGGGACCGACCCTGCTCAAGTTGCATTCTGCCAATTGCTTGTGAATATTAGGAATGCAACACCAACTATGGAGGACTAGAACCTTCTCATGTCAAGGACAAATTCCTTTTTTTCAAGCGATGAGCAGTAGGATTTTGACAATGCAATGCACCTATATCCAACCAACCTAGCTGTCACATTGCATAACAAACAAATGCTAAAAAAATTGAACATGTCAATTACACGATGCTATGTATAGAAAAGGAACCACCATCCTATTGGTACACACGAAGAAGATGAATAGTTGGATGCAAAAGTTCTTATTTGTAATGAACAACAGGTTTTCCTCACATGCAACTTGTGGGTTGAAGCAGGTCTTGTCAATGGAGCACTTGGAAAAGTAGTTTCCATTTTCTATTCATGATGATCAAAACCCCTGGAGTTGCCATCCTTTGTTGTTGTTGACTTCTTCCAATACAAAGGCCCACCATGGGATAACTTCAACCCATCTTATGTTCCACTTCCCCCAATAACGTGAGGGTCTTGCAGGCAAATTTCCCTTTGAATAGCATGGAGCTTGACAATACATAAATCACAAGGCATGAAATTACCAAAGGTGACAGTGGAAATTGGCAACATAGGCCAACAAGGCTTAACATTCACTTCCATCTCCAAAGTTAGAACCTTGGCTGATCTTCGCATCTCTCCACCATTTCCCTTTAGTCGCTACTCCCGCATGCAAGGCAATGCTTACGTCAAACGTAGGCAACAAGAGGAATCCATGTTAGCATAAAATTCTTTACAGCCAACTACAGTCTAATCGTTGCATCTAGTCCCTTCTGATTCCCTTTCAGTAAGTATAATTTTGATTCAATTTCAATATACTTGCTTTCTTTTACAAATATTTGCTGCAAAACTCACTTGAAATTTCAATATTTTTTCCCTTTCTCAAATAAATAAAATCTTCCTCCTCCACAACTTTCTATCCTTGTAGTTCTTTTTCATTTCATCAATGTTTTACACTCTCCTTTACTTATACTAATAATATTATGATTATGATTTCCACTTATGGCATTCAAGTAATTCAACAACTCTTGTTTTTCCCCTTTTGCAGACTATCAAGATGGATAGCGAGTACCTGTCCCTACTATATGGATATTGTAAAGAGATACATGTCGAACAACTTGCTCTTCTTGACATAAGGGCCAGACACCTTCCGCGCCTGGTATTCTTTCTCCATCGTCTACAGTCAACTATTAACCTTCTCAATAAGTTGAAGACCTTCTTGCAATGCATTGTACATATTCATCAAAGAGATAATGTAAAACACCTTCCAATGGATTGGAAGTCCCGCAATTCTCATCTTGGTATCATTGTAGATAGCTTTATTCACTTCATCATTATACTTCTATCATCTATGTATATACACCTATGTTACATGATGCAGCTTCCACCTTTAGCTAATGCTGCATCTTTTACCTTTAAATATAATATATATGCTATTTTGTTCTTCCTTCTAAACAAGGTAGTATATTTTCATCCTTTTAAAGTATGTTTTGTGCAATTAAATACAAACACTAACTTGTTAAAAAAGGTTGTAGTTTCTTTACTTTAAATCTATTTAGTCTTCCCCCCCTTCCATTATGCCAAGAGACATTTTTAAATTAATTAAGTGGCCTTTACTTATACGTGGCAAGAGTTGAGTGGTATTAGAGGTAAGCTCATCGGAAATTTTAAAATGAGACAAACCCAAATAGTTGTGATATTGGTCAACCCCAATATGGAGCAGATGCGATATCTTTATAGACCATAATTAATACTATATCGGGTCTGACATATCAGAGCCTGGGAGATATCGAAGGTCTGAGGGGGAGGCGCATTGGGATATCAACAATCAGAGAGATATGAATATTGGAGATCGAAGATTAGAGGGATATGATTATTGGAGATTGGAGGGATATGATTATCGGAGATCGAAGAACAGGGGAATATGATTATCATAGATCGTAGATCAGGGGGATTGGCATATCGGAAATCAGAGATCGAAGGGATTGGCATATCGGAATATCAGCGAGGAATCATATTAGAGTTTTTAAAATGTGTCTCAGAAGGAAATCTCTAATATGCATTACCTTCGATATGCCAGAGTAGAAACAATGACGTGGAATGTGGGTCCTATGATGAGCCTCATCATTGAGTAATTATATGGGCCTCAATTAGCCTTAATTCACCTCCTAGCTTAGTCAAACCAACTATTCTCACAACTTATTGCATACTTTTGATTATATTTTGTTTATGAGATGAGTAGAGTTGGATATTTTGCTTTGTGGTCTAATGTGCATGTAATGCAGGAATAAAGGATAAAAGCAAGGAAAATACAGGGATAAAAAGATAAAAGCAAGGAACTATGGTAAAAGACCTTGGTAAAAGCTCGAATGGGACAAGGGAGAGGAATTACAGAAGGTAAATCCTCCTCATTTACTGCCCCTCCATCTGAATATCCCTCCATCAGTTGAAAGTACAAACAGCCAAATCAGGAGTACTAGAAGGCAGTCAAGCAAGTGAAGGTGAAAACAACCAAATCAAGTGTACTAGAAGGCATCCAAGCAAGTGAAAGTATGAGTTTATCTTGAGTTGGGAGCCAAGCCTCCGAGCTAGTGAAAGGGAAAGCACGAGTCTATCATTGAATTGGGAGATTTACTTCCCTAATTTTGAAGGAAGTCATTGGAGACTTCTGATGTATAAGTAAAGAGGCTTAGGACCTCAGTTTTTTTAGTCACAGTTAGTCACCAGTAGTCAGTTACCAAGAGTTAGCAAGAATTCGAACTTTTGACTGTAGAACTAGACCTGTAACAGTGCTTGATGTAATACAGTTTTCTCATAATGAAGATGAGTTTTGTTCTGAGCCAACACTAAGTTAACTCAGAGGGCTGAAGCTCTTGGGTTAGGGCCTAACCCTAGTAGCCAAAGCTCCTCTTTATTGTATTGTTAAGTAGCATAGCTTTCTGTTCATCTGTTGAAGTAGATGCATTTTCATTATAGTCGTTCAACATAGATTTATGGCATTCATGTTCATCCACTAAAGTAGCTTCCTATTTTCTATTTATTTGTTTACGTAGTTGCAGTCTCATTACAGTAGTATAGAGTATATTAGTTGTGATTCAATCTGCTTCCATTTATGCTCTCATTCAACCAGTAGGTTGGAAAAGAAAAGATCCACAAGGTTTCTCATAGGTGTCTTGACCTCACCTCCTCCCTCTGGGACCATGACGTGAGGAAGAAACCCTGCAGCAACCCAAAAAACACAGGGTTTTTCTTTTCACAGGGAGTTAGTTATTTAGCACCGTCACTGAGCTCATTTCATATCACTTTGTTCCTTTAATCGTCATCTACTCCTTTTCTCTCTTCCCGTCAATTGATCTCCCTCACATCCCTGTCATTCTCCTTCAGCATGAAAAGCTGAGCGGAAGTTGTTAATCCACGTTCAAACAGTTTTTAACTGTAGATCGCCTCACATAGAAAAATTGACCAATCACCGCCTGAATTCACTTTTAGCGTTTGACTTTGTGAACTTTAAATCCCAACCCTCGATCTTCCTTGACAGATTCGACGACTATCATGCCCCTTCTCACCAACCCACTCGATCAAATCTCCACCGTAGATCTGCCTTGCCAGATCCGACGACCTTCATGCGATATCTCGTGGATTTCTGTCCGATCGTTATCCACCTGAGGGCACGCGAAATGAGCAGTTTCCCTGTGCTACGTGTCGCCCGGGGAGGCTAATCGCGTAAAATTTTAGGAAACCACTTATAGCTTTGAGGGCGCTTGATATACTGCGTACTGCCCTCTAAACCCGCTCCCCCATTTCTACATGTTCCTTTAAGCTTTCCCATCTCCACCGTCGATCTGTCTCCTAATATGAAAGCCAACACATCACCCGATCACTTTATCACCTTAAACTCCCACCATCGATCTGCCTCATCTGATCTGACGGTTGTCACTTCACCCGATCACCAACTAGCTTGGCCGATCTCCGCCGTCCATCTGTCGATCGATTCCGCCCGTCCATCTCTTAACTTCACCTCCGCGACATAACCTCAACCGTCAATCATGTTAGTTAACTTTGTTCACCCATATACCTATGTACCCTCCTGCGATACGATCTCAGCCATTCAATTGTCTTTCACCCACCTGATCCAATGGTTCTTATACATTGTTCCTCCCTCAAGTCCTCCTTTGACCAATTTTGATCTCTGACCGTTTTTTCCACTTAAGCACAGACTTAGCTTAGTTTCCTTTGCTTGTACATTAGGATAATTTTATGCTTTTTTACTTCTGCAACTTAGATAGTTAGCATTAGATTAGTGTTGTTTAGCAATTCTACTTAGTCTAGTTGTTTCCATGTTTAATTAGGTTATGGTGTGATTTAGGATTGCATGTTGTTTTCTTCATTTCTGTAGTAGAGTATCTCTCCCTTAGAATAGATTTGCTCTCCTTCCATCAAAATCAAGCTTCTTCTGACCCTATAGAAGTTTGGCTTGGAACCCTTGGGGTCTCTTGCCAGATGAGCAATGACAACAGGCAGTACCTTCACTTCTACTTGTGTATATAGCACAGTCACCTCCATGTTTGTACGAACCCCGGGTTGATAAGTAAAGTGTTTCTGGGAAAACTAGTGTCTTTTCGATCGACTAGCCCTCTAGGTTTGGCAGCTACCCTAGAAACAACAGTTTAAAGCAATTCACGATTTCTTCTATGTATAATAGATAAGAGAAAGACAAAGGAACCAACCTGGATCTTCTGCTCAACTCCTTGCTTGATCTCTCCCCCCCTTGACAAAGCTTGAAACTCCTCTCCGTACTTATCCCGCTTAGAGAGTACCTGTAGAAACACAGTAACAAAGAACCATCAAAGCATCTTGATCTATTATATCATAAGCATTACAGAATCAAAAGTATAATGAACATACAATGGCATTCATAAACAATAACATTCACAATTGCACAATTATATGGAAGAAAACTCGAAGAACTTTATTAAATAGAAGGGAGAATTACAACCCAGTTTTCTGATCCAGTATCATCCTCCCAGCATCAAAGCCCTCTTCACCTCATGAAATAGAAAGATCACACCAACAATACAATGCTCTTTCTCAAATACAAACTATCAACACTTCCTTGCAAATTACAATATTCCAACCTCTAGATCTCTCAGATGACAGATCCATTTATAGATGTGTGCAAGGGTGTGAGTCATCTCTGGGTTTTTGATTAGTGTGATTCCACTTGTTGTATTTGGTTCCACTTGGAGATTTCTTGGATCTCTTAATCATCCTTGGGCTAATTCAGAGAGGCAAGTGTCACAGGAGAAGTTTCTAGAAGATTCCATGAGCATCCACTTAGCAAACTGTCTCGGACATTTGTCCATCCTCGCTCATTGCACCCTACAAAAGGTCTCATTAGTATGCATTGCACCTGGCTAGTGTAGAAGTCAGTATGCATTGCACCCTGATAGTGGAGCAGTCAGTATGGTCTTGTTTAGGCCAATTCTGGATAGTTTTTCAGGTCGAACTTTTGGGGAATGATGTAATCAGTTGACCATGTTCTTTTAGGGTATGAAACAACACTTTTAGGGGTTAAAGATCCCTAGTTTATCGACATATAAGATTGGGGTTGAAGTGCCCAAATATGTCTATAACATAAAGCCCGTAGCCCTGGGAGTTGCAGCATTCTTGCTATAATACCTAGGCTCATCACTTTTTGGCATCGTTCCGGGGAGGTGTCAGAGTAGGAGTGATTACTACTCCTTCTTCTATTTCTAGTCTCTAACTTTCTTTTCTTCTACTTCTAGTCTTTAATTTTCTTCCATTAGTTTATTTCTGCAAAAGTAATCTAGTTTCTTTCTTTCATTTGTCATTTATCTATTTTCCTTTCCATTCTGCAAGTAGAATTTCAATTCAGCAAGTAGTTTCCTTCTTATTAGTAGTTTTTCATTCAATTAAGCAATTTCATTCTACAAGTAGTTTTCTTTCTATCAGTAGTCTTTCATTCAACAATTTCAATTCAGCAGGTAGTTTCCTTTTTGCTAGTGGTTTTCATTCAATCAGCAATTTCCTTTCTGCAGAGTACTTTCCAGCTTTAAAGAAAAATCTTACAAATAACCCAAAAAAATTTCCTTTCATGCCTCGTAGGAATAGGGATAATTCAAAAAAATTATTGCCAAATACCCCTACTACATCCAACAGTCAACCTTCTCTCTTCTTCGGTGACTGTGCATTGGAAGAACCTTTAGGTGAGCAACCTGACATATTTGAAGAACCTATAGGGGAATAAGAAGAGGAAGAACCCATTCCTACTGAACCAATGGCTGAAAACCAAGATGACAGAGGAAATAGAGAGAGAATTGAGAGTGCCTTCCCCATTAGGGAAACCAATGGGGACACTAAAATGAAGAATATAAGCCCCTCTGCTCTACCTCATTTCTATGGCTTGACCACATGGGACCCTGACACTTTCCTATTTGAGTTTGATGTTATATGCCGAACCTATGACTATACAGAGGATGAGAAAAATTTGAAATTGTTTCCATCTACCCTCAAGGATGCAGCATTGCACTGGTTCATGGGTTTACCTGGAGATAACATCATAACTTGGGCTCAGATGCAGCAGGACTTTAACAACAAATATAGGGACTACTGTAGGTCAAAAGACACTAAAGAAGAGATTTTTAGGATGACCATAGGCCAGGATGAATCCTTAGAAGACTATGAAGAAAGATTTCAACTCAGTTACAAAAGGGCCAAGTGCACACTTGACCCTGAGTCACTGAAGTTGGTCCTGCTTAGAGGAGTAAGGGAGGATATCCTAGATACCTTGCATTTGTTAGCAGGAGGAGATATCTACCAACTACCCTATGAGGATATCAATACTGTCTTTAGAAACCATTCTAGGGCAACCAGGAAAAAGGGTAGGAGTAGTCAACCTATGGCCAGTACATCATCTTCCAACTCATCCATCAAGGGTGAAATTGGAAATATGTTGGAGGACTTCAAAAGTGAGATGCTGCAAACCCTTGCCTTGCAATTAGACACCATGAACATCAAAATAAAGCAAGAGGAAGCAGAGAGAGCCTTGGCCATCTTTTGTCCTAGATGCACCAAGAGGCATCCTAGGAATGAATGCCCATTAAACTGTATTGAGATTTTCTCAGTCTGTGAAGAAAACCACTCCACAGACAAGTTCCCTTCTTTACCTGGACTCAAAGTTGTATATCAAGGAGCTGAAGGAGTCACTGAGCAGCTTTGCTACATCAACCAAAGGAGACCTCCTAGGCCTAGACCATACTAGCAGGGTATGCAAGGATCATCCCATGCATATTACAAACCCAACCAAACCACAGCTACACCTTCTTGGGGCCCCACTGCTCATCCTTCCTAGTCTACACCCCCTCCTTGGTCCTATGCATCTCAGTATCATTCCTAGCGAGCCAACCAGTCATTTCAACCTTACAATCAACCACAACATCAGTGGAATACCCCACCCCAGGGGTGGAGGCCCCAATTCAACAATGTTCCAGCTCTATTGCCTCCATCACCTACCCAACCGCAACTCCTGCACTTTGCTCCACCTAGGAAACCCCAGATGCCTGCCCAGCCAAATCCAAACCCAAACAATAGGTAGGCTCAACAAACATATGGTGGAGAGACATCATACCCAGCTTATGTTGTTGAAATCCAAGAGATCAACCTAAGATCTAGGAGAATTCTCCCAGATAACCAACCTCCCTCTCCACATAAGGAGGTTGAGGAAGACAAAGAGGAAGGAAACCTTAAAGTAAATCCACCATTTCCTGAAAGATTAGCCCAACCACTCTAGCCTAGCCCAGAAGAAATCAAACTTCTAGGAGAATTGAAAAACCTATGTGTAAATATTCCCCTTCTCCAGGCAATCAAAGATGTTCCTATTTACAATAAATTGATTAAGGAGAATTTCTTTAAGCATCTAGGAAGAAGAAAAATGGATGCCCCTACCATTAACGTCATCGAGAAGTTATCTAACTTAATGTCGGGGCATGCAATATGTCCAAAATACTTAGACCCTAGAAGCCCTATAGTTGATGTGCACATTAATGGCACCATTGTCTCACACACTTTGATTGATCCTATGGTTGCCATTAATGTGATGACCAATAACACCATGCTCAAGCTTAACCTCCAAGGGTCATTAAGGAAGACCACAATAGTGTTGCAACTTGCAAACCATTCCACAGTCACCCCTGAGGGAATTGTGGAGGATGTGATGGTCTCCATTGATTCCTATGAGTACCCTGTAGATTTCCTAGTTCTCCAGCCTAAGGCTAAGGTTACTGGTTACCCTCTCATCCTTTGGAGGCCATGGTTGGCCACAAATGATGCCTACATTAGCTGCAGAGCTGGGAATATGACCATCAAGAATGGTCATAGGTCCAAACAGTTAGTCTTATACCCTCCTGCTCAACCCTCCCTACAACATGATTTACCTCTATGGTTGGAGGAGGAGGAGGATGATGAGCTTTATTCTGCCCAACTTTATGCTATGGAAACAATCATAGGAGGAGGACAACAAGAGGAGGATGACATAATTGAACACCTGCTCCAAAGTCCAACTCCTAGTTCATTACCCTTAGAAGAAGAAGTAAAGGAAACATTGAACAATCATCAAATTGACTTATGCTTGGCGATTCCAACCCACTTCGAGTCAAAACCATATAATTTGGCCCAGAGAAAACCTTGAATATTAATCCATCTCTTTCTACTTTAGAAGAGGAACAACTATGCAAATTGTTGAAAGAGAACCTAGAAGCCTTCGCTTGGAGCTATAAGGAAATGAAGGGAGTACACCCCTCAATGTGTACTCACCACATATACATCAAGGAAGGTTGCAAGCCAGTCAGGCAACCACAAAGGAGAATGAATCCAGCCCTTAAAGACATCGTCAAAGAAGAATTGCAAAAACTGTTAGATGCAGGGTTCATTTACCCTATCTCTGACAGTGAGTGGGTCTCTCCTTTAGTGTTAGTTCCCAAGAAGAATGGTAAGTGGAGGATTTGTGTCGATTATAGGGAGTTGAACAAAGCCACAAAGAAGGATCATTTTCCCCTACCCTTCATTGACCAAGTGCTAGATGGCCTGGCAGGGAAGAAGTTCTTTTCTTTCCTAGATGGATTCAGTGGGTACAACCAAATCCAAATCTACCCAGAAGACCAGGATAAAACCACATTCACCTATCCTTGGGGTACTTTTGCCTATAGGGTCCTTCCTTTTGGAATGTGCAATGCTCCTGGCACTTTCCAGAGAGCAGTCTTGAGTATTTTTGCTAAATTAGTTCATGAAGCTGCGGAGATCTATATGGATGATTTTACACCTTATGGTTGTGATTTCCAGGAGGCCCTGACTAACCTAGGCAAAGTATTACGCAAATGCATTGAGATGAACCTGTCTCTCAGTCCAAGAAAATGTGAATTCTTAATGACTGAAGGGACTGTGCTAGGTCATTCCTTATCTCATCAAGGACTACAGGTGGACCCAAACAAAATAGAAATCATTCAAAGGGTCCCAACTCCACAAAAGCAGAGAGATGTTAGGAATTTCTTAGGGTTAGTTGGATACTGCAGAAGGTTCATAAAGGACTTCAGCAAGTTAGCCTCTCCTTTGTTTGGATTGTTGGCCAAAGATTCTGAATTTATATGGTCAAAGAGCTGTCAAGAGGCCTTAGACATTCTAAAGGGTAAATTAACCACTGCACCAATCCTTAGAGGCCCAAACTGGGCCGTCCCTTTTCATATCCATGTTGATGTCTCACATAAATCCATAGGAGCAGCCTTAGGTTAGGTAGAGGATAAATTGCCTTATGCCATATATTTTACCAGAAAAAACCTGTCAAAGGTTGAGTTAAATTATACTGTGACCTAAAAAGAACTCCTAGTTGTTGTGCATCCATTGAAAAAGTTTAGGCATTACATTACAGGCTATCAGATATTTGTGTATATTGATCATGCTGCAATTAAATATTTAATGAACAAACTAGATGTAAATGTTATAATCATAAGATGGTTACTTTTATTGCAGCAGTTTGATCTAACTATTGTTGATAAGCCTGGTAAGGAGAATGTTGTTGCTGACTTTCTATCTAGGATGAATATGCCTGCAGGTGAAGAAGGAATGGTGGATGATTAGTTACCAAACAAGCATTTGTTTGCTATTTCAGTGCTCTCCCCATGGTTTGCTGATATAGCAAACTATTTGGTATCAGCACAGTTCCCACCAAACCTGCCCTCCAGAGAAAAGAGCAAGATAATCAGGAAAAGTTCCCCCTTCACCTAGATTGGGGGCAATCTATTCAAACTTGGCCCAGATCAAATCTTGAGAAGATGTGTAAGGGAAGAGGAAGTTTTTGACATCCTTCTGACCTGTCATGATGGGCCTTGTGGAGGTCACTTTGCAGCAAAGAGGACAACATTCAAAGTGTTACAAGCAGGCTATTATTGGCCTACTCTTCATCAAGATGTGAGGAAGTACATTAGTCAGTGTGATTGGTGCCAGAGGATGGGAAAGCCTACTCCAAGAGATGAGATGCCCCTACAACCTCAAGTGACTTTCGAGCCATTTGACAAGTGGGGCATGGACTGTTGAAAATAATACTGAGAGGGGGGATGAATCAGTATTATCAAATCAATTACTTTCCTTTTCACACTCAGATTTGTATACGCTACTTCGGCTATGAGAAACTGCGTATATATGCTACTATGTCTAAAGAAACCAACGTATATCAAAAAACTTAAGATTCATTAATTGTTTGATCTTTAGTCAGTGCATCAGTACTTCATTAATCATAAGAACAGTAAGCAGAAGCAGTAAAAACATAACAGATCACCACACACATGGACACAAAGATATAAGGTGGAAACCCAATGTGGGTGAAAACCACCTGCTGCAATTTGTCTTTATCTTCTTTTAAATTAGAAACTTCCTTTTACAATGATTCTGTACTGGTGTAGTCTTATACCAGTACGCAAGCTGCTACCTGCAGAAGGCTACAACCTTCTCTCATTTTCCAGCTTCTCTTGGAAGGGAGCTACAACCCCCTTAGCTCTTGTACTAGCTAAGGTACTAGTATGTAGGTGCTGACCTACAGAAGGCTACAACCTTCTCTTTTCTTCCAGGGACCACGTTTCATAAATTTTCAGACTGGATCCATGAATATCAATCAAACATTAAGTATATCTGTATTAACCAAACTCCTTTATACAAACAAATACTGAATCAACCAATAACTTCTCAGAATGTTGTAACCAAAAAACAATACCAGTAACCAAACACCAATTCTGAACCCAAAACACTGCAGCAATAAACAAAAGCAGCTAAAACATATTTCATGAGATATACGCTACTTCAATATGTGGAACCTGCGTGCATACGCTTCTGTATCAAGGCCATCCATCATATACGTTGTTTTAAGTTAGTGAACCAGCGTGTATACGCGCCTCTGCTGTGTTGAACCTGCGTACATATCTATAAAAGATAATTTATCCTTTTCACTTGTTCAGACATTAGTTATACCGAGATTATCTCATTTATAGATCACGTCATGCACCAAATATAACAAATCAAAAATTACACAAAGATACTTCTCTTCAAACCGCCTTAAGATATTGACCCATCAATAGAACTTATCCTTCTCCTTGCGCTCAGGTTCCTCCTTTATTCAGATCTAGTTATGCACCATAACCCAATGGCAGTATTCTAGATCTTGCTCTTCATAAGATATTCGATGCTTCAGTTTTTCCCTTGCCAAATGATCTCCTTCCCTTTTTATAGACTTGGCCTTACTCAAACCATGGTCCAAAACCATAGAGATCTAATACTAGGGACTCAATACCTAGGTTCAACACTTTGATGCAATACCAAGGATCAAAACCATAGGTTCAAATATGTCGAACTAAATACCATGGACCAACCATAAGATTTCCCACATGTACACGCGTTTCTTTGCATGAAAGTTCGTGCATACGTATACGCGCCTTTTGATCGGTACATCCGCGTGTATACGCTATTTTGTTAAGAGGAACCTGCGTATACCTCATTTTATTTCATTCTGAGAGCCTGGACTGTGATCTGCCCTTTGAGTGAGTTGCCATTGAGGACAACACCCGTGCCATAGTGCCAAACATGTGTCATAATGCCAACAATCTCCCCCTTTGGACTTGATGGCAACCCCAAGTCACTCAAAAACATTCTCCCCATTTGACATCAAGGGCAAATGTTTATGCTCCCCCTGAATACATGCTAAAATTTCTGCTCTGCTGTGCTATCCAAGCTCCCTTGACTGTAGGCAAGGTCTACAAGAAGATGTTCTACAAAAGAAACATGACTTTATACATTATAAATGACCTTCCTATCACCAAAGACTCATACATACATCCATCTCCCAACCAAGTGGGGACTGACTCATCTACCCAACCAAGTGGGGATACACCAAGAATTTACACATGATAACAACAAGAAAATTACTTCATCCATCCCAGGCATAGTGGGGAAACCAAGATAGGCCGTTACATGGCCTTGATAAGAAAAGAAATACATGACATAGAGACGAAATATCTACAGCAAGACTAGCATCTATCAATCATCAATCATCATAACCCTCAATCATCATTCAGACCAGCAACCATGCTCTTCCGCATGCACCTGTTCCACCTGAAATTAAAACAACTGTGAATGTAAACCAAGATCTTCTAAGATAATGCCAACAATGCATTATTAGAAGAGTATATGCTCCCCCTGAACCTGTGCCAGATGGTCTCTGCCAGACCTATATCAGACTCTTTTCATCCTGAAGCTGGCCCACTGTTTTTCTTTAAACCAACATATACGCGATTGTATCTTCATAAACCGGCATATGTACGCGAATTCTCCTCATGAAACTCGCGTACAACCACAGACAAGATTCAGCAGCAAGATGATGCATCAATTACCCCTAGCTTCTGTCTGAGGTATTCAAATGTCTCCATGGGCAGTGGTTTGGTGAGTATGTCAGCAACTTGTTCCTTAGAGGGAACATACTCCAATTTAACCTTTTGTTCAAGCACTTGTTCCCGGAGAAAATGATACTTGATAGGTATGTGCTTGGTATTTGAATGCATGACAGGATTCTTTGAAATACTGATTGCACTTGTATTATCACAAAAAATGGAGATAGGTGGAGTACAAGTGATTTGTAGGTCTTGCAATGTTTGCATCATCCAAAGGAGTTGTGTGCAACAAGATGCAGCAGCTACATATTCTGCTTCAACTATAGATAATGCAATTGAACTCTGTTTCTTGTTGAACCAAGATACTAATCTGGAACCCATAAAGAATGCACCACCACTAGTGCTTTTTCTATCATCCATGCTTCCTGCCCAATCTGCATCTGTATATGCATGAAGTGTGAGATCTGTATCTCTAGGATACCATAAGCCATAGTTTTGAGTTCCTTGAAGATACTTGAAAATTCTCTTAACTGCCTAAAGATGAGTTTCCTTTGGATTTTCCTAAAACCTTCCAACTATTCCCACTGCAAGCATAATGTATGGTCAGGTACCTGTTAGATAGAGCAGACTACCAATCATGGATCTATAGGTTGGTTGATGTACTGCTGCTGATTCATCATTTGCACTGAGGCTGCATCCTGTTACCATAGGGATGCACATTAGTTTCGAATCCTCCATCCCATATTTCTTCAAGATCTGCTTGAGATACTTGGTTTGTGATAGAAAAATACCATCTTTGTTTTGTTGGATTTGTAAACCAAGAAAATATGTGAGCTCACCAAGAATGGACATTTCAAACTCTTTCTGCATCACCAAGGCAAAATTTTGACTCATGTCTTCTTCATTGCTACCAAAGATGATATCATCAACATACACAACAAGTATTAGCAACTTATCATTATCACTTTTTATATATAGATTGCTATCTTTTGATCCTTTTATAAAACCTTGTTGGTGGAGGTACTTATCCAACCGATAATACCAAGCCCTTGGAGCCTGTTTAAGGCCATAGAGAGCCTTTTTGAGTCTGCATACAAGTTTTGGATCATTTCCAAGAATAAACCCATCTGGTTGTTCAATATAGACTTCTTCATCCAAGTCTCCATTCAGGAAGGTAGACTTCACGTCCATTTGAAATACTTTGAACTTCTGAAAGCTAGAAAGAGCAAGGAACATTCTTATGGCCTCAAGTCTAGCAACTGGTGCAAAAGTTTCTTCAAAGTCTATACCTTCTTGTTGAGCATACCCTTTACAAACAAGTCTGGCCTTGTTTCTAATCACATCTCCATTTTCATTCAACTTATTTTTGAATATCCATTGTGTTCCTATGACATTCTTATCTTTTGGTCTAGGAACCAACTCCCAAGTGTTATTCTTTTCAATCTGCTCAAGTTCTTCCTCCATGGCCTTTACCCAGCATTCATCTTTGCATGCCTCTCTTACATTTTGTGGTTCAGTGGAGGAGAGTAATGCTAGAAAACTTGAAGCTTCTGAAATGGTTTTTCTTGTTTATACACCCGCCTCCTTTTGCCCAAAAATTTGGGTTTCTGGATGATTCTTCTGAATGTACCTGGATGGAGTCTTTTCTTCTATTCTTATATGTTCTTCTGGTACCTCATGAGTTTCTTCTTCATCATTAATCTGATTTGATGTTGAAGGATAGTCTTCATCGTCTTCGAAATCTTCAGATTTTACTTGCCTAGGAGTGTTCCCTTCTTCATCAACCACTACATCAATACTTTCAACAATTTTTCCAAGTCTTTTATTGTAACACTTATATGCTTTGCTGTGAGGAGAGTAACCAAGGAGTATGCCTTCATCTGCTCTAGGTTCAAACTTGCTAAGGTTTTCATCAGTCTTTTTGATGTAGCATTTGCTTCCAAAAATTTTGAAGTATTTAACTGTGGGAGTCTTACCATACCAAAGTTCATGAGGAGTCTAAGTGTTGTTTACCCGGATGTTTGTCTTGTTGAGAATAGTAACTGCAGCAAATGCGGCTTCACCCCAGAAGGTTGCGGGAGTTCCAGACTCATCAAGCATAGCACGAGCCATTTGTTGAACCGTTCTGTTCATCCTTTCCACTACTCCATTTTGCTGAGGAGTCCTTGCAGTAGAGAATTCCCTTCTTATTCCATGTTCTTCACAAAAATCGAAAAATTCATCCGAGGTAAATTCCCCACCTCTATCAGACCTGAGGCATTTGATTCTGCGATCTGATTCATTTTCAACCAAGGCTTTGAATGCTTTGAACTTTTCGAAAGCTTCGTCTTTATGCTTCATAAGTCCTAACCAACACATCCTGGAAAAGTCGTCAATGAACAATATAAAGTATTCTTCTCCTCGAGGTGACCTTTTCCTAGATGGACCACATACATCAATATGGATAAGTTCAAGTGGCCGGCTAGCTGATCCTTCCTTCTCAGGGAAATTAGTTCTGGTTTGCTTACCAAACTGACATGATTTGCATATTGTATTGTTTGGAATTCTGATGTCAGGGAGATCACGAACCGCCTGATATTTACATGCTTTCCTTATCTGAGAGAAGCTTAGATGCCCCAATCTTCTGTTCCATAGCCATTGTTCATCATTCTTGCTAAGATAGCATTGTTGTTGTCCTCCCTTGAGTATGTATAAATTATTTGGATTCCTTATGCCTTTGATCATTGTTTCTCCTGTATCAAGCTCACGAACAATACATCCATTTGATCGAAATATTACTTCATTTCCTTGATCACACATTTGACTGACACTCAATAGATTATGCTTTAAGCCATCAACATACATAACATTTCCAGCCTTGACCTTTTGTTTCAAAAACACAGAACCTTTACCTTTTATGAGTGCAGGGGTGTCATTTCCAAATGAGACCTTCTTTTCCTTTTCTAAGGCACTATATGACTAAAGTTTTTCTTTATCACCTATCATATGTTTCAAGCATCCACTGTCGATGTACCACTGATTTTCCTATCCTTCCACATATAAGGCTATCCCACATCTTTCTAGTTGCGATTCTTTCTTTCTCCATGTTTTAGAATTTAATGAAACTTGCTCCTTCTGAGTTGTTTGCCGAAACCTACTACTGCACTCAGAATCTTCATGACTGAAGTTGTTACAAATAGAACATTCTACTTCATTCTCAAGAGCAGAAAAGTTATTGTAGGTCCTTTTCATGATCCCAGTCATACTCCTTTGTTTTTGAGCTTCTCTAGTCATGATGGTCTTGTAGGCAACACATTGAGCAGCTTTGTGACCAAAGTTATGACAAGAGAAACATTGGCCATTGAAGAAATTTTTGTGATTATCAAACCTACCAACCAAATGATTTTAGTTTCTATTGACATCCATTCTTGAGGAAAATTGAGAATGATTTACCTGTGGTTGGTTGAAGCTTCTGTTCATCCTTGAAGTAGATTGCCCCCGATTTACTTGGTAATCTTTGTTCATTCTTGAAGCAAATTGTCCCTGATTTACTTGGTGATCTACATTATGCTTTTGCTGTCGATTGTCAACCTGTTCACTTTTTCTTGCTGCATCAAGATAAATTTTGGAGGTGGATGGCTTCTGTGCTTGAGACACTTCTTCAGTATATCCAAGACCTGTCTTGATTAGAGGAGAATGCTGCACTTTGATAATCTCATCTAAAGTTTCAGATCCCTTAGCAAATCTAAGATTAAGAGCTTTTGATTTCTCAATATCTTTTCTAAGTCCCACAATTTCACATTCTAACTTTTCATTGTGTTTTTCTCTTTCAGCAAGTTGGAATGTCAGAGTATCTATAATCATATTCTTTTCCTCTAAACAAATTTTGAGTTTAGAAATTTCTTCATAGAGACCTTCTTCATCTATAGCATCCAAGAAATCATCATCTTCAAAAGCCATCAAAAGTCTATAATCATTACGTTGTTCATCTTCATCACTATTTGAATATCCATCACTGTCTTCATGTGTATAATAGCTCTTCTTACTTACATTCTGTTTTCTATTCCATCTAACTGGTTCCTTACCTTTGTCAAGTTTATCTTTATGAGGACACTTGGCAGCATAATGACCAACTCTTCCACAAGCAAAGCATTTGAAAGGCAGCTTACCTCTGAATCTTCCAGTTCCCCGTTGAAGGTTCTTGACAAAATTTGATTCTTCCTCTTCTTCTGACATATGTCCTGACTCATTGTAATCTCCTTTTCCTGAGGCTTTGAATGCAGCTTCTCTCCTATCTGATGGTCCCCCTTTTCTCATTTCGTAAGCAGTTAGAATTCCGTGCAGCTGTGACATGGTAATGCTCTGTAGATTCTGTTTTTCTTCTATGGCAGAAACTTTTGAATCAAACTTAGGAGACAAAGATCTTAGAACCTTTTCAACCAAAACAACTTCTTTTATTTCTTCACCCAAGAGTTTCATACAATTAACAATCTCATCTTTACATAGGAAATAGTTAGCCACACTTTCATCATTGTGCATTCTGAGATTTTCATATTGAATTCTGAGAGTTTGTAGTTTTGCTCGTTTTACCTGTTCATCTCCTTCATAGCTCAGAATGATCTTGTCCCATATTTCTTTTGCGGTTTTGAGCTGCATAACCTTGACGAATTCTGATTGAGATAGGCTCCCTAATAGAGTATTGACAGCCTTTGCATTTGTTTCATACTGCTTCTTACCAGTCGTATCTGTAGGAGTTGCTGATGGAAATGTGTATCCTGTTTCCACAATATCCCAAACTTCTATACCAAGAGACTGAAGATATGCAGTGATTCTTACCTTCCAATAGACGAAGTTGCTCCCATCAAAAATTGGTGGCCTGATTGATGCTTCTTTTCGTAGTTGCTCATGATGATAGATCTTCCTTCAAGCGATCAAGCTTCTTCTGAAGGACCTGCTCTGATACCAATTGTTGAAAATAATACTGAGAGGGGGGGTGAATCAGTATTATCAAATCAATTACTTTCCTTTTCACACTCAGATTTGTATACGCTACTTCGGCTATGAGAAACTGCGTATATACGCTACTATGTCTAAAGAAACTAGCGTATATCAAAAAACTTAAGATTCATTAATTGTTGATCTTTAGTCAATGCATCAGTACTTCATTAATCATAAGAATAGTAAGCAGGAGCAATAAAAACATAACAGATCACCACAGACATGGACACAAAGATATAAGGTGGAAACCCAATGTGGGTGAAAACCACCTGCTGCAATTTGTCTCTATCTTCTTTTAAATTAGAAACTTCCTTTTACAATGATTCTGTACTGGTGCAGTCTTATACCAGTACGCAGGCTGCTACCTGCAGAAGGCTACAACCTTCTCCCATTTTCCAGCTTCTCCTAGAAGGGAGCTACAACCCCCTTAGCTCTTGTACTAGCTCAGGTACTAGTACGTAGGTGCTAACCTACAGAAGGCTACAACCTTATCTTTTCTTCCGAGGACCACGTTTCATAAATTTTCAGACTAGATCCATGAATATCAATCAAACATCAAGTATATCTGTATTAACCAAACTCCTTTGTACAAACAAATACTGAATCAACCAATAACTTCTCAGAATGTTGTAACCAGAAAACAATACCAGTAACCAAACACCAATTCTGAACCCAGAACACTGCAACAATAAACAGAAGCAGCTAAAACATATTTCATGAGATATACGCTACTTCAATATGTGGAACCTACGTGCATACGCTTCTGTATCAAGGCCATCCAGCGTATACGTTGTTTTAAGTTAGTGAACCAGCGTGTATACGCACCTTTACTGCGTTGAACCTGTGTACAGATTTATAAAAGATAATTTATCATTTTCACTTGTTCAGACATTAGTTATACCTAGATTATCTTATTTATAGATCACGTCATGCGCCAAATATAACAGATCAAAAATTACACAAAGATACTTCTCTTCAAACCGCCTTAAGATCTTGACCCATCAATAGAACTTATCCTTCTCCTTGCGCTCAGGTTCCTCCTTGATTCAGATCTAGTTATGCACCATAACCCAATGACAGTATTCTAGATCTTGCTCTTCATAAGATATTCGATGCTTCAATTTTTCCCTTGCCAAATGA
Organism: Pinus tabuliformis; assembly: GCA_031772625.1. Classification (NCBI taxonomy): domain Eukaryota; kingdom Viridiplantae; phylum Streptophyta; class Pinopsida; order Pinales; family Pinaceae; genus Pinus; species Pinus tabuliformis. The sequence goes on from CM062808.1 coordinate 668,784,929, forward strand.
TCTCTTTCCCTTTTTATAGACTTGGCCTTACTCAAACCATGGTCCAAAACCATAGAGATCCAATACTAGGGACTCAATACCTGGGTTCAACACTTTGATGCAATACCAAGGATCAAAACCATAGGTTCAAATATGTCGGACTAAATACCATGGACCAACCATAAGATTTCCCACATGTACGCGCTTTTGTTTGCATGAAAGTGCGTGCATACGTATACGTGCCTTTTGATCGATACATCCGCATGTATACGCTATTTTGTTAAGAGGAACCTGCGTATACCTCATTTTCTTTCATTCTGAGAGCCTGGACTATGATCTTCCCTTTGAGTGAGTTGCCATCAAGGACAACACCCGTGCCATAGTGCCAATTGCCAACATGGACTTCATTGGGCATATCAATCCTCCTTTAAAGCAAAAACAACACATTATTGTGTGCACTGATTACTTGACTAAGTCGGCTGAAACCAAGGCAATTAAGGCAGCAACAGAAGAAAAGGTGGCTGATTTCCTAAGGGAGAATATATTCTACAAATTTGGGTACCCTATAGAGCTAGTCACAGACCAAGGCAGCCAGTTTACCTCTAGCGTGATTGAAGAACTGCTCAAGCATCACAAAATAAAGCATAGGACCTCCACTCCTTATCATCCACAAGCTAATGGGTAAGTGGAGGTGACCAACAGAGCACTGGAGAACATCCTAACCAAGGTAGTGAACAACAGCAGAAAGGATTGGGCAGAAAGACTAGTTGAGGCCACCTGGGCCTATAATACGGCATGGAAGACCACCACTGGATTTACACCCTATGAGCTAGTCTATGGGAAAAAGGATTTGTTTTCCATCGAATTTGAATATAATACATTGAGGATGGCAGCCCAACTAGATTTGGATCTCAATTAGGCGCAGAAAGAAAGGTTGTTCCATTTGAATGGCTTGGATGAATTCAGAATGCAGGCCCTCTTCCATATAGAGATAGTTCAACTTCAGAGGAAAATCTGGCATGACAAGCACATTAAGGCAAAGCAATTTCAAGAAGGACACTGGGCATTGTTATATGAATTCAGGTGTAAAGACTTCAAGGGCAAGCTAAGGACCAGATGGCTCGGACCATATCTGGTGGAAAGATGCCATGACAATGGTTCAGTGCGAATCAGAACTATAAATGAAGAAGTCATTCCATTACTAGTTAATGGACACATATTGAAAATGTACAAGGGGCCTTTATATAAACAAGAGTTCAATGACAACATCAATAAGACAGCAATTATGGTGGAGCAATTTTCAGCTCCTCCCTCATCAGGTCACTGAAAAAGAAAGAAAACAGAATAAGGATTCAGGTGAAAACCTCCATGAGGCACCCGAGTCCCATATTTGGGTTGAAAACCTCCATGAGGCAGCCCAAGGATGAGAAAAAATGGAAAGGAAAAGAAGATCCCTGGGTGAAAACCTTCCTTGAGGTGCCCAGGGCAAATATCTAGGGTGAAAACCTCTTTGAGACAGCCAAGGTGTTTTTAAAATATATATATATATATATATAAAAAAACATAATTGTTATTTGCAGGTGGATGAGAAAGACAAGTAGGGAGCAAGGAGAAGATCCAAAGGGAACCCTACCTCACATATATTCATCTCCTCCACTCCTTACCATGCATCCCTTCATCAGTTCCATTGTTTTTCACTTCATTGCTTCAATTCGGGAGAAGATTGTGTTTTCTACACAATCACATCATCCATTACCATCATCCTGCTTCACACACACTCCTACTCCCTCTGTCCATTCAGCAACATCAAATCTGCAGACACCATCAGTAGACAACAGAAGAGGAAGAAAGATGACCATACAACAGTAGCAGCAGCGTCGTATCTGCAGTCAAGAAACCATCAACAGACAGCAGAAGAAGAAGAAGTATGACCATCAGTAGCACCTCTGATCTTTGACAACTGCAGTGTGGCATTAAGGCCACAGGTAAGTATCCTACTCACTCACTCATATGCATCATTTGATCAAAAGTTGTAAAGGTTAAGAGGTAGTGGGTTTGCAAGTGAAAAGGTGGCCAACTTCCTCTAAAAAAGGGCTAGTGGATTACATACACAGGAAACTCTGTTTTCTCAAGAATTTGCTCATTTCCTCTTCAAGACCCACAAGCAAGATGCTCATCAAGTATATCTCATGTGAGGATAGATACTGTGTGTTTATGACTACCACTTTATAATGCTTGAAGAGTTAAGATTTGGGGTAGAAACACCAGTTCATCAAAGCCTTAGCATACCCTATTTTCTGATGCAATCACTCATGGACTCCAGCAGCAAAGAAAAGAAAGGAAATTCCTAACAGTTAGTTCACCATGGGTTTATCAGAATCCTCGTTGAGGATGCCATCCTAAACCCTAGGATCCCTATAACATGGACAGTCTTCGATGACTTACCAGTAGAGGATGACATCAGAACCTTCATCTATGGTGTTAGTCCTTTTGTCAGTGAGGAGGAGGAAAAACAAGAGGAAGAAGATACAGAGCTAAATAGGGATGAGGTGGATAAGGAAGGAACTAATACAGAGGGACATGATGAAGAAGACACTAATACAAAGGAACATGATGTTGAAACAGAAGAGGAAGAAGACATTGAAAAAAAAAGAAAGAGCAACAAGAAACAAAAGAGCTAAGTGGCTTCAGGGATAGAGAAGCAGTTGAACAATCAAATCCCATGGCCCTAATCCGCACCATCTAATTGCAAATGATCCTCAACTGGCACTTAGATATCTTGCTACCCAAGAGCAAGCAATTTCACATTTTGAGGACATGTTTAGGCTGCTAAGAAATGATAATATACATGCCTGCATAAGGAGATGGAAAACACTGCCACATAGCTTGAAGATCAGATAACATCAATGGGAAGAAGTAGAAAGGAAAGTAGGCTTCTATGAACAAGAAGAAGAGACCACAACAGAAGCATAGGATGGCAGAGAGGCTACCAGAGCAACTAAGTTGCTCAGAGGATGAGCAACACTTTCAGTAGGGGGTGATGATGAGCCTCATCATTGAGTAATTATATGGGCCTTAATTGGCCTTAATTCACCTCCTAGCTTATTCAAACCAACTATTCTCACAACTTATTGCATACTTTTGATTATATTTTGTTTAAGAGATGAGTAGAGTTGGATATTTTGCTTTATGGTCTAATGTGCATGTAATGCAGGAATAAAGGATAAAAGCAAGGAAAATGTAGGGATAAAAAGATAAAAGACCTTGGTAAAAGCTCGAATGGGACAAGGGAGAGGAATTACAGGAGGTAAATCCTCCTCATTTACTGCCCCTCCATCTGAATATCCCTCCATCAGCTGAAAGTACAAACAGCCAAATCAGGAGTACTAGAAGGAAGCCAAGCAAGTGAAGGTGAAAACAGCCAAATCAAGTGTACTAGAAGGAAACCAAGCAAGTGAAAGTATGAGTTTATCTTGATTTGGGAGCCAAGTCTCCCTACTAGAAGGCAGTCAAGCTAGTGAAAGGAAAAGCACGAGTCTATCATTGAATTGGGAGCTATACCTCCCTAATTTTGAAGGAAATCATTGGAGACTTTAGATGTATAAGTAGAGAGGCTTAGGACCTCAGTTTTTTTAGTCACATTTAGTCACCAGTAGTTAGTTACCAAGAGTTAGCAGGAATTCAAACTTTTGACTGTAGAACTAGACCTGTAACAGTTCTTGATGTAATGCAATGTTTTTATAATGAAGATGAGTTTTGTTCTGAGCCAACACTGAGTTAACTCAGAGGGCTGAAGCTCTTGGGTTAGGGCCCGACCCTAGCAGCCAAAGCTCCTCTTTATTGTATTGTTAAGTAGCATAGATTTTTGTTCATCTATTGAAGTAGATGCATTTTCATTATAGTACTTCATCATAGATTTATGGCTTTCCTGTTCATTCACTGAAGTAGCTTCCTGTTTTTTGTTTATTTGTTTAAGTAGTTGTAGTCTCATTACAGTAGTACAGCGTATATTAGTTATGACTCAGTATGCTTCCATTTATGCTCTCATTCAACCAGTAGGTTGGCAAAGAAAATTTCCACAAGGTTGCTCACAGGTGTCTCGACCTCACCTCCTCCCTTTGGGACCATGACGTGAGGAAGAAACCCTGCATCAACCCCAAAAACACAGGGTTTTGGTTTTCACAAGGAGTTTGTTGTTTAACACAGTCATTGAGCTCGTTTCATATCACTCTGTTCCTTTAATGGTCATCTGCTCCTTCACTCTCTTCCCATCATTTGATCTCCCTCACATCCCTGTCATTCTCCTTCAGCATGAAAAGCTTAGCGGAAGCTGTTAATCCACATTCAAACGATTTTTAACTGTAGATCGCCTCACACAACAAAACTGACCAATCACCGCTCGAATTCACTTTTAGCATTTGACTTTGTGCACTTTAAATCCCAACCGTCGATCTGCCTTGACAGATCCGACGACTAACGCGCACCCGCTCACCAACCCGCTCGGTCAAATCTCCACCGTAGATCTACCTTGCCAAATCCGACAGCCTTCGCGTGATATCGTGTGGATTTCTATCAGATCATTATCCACCCTAGGGCACGCGAAATGAGCGGTTTCCCTGTGCTACGTGTCGCCCGGGGAGGCTAATTGTGTAAAATTTTAGGAAACCACTTACAACTTTGAGGGCGTGCGATATATTGCTTACCGCCCTCTAAACCCGCTCCCCCATTTCTACACGTTCCTTTAAGCGCTCCCATCTCCACCATCGATCTATCTCCTGATCTGATGACCATCGCATCACCCGATCACTTTATCGCCTTAAACTCCTGTTTTGGGAAAATTTAGTGTTCTTGGATAAACACATAACCCTCTAGACTAGTAGCTCAATCTAGAAACAACAGTACAAAGAATTCTCTGCCTTTCCTATAAATAATAGATAAAATAAGAGAACAGAGAACCTACTTGTAGCTTCTATTTGTTCCTTATCTCCCTTGACCGATTCTGTTGCTCCTTCCCATACTTAAGCCACTTAAGAAGTACCTGCACACAGACAAAAACAAGAACCTATCAAAGCATATGATAATGATCTATTGATTAAACATCGCATGGAATCAAGTACATGATAAGCATATGAAAGCATCAAAATACAATACAAGCATATGGAAAAAGCTTTGAACACTTTATTAATAAAAGGAAGAGTTACAACCCAATTTGCCTAATTTGGCATCACTCCTCCAGTTCAATCCCATCCTCTCCTCACAACAAGCAAGACACTTTGACATCATTACAATACTTGCAATCAACACTATTCTTATATCAACAGCATCTCCTTACAATTCAATAATTTCCAACCCCTGATCACTTAGATGAGTGGTCTTTTTATAGGTGAATGAAGGAATTTATGCCATCAATGGTGATAATGAATGCCCTCCTAAACTTAGAAATCAGTTCCATGGAAGAAGGGATAAGGGGATTGACGTTCCTTAACTCCCTTCCTCATCCAAATGCGAACTCAAAGGAATGGGTAGTTTTGAGAAACTTCTAGAGGCATCCAATGGATAAGGAATCTTTCAAACCCTCAAGGAAATTCGCTCAAATTCGCCCAGTGCAGGCCAAAGAGGGACCAAGTGTGCTGCAATGCACACTGACAGTGTATTTCTTGCACTGCAGTGCACCTTGGTAGTGTATCTACCTGTGCTGATCCACCCTGGTAGTGTACTGGGCTGCACTATAGTGCACCCTGTTAGTGTATTGGGCTACACTGCAACGCACCCTAATGAAGGCTTGCCTACACTGATCTTCTTAGAGGCAGTTTTTGGATGATTTCAGTCATGGAACATCTTGGGAAGCTAGGCATTCTGATGGTTGACTTCTTTAGGGCATGTAACAGCTGAATTAGGGTTTGATGGACCTCATAGTACTAATCTGTATGTTGGGGTTGATGTGCCCAAATGGATCTGTAACAGTTGCCCCCTAAAGCATGAAGTCATAAATATGTATGTCGAGTGAAATGCTTTATCATGTGAAGAGGAGGTTTTGAAAAGGAAGGTGACCTGCATCAATTACAATATATATATATCATGATAATTTGATTTTTTCTCATGAACTCACTGAGGGAAGTCATACCCATGCTTAGCTTATAAACTTTCATTACATGTACAAATATAGTCGTCTACAGATATAGACCCATGAATGGATGACCATGAATGTAAGGCCATTGTACATTTGATTTGGTACTCCTGAAAATATTGTAGCCCGTGTTGAGATTGCAACAAGATGATAGAGCTTAGTGAAAAGAGTCGCCTTCACTAAGTGGGCCCGCAGGCTATTTTTGGCGCAAGTCTATTTTTAGACTATGTCTATTTTTAGACATATGGATCATGTCTATTGATTGCAGGTTGCTGTTTATGGATGATTGATCAAGTTGGGAAAAAATAGATGGACTTCTATTTTTGGTGAAAGTGTGAGTGATCACAGTGTGAGTGATCAAAGTCTATTTTTAGACTGGCTGTCAAAAATAGAAAAGTCAAATATTATTATCTCACAATAATATTTGGACTATAAACTTAATCTTATTCTCTTAGAGCACTTCAGTTTGAGCTACAGAGGTGGCACATGCAGCTGTCAGAAGGAAATACGCTTTTCTTATGAGTCAGTTGAGTTGTTGCATGCATGACTTCAGTTAGAACTCAATCAGTTGAGTTTGGTGGAGTTGATTGTGGAGTTGATGGAGTTGTGTTCAGTTTAGCTTTGTTAAACTGGTTGTATTTAGTCTAACTGGCAAATAGACTAGAGATGAGTTGGGTGAATTAGTTATTAATTAATTCACAATTTATTAACTCATAATACAACTAATGAATACATCAGTTAACTCAGTTGCATGTCAGTGCATGTTCAGTTCAACAGGGACAAGTGGTAGAGAATCAGATTGCTATCAGTTGTGACTATAGTTGTGCACCAAATCTTGAACAATCAAGGGATTGAGTATGCCAATGAGTTTTCTCACGTATTTGCCCACATTATAGCTTGTGCTCACGTCCAACAAAGAGTGAGTGACTATTTTGCAGGTGAAAAACGAGTTTGGTGAGCCATTCTCATCAGTTCTTGAGCAGGTATTGAGCAGTGGAGGCAGGCAAGCAGTGGAAGAGATTTGGAGATCAGATCTGAGCTGTATTGTGTGTAACAGAGGTGGAGATACTTGTGAGAAGTATTATGCTGTGTAATGTTACATGAATCAATCATTAATATACAGATAGTTGGGGTTTTTAGCAAGATGCTTTCCCCGGGATACATACTGTGTTAATGTGTGAATGCTCTTGATTTTTTATTGTTATTCATGCTGCTATATTGATGATCAACGTAGAGGAGCTTATGTATTGTGTATGTATTCCGCAATAGTACATGATCAGGATAATCTCTGTTGAATATGTGTTAAATTATTCAAAATTTCTACATGGTATCGGAGCGAGCTAGATAATTGTAGAAAAAGTTTCTACATGGTATCAGAGCAAGCTAGATAATTCTTCAATCCTGGAACATGCATGACTTCCTTCAATACAAAGGGTTTACCAGACTCCCTCTCAAAGGAAATGGTATCAATATCGGTCACACAGTATCTACCATCATCGCCCATCTCGATGTGCACTCCAAGATCTTTGTCCTCCAGATCAGAGAACAAATCTCTATCTCTCATCATGTGAAAAGACGCACCACTGTCCAAGAACCACACTGATCCCATCACACTTGAAACCAAGCATGCGATCAATGAAAAATCAAGCTCAAACTGAGAAGCTAAGGCCTCTCCCCCTGCAGATCCAGCATCTTGCTTGTTCTTCTTCTTCTGCGGACAATTAGTGGCATAGTGTCCGTGCTGGTGACAGTGAAAACATTTCACCTTGGACATATCCTGCTTCTTGCCTTTCGCACCAGACTGAGAAGCTTTCTTGCTCTTCCCTTTCTTTGCCTTGGTAGCCAAAGCGCAATTCTCTTCATCAGATACCTTTGATGAAGATCCATTCTCATACTTATTGTTACTGAGTTTATCCTTGAGCGCCAGGTCGCTCTTGCTTTGGAATAACATTCGCAATCCGTTGAAAGACAATTCAACAACACTGCTGCAAATTCGAAATCCACCAGCTCCAACTCAACTGCTTCCGATCTAGAATTCGTGAGAACACAATATTTCTCGTACAGAGATTGACTGTATGGGCATTCACCGGATATCTCACCTTCCAAAGGAAGGATGAATCCAGAGGCTACCTGGCCCGATTACAGACTCTGCCTAGAGAAATAGAATGTAAACACTTCCTGAATAGTAGATCTGATGATCAACAGCTCTGATACCATGTAGAAACTTTTTCTACAATTATCTAGCTCGCTCCGATACCATGTAGAAATTTTGCATAATTTAACACATATTCAATGGAGATTATCCTGATCATGTACTATTGCGGAAAACATACACAAAGAAAAGCGTATTTCCTTCTGACAGCTGCATGTGCCACCTCTGTAGCTCAAACTGAAGTGCTCCAAGAGAATAATATTAAGTTTATAGTCCAAATATTATTGTGAGATAATAATATTTGACTTTTCTATTTTTGACAGCCAGTCTAAAAATAGACTTTGATCACTCACACTTTCATCAAAAATAGAAGTCCATCTATTTTTTCCCAACTTGATCAATCATCCATAAACAGCAACCTGCAATCAATAGACATGATCCATATGTCTAAAAATAGACTTGCGCCAAAAATAGCCTGAAAGAAGAGAATCCCCTATAGAAATTTTGAATAATTTAACACATATTCAATGGAGATTATCCTGATCATGTACTATTGCGGAATACATACACAATACATAAGCTCCTCTACATTGATCATTAATATAGCAGCATCAATAACAATAAAACATCAAGAGCATTCACACATTAACACAGTATGTATCCCGGGGAAAGCATCTCGCTAAAAACCCCAACTATCTGTATATTAATGATTGAGTCATGTAACATTACACAGTATAATACTTCTCACAAGTATCTCCACCTCTGTTACACACAATACAGCTCAGATCTGATCTCCAAATCTCTTCCACTGCTTGCCTGCCTCCACTGCTCAATACCTGCTCAAGAACTGATGAGAATGGCTTCCCAAACTCGTTTTTCACCTGCAAAATAGTCACTCACACTTTGTTGGACGTGAGCACAAGCTATAATGTGGGAAAATACGTGAGCAAACTCATTGGCATACTCAATCCATTGATTGTGCAAGATCTGGTGCACAACTATAGTCACAACTGATAGCAATCTGATTCTCTGCCACTTGTCCCTGTTGAACTGAACATGCACTGACATGCAACTGAGTTAACTGATGTATTCATTAGTTGTATTATGAGTTAATAACTTGTGAATTAATTAATAACTAATTCACCCAACTCATCTCTAGTCTATTTTCCAGTTAGACTAAATACAACCAGTTTAACAAAGCTAAACTGAACACAACTCCATCAACTCCACAATCAACTCCACCAAACTCAACTGATTGAGTTCTAACTGAAGTCATGCATGCAACAACTCAACTGACTCATAAGAAAAGCGTATTTCCTTCTGACAGCTGCATGTGCCACCTCTGTAGCTCAAACTGAAGTGCTCCAAGAGAATAAGATTAAGTTTATAGTCCAAATATTATTGTGAGATAATAATATTTGACTTTTCTATTTTTGACAGCCAGTCTAAAAATAGACTTTGATCACTCACACTGTGATCACTCACACTTTCATCAAAAATAGAAGTCCATCTATTTTTTCCCAACTTGATCAATCATCCATAAACAGCAACCTGCAATCCATAGACATGATCCATATGTCTAAAAATAGACATAGTCTAAAAATAGACTTGCGCCAAAAATAGCCTGCGGGCCCACTTAGTGAAGGCGACTCTTTTCACTAAGCTCCATCATCTTGTTGCAATCTCAACACTCCCTCTCGACAAGATATGGGTTATCAGCAACCCCTATCCTACCTCGGTGGTACTCGAATTTGCTCCTGGTGAGAGCCTTCGTCAGAATATCAGCATCCTGATCCTCCGTTGGAATGTACGAAAGTAACATGATCCTCCGCTGCACACAATCTCTGATATGATGGTACCTGATGTCAATATGTTTAGATCTATCATGAAATACAGGATTAGCCGAGAGTTTAATGCAACTCTGGTTATCACAGTAAATCACAGTAGGATCCAAATGAGAACCGAACAAACCAACTAGGATCTTCCTCATCCATATAGCCTCGCATGAAGCCAAACTTGCTGCCATATACTCGGCCTCTGCTGAACTGAATGCCACGGATCTCTGTTTCCTGTTGTACCAAGAAACTGTTGTCGATCCAATACTGAAGACCCCTCCTGATGTGCTCTTTCTGTCTGTTGGGCTCCCTGCCCAATCTGCATCCGTGAAGCCACATAGCTTCACCTCATCCTCCTGTCTGTACCAGAAACCATATCCCGATGTGCCTCTCAAGTAGCGCAATACATGCTTGCCCGCCTTCCTGTTGTAGGGAAAAGTATCCGACTCGGATGACCCTATCCCACTCTAAGGGTGACAGTTCCTTAGCAACAACTGTAAAACAAACTACTTAAGGTTTACTTCTTTATGAAAGCAAAAGAGAATGGAGAAAGCACTAACCGTTGCCTTGCGCTTAATGTCGAATCCAAACTCTTCTCTTTGGCCGCTTGCTCCTAGCTCTTTGTTCTTCTGCTCGCCCAGCTACGATGAGATCCTGCAAAATAACAAAGAAGGAAACTACAAGAGGCATGCAATCATAACTGGTTCATGGATTAGTGTAAACCAAACATGCAATCATCACAATATATAATTGAAACAAGAGCACATAGAAGAACCTCAATAGCTTTTATTAATGAAGAAATAAAGGTTCTGAGAGTATTACAACCATTGAAGGCTCCAACCCAGCAACACCTCCCAGCAGAAAGAATTGCTCTTCTTCACCTCTCTCAAACAATCACCCAATAACTCAATAGTGAAACCAACAGCATATCATTACTTTGCACAAAATTCCAGCCTCCTGAGCTCATAGGAGAGAGCTCAATATATAGATGAATTGAGAAAGGATGAGTCAGCTTGCAACTGATGTGTAGCTGCCTTGTGTCCTCTCTCTCTTCAGTTAATCTTTAGTTGATCTTCAGTTCTTGAGTCCACTTGGAGAACTTTGCTTCCACTTGGAGAAACAGAGCCTCTGACTCATCACAAGGCGAAATACCTGATCCAAGTGTCATTTTTGGAAGATTCCAAAGCAATGACTCACTGTGCCACTTGTCCCTTCTCGCTCAGCGCAGGTGGCCTTTGTCCCACTTGCTTTGCAACGCAGGTACACCATGGAGCAACTGAGTTTCAGCGCAGAAACCTAGTGGAGCACCTGCTTTGATTTCAGGATTGCTTGTTTTTGAGTGTTTTCAGGTGGAGAACTGATCTGAGAGCTGTTGGTTTGCTGACCTTGTTCCTCTAGGGGTAGGAACATCATGTTTAGGGAACTTTGGATCCCTTGGATTATTGACAATTCATGCTTGTTGCTGTAAGGCACAAAATTGTCTATAACAGATGCCCCCTAAAGTATGAGGTCGTTTATCGGGTGAAATGCTTTATTGAGAGGATCCGAAGTTCATTCAATCTGCTGAGAAGTGTCCTGTAATAAGATACAATACAATACATTATTTTTCATACATTTTTCATGATCTAGCTGAGGCGGGCATTCCCATGCTCAGCTTTATAAATACATTTTGGTACATAGAACAGACGATCGTCTGATTGTAGACTGATAATTCTCTGCTGAAATTATCATCCTTTGAGAAGGATGATCATCTGCTGTAATGGTGTACATATCAAATGTCTTTATGTCCTGAATATATATCGCAACCCGAATGGATGAAACTAGATCCGGGGTCTTCAATCTCTTCCGATCTTCACTCGATGTACAAGTCGATCCATGTGAGGATTTCTTGAAGTCGAACATGGAAAGACATCGCTTGATTACCGGTCAATGATGTAAACCGTTAACAAGCGCGAGAGGAGTCACCGATAAGGATGATGACCCTCAAGGTACGGCAGTACAATCCACATGGTGGGAATAAAGGACTTGGCGTCGACCACCATGCAAAATCTTCTAGTCGAAGGTCATTGATGTATACCTGTCGCCGGAAGTGAGAAACTTGCCATTGAGGCATGCAAGCTTCAAAGTACTGAGGGGGGTGTTCCTAGATCAACTCCTTGGATAATGAGTTGATGTCGACAAGGAGCGATCCGTCAAAGGAGGGCCTTAATGAATCCCACATCAGTGACACGGAACGGAGCTAGTGATTGTGATGAGGTGAAAACAAACTGTGATGTATGATTCAGGGTGGCGGTCATGAAGTGGATGAAGGATAATGTATGGCAGTGGGTGGAACACGGTTGACTCTTAACAGAACCACATCTCTTGAACATATAACGACACTGATGTGATGGATTGGTAGCATTACCCCAATTGTGGATGGTGTGGCGAAGACCATGGTTATGAGACCGGTGAATGAAACAACCCAACCCGATGTGATACGGAGGACAAAGTGTCATGTTCAAGAGCGACTTGCTACCATTAATGCTGTGAGGTTCTCCCAATTTTTCCCCAGTCATTGCTGACTAGTACCTCTTTATTTTTGTCAAGCTTGAGGAGGATAACATATGCTTGTTCTATAACCTGCCCTTCGGGCAAGCCCATCGCTATGTTTTAACGAGCCTAGCGATAGGGAAACTCGTTCTCGTCTAAAGACAAGTTTGTCGCTATTTAATCATTTTAACGAGTCTAACGACAAAGAAAACTCGGTCCTTTTCATTTTTAGAGAGTCTGAAAAGGTACGAAAAGTTAACTCCAAAATTCCTTTTTCGTCTTCTAATCCCTTAAGTCCGAAAAAGTATAAAACAATACAGAAGGGATGAATTTTCGATTTCTTTAACGAGCCGAACAAAACAAGCGCTCGATCTTTTTGTGTAATAATCCCTCAGGTCCAAAAAGATTAAAATCTAGAGGAGGGATAGCTCTTCTTGTCCTTTAACGAGCTGGAAGGCCAAAACTCGGCAAACTTTTCATATTTTACGAGTCAGTGAAAAGAGCTCAAAGAAGACTCGTCTTTTGAGGAACGAGTGATGAACAGGGATAGCAGCAGATTCCAGGTACAGGTTGGAATTCTCCAATCACGGCAGTGTCACAAGGATGGCTAAGTGAAATCACTCTTCGCAGCTGTTCCTCAAAATGGGTAAACAAACATATGGAGGTGAACGATTGGCCAAATGAACGGATGGAGGTGATGGCATATAAACACGACCAAGGGCTTTTAATATGGCTTTCAAAGGTTACATTTCTCGAGGTTGTTTACCGGTTCATTTTTTCTGGATGAGCTTGAACTGTAGGGAAAGATTGCTCACAACTTGTGTTTATTTTTTAACGAGCATGAACTCTGTACAAAACTGCTCGATTCTTGCGTTTATTTTTTAACGAGCATGAACATTGCTAAAACTGCTCGATTATATGGTTTACTTTTGATTTTTTACCATAATTAGCTTCTCTTTTTCATTGATAACACCGCATTTTCAATTTGCTGCAACAAACTAGTTAGAAATGGGTAATATTTACTTGAAAATGAGATTAACACATCAATATTTACCTTGAATTACGTAAGAAAGCAAATAAAAAGGGTTTTACCTCTCATTTTACCATTTCATTTGCATTTTGCTTGTTGGAGCTTTGGAGGAGCCTCTTTCCCCTCGATTTTCATCAGCTGATTCCGGGAGATTCTGCGGACGATTTTCGGCGCCGTTTGGACCAGGTAGGAGCTAAACCTTAGCTCTTCATTTTCATGGTTTCATTTTCCTGTTTTATGCCTGTTTTGCTGCTCTATTGAGCCTCTGGGGTTTTGCCAGGGCGCCCTCTGATCAACGCAGGTTCCCCATTCGAAAACTGCGTTGGGATCCAAGTTGCTTGAAGGCAGCTTGTCCCCCAACGCAGGTAGTACACTGGGCACCTGCTTTGGGGCATAAAAGCAACAATTTTTCACAGATTTTGATGAAATTTTCGCCAGTTTTTCATCAATTTCAGGAGCTGATTCATCCTCTTGTTTGTTTTGCAGGGATTCTTGAACAAGATGGCCCTAACATGGCGAGAACGAGAACATGAAGAAGAAGATATGATTGCCCTTCATGATCCTGTTACGGTGGGCGCATTGCGAGACTGTGGTTTACTGAAGTTTTTCCGTATCTCTAGCATGAGAGCACAGATTTCACTACTGCAGTATTTGCTTGATGCTTGGGATCCTGTTAACCAAGTATTCCAGATCAGAACAAACCTATTCCATTGACTGTGACAGATATTTACTTCTTGACTGGCCTGTCAAGGCGGGGTGCCCCCATTTCTTTATCAGGTACAGTTCGGGGGAATGATTCCGTGAGAGATTATGTTCGTCAGTATTGTAGGGAGGGGTCCCAGCCGAGCAGAGACGGCAAGGTGGTTATCCGTGATGTTACTAGCAGGCCTCTCAGGTCCATTCTGTATACTCTTGGTAGGATGGCCGGTAGCGCATCTTTACATGTTGCCAACAGGTCTCACATGCAGCACGCCTTGGAATGTCTCCAACCGAAAATCTTCAACTGGAGTGATGCAGTGCTTAGTCAGATGAAAAATCAATTGAACAAGGTGAAGGATGGGAAGTTGAAGAACTTTGGTTTTGGTTCGATTCTGACTGCCTTCGCCTTGGAGAAGATCCCTCTGATGCAACCTCAGTACATTGATCTCGGAGTGCCTTCTCCTACCGAGCCACGTATGCAGCAATGGGTCGATCACATGTCCAGGCATGCCGGTTAATCCCAGATTTCTTTCAATGCTGCTTTCTTTAGGTGGTTCGATCGCCAGGAGATGGCTTTTTCCGAGTACCCATATGTTGGTATGGATTTCCGGGGCGATCCGGATATGGTACTGCCAGACGGTGCTCAGTGGGGTGCTACTGGTAAGAACTTCAACCATATTACCGTTCATTGTTTTCATTCATAATGTTCTTGTGCTCTATTCTTTCAAGACTTTAATTGAACTCATGTGCGCTTGCAGATGTCGGTCCTGTTCGTCCGGCATTTCGTCCGAGACCACCTGTTACTGTTCCGGCAGAGGAACCTGCTCGGAGAGTTATTATCCGTGATCTTAGCGACACAGAGACCCTTACAGCTGTGCAGGGGCAGGTCGAGAACCTTACCCGTGGTCTTCCGAATGTACAGATTGACGAGTTACCTTTACCGATGCAGCAGCATACTATCGGTGTACCTAGACGATGGACCCGTCTTCTGCGCATGATCGCACATACTGTGGCTTACTATCAGGAGCATCACTAGGCTAGGGTGCCCCCTAGCATTTTGAGTTTTTAGGTCATATGACCAATTTTGTCTTGGTTATAGAACATTATGTATGAACTTTATGAACAGCTTATATATATATTTTGATTTTCGAGTCTTATTCTGGTTGATTTGGATGATTCATATGTACACTTTTTATGATGTGTCCTTTATAAATGTTGCAAATGTCTATCTAACACATAGTTTGCCAATGAGTCAGTTAATGTGTTTTGATTTCTTGAAATATGTTGATATTGAATTGAATCAAATCGTCTTTCCAAGATCTTTACTCTTAGGAACATGCGATAAATAGCTGGATTACGAACAGAATATATACCATTGAGTTGTAGTACTACGAGCTGTGAGTCTAGCCTGACAATTAGTCGGCGTATGCCTCGTGTGATGGCATCAGAGAGTAGTTCTATCAACGCGCTATATTCAGCGATGTTATTCGTTGATTGCCCAATACATACACCTCTGAAACTTACTAACTCGCCACTTGGATCAAAAATGGCCCATGCTGCGGAGGATAGGTTCCGCGAACTACGACTCGCTCCGTCGGCATATCCAACACATGTCTCCATAAGGTTTGACATCTGCAACGAATGAAAAAGGGAATCACTCAACCAGAACAAGAACTTTGGCGAAAACAAAATACAACAAAAGCATGCAGGTTACTATTTAAGCATAGTAACGCTTGAGGTACAGCCCGTTCCGGGGCTGCGCCAGTGGAATTCCGTCGTAATCTATTAACTCGTAGGCTCCTTTTGCTAACACTCTTTTAACAATATAGGGGCCCATCCATAAGGAATTGAATTTACCTGCTCCTAATTTATCGGATTCTTGGTCATAAAGCAAGACCAAATCACCTTCTGAGAAGACACGGGGTTTGACATTTTTGTCGAACTGAGCCTTGACTCGTTTCTTATGGGCTTCGTTAGCCAAAGCGGCATCACGACGGGTTTCATCCAATTGGACTAATTCCAAGAAACGAGGCTCTTCTTCCGAAGTTCCGGGAAGGAGATCAATTGCGAGTTTAAGCGACGAAATTTCACACTGGATCGGTAAGACTGCTTCTAGACCGTACACCAATTGGAAAGGTGTGAAACCGGTCGCGTTTCTTACCGAGGTTCGGTAGGCCCACAAGGCTGCATACAGGATTAGGTGCCATCTTCTTTTATGAACTCCGATCATCCTCTGCAACATACGCTTCAGGACCTTGTTGATTGCTTCAACTTGTCCGTTGGCTTGTGGATAATACGGAGTAGAGCTGTCGTGAGATAGCCCTAGTTTGGCAGCTAATTCGACCATCATGTGATTGCGGAAGTGCGATCCATGATCTGTAACTATAGCCTGGGGTACACCGAACCGGGCGACTACATGATTGAAAAAGAATAGGGCAGCTGTTTCACCAGTATTGTCCAATGTAGGCATCGCCTCGGCCCATTTGGTAAAATAGTCAACTGCGACTATAATATACCCATGCCCCCCGGTCGAGGTGGGGTTACATTGCATGAAATCGATGCCCCATTTGGCGAAAGGCCCAACCGCAACTATTGGTTGCAGCGGTGCGGGTGGTTTTCTGGTTTTGCTATCAAAGATTTGGCAGGAATGACAACTTCGGACTGCGATTATGCAATCTTTGAACATTGTTGGCCAAAAATATCCTGCTCTTAATATCTTTTGGGCTGTAGCGAAACCTGATTGATGCCCCCCACACGCGCCTGAATGACACTCATTCAGGGCTTTTTCGGCTTCTTCATGGGTGAGACACCTCCTCAGAACGGTATCGATACCACGACGGTAAAGAGTATCACCGACGATCATGTAGTCTTTTGCTTGGTATCGTATACGTTTCTGTTCGGAGTGTGAGGTGTCAAGCCGAAACCTTTGGGTTTGGAGATAGATAATTATATCTCCATACCATTCATCGCTTGCAGATATCAGAAATAAAGTCTCGTCCACTATTGACTCCTTGGAAGTTTCGTCGTTGGACGATGATGGGAGATCGCATAATAATTCTGCGAATACCAGAGCTTTCTTTGACTTGGATTTCACAAATTCCAGATCAAACTCTTGAAGGATCGCTATCCATTTGGAATATTTGCCCCCCAGCAACTGTCGCGACAGTATATAAGTCATGGGGTTGCAATCTGACAGAATGGTAGTTTTCCTAAAGAGGATATAATGTCGAAATCTCTGTACCGCTTGAACAGCAGCGAGCGCTAGCTTTTCAACGTAAGAATATTTACTTTCTGTATCATTTAAGTTTTTACTTAAATAATATACAGGATGTTTAACTCCATCGACTTCTTGTACTAAAACCATCGCAATGGTTGTATCTACCGCAGCTAGATACAGGTTAAAATCCCTAAGATAATCTGGGGCGTACATTAATGATGCTTTTACTAGAGACTCTTTCAAAGCGTCAAAGGAAGCTTGCGCAACCTGGTCCCAATCGAAGGGTACATCCTTTTTCAAAAGACGTGTATAACCTTTAGCAAGTTCTGCATAATTTGGAATGAACCTCCTCAGAAAGTTTGCTTTCCCTTGGAGTTTCTGAATCTGAAGCAAATTCGAAGGTGGAGGCAAATTAATGATTGCCTGAACCTTACAGGGGTCGAGACGAATCCCATCTTTAGAGACCACAAAGCCAAGTAAACGACCAGAACCGACGCAAAACACACATTTGTGAGGGTTGAGTCTTATCTTGTAGTGTCGGCAACGTAGAAATATCGCTCTTAAATGCTGCGGATGATCAGTCCGCTTTCGCGAATGAGCCGGAAGATCGTCGAGATATGGTTGAACAATGCTCTTGATGTCATGGAAGGCGTAATTCATAGCCCTCTGAAAAGTTGCCCCTGCGTTCTTCAAGCCAAAGGGTAATTTTCGATAAGCGAATGTGCCCCACGGACATATAAATGCTGTCTTTGACTGGTCCTGTGGGCGGATATTTATTTGATTATACCCGGAAAATCCATCCATAAAGGAAAAGATTTCACATCCGGCGCATTCATCAATTATCTGGTCGATGAAGGGCGTAGGGTAGTTGTCCTTCGGACAAGCTTGGTTTACATCCCTATAATCGACGCACACTCTTATCATCCCTTGTTTTTTCATAACAGGGACAATATTCGATACCCAATCGGTTAGAGGAACCGGGTAGATGAATCCAGCATGGAGAAGTTTCTCAACTTCTGCTTTAATGGCAGCGGCTTTCTTAGGGTGCACCTGTCGAAGCCGTTGTCTTACTGGTTTGACATCAGGATACATTTTAATTTCATGTTCAACGATACTCGAGTCGATGCCTGGCATTTCATCATATGACCAAGCAAAGACATCTCTAAATTCGCGAAAGAGAGCGTTATATATTTCCAGTTCTGAAGGGGAACAACCTTTGCCAACATGAATATTCTCTACAACATCAGGTTTTGTCGAGATATTTATGGCTATAGTCTCTTCAATATTGGATAAGTTTCGCTCGGAATCCACCGTGTTTACAGTATTTGTTAGGAATTCAAAGACTGAAGGGTGGTAAAGATCTTTTTGAGTATCTTCTTCGTATTCTGGAAGAAGGGAACGATGGTGGTGATCATTCCATGGTGCCCCCTCAATCATCATTGATTGTAAGATTCTTTCGTCAGTCCCATGTATTTTCGACCAAGGATCTAATGGGGTACCATATTCTCTAGATCTATCTACCCAAACGCTCGACGAGCGTTGATTTGGGTTTGCCTCCCATGCATGAAACATTGATTGCTACAATATTTCAATGGGGCTTGGTGGCAAAACCATTGCATGATCCATAGCGACTCTGCCTTCTGTGACTTTCGAGGTGGATACCATATTGCATGTTGCTACAAATGGTACATTTCCTATACAAATAGGAGGTGGTAGCGCGAAAGTTCCCATCATAGTGGGGTCTTTCAACAGACCTACTCCAATGTCTTGAATCGACCGGTCGCTGCCATGGATCATGGGAACGCTTCCTGTAACTTGTGAACCATTAGGGAGGAAGTTTTGTTGATCGACGACCGTAATCCCTCCTTCAAAGGGGAATGCGATCTTCCTAAAATAAGTCGACACAACAGCTTGCATGGCATAAATCCATGGCCTTCCTAGTAGGATGTTATAGTCAAGATTGCCATCGATGACTTCAACATCTATTTCTACTGTTTTGCCCCCTAGTTCAACCTTCAGGTTACTAAGGATACCGTAAGGGGTATATATCCTTCCGTCGAATGCTTTTAATGTTGTCGATGATCGCGACAAGGTTGGAGATCCTAAAGTTTTCCAGCAACTCATCGACATAATACACGTCGATGCTCCCTCATCAATAATCGTTCTGTGAACTGTTTTGTTGAGGGCTTTCACTTGGACGAGGAAAGCTAATTGAGCCGGCAACTGAGGATCATACCCTTTGTGATCAAAGGATACCATATTGGAATCTTTAGGATCCACCCCACCAATTGCTGATAACAATGCCTGCCTTTGGGATGGGCAATGCTGTAATACCTCAAGAGTTGAGTCCCCAGCAGAGTCGCCAGTTTGTTGTAGGGAAAAGTATCCGACTCGGATGACCCTATCCCACTCTAAGGGTGACAGTTCCTTAGCAACAACTGTAAAACAAACTACTTAAGGTTTACTTCTTTATGAAAGCAAAAGAGAATGGAGAAAGCACTAACCGTTGCCTTGCGCTTAATGTCGAATCCAAACTCTTCTCTTTGGCCACTTGCTCCTAGCTCTTTGTTCTTCTGCTCGCCCAGCTACGATGAGATCCTGCAAAATAACAAAGAAGGAAACTACAAGAGGCATGCAATCATAACTGGTTCATGGATTAGTGTAAACCAAACATGCAATCATCACAATATATAATTGAAACAAGAGCACATAGAAGAACCTCAATAGCTTTTATTAATGAAGAAATAAAGGTTCTGAGAGTATTACAACCATTGAAGGCTCCAACCCAGCAACACCTCCCAGCAGAAAGAATTGCTCTTCTTCACCTCTCTCAAACAATCACCCAATAACTCAATAGTGAAACCAACAGCATATCATTACTTTGCACAAAATTCCAGCCTCCTGAGCTCATAGGAGAGAGCTCAATATATAGATGAATTGAGAAAGGATGAGTCAGCTTGCAACTGATGTGTAGCTGCCTTGTGTCCTCTCTCTCTTCAGTTAATCTTTAGTTGATCTTCAGTTCTTGAGTCCACTTGGAGAACTTTGCTTCCACTTGGAGAAACAGAGCCTCTGACTCATCACAAGGCGAAATACCTGATCCAAGTGTCATTTTTGGAAGATTCCAAAGCAATGACTCACTGTGCCACTTGTCCCTTCTCGCTCAGCGCAGGTGGCCTTTGTCCCACTTGCTTTGCAACGCAGGTACACCATGGAGCAACTGAGTTTCAGCGCAGAAACCTAGTGGAGCACCTGCTTTGATTTCAGGATTGCTTGTTTTTGAGTGTTTTCAGGTGGAGAACTGATCTGAGAGCTGTTGGTTTGCTGACCTTGTTCCTCTAGGGGTAGGAACATCATGTTTAGGGAACTTTGGATCCCTTGGATTATTGACAATTCATGCTTGTTGCTGTAAGGCACAAAATTGTCTATAACACTTCCAGAAGAGCTTGGTAGGCTTAACCATAGCTTGTGAAAGCTGGTTAACTGCATAGCATATATCAGGTCGTGTATTGACCAAATACATCAGCGACCCCACCAACTGTCGATAAACAGTGGCATCCACTTCTTCTCCCAAAGTGGCATCCTCCTTCCTCCAACCTCCAGGAAGAGGAGTATCAACAGGCTTGCAGCCATGCATGTTGAACTTCTCCAGTATCTCCCGAGCATACTTGCCCTGAGAAACAAACAGTCCACCACTGCGCTGCCATATTTCCAATCCCAGGAAATAGTGAAGGAGGCCCAAATCCTTCATCTCAAACTCTGTAGCAAGATCCTTCTTGCATGACAGTATCAACAGCTCATCACCCGTTAGAATCAAATCATCAACATATAGTACAATGATAAGCAACTTACCATCCACCACAATCTGGTATAGGTTCGGATCCGCCTCGCTCTTGGAGAATCCAAGTCCTGTGAAATAGTTGTCTATCCGTGTGTACCAAGCACGTGGTGCTTGCTTCAACCCATACAACGTTCTCTTGAGCCTGCACACATGCGACTCGCTGCTGAAGACTTCAAAGCCTTCGGGTTGCTCAATGTACACCTCCTCCTCAATGACTCCGTTGAGGAACGCAGTCTTCACATCCATCTGATGAATGTGCCATCCCATCTGTGCTGAGAGAGCAAGAATCGTCCGTATGGAAGAATACCTTGCGACAGGTGCAATGGTCTCCTCATAATCGATCCCCTCAATCTGTGAAAAGCCTCGGGCAACAAATCTTGCCTTGTACTTCTCCACACTCCCGTCAGCTGCCTGCTTAACTTTGTAGATCCATCTCGAACCCACCACTGATTTCCCCTCCGGTCTAGGAACAATCTCCCATGCACTGTTTCTGACAATAGAATCATACTCTTCCACCATGGCGTCTACCCATGCAGGATCCTCCACAGCTTCCTCGAAAGAGGATGGCTCAGTCACAACACACTTGCTCATAAGAGCCATGTATCCAGTGTACCGATCAGGTGACTGTCTCTGCCTGTGTTGGGTTGTAGGTGGTCCTACAACTTTCTCTGCATCTTGAGCCAGTCGCTCAGCTTCTGTCAAGTGCTTTCGCCCTCTGATGGTTGGCGCTGCATGAGTGGTCTCTTCCACTCCATGAACCTTGTCCTGTGGCTGATCCACGTCCTGAAGCTCATCCTTAGGAACTAATAGCTCCTCATCTCCATGCAAGTGTAGCTCCCTCTCAAGCGAACACTTCATGGCTTTCTCCTCCTGAAATTTTATATCCCTTCGCACAACAATTTTACCACTGTCTGGCAAATACACACGATAGTTGTGGGGCATATCAGTGTACCCCACAAATATCCCAACCTCTGCGGTCGGCTCCAACTTCTTCTTGGCATCCTTCGTCACATGCATGTAAACGTTAGCACCAAAAATCCTCAAATGAGAAGGATCAGGTTTCTTACCATAATAAGTCTCCTCAGGTGTACTCATGCCAAGTATCCTATGAGGACAACGGTTCTGCACATAAACTGTTGTATTGCATGCTTCTGCCCACAAGTGAAGGTGTAGGCGCTGATCATGCAACATTGCCCGTGCAGCACCCACAATCGTTATGTTCTTCCGCTCAGCTACCCCGTTCTGCTGTGGGTTATGGGGAGCTATGAGCTCTCTATGAATCCCTTCTGTCTTGCAGAAATCCTTAAACTCGTCCGAGATGTATTCACCACCATTATCGCTCCTAAGAGCCTTCACCTTCTTCCCCAACTCCTTCTCGACCAGTGCTTTGAATTCACAGAACTTTGAATATGTCTCGCTCTTCTTCTGCATGAAGAAGATCCAGCACTTACGAGAGAAATCATCAACAAAAATCACATAATACCTGTGTTTTGTTGTCGAAGCAACTGAGAAAGGTCCACACACGTCTGTGTGAATTCTCTCAAGGATCGTCGTGGCGTGACTATCCTTCTCGTGAAAGGTGGCTTTCACAAACTTCCCCAAAGTACACCCCTTGCACTGATCTGACTGCGCAAGTGTGCCTTTAGGAAGCCCTGTAGTGATCTGCTGCAGTATCTTCAAGGCTCCATGGTGAAGGTGACCCAATCTCCTGTGCCACAACTCGCCATCATCCTGGCTCACCAATCCTTCTGCCTTGCCTGCCATTGCTGCGCATCCATCTACATGCAACTGATAAAGGTTCCTCACTCGAACCCCTATCTTCCGGGTCTCACCAGTTGTCTTGCTGCGCAGGAAGGCCTTTCCCTCGCTGAAAACAACATCATACCCCTTGTCTTCTAACATCGCCACTGAGATGAGATTCTTCTTCAATCCTGGAACATGCATGACTTCCTTCAATACAAAGGGTTTACCAGACTCCCTCTCAAAGGAAATGGTACTAATACCGGTCGCACTGTATCTACCATCATCGCCCATCTCGATGTGCACTCCAAGATCTTTGTCCTCCAGATCAGAGAACAAATCTCTATCTCCCGTCATGTGAAAAGACGCACCACTGTCCAAGAACCACACTGATCCCATCACACTTCAAACCAAGTATGCGATCAATGAAAAATCAAGCTCAAACTGAGAAGCTAAGGCCTCTCCCCCTGTAGATCCAGCAGCTTGCTTGTTCTTCTTCTTCTGCGGACAATTTGTGGCATAGTGTCCATGCTGGTGATAGTGAAAACACTTCACTTTGGAAATATCCTGCTTCTTTCCTTTCGCACCAGACTGAGAAGCTTTCTTGTTCTTCCCCTTCTTTGCTTTGGCAGCCAAAGCGCAATTGTCTTCATCAGATACCTTTGATGAAGATCCATTCTCACCTTTATTGTTACTGATTTTATCCTTGAGCGCCAGGTCGCTCTTGCTTTGGAATAACATTTGCAATCCGTTGAAAGACATTTCAACAACACTGCTGCAAATTTGATTTCCACCAGCTCCAAACTCAACCGCCTCCGATCTAGAATTCGTGAGAACACAATATTTCTCGTACAGAGATTGACTGTATGGGCTTTTACCGGATATTTCACCTTCCAAAGGAAGGATGAATCCAGAGGCTACCTGGCCTGATTACAGGCTCTGCCTAGAGAAATAGAATGTAAACACTTCCTGAATAGTAGATCTGATGATCAACAGCTCCGATACCATGTAGAAACTTTTTCTACAGTTATCTAGCTCGCTTTGATACCATGCAGAAATTTTGAATAATTTAACACATATTCAATGGAGATTATCCTGATCATGTACTATTGCAGAATACATACACAATACATAAGCTCCTCTATGTTGATCATCAATATAGCAGCATCAATAACAATAAAACATCAAGAGCATTCACACATTAACACAGTATGTATCCCGGGGAAAGCATCTCGCTAAAAACCCCAACTATCTGTATATTAATGATTGAGTGATGTAACATTACACAGCATAATACTTCTCACAAGTATCTCCACCTCTATTACACACAATACAGCTCAGATCTGATCTCCAAATCTCTTCCACTGCTTGCCTACCTCCACTGCTCAATACCTGCTCAAGAACTGATGAGAATGGCTTCCCAAACTCGTTTTTCACCTGCAAAATAGTCACTCGCACTTTGTTGGACGTGAGAACAAGCTATAATGTGGGCAAATACATGAGCAAACTCATTGGCATACTCAATCCCTTGATTATGCAAGATCTGGTGCACAACTATAGTCACAACTGATAGCAATCTGATTCTCTACCACCTGTCCCTGTTGAACTGAACATGCACTGACATGCAACTGAGTTAACTGATGTATTCATTAGTTGTATTATGAGTTAATAACTTGTGAATTAATTAATAACTAATTCACCCAACTCATCTCTAGTCTATTTGCCAGTTAGACTAAATACATCCAGTTTAACAAAGCTAAACTGAACACAACTCCATCAACTCCACAATCAACTCCACCAAACTCAACTGATTGAGTTCTAACTGAAGTCATGCATGCAACAACTCAACTGACTCATAAGAAAAGCGTATTTCCTTCTGACAGCTGCATGTGCCACCTCTGTGGCTCAAACTGAAGTGCTCCAAGAGAATAAGATTAAGTTTATAGTCCAAATATTATTGTGAGATAATAATATTTGACTTTTCTATTTTTGATAGCCAGTCTAAAAATAGACTTTGATCACTCACACTTTCATCAAAAATAGAAGTCCATCTATTTTTTCCCAACTTGATCAATCATCCATAAACAGTAACCTGCAATCCATAGACATGATCCATATGTCTAAAAATAGACATAGTCTAAAAATAGACTTGCGCCAAAAATAGCCTGCGGGCCCACTTAGTGAAGGCGACTCTTTTCACTAAGATTATCCTGATCATGTACTATTGCAGAATTATCTCATCTCAGTGGCGATGTGAAAAGATGTTAGAAGAATCTTTTCACGTGACGGGAGATAGAGATTTGTTCTCTGATCTGGAGGACAAAGATCTTGGAGTGCACATCGAGATGGGCGATGATGGTAGATACAGTGCGACCGGTATCGGTACCATTTCCTTTGAGAGGGAGTCTGGTAAACCCTTTGTATTGAAGGAAGTCATGCATGTTCCAGGATTGAAGAAGAATCTCATCTCATTGGCGATGTTAGAATCTCATCTCAGTGGCGATGTTAGAAGATTAAGTTTGGACTATAAACTTAATCTTATTCTCTTGGAGCACTTCAGTTTGAGCTACAGAGGTGGCACATGCAGCTGTCAGAAGGAAATACGCTTTTCTTATGAGTCAGTTGAGTTGTTGCATGCATGACTTCAGTTAGAACTCAATCAGTTGAGTTTGGTGGAGTTGATGGAGTTGTGTTCAGTTTAGCTTTGTTAAACTGGTTGTATTTAGTCTAACTGGCAAATAGACTAGAGATGAGTTGGGTGAATTAGTTATTAATTAATTCACAAGTTATTAACTCATAATACAACTAATGAATACATCAGTTAACTCAGTTGCATGTTAGTGCATGTTCAGTTCAACAGGGACAGGTGGTAGAGAATCAGATTGCTATCAGTTGTGACTATAGTTGTGCACCAGATCTTGCACAATCAAGGGATTGAGTATGCCAATGAGTTTGCTCACGTATTTGCCCACATTATAGCTTGTGCTCACGTCCAACAAAGTGTGAATGACTATTTTGCAGGTGGATATTGTGTGTAACAGAGGTGGAGATACTTGTGAGAAGTATTATGCTATGTAATGTTACATGACTCAATCATTAATATACAGATAGTTGGGGTTTTTAGCGAGATGCTTTTCCCGGGATACATACTATGTTAATGTGTGAATGCTCTTGATGTTTTATTGTTATTGATGCTGCTATATTGATGATCAACGTAGAGGAGCTTATGTATTGTGTATGTATTCCGCAATAGTACATGATCAGGATAATCTCTGTTGAATATGTGTTAAATTATTCAAAATTTCTACATGGTATCGGAGCTGTTGATCATCAGATCTATTATTCAGGAAGTGTTTACATTCTATTTCTTCAAGCAGAGTCTGTAATCGGGCCAGGTAGCCTCTGGATTCATCCTTCCTTTGGAAGGTGAGATATCCGGTGAATGCCCATACAGTCAATCTTTGTACGAGAAATATTGTGTTCTCACGAATTCTAGATCGGAGGCGGTTGAGTTTGGAGCTGGTGGAAATCGAATTTGCAACAGTGTTATTGAAATTTCTTTCAACGGATTGCAAATGTTATTCCAAAGCAAGAGCGACCTGGCGCTCAGGGATAAACTCAGAAACAATAAAGGTGAGAATGGATCTTCATCAAAGGTATCTGATGAAGAGAATTGCGCTTTGGCTGCCAAAGCAAAGAAGGGGAAGAACAAGAAAGCTTCTCATTCCTGTGCGAAAGGCAAGAAGCAGGACATGTCCAAGGTGAAGTGTTTTCACTGTCACCAGCACGGACACTATGCCACTAATTGTCTGCAGAAGAAGAAGAACAAGCAGGCTGCTGGATCTTTAGCAGGCGAGGCTCTAGCCTCACAGTTTGAGCTTGATTTTTCATTGATCACATGCTTGGTTTCAAGTGTGATGGGATCAGTGTGGTTCTTGGACAGTGGTGCGTCTTTTCACATGACGGGAGATAGAGATTTGTTCTCTGATCTGGAGGACAAAGATCTTGGAGTGCACATCGAGATGGGCGATGATGGTAGATACAGTGCGACCGGTATCGGTACCATTTCCTTTGAGAGGGAGTCTGGTAAACCCTTTGTATTGAAGGAAGTCATGCATGTTCCAGGATTGAAGAAGAATCTCATCTCAGTGGCGATGTTAGAAGATAAGGGGTATGATGTTGTTTTCAGCGAGGGAAAGGCCTTCCTGCGCAGCAAGACAACTGGTGAGACCCGGAAGATAGGGGTTCGAGTGAGGAACCTTTATCAGTTGCATGTAGATGGATGCGCAGCAATGGCAGGCAAGGCAGAAGGATTGGTGAGCCGGGATGATGGCGAGTTGTGGCACAGGAGATTGGGTCACCTTCACCATGGAGCCTTGAAGATACTGCAGCAAATCACTACATGGCTTCCTAAAGGCACACTTGCACAGTCAGATCAGTGAAAGGGGTGTACTTTGGGGAAGTTTGTGAAAGCCACCTTTCACGAGAAGGATAGTCGCGCCACGACGATCCTTGAGAGAATTCACACAGACGTGTGTGGACCTTTCTCAGTTGCTTCGACAGCAAAACACAGGTATTATGTGATTTTTGTTGATGATTTCTCTCGTAAGTGCTGGATCTTCTTCATGCAGAAGAAGGGCGAGACATATTCAAAGTTCTGTGAATTCAAAGCACTGGTCGAGAAGGAGTCTGGGAAGAAGGTGAAGGCTCTTAAGAGCGATAATGGTGGTGAATACATCTCGGACGAGTTCAAGGATTTCTGCAAGATAGAAGGGATTCGTAGAGAGCTCATAGCTCCCCATAACCCACAACAGAACGGGGTAGCTGAGCGGAAGAACAGAACGATTGTGGGTGCTGCACGGGCAATGTTGCATGATCAGGGCCTACCCCTTCACTTGTAGGCGGAAGCATGCAATACAGCAGTTTATGTGCAGAACCGTTGTCCTCATAGGATACTTGGCATGAGTACACCTGAGGAGACTTATTCTGGTAAGAAGCCTGATCTTTCTCATTTGAGGATTTTTGGTGCTAACGTTTACATGCATGTAACGATGGATGCCAGGAAGAAGTTGGAGCCGACCGCAGAGGTTGGGATATTTGTGGAGTACACTGATACGCCCCACAACTATCGTGTGTATTTGCCAGACAGTGGTAAAACTGTTGTGCGACGGGATATAAAATTTCAGGAGGAGAAAGCCATGAAGTGTTCGCTTGAGAGGGAGCTACACTTGCATGCAGATGAGGAGCTATTAGTTCCTAAGGATGAGCTTCAGGACGTGGATCAGCCACAGGACGAGGTTCATGGAGTGGAAGAGACCACTCATGCAGCGCCAACCATCAGAGGGTGAAAGCGCTTGACAGAAGCTGAGCGACTGGCTCAAGATGCAGAGAAAGTTGTAGGACCACCTACAGCCCAACGCAGGCAGAGACAGTCACCTGATCGGTACACTGGATACATGGCTCTTATGAGCAAGTGTGTTGTGACTAAGCCATCCTCTTTCGAGGAAGCTGTGGAGGATCCCGCATGGGTAGACGCCATGGTGGAAGAGTATGATTCTATTGTCAGAAACAGTGCATGGGAGATTGTTCCTAGACCGGAAGGGAAATCAGTGGTGGGTTCGAGATGGATCTACAAAGTTAAGCAGGCAGCTGACAGGAGTGTGGAGAAGTACAAGGCAAGATTTGTTGCCCGAGGCTTTTCACAGATTGAGGGGATCGATTATGAGGAGACCTTTGCACCTGTCGCAAGGTATTCTTCCATACGGACGATTCTTGCTCTCTCAGCGCAGATGGGATGGCACATTCATCAGATGGATGTGAAGACTGCGTTCCTCAACGGAGTCATTGAGGAGGAGGTGTACATTGAGCAACCCGAAGGCTTTGAAGTCTTCAGCACCGAGTCGCATGTGTGCAGGCTCAAGAGAGTGCTGTATGGGTTGAAGCAAGCACCACGTGCTTGGTACACACGGATAGACAGCTATTTCACAGGACTTGGATTCTCCAAGAGCGAGGCGGATCCGAACCTATACCAGATTGTGGTGGAGGGTAAGTTGCTTATCATTGTACTGTATGTTGATGATTTGATTCTAACGGGTGATGAGCTGTTGATACTATCATGCAAGAAGGATCTTGCTACAAAGTTTGAGATGAAGGATTTGGGCCTCCTTCACTATTTCCTGGGATTGGAAATATGGCAGCGCAGTGGTGGACTATTTGTTTCTCAGGGCAAGTATGCTCGGGAGATACTGGAGAAGTTCAACATGCATGGCTGCAAGCCTGTTGATACTCCTCTTCCTGGAGGTTGGAGGAAGGAGGATGCCACTTCGGGAGAAGAAGTGGATGCCACTGTTTATCGACAGTTGGTGGGGTCGCTGATGTATTTGGTCAATACACGACCTGATATATGCTATGCAGTTAACCAGCTTTCACAAGCAATGCTTAAGCCTACCAAGCTCTTCTGGAAGGCGGGCAAGCATGTATTGCGCTACTTGAGAGGCACATCGGGATATGGTTTCTGGTATAGACAGGAGGATGAGGTGGAGCTATGTGGCTTCACGGATGCAGATTGGGCAGGGAGCCCAACAGACAGAAAGAGCACATCAGGAGGGGTCTTCAGTGTTGGATCGACAGCAGTTTCTTGGTACAACAGGAAACAAAGATCCGTGGCACTCAGTTCAGCAGAGGCCGAGTATATGGCAGCAAGTTTGGCTGCATGCGAGGCTATATGGATGAGGAAGATCCTAGTTGGTTTGTTCGGTTCTCATTTGGATCCTACTGTGATTTACTGTGATAACCAGAGTTGCATTAAACTCTCGGATAATCATGTATTTCATGATAGATCTAAACATATTGACATCAGGTACCATCATATCAGAGATTGTGTGCAGCGGAGGATCATGTTACTTTCGTACATTCCAACGGAGGATCAGGATGCTGATATTCTGACAAAGGCTCTCACCAGGAGCAAATTCGAGTACCACCGAGGTAGGATAGGGGTTGCTGATAACCCATATCTTGTCGAGAGGGAGTGTTGAGATTGCAACAAGATGATGGAGCTTAGTGAAAAGAGTCGCCTTCACTAAGTGGGCCCGCAGGCTATTTTTGGCGCAAGTCTATTTTTAGACTATGTCTATTTTTAGACATATGGATCATGTCTATGGATTGCAGGTTGTTGTTTATGGATGATTGATCAAGTTGGGAAAAAATAGATGGACTTCTATTTTTGATGAAAGTGTGAGTGATCACAGTGTGAGTGATCAAAGTCTATTTTTAGACTGGCTGTCAAAAATAGAAAAGTCAAATATTATTATCTCACAATAATATTTGGACTATAAACTTAATCTTATTCTCTTGGAGCACTTCAGTTTGAGCTACAGAGGTGGCACATGCAGCTGTCAGAAGGAAATACGCTTTTCTTATGAGTCAGTTGAGTTGTTGCATGCATGACTTCAGTTAGAACTCAATCAGTTGAGTTTGGTGGAGTTGATTGTGGAGTTGATGGAGTTGTGTTCAGTTTAGCTTTGTTAAACTGGTTGTATTTAGTCTAACGGGCAAATAGACTAGAGATGAGTTGGGTGAATTAGTTATTAATTAATTCACAAGTTATTAACTCATAATACAACTAATGAATACATCAGTTAACTCAGTTGCATGTCAGTGCATGTTCAGTTCAACAGGGACAGGTGGTAGAGAATCAGATTGCTATCAGTTGTGACTATAGTTGTGCACCAGATCTTGCACAATCAAGGGATTGAGTATGCCAATGAGTTTGCTCACGTATTTTCCCACATTATAGCTTGTGCTCACGTCCAACAAAGAGTGAGTGACTATTTTGCAGGTGAAAAACGAGTTTGGTGAGCCATTCTCATCAGTTCTTGAGCAGGTATTGAGCAGTGGAGGCAGGCAAGCAGTGGAAGAGATTTGGAGATCAGATCTGAGCTGTATTGTGTGTAACAGAGGTGGAGATACTTGTGAGAAGTATTATGCTGTGTAATGTTACATGACTCAATCATTAATATACAGATAGTTGGGGTTTTTAGCGAGATGCTTTCCCCAGGATACATACTGTGTTAATGTGTGAATGCTCTTGATGTTTTATTGTTATTCATGCTGCTATATTGATGATCAACGTAGAGGAGCTTATTTATTGTGTATGTATTCCGCAATAGTACATGATCAGGATAATCTCTGTTGAATATGTGTTAAATTATTCAAAATTTCTACAGCCCGGATGGATGAAACTAGATCCAAGGTCTTCAATCTCGTTCAATCTTTCGCTCAAGCACAAATCTAACCATGTGAATAGATGATCTGAAGTCTAACATGGGAAGACATCGTCTAATTACCAGCCAATGATGTAAGTCGTTAATAGACGCAAGAGGAATCACCGATAATGATAATGACCCTCAAGGTACTACAGTACATTTCGCATGGTGTGAATAAATGATTTGATGTCGAACACCATAAAAAGTCTTTCGTTCGAAGGCCAATGATGTCAACCTATCACCGGAAGCGAGAAACCTGCGATTGATGGATGCAAGCCTCAAGGTATTGAAGTGGTGTTTCTAAGTCAACTTCTTGGATAATGAGCTGATGTCGACAAGAAGTGACTCATCGCAGGAGGGCCTTGATGTATCCCACATCAACGACACGAAACGAGGTAAATGATTTTGGAGATTGAAAAATCGACTAACGACAGAAGGTTCAAGAATGGCAATCATGAAAATGAAGGTTTATAGTATTACAAAGGATGAAGTTTGAACTGAATGACTTCTCTTGAACATGTCGGTGACACTAAGATGAATTGGTAGCATTGACCCAAAACAAAGTAATGGATGGTATGATAGACCAACGGTGTGATAACCATAAAGCTGAATGACCCAACCCACATAGTCATCGTGATGAGGTGAAAGTGTCATGTTCAAGAGTGACTTGCTACCATAAAGTTTTCTCGGCTTTTTCCATTTTCCCCAGTCATTACTAACCAGTACCTCTTTATTTTTTATCAATCTTGAGGAGGATAACATATGCTTGTTGTATAATTTCACCCTTCGGGCGAATCCATCGCTATTTGATTCTTTAACAAGTCTAGCGAAGGTGAAACTCTGCCTTGTCTAGATGGACAAGTTTGTCGCTATTTGATGTTTTTAACGAGTTTAACGACAAATACAACTCGGTCCTTTTCATTTTTAGGGAGTTTGAAAAGGGACGAAAAGAAAACTCCACAAGTTCTTTTTCGTAAGTTAATCTCTCAAGTCCGAAAAAGCGTAAAATAATACAAGAGAGATATCGTTTCCAATCCTTTAATGAGCTGGAATAGACAAGCACTCGACAATCTTTTCATATTTAGAGAGTCTAAAAATAGTTTAAAGAGGACTCCATTTTGAGGAACGAGTGGTGTCTAGGATAGCAACTAGTTCCAGTGATGTTGGAACTTCTCAAAACATGTTGATTTATGTGAAGAGACTGGCTAATAAGACCACTCATTGCAATTGTTCCTCAAAAAGGGTAAAACAACCAAGTGAAAGCATATGATTGGCCAAAGGGATGGTGGCGATGGGATGAAAAAAACCAAAGCTCATCTGACGAAAGAGGCTGGTAGAATGGCAAGCATGAGGGTTAAAATGGAAATGGGTTCATTTTTACACAAGCTTGAACCATAGGGAACTATGCTTGGGTTCAGTTTCATGGTTACACAAGCTTGAAACAAAAAACTATGCTTGGATTCAGTTTCATTTTTACACAAGCTTAAAACGAAAAAACTATGCTTGAGATTAGTTTACATGACCCCAACATGATGAAAGGGAGAGTCTCTTGTAACCAGATGGAAGTCGTTGAGGAGAAGCAGGACGGTTATCCAACACCTTTTTGGCTTCGTCCAGATAGGGACAAAGGTGAATGGGGTGATTCCCTTCACATAACCTACAGGGAAACTTATCTTTACCATTAGGTGCATGCCCCACAAGCTTCATTACATTCACCTAAGTAGACTCCTCGTGGCTATCAAGTGGATGGAATGAAGGTTCGTTTACGAGATCAAGTGAAAGACTCAACTGGGATTTTACAAGATCTAATCACAGACTTGAATTGGAACTTTCCTCCAGGGGTCCTTGCTTCATTTTTAATGAGCTTGACATAAGACAAGGAACTCTGCTCAAATTCCTTGTTTCACTTTTTAACGAGGTTGACACAAGAACAGGATCTATCCTCATGGTCCTATTTCATTTTTTAATGAGGTTGACACAATAAAAGAACTATCCTCATAGATCCTTGTTTCATTTTTTAACGAGGTTGACACAAGACAATGAACTATCCTCAAAAGTTGTTTCATTTTTTAATGAGGTTGACACAGTAAAAGAACTATCCTCATATTCCTTGTTTCATTTTTTAACGAGGTTGACACAAGACAAGGAACTATCCTCGTATTCGATCACAACTCATAAGAGGTCATGAAGGAGAGATCTGGTTCCAATGCCCCTAGTACATGATGTACAACATCACTGAATTGATCGTCAGTTGATGTAGGTATGGAACAGGTTGCCACATAATTAACCCGTGGCGGGGATGATACCATTGGTACAAAAGGACCAATTAGGGAATATGGTTGACTGGAAGCCATATTTGGACCGGGAAATGAAAGCTGGTCAACGGTGACAATTCTGCCTTCATGCGGGAAACAAATCACTCGAAAGAGTGTTGAAACAATAGCTATCATGTCATAAACATAGTCACACCCTAGAAGTAAATTGTAATCTAATGGGCTTGGGACTACCATCACGTTCAGATAAACGATTTTTCCTCCCAAAGTAATAGGTAACTGAGGGAGGATCCCTAATGGTCAATTGGTTCCTCTGTTAAAAGCCAACAGATTCTGGGTAACAGGCACAAGCGGCGGCGAACCAAGCACTTGCCAAGCAGTTGAGGAAAGGATACTCACTAATGCACCTTCATCTATAATAGTGCTAGATACAATCATATTACAAACTTGTACTATGATCTGGAAAGGCACATAAGAAGGAAGGTGGAATCCTGCCAGTCGATTCCAATCAAAGGAAGTGACTAGACTACTTGGAGGGGGTCCCGTAGAAACATGAGAATTAACCCCTTATTTACGAGAACTAGAGGATTTTCCTCCTGTCTTGATGGAACAAGGGGACTGTCCCCAAGTTCATTAGAATCTGAAGAAACAAAAATAACATGAGTGGTATCATTTTCACTCTCTTCGGGAAAGGTACGATTAGTTGAAGGTGAAATCGGGTCAACTGTTACCTCGAACTATTGATTTGGGTCGGGTATTGACTCAGAGGATTCACTTTCAGAGAGAGTGGGTTTGACCCACGGTTGATTTGAGTCAGTCAATTCATCAACTAGTGAAGGATTAATGGATAGTCTCCTGTAACCAGATGGAAATCGTTGCGGTGAAGCAGGACGGTTATCCAACACTTTTTTTGCTTCATCCAAATAGGGACAAAGTGTTGGAAATAACACTGAGAGGGGGGGGGTGAATCAGTATTATCAAATCAATATAAATTTTTCATTTCCATATTGAGATTCATATATGCTACTTCAGATAAGGAAAACTGCATGTATACACAATTGTGTGTAAAGCAACAAGCGTATATCCAGTAAACTTGTAATTCAGTTAGTTGCTTCTTAATGAGTGCATCAGAACATTATTAACCATATGAACAGTAAACAGGAGCAGTAAAGCAGAACAAATCATCACGCATAAGCAACACACATGGACACCAACATATAAGGTGGAAACCCAATGTGGGTGAAAACCACCTGCTGCAATTCGTCTCTATCTTCTTTAATAAGAAACTTCTTTTTACAATGGTTCTGTACTAGTGCAGTCTTATACCAGTACGCAGGTTTCTACGTGCAGAAGGCTACAACCTTCTCTCATTCTCCAGACTCTCCTGGAAGGGAGCTACAACCCCCTTAGCTCTTGTACTAGCCGATCCATTTACTAGTACGTAGGCGTCGGCCTACTGAACTCTACGATCTTCTTTCTTCCTCCAGGGACCACATTTCATAAATTTTCATACTGGATACTCCTGAAGCACAACACCATAATCTGAAGGCCAAGTTTCATCCAATTTTCATACTGGACCCATCAGCAACATTGAAGCACAAAATTGATCATCACTGCAATACACCCATCAACTACACTTGCATCATCAATCTATGAATCACCCAATACTAAAACACTGAAACCTTGTCAACAACACAGTCACCAAAACACAGAATAGACAACAGAACTCTGCAACAATAACCAGATCCAACTGCAACTTCAAATATCATATCTCATAATGTATACACTACTATGAAGAACAAAACCAACGTACATACGCACTTTCACCAAAGCCAACCCATGTACATATCTACAAATATTTACTCATAACTTTGAAGCTATTCCAAAGATCAGTCATACCCAGATCATAACATTCATACAATAAAACATGCGTCAATAATTCAGATCTAGTCTATCCATAATCAAACCATATAATGATAAACATTCCAAGCCTTAAGACCCCAATCCATCGTTCATCATCATCCACATGAGTGCATCCTTGGTTCAGATCAAGCAAAGCATCACAAACCCATAACCAGCGTATCAGATATTCATCACTTCCTCACTTGCACCCTTGGCCTAATGATCTTCTCCTTATATAGGTTTAGGCTTCTCTCAATACCATGGTCCAAAACCATTTAGAACCAATACTAAGGACCCAATACCTGGGTTCAACACTTTGGACGCAATACTAAGGAACAAATACCATAGGTCTAAATACCACGGACCCAAAAATAAGCTTTCCCACATGTACGTGCTTTCCCGTGCATGAAAGTGCGTGCATACGCATACGCGACTTTTGATCAGCAATACCGCGTGTATACGCGCCTTTGTATATAGTGAACCTACGTGTATACACTACTTGGTATATAGCGAACCTGCATATATACGCGACTTGGTATATAGTGAACCTGCGTGTGTACACAACTTGGTATATAGTGAACCTGCGTATATACTCTTCTTTCTTCATTCTTTGTAGTCTGATCATCAATTCTTTGCTACTGGCCTGCTGCACTATGATCTGTCATCTGTGTGAGTTGTCATCAAGGACAACACTTGTATCATAATGCCAACAATCTCCCCCTTTGGACTTGATGGCAACCACCACACCAAGTCACTCTCCCCCTTTGACATCAAGGGCAAAGGGCGAACCAAGATATTCTCTTCTTTGATATACATTCTGTTGTCCATACTCCCCCTGAGTACATGCTGAAGTTTCTGATTGAGCTCCCCCTTTGTACATGCCAAGATGTACCAATCCGTCCATGCTCCCCCTGAGCACATGCAAGGTCTACAAAAGCATAACATGACTCTATACATACATTGCCAATGACCTTCCTAAAGACTCATTAGTCTCCCAACCAAGTGGGGATACACCATTTTTGACTCAAACACAAGAACCATTACATCATCCATCCCATGCATAGTGGGGTAACAAGATACATCATATGACTCACAAAGACCAAGGACCTAAACAAGACCATGACAGTTATCAGCAGCTATCATAGATTATATGATCTGCACTATAAGCATCTTAAACTGCAATCCATTCTCTTGGTCAATCAACAATCAGTAGCAAGATATGTCAATAAGCATCATTACCAAGGACTTCTAACCATAATGCCAACAATGCATTATTTGAAGCATATGCTCCCCCTGAGCCTGTGCCAACCATCATATACCACGACAGAACCATTTCCTGAGTCTGTTCTATTGTTTTTCTTCAGAGCTCCATATACGCGACTGTGCAGTGTCTAACTCGCGTATATACACGACTTATCTTCATGATACCTACGTATGAGATTTAGAACACTGATGTTCCACACTTTCAGCTTCCTCTGAGTCTGTCATGTCTGTGTACTCTGCTATGCCACATCTTTCTGGCTGTACTTCCTTTTTCTTCCATATCTTTAACTGTGATGAAGTTTTCTCCTTTTGGTATGGTGCCCAAAATCTTCTCCTGCATTCCTTTGCTATGTGTCCAAGCTTGTTACATGCATAACATCTTACATGTTTCATATTCCTTCTGTAGCAATCAATGGCTTTGTGACCAAACATATTGCAAGCAAAACAATATCCCTTAAAGTACCTTGAACGTGATGATCTTTCTGTGTGACGGTCTTGAACCATTCTACTTCTGCATCTGGCTGCAACATGTCCAAGATTATGACATACATAACATTCAACATTATTCATCGGAGGAAATAATCGTCTATCACTTCCACAATTAGGAGCAAAAGATTTTCTTTGAGAAATTTCTTTCCTTGGTTGTTGTCCTCTCATCTCCTTGTTGATCATTTTAGATTTCTCATTAGAGTTCCTTGCCTCACCTTGTGAGCTAGATTCACCTTCAACAGATTCATGAAAACCAAGACCAGTTTTGATAGCAGGCGACCTTTGACTACCAAGAATATCATCCAAAGTCTTACTACTATCTTGAAATCGTAATAGTTTATCCTTTTCTTCTAATTTACCTTTCAAGATATTTACCTCAACCTGATGTTGTTCTTCCTTTTCCTAAAATTGCTTCCTCAAAATTTCTTCAGACTTTCTTCCTTCTTCCACTTGTTGTCTTAGTTTGATAATCTCTTTTTCATGTTCTTGATTCAATTCCTGCAGCATTTGACGAACTCTGGAGGCACATTCCAGCTGAGCTTTTAAACTGATAATTTCTTCTTTGAGTGCGCTCTCCCTTTTGCTCAGTAGCTCTTGTTGATCTGTGATTTTATCTGATGCTTCATTTGCTTGTTCATCTTCAATTTGAGGTGATTCAGGATCTGAATACTTGCTTCCACTCAACGGCGGGTTGTCATTGTTCCTTTGAGCTATCTTCTTCTTTTGACGTGCTTTCTTTCCCATTGTTCTACGGATCTCCTTCAAGCGATCAAGCTTCTACCAAAGGACCTACTCTGATACCAATTGTTGGAAATAATACTGAGAGGGGGGGGTGAATCAGTATTATCAAATCAATATAACTTTTTCATTTCCATATTCAGATTCATATACGCTACTTCAGATAAGGAAAACTGCATGTATACGCAACTGTGTGTAAAGCAACAAGCGTATATCCAGTAAACTTATAATTCAGTTAGTTGCTTCTTAATGAGTGCATCAGAACATTATTAACCATATGAACAGTAAACAGGAGCAGTAAAGCAGAACAAATCATCACACATAAGCAACACACATGGACACCAAGATATAAGGTGGAAACCCAATGTGGGTGAAAACCACCTGTTGCAATTCGTCTCTATCTTCTTTAATAAGAAACTTCTTTTTACAATGGTTCTGTACTAGTGCAGTCTTATACCAGTATGCAGGCTTCTACCTGCAGAAGGCTACAACCTTCTCTCGTTCTCCAGACTCTCATGGAAGGGAGCTACAACCCCCTTAGCTCTTGTACTAGCCAATCCATTTACTAGTATGTAGGCGCCGGCCTACTGAACTCTACGATCTTCTTTCTTCCTCCAGGGACCACGTTTCATAAATTTTCATACTAGATACTCCTGAAGCACAACACCATAATCTGAAGGCCACATTTCATCCAATTTTCATACTAGACCCATCAACAACATTGAAGCACAAAATTGATCATCACTACAATACACCCATCAACTACACTTACATCATCAATCTCTGAATCACCCAATACTGAAACACTGAAACCCTGTCAACAACACAGTCACCAGAACATAGAATAGACAACAGAACTCTGCAACAATAACCAGATCCAACTGCAACTTCAAATATCATATCTCATAATGTATACGCTACTATGAAGAGCCAAACCAGCGTACATACGCGCTTTCACCAAAGCCAACCCGCGTACATATCTGCGAATATTTACTCATAACTTTGCAGCTGTTCCAGAGATCAGTCATACCCAGATCATAACATTCATACAATAAAACATGTGTCAATAATTCAGATCTAGTCTATCCATAATCAAACCATATAATGATAAACATTCCAAGCCTTAAGACCCCGATCCATCGTTCATCATCATCCACATGAGTGCATCCTTGGTTCAGATCAAGAAAAGCATCACAAACCCATAACCAGCATATCAAATATTCATCACTTCCTCACTTGCACCCTTGGCCTAATGATCTTCTCCTTATATAGGTTTAGGCTTCTCTAAATACCATGGTCCAAAACCATTTAGAACCAATACTAAGGACCCAATACCTGGGTTCAACACTTCAGACGCAATACCAAGGACCATAGGTCTAAATACCACAAACCCAAAAATAAGCTTTCCCACATGTACGTGCTTTTCTGTGCATGAAAGTGCGTGCGTACGCATACGTGACTTTTGATCGGCAATACCACGTGTATACATGCCTTTGTATATAGTGAACCTGCGTGTATACACTACTTGGTATATAGCGAACATGCATATATATGCGACTTGGTATATAGTGAACCTGTGTGTGTACACGACTTGGTATATAGTGAACCTGCGTATATACTCTTCTTTCTTCATTCTTTGTAGTCTGATCATCAATTCTTTGATACTGACCTGCTGCACTATGATCTGTCATCTGTGTGAGTTGCCATCAAGGACAACACTTGTATCATAATTCCAACACAAAGGTGAATGGGGTGATTCCCTTCACATAACCTATAGGGAAACTTAACTTTACCCTTGTTTCCATGAACTTTACTACCACTAGTTGATGGTGTGTCACCAGCATGATCTCCAGAAGTTGATGACACATGATGATGTGAACGGGAAGACCATTCTTCTAAGATCTAAGGAATATCAGGACAATTTCGAAGAAGATGGTCTCCCACACAAAGTTTGTATGGATATCGAACTTTGTGAGGCTTGATGGATGATTTCTCATCAGATGTTGCATTCAAAGCAATGGTTGCTTGGTTACCCCTTTACTGAATTTTCTTCTTCTTCTTCTTCTTCCCTTTCTTCTTCTTCTTAGCCACCTGGTTACTAGTACCAATACTTTCACCAGGCGAAGAGGAAGAAGGGGAGGAAGAAACAAACAAGGAAGAAGGAAAAGGGTCAACTTTAGGATCAATAGGAGGTTGATTTTGTCCAGTTGGAGGTGTACTTGATTGTGGAGAAATCACGACATTTTGAACCAAGGAGGTTGAAAATAACCATACTAGCAAGCCAATGGTAAATCTCGGAAGGGACAATGTAGCCATATAAGGAGCACCAATATTTCCGAAAGGAGGAAAAGGACTAGGATTCCCATCCAAAGGAATTCCTTGATCGGTGGACTCCGGATTTGTCGCCATATGTTTCAAACTAAGATCAACTAAGGAGCGAGCGAGGAAGATGTTATCCGCGGTCAATTAATTTTATTTTAATCAAAGTAACATAACAAAACAAAAGAGAGATAATCTAGGCAAAAAGGTTTACCAAGCAACTGTGAACTACAGAATACTTCCTGGCAAACCAAGAAGTACAGGCAGGCAATCTCCCCGAATGCTGTGTTCGGTGTATAACAGTGTACAAGGCATCTGACTCGGTTACCTAAGGATGGATAGAAACCTAGAGTTGTCCTCCCATATATACCCAAAGGTACGTGGAGGCCCAGTCCTTATAAGCACTGTTTAATGCAAAACCGCACAGTGAGAGCATTCCCATATACTTTACGTACTATAACACTGCCCTATATACCCGAAAGTACATGGACGAGATATGATATACTCAAGTACGTGGAATGAGGTATCACACTCGGGATGTATTGCAGACAAGTTAGCGACAGCTACTTTGTTTTACGACGCCAGAACACGTCTCTAGCCTAGACCTCTAAATGTTTTTTGTTAGGTGACAATGCTCCATTAGGTAAATTCAGATAAATTTTAAGTTGATCTTCTTTATAATTTGCCTTTCAAGGTTCACCACATGATGTATGTTTGAAATTCCTAAAATGAAACTAATATGATAAGCATTCTTTCCATTCAATTTAACGATGAAAATCCTAGCTACTAGGGATAGAGCAAACAAGTACTTCTTGATCAATCAACAAAGAGCACAAACTAGATGCAATTCCCTAAACCATTCCTTTCAAGCATTCACAAACTTTAATATGCACGATGCAAGTTTTTCTTTTCAAATCCCTTAATGTTATGATGAACAAAAAAGGAAATATGCACAATCGATCAAAAATCTCTTTTCATAAAAATGACGATTTTGCGACAATTTCTTTTCAAGGAAAGGAAGAATTTACGACACTTTCGATTTCAAAGAAATGAGGAATTATGACACTTTTGACGAAAAGACAAACCATATGCACATATAAATCAATCGATCTTTTATGAATGAAGACTTTACGACAATTTAGTTTTCGAAGGAAAAGACGACTTTACGACACTTTCTTTTGACAAAGATCAATCGACCAAAAACTAACTTTGACTATAGACTGATAATGACAAAGAAAACATTAAAGAAACATTAATCAATCCAATCAAAGTAGGGCTGGCTAAGGAGATGAAAACCTATTTTCTGAGACAAAACATCATTGACATTCAACAACTCATTCAAACAAGAGAAAATTGGCAAAAACTTTCAGTTTCTAGATGGGAAACTGACCCTCAAGGGATCAGCGCAGGCAGCAATTAGAGATAGTGCGCTAAATCACACTGGATCTATGCGGGTAGTGCACTGCAGTGCACTGTGTCCTTCATTGGACTGTGCTGGTGACAGTAATCCATTCTAAAGGCAATTTTGACACAGTTTCGACTCAATTTTCAATGAAAGAAGACTAAATTTCAATCAATGACCACAAGTACAGTATGTAGAAATGTCTTAAGAGGCTGATAAGCTACTAAGATGGATAATCGCTCCCCAACAGAGTAGCCAATTTGCTTTGGGAAAATTTAGTATTCTTGGATAAACGCCTAACCCTCTAGAGTCTAGACTAGTAGCATAATCTAGAAACAACAATACAAAGCATTCTCTACCTTTCCTATAAACAATAAATAAAATAAGAGAACAAAGAACCTACTTGTAGCTTCCGCTTGTTCCTTATTTCCCTTGAGCGATTATGTTGCTCCTTCTCGTACTTAATCCGCTTGAGAAGTACCTGCACACAGACAGAAAAATAACCTATCAAAGCATATGATAATGATCTATTGATTAAACATAGCATGGAATCAAGTACATGATAAGCATATGAAAGCATCAAAAGACAATAGAAGCATATGGAAAAAGCTTTGAACACTTTATTAATAAAAGGAAGAGTTACAACCCAATTTGCCTGATTCAGCATCACTCCTCCAGTTTAATCCCATCCTCTCCTCACAACAAGCAAGACAATTTGACATCATTACAATACTTGCAATCAACACTAATCTCATATCAACAGCATCTCCCTATAATTCAATAATTTCCAGCCCCTAATTACTTAGATGAGTGGTCTTTTTATAGGTGAATGAAGGAAGTTATGCCATCAATGGTGATAATGAATGCCCTCCTAAATTTAGAAATCAGTTCCATGGAAGAAGGGATAAGGGGATTGATGTTCCTTAACTCCCTTCCTCATCCAAATGCGAACTCAAAGGAGTGGGTAGTTTTGAGAAACTTCTAGAGGCATCCAATGGATAAGGAATCTTTCAAACCCTCGCGGAAATTCACTCAAATTCGCCCAACGCAGACCAAAGAGGGACCAAGTGCGTTGCAATGCACACTGACAGTGTATTGGTTGCACTGCAATGCACCCTGGTAGTGTATCTACTTGCACTGATCCACCCTGGTAGTGTACCGAGCTGCACTGCAGTGCACCCTGTTAGTGTACTAGGCTGCACTACAGCGCACCCTAATGAAGGCCTGCCTGCACTGATCTTCTTAGAGGCAGTTTTTGGATGATTTCAGTCATGGAACTTCTTGGGAAGCAAGGCATTCTGATGGTTGACTTCTTTAGGGCATGTAACAGCTGAATTAGGGTTTGATGGGCCCTAATAGTATTGATATGTAAGTTGGGGTTGATGTGCCCAAATGGATCTGTAACAACTCCCACCGTCGATCTACCTCGTTTGATCTGACGGTTGTCGCTTCACCCGATCCCCAACTGGCTTGGCCGATCTCTGTCGTCCATCCGTCAATCGATTATGCCCGTCCATCTCTTGACTTCACCTCCGCGACATAACCTCAATCATCCATCCTATCAATTAACCTTGTTTGCCCATCTACCTATGTACCCTCCTGCGATACGATCTCAGCCGTTCAATTGCCTTTCACCCACCTGATCCAATGGTTCTTATGTGATGTTGCTCCCTCACATCCTCCTTTGACCAATTTTGATCTCCGACCGTTTTTTCCGCTTAAGCACAGACTTAGCTTAGTTTCCTTTGCTTGCACCTTAGGATAATTTTATGCTCTTTTACTTCTGCAACTTAGATAGTTGGCATTAGATTAGTGTTGTTTAGAAATTCTGCTTAGTCTAGTTGTTTCCATGGTTAATTAGGTTATGGTGTGATTTAGGATTGCATGTTGTTTTCTTCATTTCTGCAGTAGAGTAGCTCTCCCTTAGAATAGATTTTCTCTCCTTCCATCAAAATCAAGCTTCTTCTGACCCTATAGAAGTATAACTTGGAAACCCTCGGGTCTCTTTCCAAATGAGCAGTGACAACAGGCAATACCTTCACTTCTACTTGTGTATATAGCACAGTCACCTCCAATTTTGTACGAACCCCAGGTTGATAAGTAAAGCTAGTAGCCCTAGGAGTTGCAGCATTCTTGTTGCAATACCTAGGCTCATCATCCTCCGACAAGGCTTTTAAATTATAGTGCCTTTATATAGTGGCCGGACTTTGGTTATATGATATGTTTGTTTTAATACTCTAAGTCTATAAAAAGGGGTTTGCCACATACATATTTCGAATTTAATATGCCCCGCATGCCACTTATATGGATTGGATATTATATTCTTTTATTACGACATAAGCCACTATATTATGAATGGAGGTTTTGACATCGGGGAATTCTAAAAGGATTCCTTCAATGTCAAAGCTCTGATATTTGGAATATATTATAACCACTTGT
The DNA here is from genome assembly GCA_031772625.1 of Pinus tabuliformis. Classification (NCBI taxonomy): domain Eukaryota; kingdom Viridiplantae; phylum Streptophyta; class Pinopsida; order Pinales; family Pinaceae; genus Pinus; species Pinus tabuliformis. The sequence continues at coordinate 668,829,170 of CM062808.1, forward strand.
TTAATGATAAAGGCTTAAAGCCTATGCACACATCTTGGTCTTGTGGAATTTTTTATTCATTAATCTAATTAATTAAGATGTTTAAAACAAAAAAACTTATTTACAAAGTTGATTAACAACTAAACTTAATCAAACTTAGGAAAAAATAAAAAAATAAAACAAGTGTAAATAAAAAAAAAAAATAGATTTGAAATGAAGAAATCACACTCAAAGTCTGCATGCAATGCCAAAAGGGTCCCCATGTCTATTATGATAGAATAAAATGGGGGTGTTGTGTTTTTAGTACAACACACCTCTTCCTCTATTTTAGTACACATCAAACAAATATATCTGGAACTCAAACAACCAATTTTATAAGCTTTTTAATATTATACATGGATAATCCTTCCTTATGCTAATAGGCTTATAGTTTACATTATATTAGAGTAATATGTATGCAATACATACCCTAGAGTTATAGTTTATCTTTCATTTATTCATCTATTGTACACTTGCTATGTAAAAGGATAATTAGTCCCAATGTACTGGTCAGAACCACCACTTCAACAAATATATACCTAAGTTACAAATCTTGACTTCATGGACTTCCCCAAATGTTGATCAGGACATATTTCCTGATCAACACTGTCGAATAGAACAAATATGTGCTAGCAATGTTTTCCAATGTTTTATCTAGAAAGATTCAGTCTGTTTCATTAACAATAGAATCTTCCATTTTTGTAGTCCTATCGGTGTGTCTTTGCGCCTTTCTGGTGCAAATACTAGTTATAATACTTTTAAATATATTATTTATGATAATAATTAGCTATATAATTAATATTATTTAATTAATTCAAAATATATTATTTGACTTTAATTGATTCAAAATATATTATTTATTATTCTAATTGACTTTATAATCAATATTATTTAACGTTGTCAAATATAGTTACTTTTATTTAAATGTGGTATAATACAATATATTTATTACTCTAATCAAATAAAATGTCATTATGTACTTTTATAATAAATCATTTTTTATATTAAACTTTATTTAATATATAATTCATTATTAATTAAAATAAAATAAATTATATATGATAATGATGATAATAATGATTAATTTTCACTAATATTAATATAGTTTATGGAATTTTAAAAAGGTAAAATATTAATAGGAATTTTTTAACAATTTATTTCTATGTTGGAAAAGAAGTGAGATAAGTATTCATGTCTGATGTTTCATTAACAATAAAATCTTCCATTTTTGTAGCCCTATTGGCGTGTCTTTGCGCCTTTCTGGTGCAAATACTAGTTATAATACTTTTAAATATATTATTTATGATAATAATTAGCTATATAATTAATATTATTTAATTAATTCAAAATATATTATTTGACTTTATTGATTCTAAATATATTATTTATTATTCTAATTGACTTTATAATCAATATTATTTAATGTTTTCAAATATAGTTACTTTTATTTAAATGTGGTATAGTACAATATATTTATTACTCTAATAAAATAAAATGTCATTATGTACTTCTATAATAAATCATTTTTATATTAAACTTTATTTAATATATAATTCAATATTAATTAAAATAAAATAAATTATATATGATAATGATGATAATAATGATTAATGTTCACTAATATTAATATAGTCTATGGAATTTTAAGAAGGTAAAATATTAATAGGAATTCTTTAACAATTTATTTCTATGCTCGAAAAGAAGTGAGATAAGTATTCCTGGATCACCATAGTTTTGTTGACTTAAAAGGTCAAGAAGGTTAGTAGTGTGAAAGAATGTTGGTAGTATGACAAATATTTTGAGAATTAGAATGAATGTGGGTATACCATGGACAATCGAAAAGAGTGTTTTTCATTTTCAACCCTCCTAATATGACATAGGTGATAGAGACTTTCATCCCCTGGTGTTTTGGGAATTGACCAACTCTCAGTTTCATTATGAAGCTCATGGGAATTAGTTCTTATCTTAGAAATGATCATTTTGTTTTTTGGGAATTGACCAACACCCTATTTTATTATGAAGATCATGTGAATTAGTTCTTATTTTAGCAATGTTCATTTTCTTTGTAACACTAGTCAAGATAAATAAATATTTTTGGTTTTCTAGATTGGGGTTACTCGCCTCCTTCTATGTTCAGTGCTAAGAGAGTTGCATTGAACATAGTCTTTATTGTTTATATATGTTTACATTCTAAACATAAACAACCAATTCAACCTTGTAAGTTGCACCTAAACCACCATTACCAATGAAATTGGTTGCACTAAAGTTTCCCATAGCTCTTTGTAATTGGTTGCACTAAAGTTTCTCGTAGCTTTAAGTTTTAACCACGTTTTCCTAAGTTAGTTGAACTCCAATATTTGTAATTGGTTGCATTGAAGTTTCCTGTAGATCTAACTACATTTTCATAAGTTAGTTGAATTCCAATGTTTGTAAATGTGATAAACTCTATTCTTCTTAATCGATAAAGAACAAAAATGCATATCTACCATCTTGTACACTGGAGAAGAACTAAAACTACAAAAATTATAGCTATAATTGAACTGATAGTTGCAATTTCATACAGAAGAGGAACACCAATCTAATTCAGCAGTTGTAATGGTGGAAGTCCAGGTAGGCAAAAGTTAGAAACTTATTTCCAATCAAACTATCACAAGATATCTTACTGTTGCTAAAGACTGGTAATTTTCCAGATAATTTATTATATGACACACTGAATACAATTTAACCTATCAGAAGTGCAAAGCCCTGGGGAAAATTCCATGTAATAAAAGTAAATAAAGGCAAATATAAGACCACGGGTAAGGGACACTTACTCCAAGTTGAATGTTGGGCAAAGATATCCTAGTGGGCATCACTGGATGTGTTTATAGCTAAAAGAAATTGGCAAAGGCAAAGCCAAGGCATAAAAAACAAAAAACAAACAAACAAACAAACAAACATTTTTGGCACATTTATTTATGAAAATAAAGGAAATTAGGAGAAAAGTAAGGTGAAAGGTCACAAGTTGCATGTGAGGAGGAAAATGAAGGAAAATAATGGAAAATGAAGAAAATAGAGGCCTCATTAATAAAAAGGCTTTTGAGGATCAGTTGGTGACTTTTGTCAGTTAAGTTTTGGAGCTCTCTCATTATTCTCTCTCTCTCTGTCTCTCTCACTCTTGGACACTTAGAGTTTTCTTGGAGAACTCTAGCTTTGGATCAAGGAAGGAAAAGCAAGCAAAGGGGAAGGAAGGAAAGCAAGGATCAAGGAAGGAAGAGTAGGATCAAGCAGCTTTAGCAGGAATACTTGCAGGTAACATATTGCATGAGTGATTTCCTAGTTTGTTTTGACATGCATGGCTTTGAATGTTGGTGTAATTTTTTGTCGGTGGCATGGTTTTGTCGGGTTATGAATGTGGTTTTCAGCCTAGCCTTGCCCTTTCCAGATCCTATGGTGTGTTGGGGTTTATCTCAGTTTTGAGCTTTGGAATAATGGATTTCAGAATCTGCGGTGAAGGTGGTCTCAAGGTTCATTCCCAAAGGCTTAAGAATCCCTTAACCGATTTTGGCGGGATACACGGTAAATCCTGAGGGAGGAGTCTCGTTTAGGGCCTAGTGATCTAGGATTTGATTGCGGTAAATTATAAGATGCAAGGAGACAAAAAATTCCTCAAGGATAGTGATGGATTCTGGTTGACATTCCAAGTTCGGTTCAATTTTGTGATCGAAGCACCAGTTTTGGTGTGATCACGATTTGGTGAGGGTGGAGGTGGTTTAACCTTTGGATTCCCTTGCTTTTTTTTAGATTTGTTTATCCATGAGATCCCACATTCATGCTTGGAATATGGCATGGGGGTGAATGGCTGAAAGAAATATTTGGTTCAACCATGTCTACGGTCGGGGGTACATGGAAGTCCTGAACATGGTTAGATTTGCCTATGGTTAATAAAACCTAAGTTCTCTTTCTTTTGTACTTGTTTATATGTGGATTTAATGTTCGTTATCTCACTGTTATTTCCATGGTTTTATGTTGGTTATAAGCATGGTTAATTAGCTGGTTCATGTCATGGTTACTTCATGTGTTTACTTGTAATGGTTGAAATGATGGATGTAAGACCAAATTGATGTCATAACAGTTCAAGGGAGAAGGTGGTGATCCTTCTTGTCATGTTTCATAAGACTTTTCAGTCATTCATGTCTTGTTTTGTATTATAGACCTGTAGATTGCATTGATGCCAAGTTTTTGACAAAATGTCAGTCCCAGTTGGGGATGGTTAGGCCTAGTCCTAAAGTTGATTTTGGTTTATTAGTCTTGTCATCATGTGTTTAATGGATTTTGTAAGTTACAGCAAGTTCTGGGTAGTGATCGGAATTTTGGGCTAGAAAAATGCCTTAAATTTCATGGATGTTGGCACAGGTCTACTGGGAAAAGTCCCTGGATGCCGGCATGTAGGCTTGTGGGAGCGTCCAGATGTCCCTGGACGCTGGCATGCCCATAGCATGAGAGCGTCTAGAGGTCAAGAGGTCTAAAAACTCAGTGGGACCCAGGGGAAGGATGCCTGAGTGGTTGGGTTGCCTCCTAGGAGTGTTGTTGTTGATGTGGAAGGTATGGTTGATGTGTTTTCGTTGATTCCATTTCCTTAAGGTCACCAAGGAGGTTGAATCCTATCATAGTAGCCTCTCGTCACATGTTTACCCTGGTTGGTCGGTTACTTGGGTAGATGTGGAAGGAAGGTGGTTACATATTGGTATCAGTGCATGGTTCACCCTCAGACTAGATGGGTTGTGTGTTGGTCATGCATTCATGTCAGTTGCACGTGTGTCAGTCATCCTTGAATGCTTGTTTCATGTGCATGGTGTTGGTCATGGTCATAGTGATGTCACCATGGGAATAAGGATGTTATTGTATGAAGTGTGTTGTCATGGGTGTATGATTGGGTACATGTTGTTTATGTTTGCGTACGATCAATATCCAATGATATGGTTGTTGTTGTCACACATCATGTCATGGCATGTGTAGTTGATATGGTCATGGATTAATGACTAGACTCTAGCTAGAATGACAAACATATGGTTACATGCATATGTGTTATATTTTATATGTTGTCATGATTATATCATATATGTATCACGTTGATTTGTTGATCTTGCAGACAAGGTATATTCCCCGAAGTATACTAAGGTTTGTTGAATTATTGTGATTTGTTTTAGCTGACATAGTATGCCTTGCAGGAAAGAGATCAAAATGGCTAGCAAGATGGTAGACTATAAAAACTCTCCCTATGAATCAGATGAGCAGCGTGGTGTTGGGCACTCTTCTGATTTGGTAGATACATTGAGAAGCTTGAAGGAAGAAATAACGAGTTGTACGGTAGACAATAACAAAATCATGCAGGTACAAGAAACAAGCAAAGGTTAATGCAATACTATTTCAGAGTTTGTCAGAATTGTAGTGACAGGGACCACTTCGAACTAGCCATGAGCAGGAGGACAAAAATAATGGGGCATATGGCAGCAGGTCTTATGGTGGTCACAGGTCAGACATAGAAGACACGATCAAAGATGGCAATTTGTTGGACACTCCAGATAGGAGAGGTGATGGATACAGGTACTATTCTAGTTCTGGTGTGGACATGCATCATGATCGTCATCGTTATCATCCTTATGAGAGGAGTGATAGGGGATACTTACTAGATGAGTTTAAGAAAGCAAAGCCACCTACCTTTGATGGAGAGATGAAGAAATAATGGGATGCAGAGGCATGGTTGTTTATTATGAGGAAGTTCTTTAGATTGCATGAGTATTCAGAAAACATGAAAGCAAAGATAGCCACTTTAAATCTCAAAAGTAAAGAAGATATTTGGTGGGAAGATGTGAAGAATGTTAAAGGTATACATGGGGATGATTTAACTTGGCATGAGTTTGAGAGGTTATTCAAGAAGAAGTATCTGTTGGAGAGATACTTTGATGATAGAGCTAAGGAGTTTTATGAGTTGCGGATGGGTTCCATGACAAATAATGAGTATACTATCAGGTTCTTGGAGCTGTTGCGATATGTGCCTTACCTCAATGAGGAGAAAGCTAAGGTTTAGAGATTCATCAGTGGACTGCTAGTAGCATACAAAGACCATATTGAGTTTGATGAGCCTAGATCATTGGAGGAGGCCATCTGAAAGTTGAAACATTGTTATGAGTATTCGAAGCGCAAAGTTGAGACTAAACGTAACTTGAAAGGAACTGATAAAGCTAAAAGAAAATGACCACCAAAGTGAGGAAGACCTTAAGATGTAAGTGAGAAATAAAATGTATTCCCTTACAAAAAGTTCAATACAAATGAGAAGGGGTATGGAGAGCAGCATGTTAGAGGCAGTGGTAGAGAACCATTGCAGTGTTGGATATGTGGCAAGGATCATCGTAAAAGAGATTGTTCGCAGTATCAGGGTGGTAGACCCTAGATCTATAGTTCTCAGGAGGCACATATAGTTGTTGATGTTGGTCATAGCATTCCTCGGTTCTATGCAATTATTGATAACAGGTAGGTGGATCATCAGGAATCTATCATTGAGATGGACGGTAAGATTTGTGATCAAGTTGTTTCTATTTTGATTGATCTAACTATAATTATATTAATACTGACCTAGTGGATAAGTGTGGTTTGAGAAAAGAAGTTCATGCAGAATATTGGTTGGTACAGTTAGCTACAAGTACAAAGAAGAGAGTTCACCATTAGGTAAGAGATTGTGCATTTGAGTTAAATGGTATGCCTACAGCAACACATTTGAATGTATTTCCATTGGAATCGTATAGTATGATTTTGGGTATGGATTGGTTGTACCTTCACACAACCAAAGTGGATTGCTTCAACAAGGCCATTGAGTGTGTGGATGATAGTGGGGAAAAGAGAACTTTGTATAGGAAGAAGAAACCTACATCAGTGAGGATGGTTACCACTATGCAGGCTAGGCGTAGTTGCAAAAAAGGTTGTGTGATGTTTGCAGTACATATATCTAGTGACAAGGGAAAAGATATTGAGGATGCAGAAATCTTCAAGAGGTACCCTGTATGTAGCAGTATCAGGATGTGTTTCCAGTAGAGATTTCAGAGTTGCCTCCTCAGAGGGAAGTGGATTTATCTATTGAGTTGGTGATAGGGGCAACACTAGCATCGAAGGCACCTTATAGGATGAGCACTTCAGAGCTAGTAGAGTCGAAATTGCAGTTAAAGGAAATGCTTGACAAGGGATACATATCGCCTTGGGGTGCACCAGTGTTATTCCTAAAGAAGAAAGATGGTACTCTCAGATTGTGCATTGATTATAAGTAGTTGAACAAGGTAACGATCAAGAACAAGTACCCATTGTCGAGGATCAATGATTTGTTTGATTAATTGAAGGGAGCAACAATGTTCTCTAAGATCTACTTGAGATCGGGATACCATCAGGTACGCATCAAGGAAGAGGATATCTTCAAGACTGCGTTCAGGACCAGGTATGGGCATTATGAGTTTGTTTTAATTCCATTTGGTTTGACTAATGCTCCAACTACATTTATGTGTTTGATGAATAGTGTGTTGCGTCCTTATTTGGACAATTTTGTTATTGTATTCATTGATGACATATTAGTGTATTCTAAAAATGAGGAAGAACATGTCGAGAATTTAGCAGCAATATTGAGATTGCTAAGAGAGCATCAGTTGTATGCTAAGATTAGAAAGTGCAACTTCTTTCAAACAATGGTGCATTACTTGGGACATGTCATTTCCAAGGAAGGCATAGCAGTAGAACCAAAAAAGATAAGGGCCATCATGGAGTGGGCAACTCCTAAGAATGTGGATGAGGTGAGATCATTCATGGGATTGGTAGGTCACTACAGGAGGTTCATTAGGAACTTCTTATGCATCACATATTCTATCACATCATTGCAGAGGAAAGGTAAGAAGTTCAAATGGATGGCAGAATGTGTAGCTAGCTTTGAGAAACTCAAGTAGTTGTTGACACATGCACTAGTACTAAATATTGCAGATCCAGACAAGAAGTTTGTAGTGTGTACATATGCTTGCAAGAGAGGACTTGGTGGATTTCTCATGCAAGAAGGATAGGTAGTGTGCTATGAGTCACGGAAACTGAATGAGCACAAGCAGAACTATCCAACGCATGATCTTGAGCTAGCAACGATCATACATGCATTGAAGATGTGGAGGCACTATCTTCTTGGCAAGAGGTTTGTATTGATGAGCGATCACAATGGGTTGAGGTATTTGTTTGACCAATCGAATCTAAACGCCAGGCAAGCTAGATGGTTGGCCACCCTTAGTGAGTTCGACTTCGAGATTAGATACATCAAAGGAAAGGAGAACCGGGTTGCAAATGCTCTTAGCAGGAAGGTACAGGTAAATCATATAGCATATATGAGCTCTTATGGGACAGAGTTACATGATAGGATCTTGTAGGCAGGACAATGGGATGACACGTACATGGAGATCATGCACAAGTTACCGTAGAGTACAGGTACAAGTGTAGGTACAGGTGTAGGTACATGCACAAGTACATGTACAGGTGATCAGGATGCAGACTATCGTCTCACGACAGATGGTTTGGTGAGATTCAGGAATAGGATCTATGTGTCGAATTGTGGTAAGCTCAAGAAGCTTATCTTGAGGGAGTTTCACATTAAACCATACTTAGGTCACCCAAGATATTAGAAGACATTGACAGTGGTGAAGAAGTTATACTATTGGTTGAATTTGAAGAAGGAAGTGGCAGAGTTCATGGCTATATGTTTAGATTGTCAGCAGGTAAAGGAAAAATGTAAGCATCCAGGTGGTATACTACAACCTATTGCGACTCCGTAATGGAAATGGGAGGTAATTTCCATGGATTTCATTACAGGTCTTCCGAGGATAGTGAGACAACATGTTTCTATTATGGTCGTGATCGACAGGTTGAGCAAGGTAGGTCACTTCATTCCAGTGAGTACTACATATTCAACTAGTGAGGTGGCACATGTTTTCATCAGAGAGATAGTGATATTACATGGTGTTCCGAAGAATATTGTGTCAGAGAAGGATTCAAACTTCACTTCCAAGTTCTGGAAGGAGCTATTTGCAGGTTTGGGTGCAGAGTTTTCCTTTAGTACAACTTATCATCCACAGAAAGATGGACAAATAGAGAGGGTCAACAAGATCTTGGAGGATATGATGAGGATGTACATGATGCACCAGTAGAGGGAATGGGAGGATTATCTTCCATTGGTTGAGTTCGCATACAACAATGGTTATTAGAAGTCATTGAGGATGAGTCCTTTCAAGGCATTTTATGGATAGAGTTGTAATACTCCCATCAGCTGGAGAGATCCAATGAATGGGTACTTGTTGGACCAGATATGTTAGCAGACATGGAACAGGAAATGCAGGTTATAAAGAAGAATCTAAAGGCAGCCTAGGATAGACATAAGAGTTATGCGGACCAACATAGGGTATTCAAGGAGTTTCAGGTTGGGGAGCATGTGTATTTGCACATCAAGCCCAAGAAGAGCTCTTTGAGGATTGGATCATGTGCCAAGTTGGCACCATGATATTGTGGGCCTTTTGAGATCCTTGAGAGGATTGGACTAGTGGCCTATCAACTTGCATTGCCTCCAACAGTGAAAGTCCATGATGTTTTCCATATTTCATTGCTTAAGAGGTATATAAAGGATGTTGATCATGTTATTGATTGGTCTGTATTGTAGGTGGAGCAAGAAGGAGAGTTCCAACCAAAGCCTCAGTGCATATTGCAGCGGAAGCATCTCATGCTTAGGAACAGAGCCATAGAGCAAGTTAAAGTGCAGTGGAAGCACTTTGGGCCCGAAGAAGCTACATGGGAGATGGCGGATCAAATGTGGGCCATGTATCCTTCATTGTTTTCCGGTTGAGGCAAAGAAGTTTTGGTTTGATGTTTGATATATGTTTGGCATATGTTTTGTTGATGTTTTGGTATATATATATATAGATGTAAATACTGCCATGAGCTAAGTTATAAAGCTCCAATAAGCGGTATGGTTGTTATATTTTCATGTTGTCATGATGTTTTTCTTTTGAGCAGATCTTTCATTATAAATACTGCAACGAGCTAAGTTATAAAGCTCCATGGGAAGTATGTTTTCTTTTTGGCGGTTTTGTTGAGATTTTGGTGTGGTTTAACACTAAGGACGATGTTCCCCAAGGGGGAGGGTTCTGTAACAATCCTGGTGAAAATTCCATGTAATATAAGTAAATAAGGGCAAAAATAAGACCACGGGTAAGAGATACATATTCCAAGCTTAATGTTGGGAAAAGATATCCTAGTGGGCATCACTGGATGTGTTTATGGCTAAAGGAAATTGGCAAAGGCAAAGGCATAAAAAGGCAAAAAATCATTTTTGGCACATTTATTTATGAAAATAAAGGAAATTAGGAGAAAAGTAAGGTGAAAGGTCACAAGTTGCATGTGAGGAGGAAAATGAAGGAAAATAATGGAAAATGAAGAAAATAGAGGCCTCATTAATAAAAAGGCTTCTGAGGATCAATTGGTGACTTTTGTCAGTTCAAATTTGGAGATCTTTCATTATTCTCTCTCTCTCATTGGAGTTCATGTCTTGTCTTGTATCCTGGACCTGTAGATTGCATTGATGCCAAGTGTTTGATAGAATATCAGTCCCATTTGGGGATGGTCAGGCCTAGTCATGAAGTTGATTTTTAGTTTATTAGTCTTTCCATCATGTGTTTAATGGATTCTAGAAGTTACAACAAGTTCTAGGCAGTGTCCGGAATTCTAGGCTAGAAAAGTGTCTTAAATTCCATAGACGTTGTCATAGGTCTGTTGGGAAAAGTCCCTAGACGCAGGCATGTAGGTTTGTGGGAGAGTCTAGAGGTCCCTGGACGCTAACATGCCCATAGCATGAGAGTGTCTAGAGGTCGAGAGGTCTAAAAACTCAGTGGGACCCATGAGTAGGATGCATGGGTGGTTGGGTTGCCTTCTGGGAGTGTTGTTGCTGATGTGGAAGGTATGGTTGATGTGTTTCTGTCGATTCCATTTCCTTAAGGTCACCAAGGAGGTTGAATCCTATCATAGAAGCCTCTCATCACATGTTCACCCCCGTTGGTCGATTACCTGGGTAGATGTGGGAGGAGGGTGGTTACAGCCCTGAGGAACCTACCCTGTAATTTTATTATTGTCAAGTTGAAGATGTGTTAGTCATTTCAAGATTGTTAACTTTTCTCGAATTTTTCTAGTAAAGGCATTAGAATAAAATTCTAATACAGTTAAAGATATTTGACCTATTAATCTTGGGATCTCCTCGGTAAGGTTGTTTTCACTCAAGCTAAGATACTGGAGATCCTTCAACTTGTCCAAATGGAGCTGGAATGCTTCCATGCAAAGAAGTGTCTTGCAAATCAAGATGCATCAACGACTCCACATTCAAAGCTATTGTTTTTAGCAATATTCGTTGTGACATTCACTGAGGCCATTGCTAAAACAAAATCATTAAGAGCCTTAAGCTACATTTGGCGCATTTCTAAATTAGATCTGGAATGAAAAATGGAAATTTCTCTGTAAAATGCCTAAATAAAATTTTCACCGAAAATAAGTTCTCAGGTGTAAATTTTTAGGTAAGCCTTGTGGAAATAAATTTTTCACCAAGCTAAATACATTTTCTCGCCAAAGGAAGATTACACTGCTAGAATTTAAAGGCCAACAAATTATGTGCAAATAATGCATGTAACTTTGAAAATGAATAGGTTTTATAGGTTAAATTTTCAAAAAACTCTGGAACCTATGTTGATCTGCGTAATGCGAAGGTCCTCTGAAGGTTAATTCGCCTCGATCAGTCTCCAAAAAAATACAAAGGAAACGAAAGCAAATTTGGACCAAATTCGGATATACACGGTCCAAAATGATGACAAAGTTGTAGAGATGATGATTATCATTGTGACTGACTCAGATTGAAGGCCGAGAAAAGAATTAATCTCACGAGAAAAGACAAGCATCTATCTATTTAACATGAAAAGCCTGATCTGCTCATTCAACTTGTCCTGACGATGAACCACACTAGTTGGTTCGAAACGCGTCGAAAAATGAAATATCTTGTGATTTATGCTGAAAAATCTCTCATAAGCATTATGTTTTCTAACAGTTAGCTACCTGCGCAAGCATCTCCCCTGTGTCCTGTCTCGGTGTCTTCATTGAAATTATCATGGAATCGCTCCTCCCTTCAGGGCTCATTGTTTGGGCTACGCTATCGGGCACCAAATCTAGATGGTGAATGGTGTATGATGATGCGCTATAATTGGTGATATTACCAAATTGAGAATCCATAAGCCGACAATCGTATTAAGGTTTCGTATTAAGGTTGTTTCGTAAGTCGAAAATTGGGTGAGATATTGGTCATATTGGAGTGAGTCGAAGTGGTAGTTCACTATCAATGTTTTATATAATATTTTTTAAATGTTTAAATAAATCTAGGATAATAAATAAATTAATTTGTATTTATTTTTGAAATAATATTTATTATATACCTACGCTCACTCTCATGATTTAGATTTCATATTTCCTCCTTTTAATTTTGGATAATTATCAGGCTCATGTCAACATTAGCATTAATTTCATATTTCATAGTGTGTTTTCTCTACTACTTAAAACAATTATTTAATGTTTATAGATAAAGATTGAAAAGTTTCTTAATAATAGGTGTTCTTCACATTTTGTTTGATTTTTCAGTTTCATGTATTTCTTTTTTCTTATTTAAATTTGAAAAATTGGAACAAAATTCAAGTGATGCCATGTTATTGTTCATAGAAAGGGGAAAAAGTGGGGTTATAGGAAGTAGTTTGGTGGTAAAAAAAATTGTTTTAATTTTTTTTTAGTCAAATTCAATTTAACATGTTTATCTTTGAGGTATAGTAGAGCTTCATTTTCTTCTGCTTCTCTCAACTTAAAATCTAACTCGTGGAAAAAAATTGGGTAGAGATAGCCAACAAGAAACAAGACCATCAAAAACCTATCCCTTAGACCTTGATCCTCTTTTTACCTAGTACGTTGGATCCAATATGAACAATCCTCTTTCTACCCACTCCTCCTACCGACGTTCCTTTGCACCTCTCAGTGCAATTGCTAGTCTTATGTTATATTTAGTTCATGTATTTTCATCAATATTTTTGTGATTAGTTTCATGACAGATTTGTATGTTTTCTCTTCTTCTCTCTTAGCATCAAGCCCTTTGGATCTTCATCCCCAAGATCTAGATCATTAATACAAATTTTGTGAAAAATAGTAAAGTTCTCAAATAAATTTTGTAATTAAAAAATGATTTGCCATTAAAATGATAGATATATTCCCGGATGCGGGTGTACATCATAGTTAATGCATTGGCGGTGTATTGGGACGGCAAGTGGCCAGGCCACATGGGCCTCCGTAATCCCGCACACCATACCATAAACCGAATTAATAGTGCCCATAAATGGCAATTAAGCCGACACTGCAATCAACCTGACTGCGTCTACCCGCCTCGACTCGGATTAATGGCGACCTCTAGTAATTTTCACTCCACCGCCCTTGTCTCTAATCCCTCGCCTCTGCAATGCCATTGCCCACTGGCCACAGCGGAATTGATCTCTCGCACTGCCATGGGCACACGCTGCAACATTCTATGCTGCATTGAAATTGGCCCAGGCAATCATTTTACTTAGAGCATGGTCTGCAATTTCATTCTCCACCCCACGTCGGCTGCTATTCCTTTCTCTGACCCGACCTCTGATTCTGCTGAGCCTTTTCATCACTCTGAGCCTTCTCCCAATAGACATTCTCCTCCCCCTGGTGTCGAAATGCCTAGGACACGCCACAGAATGTGAAGCAGAAGAGGGAGCAGCAGAGGCAGATTGCCTCGCTCTCCACCGTCTCCTGCCTCAGACACCTCTTCCCCCTCGGCTCATCTGACCACAAGCCGATACCCATATACTCGCAGTGGCAGAGGAGGCTCACGAGCTCTCCGTCTCCAACCGATGCATTCCGACTCTCCGCCCTCTGAAATCCCCAGCAGCCCCGCCACTTAGCCCAGTTCACTTACCGCTGCTCCCTGATTCAACCCATCATTACCGCCACCATCTCCATTACCTTCCACGAGGAGCCAGCTACCGGAGGTGGATGCCATACCAGCGAGGAGCTAGACCGGGTCGAGAGAAGATCTCATTGCGCAGGGGCGAAGCAGGACACTCCTTCGGACAAGATTATGGTGAAGGAGAAGGACCGTGACCATCAGGCGGACGATGACACGGAGCAACACCGCAGGAAGAAGACGACATGTATGATTACGGGTGTCCCATAGTTGAGGAACACCCATCGCCGCAACATGACACTTGACTTGCCAGCATGACACTCGACCGGCTACTCAACATGCCACGTGTCTTCGAATTCCAGGTTCCGGGAATTATTTTATCTGGTTTTTTCAGGGCTTTTTTGAAAAACTTGTTGTCATTTGGTTTCTTTGATGTCTTTTCTCACTTTTTGAAAAACAGGTTAGATACTGTGATTAATTGCTAGTTTCCCCTGTAGGGGCAGCAAGATAATATTTACAATTTCATTTTTGAACTGGACTGGTTTCCCGTTATGGGAAGTCACAAAATGTTTTTGCTGATATATGCCTTAAACTAAGGCACAAACATGCAAAGGCCTTAGTGTAACATTAGGTTTCAGTAATGAGCAAAGATCGCGCGCGCTGCTCTGAACCGCGGAGCCGAGAGTAGGTTTGCCGCCGCCACAGTTCTTGGACGCAGCCATGAGCGGACCTGGGGGTGGGGAGTCCGCTCCCACCCCTCCATTATCCTCCGAAGATGCATTTCGAAGACTGTTAACGCAGAAAGGGAAGAAGCAACAGCACTCTGAGGTGCCGAAATTCATAAAAAAGCTCGATGAAATACCAGAGATAGCACTTCCAGAGGAACAACCGATTAAAATTGCTCTTGCGCTGTCTGACAGAGGCCTGGTAGGGCAGTTTATGGGCCGATGGCCGTCCACTAAAACCACGGACGATTGGATTCAGCGAAACTGGAGACCTCAGCTGAAAAACAACGTGATTTGTTATGCTGTAGGACGAGGCTATTTCATTTTTGAATTTACCACCAAAGAAGATCGCGACCTGGTATTCAGAAACGAGCCGTATTTTATGGGAAATCAGGGACTGTATCTCAACAAATGGAGTCCTGATTTTGACCCATCCGTCGATGTCCCCAAGGAGGCGCCGGTCTGGGTTCGCTTACCTAATCTCCCTCTACACTGTTGGAGCTATCAATCTCTGCAGAAGATTGGTAATGGGTTGGGTCGATTCATTGACAAAGCTGATCACAAGGGCCAATATACATGTGCTAGAATCTGCGTGGAAGTCGATTTGGAAGCCGGGCTACCAGAAGCGATCAAACTCAAAGTTGGAGAATGGCAGCACTACCAGAAGTTGGACTACGAGCAGTTGCCTTTCAAATGCCGAACCTGTCATGAGCACGGACACTTCCAGAGAAACTGCCCAAAAGCTCCAACAGGGAACACGGTTGAAGAAGAAGGATGGAAAGAAATCAGAAAGGGAAAGGTTGTTCCAAAGCCTCCGGGACAGAACAACTCCGTTCCAATGGGGAAGCCTCACTTTAACCCAAAAGCCGCTGCTGCTTCTAAAGATGGATCCTCCTCTGGAGAAAAGGTGGATGACAAGGAGACCCAAGAGGAAATCGAAAATAAGGAGAAACAAGGGAAAGTAAACGAAGTTGAACCAACAGTCCCTCCACCCGAGGAGTGTCAGAGGGGAAATGAAGGCAATGAAGAACACATTAGTCTAGCCTCAGACTCTGAGGGAGAATCAGAAGAGAGAGATTCTGAAACTGACAACTCGCTAGTCACTCCAATCAAGATGACTAGAGGGCGGAAATCCAAGAAGAAATAGAGGGAGGAAAAAACTTACATAGATGTCCTCCAAGGTTCCCAAAAAACTCTCAAAGCAATGATGAATACCAGATCTGGGCGCAAGAGTAACAAGGCTCCAATAGGAGCCTCATCTCCCCAAAAAAGTAAATAATGAAATACGTCTCCTGGAACTGCAGAGGTTTAGGTAGCAGGTCGAAAGAGGAAGCCCTGAAAGATATAGTGAGAATATACTCGCCTGAAATCCTCCTCATCCAGGAGACAAAGCTGGAGGATCTTCCTCTCCTCCAATCCAGTAAAGTTTTTTGGAAAAAAGGCCATGGAAGAGCAGTTAGTGCAAGAGGCACCTCTGGTGGAATAGCCACCTTCTGGAACAACGCCATATATGACTTTATTCAAGAAAAAAGCAGCCCTCACTGGCTCTTCATTCAGCTACTCCACAAGGATTCTGGTCAGCAAGTAAGTATGTTTAATGTTTATGCTCCTGTATTGCCAAGCGAGAAAAAAATCTGTTGGAATTCGCTTCATTCATTTCTTTTAGAGCAAAATCCCGAGAATATCATCATTGCAGGTGACCTGAATGTCACCCTTGCTCTTGATGAGAAAAAGGGAGGCTCCATTGTCAGGGATCCTGCCAGAGAATGGGTTGAAGATATAATGATGGGTTGGGACCTGGAGGACATTAAACCTTCTTCAGGTAAATTCACTTGGTCCAATAAAAGAATAGCCCCCAATCACATTGATGCCCGTTTGGATAGATTCCTTGTCTACTCTTCTTTCCTAACCTGTGGTCTTATGGCAACCTCTAAAATTCTTCCAAATCTCACCTCTGATCATAAGCCCATTCTTCTCGAGCTTTCCCTGGATTGCAATCTAGGCCCCATCCCATTTCGGTTCAGCCCTCTTTGGATCCAGCAAGAAGGCTTTCAAGAGGTGGTCTCCGATTCTTGGAATAGGCCCGTCCATGGTTCTCCATTCTTTGTGTGGGAAGAGAAAATCAGGGTTCTAAAAAGAAACCTTAAAGATTGGGCTAAAAGACTGCAATCCCCCACAGCCAAAAGAAAAGAAAATCTAAACAGGCTCGCTGCTCATCAGCTAGATATGGAGCATAGTCCTGTTTCTCAAAGCCTGCTACTAAAAGAAGTCGAGCTCCAAAAAGAGGTTCATAGATCTAGCAGGGAGGAGGAAGAATTTTGGCGACAGAAGTCTAGGAACCTTTGGCTGCAGTCCGGAGATAAGAACACCAGCTTCTTTCATAAGCAAGCCGAAGCCCGAAAGAATTTCAAATCAGTCTCAGAGATTCATTACCAAAATACTGTGATTAAGGATTTCGAAGGCATTAAGAGAGCTGCATATTCCTTCTACCAAGATCTTTATTCGGCTCCTGAAGAACCAGCTATTGATCCCCATTCCTATCCGATCGATTTAATTCCCAAATGCGTCAAGGATTCGGACAACGCCATGCTGACAGCTCCGATTAGTATGGAAGAGCTAAAGGATGTTCTGAACAACATGGAGCCTGATAAAGCCCCAGGCCCAGATGGGTTCTCTGTCAGGTTCCTTTTGACTTGCTGGTCAACAATTAAAAAAGACCTATTGAGGATGGTCAGAAAATCCCAGAATTGTGTAAAGCTAGGCGGTGGCATCAACTCAGCCTTTCTCGCCTTGATCCCAAAAGAGAAAGGCGCCTCAGACTTCAGCAGATTTAGGCCAATATCCTTGTGCAATTCCAGTTATAAGTTGGTCTCCAAAATAATAGCCAACAGGCTGAAAAACATTTTGCCAGACATCATCCCTGAAAATCAAGGCGGATTCATAAAAGGAAGAAAGATTTTGGACAACATTGTGCTGGTCCAAGAAGCAGTTCACTCTAGTTGCCAAAGAAACGAGAAAGGTATGGTGATTAAGCTCGACTTGGCTAACGCATTTGATAGGGTGAGACATGAATTTTTGTTTGCTGTGATGAAGAAGCTAGGCTTCTCAACAGACTTCATAAACTGGGTGAAAGCCTGTATTGCCTCACCTTGGATCGCGCCTTTGGTCAACGGTCGTTCTACTGACTTCTTCCAAGCTTCTAGGGGCCTGAGACAGGGATGCCCTTTGTCTCCGCTCCTATATGCTATCCAGGCCTCGGTGTTTAGTTTCCAACTAGATCATAACCAGCAAAATCAAACTCTGCCTGGCCTCAGAACTACTCACAAGGTGAAAGACATTAATCATGCCCAGTTCGCCGATGACACTTTGCTGCTTGGAGGAGCCAGCATAATCTCTGCCAGACATTTCAAGAGGGAACTGGACATTTACAGGTTGATCTCGGGCAGCAAAATCAATTATCGAAAATGCTCTATCTATGGCTGGAACTGTTCGACCAAAGAGCTGTCTGACATTGCAAGACTTTTAGAAATGGATGGAATTCGAAACTGGGAGTCATTTAAATACCTCGGGACTCCAATCTTCAAATCTAAGCCTAAAGTTGCTCACTGGCTGCCTCTGCTCGATAAGATAAAGAATAGAATCCAAGCTTGGGGTGCCTCTTGGCTGAATAATGCAGGGAAAGTCATCCTTATGAAATCGGTTCTAATAAGTATGCCTCTATTCCAAAACTCTATTCTCCTTGCCCCCAAAACCTTTCTCAGCAAATTGGACAGCCTGTTGAGAAGATTTCTGTGGGAAGGTGGGAATAACAATGATAGAAGGATCCATTTAGTGAGCTGGGAAACTCTCAAGCGACCTTTTTTGGAAGGAGGCCTCCATCTGCGTAACTTGGTTGCCCAAAATCTTGCTTTGGGATCCAAGATTCTGTGGAATTTAGTCTCTGGAAATACTAGCTGGAGTAAAAGAGTCATTTGGAAGAAATACTTCCAAGGGCAGCGCTTGAGATGCCTGGATAAGCCTCCAAGAATTCTAAAAGGCTCTCCAATCTTCAATCTTTGCAATGCAGCTAGGGAGCAATTCAGCCAAAACCTTTATTGGATCCCTGGTAATGGTAGGAAAATCAAAATCTGGGATGATTCGATCTTGGGTGACCAGCCAATGAACCATGTGGAAGGTCTTGCAAACATCAAAGATTGGCTTCAGTCTTGCAATCTGCACACATTGTGGGATATCTCAAATTGGAAGGAAGCTCCTGATAGAACCTGGGATGGTTGGAACCTGGGGGAGGTCCCCATAATGCTGCAGGGGGAAGCTTCTTTACTATTAGATATGCTCCAAGGTAAATCTCCTTCAAAGGCCACTGCTAAAGACAAAAGAGGTTGGGGATCCATCTCTGGCCATTATACTGTTTCCGAAGGTTATAAAAGAACTATGGTTGTCCCAAATGCTCCTCCAAATCCAGCCCAATGGAAATTTATATGGGATTTCCCAGCTCTCCCAAAAATCGACTTCTTCTATTGGACCGTTGCCCACCAAAGCATTCTTACCAGAGATAACTTACGAAGAAGAGGGATGGAAGGACCTTCCAGATGTCCACTCTGCTGGTCTGATGAAGAAACTATCAGTCACCTAATGTTGCTTTGCCCCTTCGCTCAAGAAGTCTGGAGGGGAGTTCTGCTGTTAGAGCCAACTAACCTTGATTTTCCAGATAACATCCCTGCCCTGTTCAGAACTTGGGCCAGCTTATCTCCCTTCTGCCTTAAAAATAAAAGTCTTCTTAAAACCAGTTGGATGTGGATCCCTAAATTCATTTGCTGGAAACTATGGTTGGAAAGGAATAACAGAATTTTTCGAGAAGAAAGTTGCACTGCAATAAGAGTTATCTCAAAAATAAAAGCTTTGCTGGGCGAGGCTTTGGAAGCCAATACTTCCTCAAGGAACGAAATGAGTCTGGTCAAAGAAGAGGAGAAATGGTTCAAAGAATTGGTTCCAAATCTGAAGGAAAGGCCCTTTCATCCTGTTTCCATACATGCCAATTGGGAGATTAGGCTGGAAGAACTAGAGTTCATTAAGTGGAGATCGGCCCTGGATGATCAATGTTTATTCTTCGATGGGGCCTCTAAAGGAAACCCTGGGGTTGCTGGCAGTGGTGGAGTTCTATTGAGTCCTGGAGGTTCTCCGGAACTGAGATTCCATTGGGGTCTGGGAATTGAAACCAACAACAGAGCGGAGGCTCTTGCATTGTGGCAGGGGCTGACAATGGCGATTAAAAGAAATATCCTTTCTCTCTCAGTCTTTGGAGATTCAAGACTTATCATCCAGGCCATGCTACACCCTAAGACCTCCCATCAGGTTCAGTTAGCCACCATCATCAGAAAAATCAGGCTATTACTGCCCAAATTCAATAACATCTCCTTCTACCATATCTTAAGGAACCTCATTTCCCAAGCTGATATGGAGGCCAATCTTGGCTCCCTCTGTTCTCGAGGATC
This sequence comes from Pinus tabuliformis, assembly GCA_031772625.1. Taxonomy (NCBI): domain Eukaryota; kingdom Viridiplantae; phylum Streptophyta; class Pinopsida; order Pinales; family Pinaceae; genus Pinus; species Pinus tabuliformis. The sequence goes on from CM062808.1 coordinate 668,849,452, forward strand.
CCTGGTGGTCAACTCAATTGAATCTTCTTGTTCCATTCCTTAAAATACCTGCTGTTCGACCCTCCTATCCTTCCTGAATTAAGGGCTTCCTATTCCCCCCTCTTTCCTGCTCTTCGGGACCTCTGCTCAAATCAAACTATGTAATCCGATAATTCAAGCCTGATATCAGCCTCTGTTTATCGACCTCTGTTTATTGTTATGCTCCTGCTTGCCCTCAAAGGAACCTCAAGGGCGCATCTCAGTTTCAGCTTTGATCTTCACCCCACTCTCAATCCTGAAGGCTAGGTTCAGCATAAACAGAGCCTCTCACTTCCGGAAAGCAGCATTCACTGTTCTACCCAAAACTTGCGTTGGAGCTTCCAGCTGATGAAGCAATCTCTCCAAAGCGTGGTCAATCAGGTTCCTACGCCATTGATGCTCTTTGGAACAGCAATTTCAAGATCCGCAGGAAGATCAATAGCATCGATGCTCTGTGGCTCAGCAAGTTCAAGCTCCGTTTGAAGTCCTCTGGCACTGTGCGACGTTTCATCTATTCCAACAGCCAACACTAAGCGATCTTAAGTCAAAGTCGACGTAGCTTAATTCTCTGTCTCAGAACACCGGATGGACTCGCAAATCTCCGGATTAGAGGCGAACATTCTCTTCTCCATTAAGAATTCTCCAGATCTCTGTCTATGAATCTGCAGAAATGTAAAAGCACGCGGTAGCTTGTTTACCGCCCAAATAAAACTAACCGTTACTGTCGCAAAAAAAAAACATTAAGTTTCAGTAATAGAATTTAGCATAACTTAGAAAAAAAATAAAAATAAAAAAAAATGATAGATATATATATTGCAAGAAGTATGATAAATTAAAAAAAAAATAAAAATAAATATATATATATATATATATATATATATATATATATATATATATATATATATATATTTATAAATACACTTATTTTAAATAATTTTTATCAAATAATTTCTAATACTACATTTAAATATTATTATAAAAAAATTATTAATCCAAATAAATTAGAACTTATATTATAATATCATAAATACTTTATCAAAATTTTATAAATATAAATAATATACATTTCTACCCTTTTCCAAAATCCCAATTCACTAAATTTTCTATTTATCTATCCTCTATCCATAAACTTTGTTGATATTTTCCAATAAAAAAAATATTAAACTACCTTTACCTTTAAAAGTATTATCTTAGATCGTCCTAAATCTAAGATTATGGTGAAGGAGAAGGACCGTGACCATCAGGGGGATGATGACACGGGAGCAACGCCGCAGGAAGAAGATGACATGTATGCTTACGGGTGTCCCATTGTTGAGGAACACCCGTCGCCGCAACATGACACTTGACTTGCTAGCATGACACTCGACCGGCTACTCAACATGCCACGTGTCTTCGAATTTCAGGTTCCGGGAATTATTTTATCTGGTTTTTTCGGGGCTTTTTTGAAAAACTTGTTGTCATTTGGTTTCTTTGATGTCTTTTCTCGCTTTTTGAAAAACGGGTTAGATATTGTGATTAATTGCTAGTTTCCCCTGTAGGGGCAGCAAGATAATATTTACAATTTCATTTTTGAACTGGACTGGTTTCCCGTTATGGGAAGTCACAAAATGTTTTTGCTGATATATGCCTTAAACTAAGGCACACACATGCAAAGGCCTTAGTGTAACATTAAGTTTCAGTAATAGAATTTAGCATAACTTAGAAAAAAATAAAAATAAAAAAAATGATAGATATATAGATTGCAAGAAATATGATAAACTAAAAATATATATATATATATAAATTTATAAATACACTTATTTTAAATAATTTTTATCAAATATTTTCTAATACTACATTTAAATATTATTATAAAAAAAATTATTAATCCAAATAAATTAAAACTTATATTATAATATCATAAATACTTTATCAAAATTTTATAAATATAAATAATATACATTTCTACCCTTTTCCAAAATCCCAATTCACTAAATTTTCTATTTATCTATCCTCTATCCATAAACTTTGTTGATATTTTCCCATAAAAAAAATATTAAACTACCTTTACCTTTAAAAGTATTATCTTAGATCGTCCTAAATCTATCAAAATAAAATTTGAATATTTAAAAATTATTTTATTAAATTAATCACAACTATATTAGTTGTATTACTATTCAATTTTCTAATCATATTAAATATTTTTTTTAATAAAAATTAAAATATAATAAAAAATAATTAATTAATATTAATTAAAAAAATTACAAATTTAACTAGACTTCGCATTTCATCGACCGTCTATTACGTAACTTGATAATTATTTATCACAACACATCTCATGCTGCCTAAAATTCCTTTAATCCCTTCCTTTGTTATTCTCTTTCGTTATTATAAAACTTTTAGTTATTTAAATATAACTTAGTTTTCTTATTTTTTTAATTAATCACACTGCTTTTCACTTCACTATTCTTTATTAATGGTTTTTTCATTTTTTCCTATTCAAGTATTTATTAACAATTTTTAGTTAAACACTCTATTTTTTTGTTAAGCTTGGTAGGACTCTCTCATTTTTGATTTTACATGTCTATTATTCACCCTGCAACGGGGAGGGTAGTACAAGATTCGAACCCAAGATCTCTGGTTTGGTGAGACTTCATTCCACGACCATCGCCACTTGAGCTACCCCAAGTGGATAGTTAAACACTCTATTTTCGTTTCACCTTTCTTTATTAATAATTTTCTCTATTTCTATGGGTGGCTTCAATTTGACAATTCATCGAACAACAACCTCCCAACGTAGAAACCAACCTCTATCCCCAATAGGGTGAGGAATGAGGTTCTACACGCAGTGAACAAAAGCATGGAAATAAGGAGATTCTAAATGAGAAACATTCAACTTTAACAAAAAAGAGGGCTTCAAATCCATTGTAGGAGGGATACTACTAAATCTTGAAGGAATAATTGTGGACAAATTTCCGTGGGGACTTAGTAGAAGATCTAACAACTAGACATAAATGTATGGGCTCTGTTTGGGATTAACAATAGCTCACCATTGAGGTGTTCAAGACATTACCATTCTGGGAGACTCTTTCCTTATTATTCGACGCTTGAGAACCGACACCCCTCCAAAAGATAACATGTTAAGTTTGTTGTTTCAACGAATCAAAGGTATCCTCCAATCTTTCTCTAGCTCCTCCTCCTTCCATATGCTCAGAATCCTCAATTCTGAAGCAGATCTCCTCACTAATAAGGCTTGTCTTTTGTGCAAAGGGAAAACTAATATAAATGGTATTGACGATTATGTAACTATTCCCTAAAGATGCCCATGGTTGACTCTCGTATTCCCTCTAGTCCCTTTTGTTCCCATTCCCTAATAGTGTCCATGGTTGACTCCCTAATAAACCTATTCCAACCCCTCCCGTTCAGTCACTCCCCCTCTCTATCTCGACTCCCCTCCTATATCCCCTTGCTTCATATGATATATTTATGCATAGTTTTAATTCTATGCATCCAAGAATGATTACAAGGGAGGCCTTACGTCAACCCAATGTGGCATTTCTTAAGCGCCGACCTCATGTAAGTGTGCCACAATTAATGGCCCCTACGCGGATCAAACTCACCCTGCCTAGGTTTATAGTGGCAGCCAGTCAGATTTGATCTTGGGTCTGTTCAGGATAACTCTCACTAGTTACCGATTATCCTAGATTCAAAAAAAAAAAAAAGATTTCATGCTTTGCCAAGGTTTCATCTTTACCAGCGTGCCTCATTTAATCGTATTGGTGAAGATTAGACCTGCTATTAATTTTAAGCTCATGGCATACGAGGAAGGCATCTTCTCAGTTAGTTTTGTGATGATTGCACTATCTCGGGACATTGGAACCCATAATGTGGAATTGCAAGACCGTATGTGGCTATTGGATTGCATCGTGAATAAATTGAGGAGATGATAAGCTCCAGGCTACTCCTCGAGACTTCTTCTTCTATGAGTTTTATTCGTGGGTAAAACACCATTATAGTTGGGTAATTTGGCATCTTTCCCTCTCTGGTTCTGAGGTAAACATCTCAATTTTCTCTTCTGTTGGCCTTGTGAGAATTAGGAACAGTTCTAATAGCTTCGTGGTCTCAGTCCATAACTTTGTCAGAGGCAAGGAGTTGAAATTAAGAGTGGTTTGCTTTTCCTTTCTTGGTTTTATCGCTATATTTGGGTTTGCAATTTCTACTTGTGTTATCTGACCATTCGACCGACATATTTTGAGTATTGGGAAGTTTATTAGCCACCTGTGTCTTGTCTCTAATCTTTCCCTAGTTGGTCTTTCATTCCTCTCACAACTCCGACTTTAATGTGCCCATCCCATGGATTCAAGTTCATCGGCTTCTGACTCTTCAGCTTCATCTATATGTGACCATTGAAAAAAGAGCATGCAACTATCAATTTTGAAATCTATAACCTACATGTCATGCTATACCAGAAAAGGACCTATGATTGCCACACCCTGGACATAATTGTGGCTCAACAACAGAGAATCTCACTCTTGGAGGATGAGGTTGACACTCTTCGCAGCATCATTTTGGACTGCAAGCTATAGGGTGCCCAGCCAGCCAACCCTGCAATGGAACCACCTTGGGACATCGACCTCAATCGTCAAGCAAATGCTTCTAATTAAACAATCTTGTAATGTCTAGTTTCAAATGTTTATGGCTTTTGTTCCAATTCTGCCGTATATATATTACTCGTCAAATAAGAGTATTGATAGACTGGGTTTTTGTTGTAATTTGTGTAAAGGTAGCTAATTATAGTTTGACATCCCAGATGTCCTTGAACAACTTGGCAGTGTAATTCTCCCGAGGATTTGTTGCAACTGGGCACAAATTTAATACAAAGAGTATTCATTTTTGTTTATATATATATATCTGTGTGTGTATATATGTACATTTCTTTTATTATATTTCACTTATATATTTTTTATTTTTTATTTATTAATAATTTGCTATATAACTATTAAAATCTTCCTAACTTTTTCTTGCAAGGTATCAGATTTACTCCTTTTACTTTAATGACTCTTTCTCTTATTTTCTTACATTGTCATATATTTGTTTAAAATATTTAACCATTTCATAAATTTAGTTTTCTAATTCTTTTAATTAATTATTATTATTATTATTATTATGTATTTTACCCTCCAATCTATAAATAAGGGTAAGATATTCTTAAGAACTTAAAGTCATTTAACAATGAATTTCAAAGTTTCAAAGTCATTATAATAATATACTTGATATAAGCTCAATTTGTCACTTGCTAAAATTTGTCATTTGCGAAAATTAATATTAAGTTGAAAAATTAACCATCATTCTTTCCAACCATTCAAAACAAATCTTATAAATAATTTACAATTCTTTATTAATTACTTTTATTTACTGTGTTTTAAAACTTAACTTTTTACCGCATTACTTATTTAACTTTTAAATTTATTATTATTATTAATAAAAAAATTAAAATTAAAATTTATTACTAGCCCATTTTTTAAAATATTATTATATTATTTAATTAAAATTCAGTTTCCTTGTTACCTACCAAAAAAAACTGCAATACAGATTGTCTACATGCTTTACATGGTATTTCCTCCATGTAGAACTTATCCTCAAAAATCTGATTTTGATTTGAATGTAAAAGGGATAAGATTTCCATACACTAGTTGTTTAGTCAAATTGATTTTAGTATCAGCGTGTTAAAGTCATGAAATTGGGATGAGCATAAAGGAGTTGAGGCTTTATGCATATGTCTTATAGAAAGAAGAAACATTCCATTCATATCATAAATTCAGTGATAATGTCAATGCTCAGGTCCCACTCAACCTAACTATTACTTGACATTATTCGTACCAACAAGATTGCACATGGACATGTGTTCACATTTATGTGTGGTTTTTTTCATCTTGCTATATAATTAAAGAATCTTATTTTATTTTTAATAGAAGTACAAAAATCTAGAGTACTTTTCTACATTTTTGAGGATGGTAAATTGGATAAATCGGTGTCTCTAATTACACAGCCTTGTCTTAAGGGAATCAAAGAGAGTCGAACAAGTGATCAACAATACTAGCAATAACATAAAAAAAATTCGCGTTTGGCTCTAGACTATTTGAGCTAATCCTTCAGGCTAATATAACTAAAGAATCATATTATTGTAAATTAAATGTATTTGAGTGATAGAGAATAAATTGTTATCCTCATGTAAATTTTATAATATTTTCCTTTTTTTTAATTAAGTCAAATTTTGGTTCACCCGGATGCGGGTGCTCCCGAGGCGCATTTAAGGCAGGTTAACACTCCGCCCGCAGCTGGCTTCGCACCTAGCGATCCGGAATGGCTCCCATAACCTTCCCGCGATTGATATGAATGTTTTAAGGTACAGGCTGCTCGTTAAGCATTCGGTAATGAATGCGCTCCCTGTTCGAGATCCGGCGCAGGTTGTTTTATTCATGGCTCAGTTTCTGGTTTTGGCTATCGCTCTCATCGGGTCTTTCCATATCCGTCTGCCATTATTCCCGCATCCCTGTTTTGCTCTGGCAGCTTGGGGGCTTCTCCGGAGTCTGTTCTTTACCTGGTTCGCCCACCCTTGGCCCTATTCTGTCTGGTCTTGTTTAGTCCCCTTCTCAGGTCTCTCTGTCTTCCTGAAGATGGTGCGACGCCGTGGTGTTTCTCGCCGTGGAGGCACCAGTGGTAATCGTGGTCACTCTCAGCCTGCTCCCCAGAACATCATTCCGCTGGCTTCGGCTTCCCCGTCCTCTGATCATGGCAGGCCCTTCCCGCATAACTCATTTCAAACCACCCGTTTCAAATTTCACAGTCGGCTCAATAAACCAATTCTCTCAGCCAGCATTACAGTTATTTTGGCTGAGGAAGAAGATAAGCCCAGCAGCTCAGTTCATACCTCACCGTCGCAGTCTCAGGACGACAGTGTGCTTCAGGGAGATGTGGTAGGAACTGTGTTTAATTGTGATGATTTGCAGGAAGCGGGGAATGTGCCTGAGGTACCTCAGCCTCCAGTTGATTCTGCTCAGCACAATTTGCCTGCGGTCGAGCCGGCGCACCCTTCTGACGGCAATCTGAACTTGGTAGCTCCTCCAGGTGGCGGCGACATGGGAGATGGGGACAATGCCGTTGACATGTGGATGGGCTCTCCTTGCCGGGTGGAAAAGGATGCTCCGGACTCTCTGAAACATGCTTGAATTTTACGGTACTGCGCCTACTGATGGCAGCTTCCCTTCTGGTCTTTATATCCTATTGCTATGCTTCTCTGGATTATGTCAATTATGTTTTGTATCAGGTCCTGGCTGGGTATCGCTATCAGCCATTATAGTCTAATGCTTTGTATCAGGTCATGGCTCAGAAAGCCCTTGTTTTTGTTAAGTTTTGTATATGGCTATCAGGGCAGCACAGATATTAGTAAAGCCATAGTCCTCAACTGTTCTGTAGTGATGTTCACCACTTTGGTACACATTTTTGTCTGTAAGGGCTCTGGAAAACATGTTTTGAGTTTTCTCAATCCCGGGATTGATGTCACAGGGTTATCTGTCTATCAAAGTATCTGGTCTTATGATCCCTGGGTCAGGGTTGTTGGATGGCTTCAGCCTCCTCTGAGGTCTTAACCTCTCTGTAAATATTTTCTCTTTTTAATAGATTTAGCCTTTACATAGAAAAAAAAAAAAAAATTAAGTCAAATTTTGGTTGGGGCTATCTTAATGTTGGATGGAAGAATGATCTACGAGATGTTGTTACTAGGATTGTGTGAGCCTCGGTTAAGTCTAATCGCCTTGCTAGACAAATTTTACCCCTCATAGGTGGCTTCCAACTTCAACCCATCCCCGTGAGATTTGAACCAATGATTTGATGCAAATTCTACTTACAATATGTTCAGTCTTCATGAATTGATTGTTATTGATGTTTTATAAAAGTTAAATGTTAATTGATACTAACAAGGATTGGTGATCTCATTCTCACTTAGGAGATTTTGCATGTTTGTGAGATAAATAGAAATCATAAAATCTTATTTGATTACTGTATATAATATGAGCCCTTGCATTAGGTGAGAAGATAAGTTATGAGGGGTGTGGAGGGCAATGATGCCTACACCTCCCCCATGGAGAGGGTTTGACATGTTGCCCTCCCACTCTACTAGTCATCCCATGACATCGCTTCCGAGCATACAAGCTCATTATTTTAGGTGGGCACCTCTGGACACAAATCTAGACCATATTATGGTGACGAATAGCACATGTGTAGCACTGCATCCCCCAACCTCCCAACCTCTGCTATTGATGGACTCAGGATTCTCTAGTACATCCTCCAACACACTTCACCCCTTGGTAGATTTATGGGATTTTAGTTCTTTGCTTTACTTATTGTTCTCCACTATTTGCAATTACTTCTCTCAAACCTGCTGCTGATTCCTCCACAACTTTATAAATTTGCAGACAAGCTTCTCTCCCTCGTGTGTAGAAACTTCGGTTGAACTTTAGAAAGGAAATCCCTCCACAAATTAGAGCTCAAATAGAGGAGGTGGAGACTAACTTATTAGAGGAGCAACAATGTTTATCTTATTCAAAAGTGGAAAAAGTTGTGTCTACATGGGTGCTAGATGCTAGCCACACTTATGGTAGAGAAAATCAATATCTTTACACCATTGACATGTATTGGCATTTGAATGATGTGTTAGGTAGGGCCTTGTTAGACAGGAACAATGCGAAGGAGGAGATTCTTTTGGTATTGGATGACAATGTGTTGCAACTCAAGGAACTGAATGAGCACTTGATGCACATTAAGGAAGTCATCGACCCTGGTACAACTCCTCATCCCCCATCTAGTCCAATTAAGATTGATACTTCACATTCCACTTAATTTGTTATGTCTTTCTTATGTTAGTCTTTTTTTTTTTTTTTTTACTCATATCCTTGATAAGGTTGTTAGAGTCAATACTTCTAGATTAGTTAGGCAACAATTGATAATAGGCTTTTCTAAAGTCTCTAGACAGTTCTAGTTTTTGAAGTATTTTAGTATTATTTTTTTGGATAGTTTAATTTTATTTTGATTTTTTTTTTTATATATTTTGTCAATCATCTAGTTTCTTAAGTGGTAAGAAACTAACACACAACAACAAATGCCTCATATAACTTTAAATTTACTAATAGAAATATAAATTTACAAAAAGAAAAAAGAAAAAAAAAACATATATAAAAATCAACGAGAATGGATTTAACCCCATTATAATAAACATCTCAAAAGATAAATGTAAATGACATATACTTTTTTTTTTTTTTTTTCCTGAGGAAATTATGGGCAAATCAAACTGAAAGGATCACATCTCGTCGGCCAAACTATGAGAGCCTAACCTTGAGGGTGTCTAGGAGAATTGACCCTGTGACCTCCCAATGGTGAGATACTTTACCAACGAGAACTCAACCAATTAAGCTAACCATTGAGGCTTCAAAACAACAATTAAAAGCTATGAAATCTCTCAAACTCAACACATTTGTGTAAAAAAAAGTTATATTCATGTATGAATGGAAGCTTATTTGTAAAAATGATACATGACCAACGAATTATAATAAACATATAAGCATTTAGAATTATTGTTCATTACATTATAGACAAGAAAGATGATTATGGTGCTCCTTCCACAACAATGTAACTTGTGAAAAATTATGATCCTTTGAGAGAAATTGTCAAAGGAATATGCTAAAGAATCATATTATTAAAGAAGACATTCAGTAAACTAATGAATGGTGTAGGTGAATGTTCGCACTTCATCCATAATATAATACCAAGAATGTTGTTATTGCAAACGCTTGTGAATGTTGCATCGATGAAGTGGTTGTGCACCCAATGAAACTTAATCATCTGTTTTTGAAAGAACTAAAGAAGTACCCTGATATAGTTGAAATAACAAGTTTGAGATTTGAAAGATATGCAACATAGCATTAGTTTTGAAATTAACATTATTAAAATTCATCTATTAAACTCAAAGGTGATGCAAATGCATTGCAAGAACTTCTCTAGTTACAATAAATTATAGATTTAAAAATCTAATGGTTAAAATTCATAAGCAAAGGAAATAAAGTAAATATTATAAGGCTAAGGGAATGGTGACCCAGTGTCAAGATATCATTGAGAAAATATGGAGATACAACCTTGTGAGAAAAAGATAAAGAGACAAGAGAGTTACATGGTAGTTAAGCCCATATCATGTTAGAGAGCGACAAGAGAGTTATATGGTAGTTAAGCCCATACCATGTTAGTTGTATTATTATTGATAAAGTTAATAAGAGGATGAATTCACTATTATTTTTTTCTCGGGAAATTCTCAATTAAATTTAATAGGAATTTTGCTAAAAAATATATCTTTATTTGATTGATAATAATTTCAATTATTGAACTGTGTCTTGAAGAGTTTTGGCTTTATTTTAAGGTGATATAAGAATTTAAAAAAATATAGTATACCAAAAAATAAAATAAAAAACTCATTAAAACGTTTGAGTTTGTCCAATTATTAACCCACTCCCTAATTAATCATCTAAATTTTCAAAAAATAAACAACTTAATGATCCAAATTTTGGAGGCATAAGATCGGGAAGGCTTGAAAACTGAGAGAGGAAGAGAGAAAACATACAGATCTACCATGAAACTAATCACATGAACATTGATACAAATGCAAGAACTTAATACATCACACGAGAGAGAGAGGATTCCATTGAAAAGAACCATTAGATGCAATGAGGCCAATTTTGGGACCTCTCCTTCCCTACCTTCACTCTCTTCCTATTGAGTTCTTATAAGGTGTCTTTTTGACGAAGTCAACTTTAATTCAGTTTTACTCCATCCGTAACATATCTATCAAATTCTCTTTTACATAAAAATACAACTTTCTCAATTATACATCCAAACTTAGACTATAAACCCCTTTAACATTACCATCACTCGACCACTCAACCAAATTGTAACATATACATTACTCCTACCACCTCTTAAATAGAATATATTAATAAATAAATAAATACATATCTAACTTTATTAAATCAAAATTATAGTAAATTAAGGTTAACTAGAGTGATTGTAAACCAAAGTTATTATCTTCCCCACGATGTGAGATGTTTGTTTTAATCTATTTATAAATGGTTGATTTGACTTTATATCCTAATAAATTTCCCACAATATATTTTACAAAGTTTAACCTGTCCTTGATACATGATAAGGACGTAGTTGTTTAAAAACCCCATGTCCCCCATTATTTTGAGAAAGTATGATGGAGACACCTGAAGCATGTGGCTTCACGGAAGCGAGGAACATGTACTCGGGGACATGTCGCTTCAGAGTTGAAATAAACTACAATTTCCAACGATGCAACCTCGCTAGTTGCTTCCCACATGGATTGCACCATCTTTATATTGAGATATCCCCATATATATATATATAAACTATTAGAGTTTGCAAGAATATTGATATGTTTCACCCTATTATTACAGGGAATATAATATTATTTTTATTCTTAATGAAAACACAACATTTCTTATTCATCAACTTTGGATTCTTTAACCTCTGAAATCGAAGCTTCTATGATGTATTTATAAATTTTAAGATGTTTTTTTATTATTTTAATGTAAAAGATTTTTAAATAATACGATGAAGTTTTTTTTGTTTTTTTTAATATTTTGTTATATTATTTATCTAAATTGATCTTGAGATATAATAGTTTAGATTTATCTTAATTAGGGATCAAATCTCTTTTCATTCTAAAATACAGTTGCATTTCAAGAGATTTGATCCCTCTCAATGCTGGGTAAATTTAGAATTAAGATGAATCTAGGTTACTTTAATTATTAATAATTAATTATAATTATTAATTTTATCTTTTATTTTATTTTATTTTATTTTTAATTTTATGTAATTTGACCTATTTTATTTTTGTGTAATTTGATCGAGTCAAAATGTTTACATAACATAATAGGACATGACATTACATCTATTCCATACTGGGTTAGAGCGTCACAAAATGATGAACAATGTTTATTTTTGACTTGTGAAGATTGACACTAAATTGTGTAAGATGAAAGTGAAGGAGATGAGACGGTTGGGTCTTAAAATAGTTTGGAGGGGTGATATAATCATTGTAAATATGGAGCATAGTAAAGTAACAATGACGAAGTTTAAGAGCAATGATTCCCTTGGTGGAATGCAAGTATGTCCAGGGTATGTTTTGTGAACCTCCTTCATGATTGCTCTAAGTTTATTGATATGGATAAGAAAAAATCGAACAAATGTTCATATCAAGGTTATTTCAAAAGGAGATTCACTTGCAACAAGATTCAAACTTATTGATGGTTTCCAACCTCCCTTTAAAGAACAAGGAAGAAAAAGGTCGTGTCTTTCTAGTACTATCCTTATCATTGTTTTGCATACATGAGTAAGTTCTCACAATTTGGTTAAAAGAATGACACATAAACATATTAAAATATTTAAAATAATAGAAAGCTCTCAATGATTCCTTAACACCCCTTTTGGAGATTCTATACTGCCTCATGTGCTATTTGTTCCTGATTTGCTTTCTCTATGCCTTGTTGCATGTAAAAGGATTGGCATCTTCTTCAAAACTTTTGTAAAGGATTTTTATGGTGTGGGAGGGACTTACACTTTTGTAGCTACCTCAATTTCTTCTTCTTGAGCGGATTCACTTTCTTCTTATTGCAATTCTTCTTCCTCCTCCTCTTACTCCTTTAAATATTTTGAATATTCTTTGAGTTCCTCATTTTTTAGTTTTTTCTTCTTTTTCTATATTAGTCATTGGCTCTCTAGGAGATGGATTGAAACCGCAATCAAGCTAAGTTCTGCGTCAGTTTCCTCTTCAACTTTCTTCTTTGTATTTACTCGAGTTTCCTTTTCCTTTAAGTTCCCAATAACTCATACTTGTCGATTCTTGATGGAGAAGGGCCTTCTTGAGATGAATTTGGATCAGAGGTCCCTTTTCACCGGAAACTCCTTCACTTATTTATAACTATCTTGAATTGAGGTTCATTTCTTGACTATTGCTTTCACTGCTTCGATCAGGAAGGGAGCTCCTCTTGAGCTTTTGGACAAAGTGTCCATAAGCATGATAGACCTTGCATTTAAAAGGAATCTATTCATAGTCTAATACTTGCTGGTGACTCCACCCATCAAGATTGATTGAAAGGGATTTAGGACTACCTTCACTAGATCAACCTCCACACATATTCTTGTGCGGGATTATAAATTCTATTTTTGGTTTGCACAAGTAATGAGTGACCCAATTCATTTCCAATATCTTTAGAGAACTTTCATCCAAAAGACTAGTGGGAGGTGGGGTAACTTGACCCAGGTAGGGGCTGAAGTGATTTCCTATTATGGGTTGATTTCTAGGGTCCATGGAGACAAAAACATTCTTTTGGAACCCATGAAACAAGGCCAAGACCTAAAAATTTAATCTTCAACTTCCTTACTTGAAAAAAGAAAGATGAAATATCCATGCCTTTGAGGAAAATACAAAAGTTCACTGTTGATTTTTGGGACCCATTGATCTACAATCCATGAGTCCATTGCTTTTGGACTAGGCCACATATATGTAAATTTCCCAACTAAAACACTATAAGAAAATATGAAGGCTTTGTTTCTTACCTTTGCTGATGAGAAATCTAAGTAGGGAATCACATCAACTTGTTAACAAATTGATGATGTTATGGCTAAGGGTAACTGCTTGGAGAAAAGACCTAAACTAATATGTTAAATACTTTAATGCATTTGTTGAAAGCATCCATGGAAAAGCCTAATGTAAAATAAAACCATCTACACATATCAATAACCCACTTAACCAAAATACATGCTAAAAAGAAAATCCAAAACTCAATAACAAATTGTAAATAATTTGTAAATTTTTACAAATAAAATTGACATCAATGACTTAAAAAACCTAACTACAAAACCTTATACCCAAACACCATCCTTTTATACACCATCTAATTTTAAACAAAAATCCTTATATCCATTTATGAATAATATTCACATTTATACTTTTCTGTTTACCATATACTTCAATAACTTATATATTTTAAATATTTTTCGTTATTATTTTTAACACCGAAGAGGCGTTCATTTAAAAAAACACATGACATGAAACAATGCCTTATGAAAATTTCCTTGGCATCTAAGTTATATAGTAATATAGCTTTTAAATCACGCAAAGAAAGCCACATGCCTATACTTGTCATGTCCAGCTTGAAAGTGAAAAGCTTAATTAAAATAATAAATTCCCCAACTAAGTATTTTCCACGTACTTTGAAAACAAAACATTTGTTTGATTTAATAATGATAAAATAATGAGTGGAGTAAATTCATCAATTTAGGATTAATGGTTTAACACAACACACATATACTTTAATAATAAATGGTCAAACTTAAAGTAGATTCCCTATGTATTGATTTTTTATTTAATAATTTTAATAAGGAATTTATCATTTTAATGTTTTAATTTGATTTTTAAAAATATATAAAATTAAGTAGATGATGAATTTTGATGGTTTAATATGATTTATTCGATAATTGAGTTAGTTTAATTAATTGAGTTTTTGCCATTAAAGTATTTTTGTTATTGAAAAGTTACAAGTTTAATCATTTAGATATTTTTGAGGTTATGTTTTATAGTTCAACCGACAGAAAATGATATTTTTAGATGGATTTGCCAAATACAAATATTTCGTGAACATATTGATCATCGTGATACATACATACATACATACACATTATTATTTTTAAAATTCTAAAAATAAATTTAAATATTTTTAAAATTTTATATTAAACTAGTAATTTTGAATATGGTAGATTTTTTTTACTTACAATTAAAAGTTGGAACAACATTTTATTAAAGAAATAGATTATAAGTTTATATTTTATTTGCCATAAGAGAATGCCATTCAAATTTAATATTTTTTTAATAATTATAAGAAATTAATAATTTATTAAAGTGGTTTGGATTAATTTTAAATCAAATTGTTTAATTATTATTTTTATGGTAATTAGCAAATTGATAATTTTGAAGGATGGTTTTGAGCAAGATAGACAATCTAATCACAATGCCATTATTCATTTCAATATTAAGATATTCAAATTGATGAGAATTACTTATCATGATGTCCTTTCACCAAATTAACTAATCATCATTATAATTCCAGAGTAAATTATATTATTTATAAATCAAATACATTAATAACTTATAATTTAATAAGGGTTAAAAGTTCAATAATCATCTTTATAATTCAAAAAGTATATTATATTATTTATAAATCAAATACATTAATAACTTATAATTTAATAAGGATTTAAATGTTCAAAATATATTTAAAGGAGGGTTTTATTTTTGTGGTGTATATCTTTTTAGTCTAAGGCTAAATGTCTTATTAGAATTAAATTTGAATCAAAAGAGTGCGGGAACTACCTCTTAACCATTTGAACTATTGAATTTTGTGATGTTTAATGTATGGCAAATTAAATTACAAAATATTGAAATTTGCGATGTTTAATGCATGACAAGTTAAATTACAAATTTGACAATTGATTGTATCATTGAAATTGGAAAGGAAGGAGTCAATATATTAAGAATGCCTAATATGTTGGTAAGCACAAATAAAAGGATAAAATGGAAATTATGTCAAAGATATGTGGAAATTTTTAAAAATTAGGTTTTTGTTTTGGTTAAGGGGTAGGTATTTCATAAACAATCTTAATTTTGGGCAATTTCTTGAAGTCATAGTTTTTATCGGTTAACTCCATTTTGAGTATACAATAGCTTATTGGAAAGATCCCAATTGAAACAAATATATTATTTGTAACAAAATTGATGAGCTCAAAAAACTTGTTTGGGCCCCAAAATGTGTTGGAAGTTTAGGACTAAAATCCACCTACAAGCATAGATATTTATAAGATAACTACTTTGATCACTGTCACCCATCAATTCACATTACAACTACCCTAAGCCCAAACACTATGTTAGTTAGAGGCATATACCAATGCATTGCTTAGTTTAATTGATTGTCACAATGAAAAGATCAATAAGGTCGATTTTTCTTTCTTATTCATGATTCGCTACCTAGTGTGTTTTGGTATTGGGTTTCTCTTTTTAAGTGTAGTTGCCTTCTTATCTTATAATCAAGAACGATATAGTTTTTGTTATAAACACTACAATTATCACCTTCTAATAATTTTAATTCATATATAATTTTTGATGATAAAAAACCTTTTCTTGTTTTTTCCTTTAAAAATGGCAAAACCTATCATAACTCAGTTGTCTTCTAGTAATGAAGACAATCATTATTGGCTACTATTTGTGAATGTGAGTTGATTCATAGTAATTATTCTAAAAGGAAAACCATGCCACTTGAAATGACTCACTGGTTATCTACAAAAAGGTACACATTCACTCATGTTCGATGCTTCTAGGACTTGGGCTATTAACATGTTTTCTTATGTCTAAAGAAAACAAACTCTCAATCAATTAGAAATAGTTTTCGATACAGCTTGAGTGGGCCTAATAGTTAAGAGCATGCGTTTCCTCATAAGAGGTCACAGGTTCAAAACCTGAGGGGGGTAGAGTATGTATGCCTTCGTAGACTTAGCAATCAAATCACTGCGCGGAAGTGGGTCCCTTGTCCCACAAACAAGGGGGTCTCATACACCAATTTGGTGTCTGGCTTGGCTGTGACCTTAAAATAGATATTATTATTATTATTATTATAAAACCAAAAAAATAATTTCAACATAAATAATATTCAGAAGAAAGTAGTACTTTGTAATCATGGACACTAATTTCAAATAAGATCATATATTTTTTAATAACATTTAACATTAATCCTATTATAAAATAAAATAATATCCAAATAAACACAAATACTTTTTAATAATATTTAACATTAATCCTATCATAAAATAAAATAATGTCGAAATAAAATTAATAATATTTAATATTAATCCTATTATAAAATAAAATACCTTACTCAATTATTTAAAATATTTCTTTTTAGTCCATTATTTAAAATATAATATAAATATTATTGTCTCTTTAATCAATTATTTAAAATATAATATAAATATTATTATCCCTTTAATCACTTATTTAAAATATAATATAAACATGGTTAGTGACATTATGATTATATTTTCTAAAAAGTCAACTTATATAACTAATTGTTTGCTAAAATGGTAAAAAATTCATCAATTCTTACTTTAATTGGCAAAGGTAGCTCTGATTTTTCAACTTGTCCT
Organism: Pinus tabuliformis; assembly: GCA_031772625.1. Lineage (NCBI taxonomy): Eukaryota > Viridiplantae > Streptophyta > Pinopsida > Pinales > Pinaceae > Pinus > Pinus tabuliformis. The sequence goes on from CM062808.1 coordinate 668,866,768, forward strand.
GACGATGAACCATTCTGGTTGGTTTGAAACGCGTCGACAATGATTTTCGCCAAAATTTCTTCTTATAATTATTATAGACGTAGTCTTTAACGCGACTTTTTGAAAGCCTTTCCGGCGATTTTTTCCGGTGAAAATCCGGCAGTAATTTATTGAAATCGAAGTTTGATAACTAGTTTCTGCACAATGAAAGCGTCCTAGGGGTTTTTCAGGGTGCTGAATCCGAATATGCAGTTAAAAAACCATTTTAACTGCAACAAATCATGATTTCATCTCAATTTCTTCCGCCGGATTCCGTCACCGGAATCTCAAAAAATCGCATTATAGACAACTCCATTTATAGATCACAGAAGCCTCAATTCAACAATTATTACTTTATTAAAAAAATGATATTAAAGTGTAAAATAACATTATTACCCCTTGCCAAACAGAAATTAAATAGTCATAAAATATATTATAATAAACACCCATACATTTTTATTTTCATAATTTTCATTTAATATTTTGAACCATCACAATGATAATAACCACCACAAACTAAAAGGAGAATCCACTTAGATTAATGTGCAAGGGAAGGATGCTTCCTGCCAAACCCACTTTATGATTATCACCATATAGACCTATCTCTATTCATCATTTCCAAAATGGTGACGTGGCATATATGATCAATTTCAACGAACATTGTGGTCCGCAATGGGTTCATAAATATATAAATATCTAATTTTTTTTCCCCTTTAATTCGAAGGGATAGAATATCACGGAATAGAATATTATAATAAAAGATCACATTTATTTCATTAGGGGTGGGCGTTGGGGCCAAAAAGGCCATTTTGTAGGGCTGTGTCGGTGTTGTTGTCGCCATGGGAGTAGGTCTTTTAAATATTCAAACCCCAAACTCTATTGCCATTCCCATCCCCATTCTCATTCTCATTCTCATTCATTCTTTCATTTTATTTTGTGCTCTAGGGTTTCAACCAGCTGAAAACCCTGACCAATTTTTTGTCCTCGCTATCGGCAACGGCGACTAGGTAAATCTACACGTCTTAACTTCTGCAAATATTTGATGGATTGATATTCTTTTGGTTCGAACTCTTTTGCCTTCTGGTTTTTTGGGGCGTTTTGTGTTATAATCCAATAGATTCAGGCGTCAAAATATAGGTTTCGGAGATGGGCGTTAATCAGATCTTGTTACTGTAACCACGTCTCATAATTTTTAGCAAAAATAGGATGAATTGGTCTCCTTTTGGTTTGATTTTTCTGTCGTTGCGACTTATCCGATTTCTGTTAAAGTCGAACAAATTCAGGTCTCCAAAATATTTGTTTCAGGGATGATCCTTTAATTAGATCTCGCTACTGTAATTTATGATACTAGATCTTGTATTTTCCCCTGTTATTTTCAGAGAATAGGGACAGTTAAGGTGAAATTTTTTCCTCATAGATCAGCTTTTCGCAGTGGACCTTGTTTGTCTGACAGCCATTAGATCTTCCGATCTTGTTTGTGCGGACTGAATAGGGTTTGAAATTTTATGTTCTTTAATTTTGTCCACGTTTTCACGTTTTCACTGTGTTGTGTTTATTTTTATGTGTTCTGCATGATTGATCTTAAATTGAGTTCTGATAACTTTTCACGGAGGGTTAACTTTCCCGATTTTGTGTTATGAGTGTGTTCGATGGCTATCTCGAAGAAGTGTTTATTTATTTATTTTTGGTAATATTACCTGTGAATTTTCTAGACGCTTTTTTTTGTTTATTTTATTTATTTATTTTTGGTATTATCTCTGATTTTTCAAGAGGCTTTTTCTCTTTACTGCACCCTAAAGCAGTCAACGTTACTCAAATTTTGAAATCGGCTTAGAAAGGCGGGCTAAATTTATCTTCTCTTTTCTATGTTTTTTCTGTAAGCTGGAAATTCGTAGACTGGTCCTTGCTTTCGCTCTTTCGCTTTAAAGACGGAGATTGGTTTTTGCCACTTCTTTTTTTTGTTTTAATTTGTTTTTGTTTTTTGTATTTTCTGAACACTGGATAAGTTCGGTATGCTGTTTACATGTCGCTTGCTGATTTCTATATCTGATTAAGTGTTAAAAATTCCCAACTTTTGTATGTGATTGGTTAGTGAAAGCTATCTATAGAATTGAAATTTATTGAAATATCTGGGATGCGGTGTTTTGAAAAACAGTTGTCTTGCCGTTTGCCTCTGATTTCCCAAGAGGCCTTCTAAAGAAATTTCTTTACTGCAGCCCAAAGCAGTAAGCGTTGCTCAATTTTTGAAGTCAGCTTAGCAGGGTGGGCTAGATTCATCATCTCTTTTTTGTGTCTTGCGTGTAACCTAGAAATTTGTAGATTCGTCCTTGTTTCTGCCCTTTCGCTTTAAAGATCGAGATTCGTGTTTGCCACATCTCTTTTTGCCTTTTTTTTGTTCGTTCAATTTTTTTCTGCACACTGGATTAGTATGGCTTGCTGTCTATGTATTTGCTCGCTAATTTCTGTAGTTCACTGAGGGTTAAGTTTGCACCAATTGTTATATATTGGTTAGTGAAAGCTATCTATTCACGACTTGACTATAGAATTGAAGTTTATTGAAATATATGGGGAGCAGTGTATTTTAGAAGGTAGTATTCAATCTGATCATACCTAAACTATCCTTTGGCAGATTCGAGTGTGAAAACTAGGGAAAATCATGTGCATCAGTTCGGCTTGCTTAGCTAAAAAAAATATTTGTTTCTGTACTTTTATATGGCTATTATTGCAAGGTAATCCTAGATGTTATTAAATTGAAAAATATATGTTTTCACAAATCTTGTTGTATAGAATAATCAAAGCTTATTTGGTGCTTAAAGTTGGTTTAGCGTAATATAACACGCAGAGTCTTCAAGTCTGCTTACGCGCTGACGTGCTATTTAGTCACCCAGTGAGGTAGTTTAATATAATTTGCTGCTGGAACGGATATTCATTTAGAATTTTAATGTTGCTTCGAGGAGGTGGCTTGGTTTAGGATATCCACCCTATTGTATTGTGGGAATATGTATGTTATGGCAATAGGTGTGTTAATTTTATTGTTATGGTTAAATTCACCAGAAACAGTAACCATTTGTGACTGTGCAGTAGCACTTGGGTGCACGCATCTACAAGGGGTGTGGACCTGAGTTCATCTTTTGCACACCCTAACCAAGGTGCTGGAGGAAACACCCGTGAATTATTGCGCATGATATTCCCCTCTATATCCGTGGATTCTGGATAGAATAGGAGCTGTTGACCCCTGTAACAGATGCCCCCCGAGACTTTTTGGGGACCCACTTTACATCTGTTGGCAGGATATGAGGTACACCAGTTCTCTGTTATGTGGGTATTAACCTCATCTAATAGATTCACACCAAATGGGTTGCAGCCCTAGTTCTCTTTGTTACTGTGGTGTTGACACCTGTACCAGTTGACCCTGGCCCGTTAGGGACCTATTCTACATATTGAGACAACATATATGGTGTACCCAGTTCTCTGTTATGCGATGACCTCTGCGACAGATGCTTTTAGGGGCGTTGACCTGCCTCCTGTCCGTGTGTGTGAATGTGTTGATGTATTTATATAGATCTTGGTGATGCACCCTCTTATCTGCATACCCACACTCTGATTTCGAAACTGTTGTATCCAGTTTCATGCACTTGGCTACATAGATAACTACAGCATTTTCTTCAAATTCTCGTCTGATGGACCCTCTTCCCAGCATCCTCACGCAAATTTCAAAACTGGTGCATCTATACTCATTCTTCTTGCTACTTAGATTAGATATGCAAAGTAATTTCTTCAAATTGTTATCAAGTTTAGAGTGCCATCCTAAATACCCAGTGGCAAGTTTAGCTAGATGTAGTTAAACTTCCTATTCGTCCGGTTCCTTACAAATTCTATTAGAATTTAGACATAGGAATAGAATAATTTCCATAATCCGTGTGTGCCAGGCTGGATTTTTTTTGAATTTCCCTTTCGTCCAGTTCCCACCAAGTCCTATTAGAATTCAGACATCTTGGAATAAAACAATGATCAGAAACTGTATGCGCTGGTCACTGCAAATTGGTCAAAATGGCATTTACTTGATCCTCAGGAAGAATTTTCTGTCTTGCTTTGTATCAATCTTTCCTTTTCAAACTACCGCTGGTGTCACCGGCCTGAATTGTTATTTGTCTCTGAACTTTTTTCTACAGTATATGTCATTCTAAGATGAAATTTGCATAAAAAATCTGTAGCTTCTTCCGCTATTTTAGCTCAAATTCACTCTTTGGATATGTGACATTGCAATTTCTTTGGTGGTGTATGGGGTTGATCCATCGTATATCTATAGATTTCATAATTTTGTGTGTCTAGACATGTTCACAGTCAAGTTTGTAACAAACTGTAGTCCTTTTGTTTGTTAGTTAAGCTAAGCTACCTTTTGTTTGCTAGTCAGTTTCTCTGTCAGGTGTGTAACAAACGGTAGTGTAGTTACCTTTTGTTTGTTAGTTAAACTAAGCTACTTTTGTTTGTTTGTAAGGTAAAATAAAACCCATGGGGTGTATGCCAGTTGGCGTATGCCAGTTGGTTTGTATGGTGTCTAGTTCCCATCAGATTTTAGGATGAAACCTTATGGGGAAAGGTTGAGGAGGGGAGCCATCTTTGGAAAAATTAACTATCCCATGGGGAATCAAGGCTTGAGTGAGCCTCACATAATCATGTCAATCTTCGGAAAAATTAAACTATCCATGGGGCATCAAAGCTTGACTGAGCCTCATATAATCAAGTTGATGCATCCCAATAGTGGGTGGAATCATTTTTCCATTCAATTTAAGGCTGACGCTGGCTTGGGCTCTTCCTAGCCTGGAAAAAAAATAATCAAACACTTCATGCAAAGAAATATATTTTGGTTTCAAAGATGAAATTTTGAAATATATGGAAATAATTTAGTTGTTTTGAGTCTTGCGTCATTGGCATGATCTGGTATTTCAAAGATGATTTTCTTTTCTAATTTCTTCAAGGTTTTAGTTATTTGCGTTATTGCAGAAATGATATTTCAAAGATAATTTTTTTTTCCATGTTCTTAGAGGTCTGATTATTTGTTTTTAATTTTTCAGGTGTGCCAAATACTATTGGGCTAGTTGAGGCAAAGCAGTTAGGCCTCTATAAATTTTGACACTGTTACGGAGCCCTTTGTTTATTAAACTTGAATGAAATATAGGATTCATGCAGCATCTTGCTGCTAAGAATAACTTGGTAGGATCAGGAGAAATGAAGGAAATGGGAAGGGCTGCTTTCATGAGAGAGAAGTGCGAGGAGGTCGTCTTTTGTCCAAAACCTCGAAGAGTTGGGTTGGCAATAAATCCAATTCCAGAGCTTTCGAAGTCCACCAGGCGGTTTCGCAGGTAAGTTAACTTGTTATTGTCCGTGTTAAACTCTATATGTTCTATTTTATCGGTATAGAATGCTGGTGATATTTGTTGTTTGCATTAATGCTGATATTTATCCTACTCTCTGTGCTATCTTCAGCCATTCTCCAGAATACAATGAGTCCGAACCTGGAGTTGAGATCCTGGACATATTTCTGAGTAGGGTATGCATCTTTTTCACTGTATGATTGTGGAGTTACAACTGTACCTCTCCCAATATTTGTTGTCCTCTCGAGGAGGTGTTTAGTGATTGGCTTGAATTTTGTTGTGCAGAGCGGTTGTGGCGATTCATTAAACTTTGGATGTTCACCACCATATTTTAATGGATCTCCTCCCAGTCGAGCGGACAACCCCCTTGTGCATGATAGCAATTTCATTCATCAAAGAGTGCAGGCCTCACCCTCCACTCTTTCAAAGCCCAAATCATTTGGCAGATCTTCACTCGGGCATAATGCGGCTGTTCGAGTTGAGGGTTTTGATTGTTCTGGGAGGGATACAAGATGCAGTGTCCCTGCACTGGCTTGACTTGTGGACATTTACACTGACGATTGACTAAGTTGCGGAGCAAGTACTGCCAGAGAGATTTATGTATAAAATTAGTTATGATACCTTTAAAAATCACATACTGTAAATTTTGTAATCATATGAGTGGGGCTTTCCAACACGGCAGGGGTGTAAATGTTGAAAAGTTCGTTTAATTGCGGATATTATTATTATTCAGCTATGTGCACTTATTGAGAAAGCATTTGTAGTCCTCATTGAGGATTGTTTTCTCCGAGGCTATTATATCCAGGGACGAAGTCTTTCCTATAATTTCTGGATTAGATTTTGTCGGAGCATGGAAGATATGCCAGGTGCTTATGCATCCCCATTACTTGTAAGCTGTACAGATTCCTGAGTCATGTAATTGGATGTAATTTTAAACGTTTTAGTTGTATTTTAGCAGCAGTCTTGTAAGATGTATAGAAAAGCCTGAAGAATAAAGAATTGACATTTCGGATTTGTATCTAATGTTCTATATATCTTGATATTGTGCAATTTTAATTTGCAAAATCAGTTTCAGATGAGCATGTGTTGGTTTGGTATGCAGAATAGTCTTCCAGATTTCTGCCGTGTAATTTTTTTTAAACCTGTTCGTTTTTCAATTAAACAGGAATATATATTTGTGATCATTATTTTGCTTTATGCCCCCTAAAACCCTTGAGGTTTTGATAGAAACTACTGCGTTTACAAAACGTGATTATATCCCTCATGTCTCCTGATTACAAACTTAATTAGATAACTGAAGCAAATTTATTAGTAGGATGATAACCTAGAAAAAAGATAAATGAAGTAAAACAAAGTGGCGGGGATTTGAACAGGGGATTTGTAAGAGGGTATCTGAAATGCTTTTTAATAATGTAAATGGGTATTTGTATTTTGATGTATGAGATTGGAAGAAGATATAAATGATATAAATAAAATATTCGAATTTCCTTAATTTATTTATCATGATTATGGGATTGGGATATATCTTGATGTAGATAAAACAAAACAAGTGATATGGGATTGGAGATATCTTGATGTGGATAAAACAGAATAAGTGATACAAGTATGGGATTGGGAGATATCTTGATGTAGATAAAACAAAACAAGTGATATTTTTATCCATTCATGGTATTAAGTGGTTTAATAGAGAAAAATGGGTGGTTTTATGGAAGTTTTGTGATTGCAATTTAATGCTTTCTGACAATGTAACGGGTGTCTGTCATTTAAGTTATTGTATTTATGACATGCGTTCTGACAATCATAAGTAGGCATTTGTAATGCTTTTTAACGACGCACATGGGTAGTTCTATTTTGCATAAGGATAGTGTGTGAGATTAATAAAATATTTATGGTTGACATTTTTATGCATTTATAGAATGAGGAAGTATAGATGGATTTATAAAATATGAGAATATGGATAGTTATATAAAATAAAATTGTGGATGTATGCAGAAAGTTGAGTATAAAATATCACGGTATGGTGTAATTTTTGTGTGACTTTATTAGAATTTTAGATATATAAATGTGATGTTAAACATTTTTTTGATTGAAAGGTCGTATGAATTTATAGAATATGAAAACATTGTATACATATAAATATTATTTAGGGAAAAATAATAGTTATATTGGTTTGTTAGAATTATCAATTTGTTTGATTGTGAGGATAGAAATTATCTAAAGTTTATGATTGCCATGAAATCTACTGTGATTTAGTGGAAAAGGTTAAGATATCTATAAAAACAAAAATAGACCATTCTTTGCTGGGTTGTAAGTTCAACCTCCTCTTCCTCTTCCTCTCATCACTAACAGGGGTTTCCAAGTGTTAAAGTCTCTCATCACTAACAGGGGTTTCCAAGTCTATAACTTTAACAGGGGTTTCCAAGTCTATCACTTTATTGGTGAGGATGGTCACTTTGTGGATCAGTCCTCTCATCACTAACAGGGGTTTCCAAGTCTATCACGGGTTTCCAAGTTTATCACTTTAACAGGGGTTTCCAAGTCTATCACGGGTTTCCAAGTCTATCACTTTAACAGGGGTTTCCAAGTCTATCACTTTATTGGTGAGGATGGTCACTTTGTGGATCAGTTTTGTTGACTCTAGTTGCAGAGAATCTATGTAGATGATGTAAAGAATTTGTAAGTATATTTTTTCAATCTCTGTATTGATATGAATCACCTTTCCACTTTGGCCTCGCGACAATTATTTCCTCTTGTGGCAAGGGAAATATATTTTCAATAACAAACAGCACAAAGTCTTAACATTGGGTTGAGTTCTCGAGTGAGGGGTTCTCTGTTTCCATGTCTCTCACAGTAGCCACGTGAGGCACTGGGTTGTGGCATGATATGCAACATAATGAAGATTGGATATAGAGAAACCAGACATAATAGAGACCACTAGCTATTCTAATAGAGAGACCACTAGCTAAGTGAGAATAGAAGGATGGCTTGGGAGAGCCAAACCGGGCAGCATTTTGATGAATACAAAAACGAAATAAGAGAAGATAATTTGTTGAAGGTTGGGTTGGGAATGCTGAATAGGAAAGGCTTCTCAATTAATTAAGCTAGAAAAATGTTTAAATAGTGATGCAGAAAGGAATGGAGAGCCGACAGGAAAAAAAACTTGTCTATATTATAAGGGAAGGTCCCTCTTGTGCCAACTAGCTGGATGGCTTGGGAGAGCCAAACTGGGCAGCATTTTGATAAATCCAAAAATGAAATAAGTGAAGAAAATTTGTAGAAGGTTGGGTTGGGATGCTGAATAGGAAAGTCTTCTCAATTCTTCTATGTTTGAATAGAGATAAAAATGGAATAGAGATAAAAAATGGAATAGAGAGGAGAGAGAAACAAAAGGAACTTATTTAGATTACAAGGCAAGGTCCCTGTTTTTGCCAAAATAATGCATGGCTTTAAAGCCCACTTGCTAGTAATTTGAAATTTGTTGCAATAAAGAAAAAAGGAATGCAGAGCAGAGAGAAAGAAGGAATTTGTTTAGATTACAAGGCAAGGTCCCTGTTTTGCCAAAATAATGCATGGATTTAAAACCCACTTGCTAGTAATTTGAAATTGTTGCAATAAAGAAAAAAAGAAATAGAGAGCAGAGAGAAAGAAAAGGAACTTGTTTAGATTACAAGGAAAGGTCCTTTTTGCCAAAATGCATGGCTTTAAAGCCCACTTGCTAGTAATTTGAAATTGTTAGTAATTTGAAATTGTTGCATCAGTGCAGGGGAAGGCACCAGAGGTAAACTATTATTATAAAGGAGTGGAATAGCAAATATGGGTGAATACCATCTAAGCTTGAGATGATGGCCTTAATCACATCCTCTCAAATCATTAACTGAAAAGTTGTATGAGTTCCAAGGTGGCGCAGGGTTGTAATGCCAGTTAATGGCTGTAATGGCAGGGTTGTAAAAGATCGGTCTTTATATTAAGTGTTATTTATTAATATAAAATTTATTTGTTTAATATATTGAATGGAATTAGATAAAGTTTATAATATGGAAAATATATTTAACAAACGTTGATGTTCAGCAATCGAAAATATGTATTTATGCTAAAGCGCTTTAAACCATGTAAAAAGTTAATTTGGCTTTAAAACCGAGCTATTAAAAATTTAAAATTGTTGCTATCATTCCAGGGGAAGGCACCAAAGGTGAACTGTAATTATGAACGAGTGCAGCAGCAGGGGAAGGCATCAAGGTAAATTATAATTATGAATGAGTGCAAAAGCAAACATGGGTGAATGGCACCAAAGGTGAACTGTAATTATGGATGAGTGTAGCAGCAGGGGACTAATTATGAATGAGAGTGCAAAAGCAAACATGGGTGAATACCATTAACCCCTCTCTCAAATCTTTGTTACTGTTGATGCCGTCGGAAGGGAGTTCTTCGTGTGGGGTCTGGGGTATTTTATATTTGTATTAAAATTGTTATTTATTAATAAAAATAAAGAGGTTATTTGTCATTTTGCATAAATATATGGTTATATTATAGAAGGGATGTTTGTTTGTATTTGTTTTTGTTTTTATTTTTCAGTTATTATATAAATTTATATAATATAAAAATATTTAAAATAAATTTAATTTATAATAAGAATTTAAATTAAATTTTTTTAATTTACAGAAGATTTTTAAAATTTTAAATGTAAATTTTTTTAAATAAAAGAGTAATTAAAAGAAAAATAGGTGAATGAATTTAATATGTTTATGTTTTTATTTGTTTATTGGTTAGGTTTCATGATTTGAAATTATTATTATTATTTTTAATAAGAGTTGAGAATATCTATTATATTAAAAGACATTGAGCTCAATTTAGATACATAATTTATATAACCAAGTTGAAATCAATGGACATAGTCAGAATGGAGTATTTGAAACATTTTGACCGAAATTTTGCAGAGCATATACCTTTTTTTGCCTTGCCACCAAAGTTCACCTTCATTTAGCCTTAACCCCAAATTAGCATGTGATCAACCTTGAAGTTGTTTGATACATGGAGATATTTGTTCTTGGGGATAAATTGATACAACTCATAAATCCACTTGAAAATATGACTTAACTTTGTAATTGAGGGGAGAGATCATAAATATAAATGATAAACTATATTCAAGGAATCACAAAAAATAATCGCCTCTTAAATTCTTAGATTCATAATTTGCCTCAAACTATGATATAAGGCATACATTTTGGTAACATTGTTGGAAGTGTGACCTAAACCCCAAGTATATCAATGTTCTTGATTCTTAGGGCAAAAAATTGCACCCCGCTCCTACTACCCCTAATGATTTAAAATAAAATTTAAGAAACAAAGATTGAACACAAGCAAAAAAAAATACAAAGAAGAAATGAGTAAGAGTAAGTTTAACATGCACATGTTTTTTTTTATTCTTCCCATGATTTGTTAGGATTGTTGTATTTATGGGTTTAGAGTAAAATAGCTAGTTTGTATAAGAATTATTGGTATAGAGACTTTTTAAGGGTTTTTTAGAGATTTGTATGAGGAAAATATTAAGGTGGATATGCAACATGGATAAATAGAATTTTTCTTTCTTTCTCATACTTCTGTTCAAAGTTTGAAGTTTATATAAGAATGTTAGGCTATTTGCATAATTGATATTATTTATTTTAAAATGTGATAATTTTGTGTGAATGGCTTTTCGATATTGTACTTTACAATGAAGTAGCTATATTTTAGAATTCAAATGGAAGTTGCGCTTTTAAATAACATTGGTTTGCATTTGATCCTTTAATGGGATGGTTTCGAAGAATAAACATAGCTATGAGAAAATACAAGTCAGAGAGTTTATGATTTGCATGTTTTATTTTATTGGCTTGTTAGTTTGTTGTACTTATTGGTCTAAAACAAATTTGCTTGCTTCATTGGGTGGTTTGGTTATATTTATGGGTCAAGAGGATGCCATGTCAACCCCCAATATTCATGGAAAAAGGGGCTAGCCATATGATCATGATGAAGAAGACTCTAGAAGAGAAAATATTGTAACTCTAGTTAAGAGTTGAAGGAGGCAAGGTTAACCATTAGTAGGCTATTGTGTTGTGTTATAATTGAGCCATTCGAAAGAAAAGGGGTTCCATTCTATTCAAATGCATTTTGTTCAATAGATGTGAAGTGTAACTGAGAGTGGACCAAGAGAGAAAATAGAGAGGGTGTGTGATGTAGCACCCCACCAGCCACACGTCTCACTTATTTGTAATTGCATCCATTTCCATTAAGAGAAAGAGAGCACAGATCAACCTCACCTTCCAACTAGGTTTTCTCTTGTAAGGGTTTCACATATCATATCTTGTGTTATTATGGTTGTGAGTGATTGCACTTTTTGTTTATTCTCTATTTTTCACAATTTATATATGCATGCATAAAAACAACATATTAATAAATCCAAAAGTCTAAGGAAAATAACTCTCATAGTGTAGATTTCATATTTTAAGTATAATTATTATCAGATATATTGTGACGAACTGCCAAGTGGAATATCCACACTAGTGTACATATCTTATTGGTATCAAAGTAGGTTCCTTTGGGTATATTATAGGGAGTTGTAGGGGATCCTGATATGTTAAATTGAAAGTTTTAAAGCCTCAACCATGGTCGAAAAATATATTAATAACCCTCAAGATATCGTAGAAGAGAGGTTTGTACAACAAGAATCATGAGTCGCAAATATAAACTATAATGTGAGTCTTCTCATGGCTACCCTGACTAATGAGCTCGAGCTATTCATAGAAGATGTAGGTTTTAATGAAGAGGTCAAATGAGAGGGGAGATAAGGGGATCAAGAAGAAATAGAGAGGGAGCCTAAGAAAGAACCTGAAAAAGAAAAACCTAGTTCGAGTATCATGAACCATTCACAGTCCCTATTTAAGATGGAAGTGAATGCTGACATCAAATAATTTTAAGGTGAGAATGATGTTGTGAGGTTAAATAATTAGTTGCAGTAGTTGGACATTTATTTTAGTGTTCATCACATAGAGGAAGAATAAAAAATTTTATTTTCAAGTTTGAAATTAAAGGGCCATGCCATGACTTGGTGGAAAATCCACATAGAAACCCTAAGATTGGAGGGATATCCTCTAGCGACTAAGTGGGATGATTTCAAAATTCTCATAAATTCACATTTCTACCCTATTGGATATGTGGAGGAGCAATGAATCTAGTGACATTACTTTAGGTAGAGACAAGGGTAGAGTGTACAAGAGTACACAACCAAATTTAGGAAGATGGAAATACTGCTGGATATCTCCCTAAAGAACCCATATGTACTCTTTAAGTATCTGGGTGGTGTACATTACTATCTGTGGAAGCAAGTGATATTATTCAAACCTAGAACAATAGACGAGGCTTGTGTACACACATAATACCTACAAAACATAAGCCAAAAGAAAGGGAAATCAAGTTGGTCAAAGTAGAAGAAGCACTAGAGAACTTTCAAGGAGACAAAGAAGTGGAAAGGGGGGAAATTAAAAAAAACAACAACCACAACACACCAATGTAAAGATCCAAACAACCATTGTAATCACTATAACGTTGATTGTCATACAAAGAAGTGATGGAAGTTGCATCCAGCTTACTCAACCAAAAGAACCCAAAGAAAGATGTTAAGAAGAAAAATCTCATGGCTTAGATTCGAGTAATCATGTGAAAAGTAGCTTAGATGTAGATTATTTTCTTCACATAAATATAGAAAGGGATGAATCTGAGTAGGCTTTAGAAATAAGAAGAGAAGGAAACAACCAAACTCTTCCATATAAAGATACAAGTCAGAAAGACAAAAAATGATGCTCTATTCAACTTAGGATTAGAGGCACATCTCATAGTAACAAAGATGGTCAAGAAAATGGGATTGGAGATTGATGACCATCTTATCCCATATCCATCGGGGTGGGTAAGAAAGGAGGCAAAGGCAAAGGTAACCAAACAATGTAGAATCAACTTTTCTCTTAGTATTGATTTTATTGATGAAGTAGAGTTGTATGTAGTTCCACTTGATGTATCTAGAGTTGTTTTTGGGAGTCCCTATATGTACATGATGGATACGAATTTAATGCAGAGAGCCAACTAATACCAACTCATCAAGGATGGAAAATCCTTCATCATCACACAACGGAAAGTCAAAGATCTTGTTGGCCCAAGTGCCAACTAGGCTAAAAAATTGATTAGTTCTAGCAAGAAGTATGTTTTGTTATTTTTAAGAGAAAATCAATTTGTAAAAGGGTCCATGAGAGTTAAGTTATCCCTAGAGGGGTGCATTAAGGAACAAAAAAAAAAAACTAGAAGAGTTGCTACATGTATATAGGGGTGTGTTCCACAAGCCTAAAGGACTACCACCCAAGAGGGAAGTGGAGAACAAGATCCAATCATTGCCAGAGTCTTTGTTGCCAAACATTGGGGTGTACAAGTAGTCTGTTACAGAGGAAAAGAAGGTGAATTATCTATTGCAACAACTACGAGAGCAAGGTGCCATTCAACCAAGTAGATCATAGTGTGGGTCACCCACCATCATTGTGTGATAGAAGGACATGACTTATGGATGTGTATGGATTACAAGGTGTTAGAAAAAATTATGCTTAAGAACATGTTTCCCCTACTCGAGATGGATGATCCTCTGGATTAGTTGAAACAAATGAAATACTTCACCAAATTGGACTTAAAATCAGGGTATCACCAAGTTTGAGTCAAAGAAGAGGATACCCTGAAGACCACCTTAAAAATTAGGCAAGGTTTGTATGAGTGGTTAGTCATGCCATTTGGCCTATGTAGTGCACTAGCTATATTCATGAGATTAATGAATGATACATTATGCTCTTCTATAGATTCATCTTCTATTGTTTATTTGGATGATATAATGGTGTACAATGTTACATGGGAGGATCACATCTCACATTTGATGTAGGTACTAGAGGCATTGAAGGAGCACCAATTGTTGGAAAATATCACGAAGTGTGAGTTTGTAAAATAATATTTGGTAGATCTGGGATATGTGATAGGTGGGCAAGAGTTGAAGATAGATATTTCCAATATGGAGACCATCATGAAGTGGTTAGTGCTTTCTAATGTTTATGAAGTCGGGGAATTTCATTGGAGATGCACAATACTTGAGGAAATTCATAGCCTCATTTTCAGTAATATAGCATCATTCCATGCCAGAATAGTGAGTGGTAAGAGTTTTTAGTGGGGAAGGGTCAACAGAGGGCCTTCCAGGAGTTAAAGAAGAAGATCAATAATGCACCAACTCCAACATTACCAAACTTTCAACATTCCTTTGAAGTGGAGACAAATGTGAGTGAGTATACTATGAGAGTGGTCTTGATGCAAGGAGGAGGGCTTGTATGCTACCCTTCTAAAGTAAGTTTCATGGGTAGGTTCCTAAATACCCTACCTATGACAAGGAACTCTATGCCCTAAAACAAGTTGATGAGAAGCGGAAACACTATGTGACGAGAAATTAGACAATTATCCAGACTAATCACCAACCACTACAATATTTGCATGCCTAGAGTAAGCTACAAAAAACTGGGCATTGCAAGTGGATGGAGTTTTTACAACAATTTCATACAATGATTAAGTACAATAAGGGAAACACAAAAATGTTGGCCGACATGATTTCAAGTGGCCAACAACATCAAAGATCACAACTTTGGAAATTTGATGCACATGTCTCCTTTCACCCATGACACATACAGAGAGGAATATATAGAGGATGGGGATTTAAAGGAGTTGTTTTAGTAGTTGCAAAGCCAAATTCATGTGCATGACGGTGACAACATAGTTGACTATTGTCTCCAAAATGGATTACTCTTTAGGTTAGATATTTGTTGTGTTCCTTAAGGTGAGCGATTGCACCTGATCAAAGAGGCTCACACCTCCAAGGTTGTAGGGAAATTTGGTGTAGGGTAGATAATGGCCAACTTACAGAGGTATGTGTACTAGCATGAGATGCAAGAAGAGGTAGCTAGGTTCATAAGAGGATTTATTCATTGTCATACGATAAAACCTGATAATAGGAAATAGGGTATATACTATCCCTTGCTTGTACCCACTCATCCTTGGGAAATAATTTCCATGGGCTTTGTGGGAGGTTTAAAAACAACCAAGAAGGGACATGATTACCTATTTATGGTAGATGACAAATTCCACAAGATGTGTGTTCTATTTCCCTGTAAAAAGATTACCAATAATAACCAACGAACTTGTTCTTTGGATAGGTCTGGGTTCCCTTTGGGATACCAAAGAGCATCATTTCAGACAAGAACACAAGATTGATCAATGCATTTTGGAATAATTTATTTGAGAAGATGGAAACAAATTTGAAGGGGTATACAACATTACATCCATAGACATATGGGGAAACAAAAGTAGTCAAAAACACTTTGGTGCAGTTTTTGAGGAGTTACAATTTGAAGCATTCAAACACTTAGGATGAAAATATGGTATATATAAAATACTCTTGTAATAAATTAGTCCACACTTCTACTATTAAGTCCCCATTTCAAACTTGTTTTGGATATTTTCCACCACCTTTTCACATTGCATATGGGTAGCAAGGAGGGGTGAGGAAGTATCTCATCAAGGATGTGTTGAGCGCTGAAAATTTTGATGAGAAGATTAGGTAGATCCATTTGCAGGTATAGGAGATGATATAGAATTCATAAGAAAAATATAAGGCTAGGCATGATCAACATAGAATAGAGAATTAATTCAAGGTGGGAGATTTAGTATGGCTACGATAGATCAAAAAGAGGCTACAAGGTTCCGATAATAAAATCAAGGCTCCACAATATGGTCCCTTTGAGATATTGGAGAATGTGGGAGATAATTCCTATAGGCCCAATATACCCCCATATATGCACATTTACTTAGTGGTGAATGTAGAAAACTTAAAATTCTATGAACCTTCCATGCTAGATTAGGAAAAGGAATAGGTCCTACCTTCTGTAGAGGATTTGGCACTAGATGCTCAAGAAGGGTTGATAAAAGACATAGTTTTGTAGAAGAGGTCTAGAACTACAAGGCAGGGGTAGCATGACCTTTGGTAGATTTTGTTGAAATGACAACTTCTAAGCAAGGGTAAATGATAACCTAGGGAGCTAGAAGAGGAAATATTTCCTCAAGTCATTCAATAAAATATTTTGGGGACTAAAATCCTCCGAAAATGGGGAGGTATGATCCAGATTAGGTCATTGTATTATTTTTCATCCATCTTGATGTTTTTAGAGTGTAAAAATCGGAGAAACTAGCTCATAGGACATTTTTTACTAGTAAGTCCCAATTTGTTGACTTGGGGTTTGAAGCCTTCTAGTAGCACTTCGAGGCATTAAATAGAAATTTTGGGGGTTAAATTTTTCCACTTAAGTTTGGAACCCCATATCGCTATCCTATACACACATACATTTTCAATGGGAATCACCTCATTTGAAGTTCGTATACAAAAGTTACGCCACCCGAGAATTGACCTCCTTGTTTTGATTGCCACGATTCGGGAAGATGCCACATTAGCCCCCCATTATTCATGGAAATGGGATAACAACATGATGGCCCTTAGTGTTTTAAAAACAACACTATAGTCTTGGGGGTCTTAGCTTTAATATGTCAACGTAGGGTTCGTCCAAACTTAAGAGATATCACACATTATATATGTAGTTTACAATTTTTTTCCTTTCTTTTAATTCACATTAATTTACGGAATCTTTGAATTTCTTCATCAAGTGGACCAAATGGTAATGTTAGTCGATTTTCACTCTAATTGATATAGCCTAACAGGAGGTGAAGATTCAAGCATCTAAGTGTAGTAATGAAAGTTACAATAAATCAAGGAAAACAAAACTGCAAAATAAAATTGTTGGAAATAAAGTCGTGAAAATTGAAATTAAACTAATGGAATTTAAGAAACCACTCTATATTGCAAGGAAACCAATGCTACACTAATGTTTCAAAATAAAGTAAAGCAATCTAATTAGATAAATTGAAATAAGACAATCCTACAAGAAATCCTGAACCTATAACAACTTCTTTCTTAGTCCCTCATTCACTTAATCATACTAAACCGACTAACTAAGATGTTCGCAAAATAACCAATATGAGATGCTAAAGAACCATGCAAAACCAAAGCTCTTGATTTTGTTCTACAAGAAACCCTATATTTATACAGGAAGTCTTGTAATTATATAGGAAGCCGCATAGATGATCTAAATGCAACAAATAAGTAAAGGAAAGGTGGAATAAGACACGTGAGGCTAAAGATAGCTTATGGAAACTAAGATCAACACCCAAAAAATGAGAAATGCTATCTACAAGAATCTATAGGACATGAAATTATCTCAATATCATTGCACAAAAAACATAAATTATAACAACTCGAAGAAACATGTCGAAATAAGGTACAAAAAGTACAATAAGGGTTCTAGAGTGCCTATGTGTGGGACCTCCCTAATGTGCTTAGGAACCTCAAGCAAAATCAACTCAAGAGACATGCAAAAATATTTGTCCTTTCATTGATAGAAAACTGTGATTACAAAAAATAGAAAGGTAGAAGTTGGAAAATCTGCAAAGTGATAATATCCTTTTCTCCACATCTTAGTAGTATTTCTATTGGCTCGAGTTCCCCATTTTATGAAAAATGTGAGGGAGAAACCTCCTCAATAGGAGGGCCATGTTTCCCTCCAAATCCCTATAATTATGGTGATTGTCCCCCTAGGGATTACTACAGTAGCCACCTTAACTTTAACAATTGATAGCCCCAATTTTCTAGTGATCTTGTACGTGGATGTTCACAACTAAGGTGATAGGGCCCCTATCTTCATGGTAGGAAGTTGGAGGAACTCTTTGGCCTTCAAAAAATTGTCCACATTAGCAAGCTAAGGCTTCCAAAGGTCACACAAATCATCAATATGGATAAATCCTTTAGGTACACATTTCAACAGAAGGAATGACATATAAATTAGAAAAATACACAATAATCAAGGTCAAAAGTACATGCATTCCTAGGTGATAAATGTTATAGATGGGCCTTTATATGTACATAGTCAAGGGCCCATCATAACCCCCTGCTTAGATCTTTTCCCGTCCTTGGGAAAATTTACCTTTTTTAGTCTTCTTGATCCTTGCGTTGTCACTCTCTTATCTCATAAGCAACTTATATGGAATTCCATGTTAAAACATTAAGCAATTCTCCTAGTACCATCTGCATTTTTTATTTCCTTCCACTCCCTTGATTCTTCTTCTTGACTAATGTGTTCTGTCATCCTCAATAACAATGAGGGATTGAATTTTAGTCCAATCCATTGTATCCCCATTCTCTAAATTATTCTCTTATAAAGTTGGGTTCTAGCTAAAGCACTATGCATTTTGATGGGTGTGTGGACTTCCCTCAACTACAAGCTATATGGTAGAGCCTGCCATATGCTATGGTATGCTTGTATGGCTTCATCACCGTGTCTTTAAAGTGGAGGATAACCTCCAAAAGCTTTTGTATCCAAATTGGGGCCACTTACTAGTATTCCTTAAAGATGTTATGGACTATAATAATGGTTAAGGGGTTTGGTACTTCTTCTCTTATCCACAATGATGTGTTCATCTCCTCTTCCAATGTTTTCTTTACTTCCTCAACCCTCATTTCTTCATACATTAACTAGAAATTGGAAATCACCGCATAGGATGTTATCATGAAAAAATCCTACACTCAACGGAAGGAAACCATATGTGTAAGTGTACCATTTGGCACCAAAAACATCATGGAATACCAAAAATAAAAAGTCCCCAAAGGTTCAGTTGAAAATTTAAATAGTGCAAGGGCTCCAAAGTAATTTTGCATGGATCGTTGTGGGTTTTCCTTCCATAGTTGCGTGAATCCACCTAAGCACCAAATCAACAGCCCGTTCAACATGTCATCATCCAGTGAGCCTGGTATGGCTGCCAACTCAGCTTTGGCCACCCATTCTCGGACCAATTCGAGCACTCGAGCCGCCAACCTCATTAAATGCGCTTGGAGGGGCCAAAGGGCTAGGCCAAGTCTATAAATAGCAGGTAAATGCTGCCGAATTTTTACATTGCATTAAGCATCCTTGTGCCAAGAGAATTCGCCAGTTTCTGAGTATCTCTATGCTTCTGAGAGAGGAGAGGGAATCCTTGCAAAAGGATTGGTTGAAGGACACCCCTTCAGGAGAGCTACAGAGCACCAACTGCTCACCATGATTCTAGTCGTGTTTTGATAGAGCTTGTTGTATCTATGAACTGGCTTAATAAAGATAATTGCTTCCTATTAATTTGTGTGTCCTTTGTGTTATTTTCATTTTTATACTATCAGGTTTATACATGTTATAATGGTTTCTTTATTGTATTGGTTAGTTTTTCTTTCTAACCAGACTAATTTTGGGTTCTCTTGCAGATAGCAACCACTCTGTAGGGCGTAAAGGGTTTTTTGCATATTGTTGCAAGAAATTCACAACCACAACAAATGGTGAATCCAATGTTTCTTTACTAATATCTTTTGGTTGTTTTGTAGGTCTTTGCTCTCTTTTATTTTATCTTTTTTTTGGTTCAATTAACAACCTGGTGTTTGCAGGTTCTTTTGGTCTTGTTGCAGGTCATGAACAGACTGTAACCCAGGGGATAAACCTCAAACCCTAGTTCTTCAGTCGACCCAGTGGTAATCAAGAAAATAGGCATAGCTATACCTGCGGATATCATAAATATAGTCGTGACATACCTCGTGATTATCAGGGAAGAACCTGTAGGGGTCACTGAACATCATTTTCACTTTCATTTCTTTTATGTTTTTCCTGGTTCAGTTAACAATCAATTCTTGCAAGTTCTCTTGGTTTCGTTGTAGGTCACCAAAAGATAACAATTTAGGAGATAAACCTTAAACCCTGACCCTCGGGCCGCCCATGCTGGAGTCAGAAAAACAGACAAAGGGATTCTCGTGGTTACCAGAACCACGGTCATGTCTTATGCCCAACAAAGGGATTCTCGTGGTTACCAGAACCACGGTCATGTCTTATGCCCAGCGAATGTCAGAGCAGAACCCACTCGGGTATCTGAACAACATTTTTCAGTGTAATTTTCTGTTCTAAGTCGGGTGACAACCTTTGGTGAACTGTGTCCCCACTCCTGGATTTACTTTTCTATAGTTTTCATTTATTGTCTGATTAGCTATTCCTCTTTTAGCTGGTTGACGGTTTTTATATGCTGTTTAAAAGTTTTGTAGATCGGTACCAGGGATAATTGATAGTAGGAAACATGGTATGCTCTTCCCTCTTGCGCTTAAGCGATATTGCAGGGATCATAAATGTTTTTAAAATCACCTTCTTCCATATCCCTTTAGGATTGGAAATACACTCATAGTTTAATTAGGAGGAGTAAGCACCCCTTTATTAAAAAATGAGGAGAGGTTAATCCTTCGGAAGAAGTTTTATATTAACCAAAGAATCCATATTTACAACATGAATATATTTACAATAGTTGCGTCTGTAGATGTCAATACATCATGTAGCGCGTGGGTCGAACCCGGGTGGTGAGGAGGTTAATAATGTACTGTCCCAATCACACGGGATATTGCCCAGGTACAGGGGTAAGCACCCCTTTATATGCACATCTTTTCCATTTTGACAAAGTACAATTTACTTAGTTTAAGTAGGGGGAATTGTAACATATCCATTGATATCCACCATTTTTGCAATAGGATCAAACTGTGCAGGCTCACCATTACACCTTGCACACATCACACCACACACACTAATTTCACTTAAACTCTGCCCAAAAAGTATTATGTTCCCTCTCGTTAGGTGATCTTGTAGGGAATAAAAAAAGGAGCTTAGTTTATTTGAAACTCATTTTATTCATTTTTCACACCTTGAATGAACAAAGTGTTGGGCCATCATCCCTCATTCGCTAGATCCTTAAAATCAACTTAATTCAACACACTAAGTTCCCCTACCAAGGGGTCACAAAAGAAATTTGTAGCTTAAGTTAGGGCATTGGGAGTAGGCATCCAAATAATCTCCCCTGGATGGTTACATATGAAACATAGAGGTTGACTTCTAAGGAACTTCAAAATCCTCCATAATCTAGTGTCAAAAGCCAGTGGTGACTAGAAACCCATGAAGGGGGTAAGGCTTAAACCAAGGATTATGGTGTCATTCATTCATTGGGATTAGTTATAGTCATGTCGATCAGTTGTAAAGGCCATTATCTTGTATATGACATCAACAAATCTATAACGGTTAATTCTAAATTTGGAAAGACCCTCTTTGCTGCGCTCAAGCATGTAATGACACCAAAAGTACCATCATTACTTAGCAAGGAGGGGGCTTCTTTGTAAACTCATCACAATTTGCATACATTTTATCCTTCAGAATTTGTGGCCATTTCCATCTCCAGGAGCTTGTGAGAAAAGTTTGCTAGTGCTGCACGCAGACTACTGAGAATGCTGCGCTCCGACTCAGAATGAAATTTCCTTCGACAAATCGTCATCTCCAGGTGTGTACACCTATATGGAAGATTTAATGTATAAAAAATTGAAGAGCTCACGTCAATTGGCTATCTTAAACTAAGTTTTCAAGCCCAATGATTCCCGTGAGAAAGGTGTTGCGCACGCTGGTGCTGTGCTCATACACAATATTGCATCTCTTGGCCTCTTTGCTTAATCAAACAACCTCAGAAGCCTGGTTTTTCTACCTGAAAGATACTGTGCAGAATTATAAAAAGTTATTGTGTCTTGTGAAAGTCAAATTAGTCACTCCTCTGCTCCTTTGTTCTTCATTCCCTTAGCGCTACGCTTAGGAGGTGCTGTGCTCAGAAACAAACTTCTTTTCCAGTTGCCTACCTGTCCAAAAGTCTTTAAATTCAAAGTGCCCGTGCCTCCATTTCAGTCAATTTGTAAATACACATGGTTAGAAAATGTTGTTAGGGTCTTGTGTTGTGTTTGGAAACTTGAAATTGTCTTCCCTATAGCTGCACTTGAGGTGCTACACACAGGTTAAGTGCTGCGCATAGACTAAAACGAAGTTTTTGTCCTTTTATGTACATTCATCAATTGTGAAATTTTGTTCCTATTTTAGTCATTCTAAGGCTCAAAGAAATATCTCTGGCTCAAGTATCGAGGTCTAAATTTTTGATAAAGTATTAAAATCCTAGCTCAAAAGGGTTACTATCAGAAACTTGTTTAATGACGGAGAAGTCAAAAAGAGGAGAAATGGTAAGATTTGAACCACAAGACCTCTCTCTCCTCAACTCAAACCCTGCCATCAGGGAAACCTTTGAACAAGCGGGTTGTCTTAAGTTCTGTGAAAAGATATGGGCGTACCATGTGGAGGTGACTAAAGAGTTTTCCATGAATTTTAATGGTGATAATGCAAAGGTTGGTAAACCAAAATTTGTTGTGACAGAGTTCACCATAGCATTGACCACAAAAATACCTTTGGAGGGGGAGAAATGGTTCAAAGGGATGCCTTTAGAGTTGGAAAATTATAAAGTTTTAATGAAGCCAAAGTACAAGAGTAAGGAGTTTGGTGCTATAGTACATAGTGACTATCTATTGGAGAACTTTAGGAAACTTTTCAAAGTCATTCAAAAGTATTTCACCTATGAGGGAAGATACATAAGGGTTTATCAATACCACTTTAGGCTTCTCATGCATTTCACTGGTAAAAATATCCTGAATTTTCCCCTTTTCCTTTTCAGAAGTTTGGGCAGGGTGGTTGAGGGAGTAAGAAATAAAAAGGGTATGGTTGATTCAGGTTTGTTTCAATTCTCATTGATAAAATTGTTGATAGTAGAAGGGTTGCAAAAAAAGAAAAAATTATGGCTAGATTTCCTAATCTCATCCAAGTTCACATTGCCATCTGTCGGAAGTCCATCAGGTCACAAAGGTACTCCATCCACTACTAAGACAACCTTTTTACCTCTGAAGAGTTCCATCAAGGAAAAGATGCCAGCTTCAGTGATTAATCACCAAAGAAAAGGAAAAAAATTACAATTTTCACCAGAAGTAGTAGAGATTCCAGTGCTAAGAAGACCACTCACAAAGACAACTGCTAAAAGGTTGTCATTGGAGAAATCAGTTGAAGAGTTTTTTGAGCCTTAGGGAATTCAAAAACAGACAGTTTCTACTAATGAGAACAATAATCTAGCAAAATAGTCAGAGAAGAAGTTAAAGGTAGCTCACTTGGTCATAGCAAAACTACAACAAGAGAATAGACATTTGAAGAAGACTATCCTAGAAAACACAATTCAAATGAATGAAATCTTACCTATGGCTGAAGCTACACCAACTGTTGATAAAATTAAGGGAAAAATAAAGGTAAGTGATGAAGAGGTAAATAAAGAAGAAATACCTATAGCCAGGGTCACAAGATCATCATCCATAAAGTTGCAAACTCAAGAAGCAAAGACAATGCGGGAAGAAAAGGTTGACGAAGGGAAGCTTACTTTCATAAGGATGAAGAAGTTGAAGGAGGTCAGAGATGAAATTTCCAGGCTTAAGCAGAGTGATGAAAGATATCAACAAATCAAAGAATTAAAGGATTAGCTGGCTAAAACACAGGTGACCATAACTTATTGGTAGAAGGAAAACATGCGACTCAGATCTATAGTGCCTCAAGAGACAACGACATCTGATGTAAAAAGAAAGGGTAAAGTAATGATTGACATTGAGGAGATGAAAGAGCCCATTTTGTTTTCAAGGAGACCTAAGACTAGTTCTATTGCTAGGGTACAAGAACAAGAGAAGGGGACTACGCAGCCCGTGGTTTTTGATGAGCAAACGAAATTTGGGCAGTTACTGGAGAAGATTGAAAGGATACAATATCAAGTAGATAACATTGAAGAGAGAGATTGTAAGGATAAGTTGGATTTGTTTGGACATATCGAGGCTATTATGCCCACCCTCGATAAGGCTAAATACAAACTAAAATGGACCTTGCCTGTGCATAGGAAGGCCAAGAACCTATATGTGCAAAACCTAGTCTTAAAGAGAAGGCTTAGGTTTATGAAGATAAAATTTGTTGAAGTCAAAGAAGTAAGGAAAATGAAGAAGAAAAGTAAGCTAGACTTGCTGATGGAGGTAGTTGGGGAGGATAAATCCAGTGAAAAAGCAAATTGACAGTGTTACCCACAGGTGCTGCGCATAGGATGAGAAACAATTTTTTGGGAAAGTTTTGATATCTACAGGGCATGTGTGTTCTTATACTAGGCAAAAGGACATATACAAAGGTTTTACATCACATTGCATCCATTTTTGAAAGTTGAAAAATTAGCAGGACATGCGTTGTGCTCAGGGTGCTGTGTTAAAAAACAATAAAAGTTTTGGACCATATTTTACATCTCAACGTGGAAAATCAAGGCAATGATCATGTAATTATTGATGTTATATTGTTGTAAAGAGCCTCATCCATGTTGTCTCACAAAAAAATTGATGTATTAGGACTATAGTTAAGTTTTAGGTAAAAGTCAAAGATGCTGCCCTATTTTACAGAATATAGTTTTGTCTTGCCTATTTTCATGAGATTAGTTTCATCCAAATGGGGAATAGGTTGGTTTCGGCCTCCTTAGACTCATGAATCATATTTTGTGTATAGTTTATGATTTTAAATGAAGAAGAGGTTGATTGTGAAGTAAAAGAAGACTTTTTCTTTGATTGTAAGCTGTGGAGCTCAAACCAAAAGTAATCAATTCAGTAATACAGAGGCAATTTGGTTTCACAATTCTTGAATCAAACAAATGGTGATGTGTTCCTCTTTTTAAATATGTTTTTATTTCAATTTTCAGATGGATTCTTCTTCCTAAATTGTTTATAAGAAGATGATGAGTAGAATTTACTTGAAGTACTCTGCTTTGGCTTGTTAAGAAATCTTAATGTTTTCTTTATGAGATTTAAGTGTAGAATTCATCTGTGTATGCTCTATATTTGAATTGATCCTAAATATGAGTAATATCATCCACCCCCAATAACTCTATAAGATCCAGGAGTTTGCCTACCTTGCCCTGATTGAAGCTTTCCTCTGTCTATCTGTGATTGATCACTAAAAACCCTTATGACTCCATGCCCAATGGGCTCTTCCTTCATTTTGCAACCACAATTTTAAAACCAATTCCTTGATCTTCATACCTAGCATAAACCCTAGACTATGATTGATTTAAATATATATATAGAGAGCCCTCTCTGGGATTGGAAAGGCTAGTTTCTAATCCTGCAAGTGGTTTGTGGTTATCAGCCTAGGAAAAATACGGAGTGCTAACATTCTGTCGACCATACTGGGGATCGAAAGGTTTCATTTTACCTAGGAAAGACTATCAAGTTTTAGATTTGACTGATGATGGGCTGAACCATTCACTTGGCGACTCCATTGTCAAAGAATCCATATTGCAGAAATGATCATGGTGACTACACTATCTGAATAATTTAGAGCTTGTGTTTTCCTAATCTATCTAAACGGCAAGGTATTTGGAAGACCCTATTTCTATTGAAGGTTTCAGAGAATACTGGGATGTTTGTGATGCTGATCAAATGGATGAAGATTTCTCTAAATTATTTCTTATTTATTTGAGGGCATGCAAATGTAGCTCTGAAGCCAAGACCAATTTTTCAAAAGAGTTTGCTGACAAACTCGAGAAGGACATTAAGGTCTTAAATGTTCAAGTTCAGTCTTACAATTTTCAAGATCAAAATCAGTTTCTTGAGGACCTTTTACAATTGAAACCAAGGGCTGATTCAAACAACACATATGAGCAGTCTCATCATGGCAAACAAATTATAAAACTTCTTGATGACCAACAAATGAAATATGTTTTCTTAGATCCTGTGGTTGAGTATATGGAATAACTTTTTGACTTAAATCCATAGCCATGTTTTCAATGTAAAAAACAAAGATATCGTCAGATGCCTTTACTGTTACAAGTTCCAATTTTGATGTTTTTTTAAGCACAATCAAGTATCCATTTTAGCTGAGCAACTACTTGAATGGTTATACTTTCATTTCTATGTTATTTAATTGAGTAGTTTATTTCAGCGATTAAGTAGGAAATGGCGTGCAATAAGCTTTCTTGGTAGACATTTCTTTTAGCAGGTGTGGGTGGCTTCCATTAGAAATTGAAGCTCGGAATGAAGACCCTGCATTTCAAATAAGTTGCTACTATATGTAATTGAGTTTTAGTTAGTCAAGCCATTTTGGCAGATTGAGAGTCAAATAAGCGCCCAATGGATAAGGCTACTAGTCTATGGTGTTCTTGACACCTCACAGGGAGGATGTCATCCCCATTGGAGACACTATTAGGGTCCTATAAATAGGTAATCAAATTCTGTCTCTCCAGTTATTTGTTTTTGGAATCTGCTTGTAAATTTTAACCTATAAATTCATTAGGTATTATAGTCTAAATTGTCCCTCTACATAAAAATGCCAAAGCTAGTATAAAACATTATAAATATGTGTATCACAAAGAGTCCTATAGATTTCAAGATGCCTATGAGGTTGTCTTTACTAATGTGAAATCATGGAGATAATGATTCATTATGAAAAATTGAGGGCGATCATGTCTTAGGGAAATTGGTCATAATAGGTCAGTTTAGGTGTCATTCATTAGGATTAGTTATAGTCATGTTGATCAGTTGTAAAGGACATTATATTGTATATGAAATCAAAAAATCTATAACGGTCAGTTCTAAATTTGGAAAGATCCTCTTTCCTGCGCTCAAGCATGTAATGATACCAAAAGTACCATCATTGCTTAGCAAGGAGCAGGTTTCTTTGTAAACTCATCACAATTGGCATACATTTATCCTTTACCTTCATAATCTGTGGCCATTTCCATCTCCACGATCTTGTGATAAAAATTTGCTGGTACTGCACGCAGACTGCTGAGGACGCTACACTCTGACTCAAAGAACATAATTTCCTTCAACAAATCGTCATCTGCAGGTGTGTACACTGATATGGAAGATTTAATATATAAAAATTGAAGAGATCACCTCAATTGGGTATCTTAATCTGAGTTTTCAAGCCCAACGATTCCCCTGAGAAAGGTGTTGCGCATGCTGGTGCTGCGCTCATACACAATATTTCACCTCTTAGCCTCTTTGCTTAATCAAACAACCTTAGAAGCCTAGTTTTTCTACCTCAAATATACTATGCATACTTATAAAAAAGTTATTGTGACTTGTGTAAGTCAATTTAGTCACTTCTCTGCTTCTTTGTTCTTCATTCCCTCAGTGCTACGATCAGGAGGTGCTGTGATCAGAAACAAAATTCTTTTCCATTTTATTACCAGTCCAAAACTCTTTAAATTCAAAGTGTCTGAGCTTCTATTTCAGTCAATTTTCAAATACATGTGGTTAGAAAAGGTTGTTATGGTCTTGTGTTGTGTTTGGCAACTTGAAATTTTCTTCTCTGTATCCCCGCACTTGAGGTGGTAAGCACAGGCTAAGTGCTATGCATAGACTAAAATAAAGTTTTTTCCTTTCATCTACAATCATCAATTGTGAAATTTTGTCACTGTTTTAGTCATTCCAAGGCTCAAAGAAATATCTTTAGCTCAAGTATTGAGGTCTAAATTTTTGATAAAGTAATTAAACCCTAGCTCAAAAGGGTTGATATCAGAAACTTGTTTAATGATGGGGAAGTCAAAAGGAGGAGAAATTGTAATATTTGAACCACAAGACCTCTCTCTCATCAACTCAAACCCTGCCATCAGGGAAACCTTTAAACAAACAAGTTGTCTTAAGTTTTATGAAAAGATGCAGGGGTACCATGTTGAGATGAGTAAAGAGTTTGCCATGAATTTTAATGGTGATAATGCAAAGGTTGGTAAACTGAAATTTGTCGTGACAAAGTCCACTATAGCATCAACCATGAAAATACCTTTGGAGGGGGAGAAATGGTTCAAAGGGATGCCTTCAGAGTTGGAAAATTATAAAGTTTTCATGAAGCCAAATTACAAGAGTAAGGATTTTGGTGCTATAGTACCTAGTGACTATTTAATGGAGAACTTCAACAAACATCTCAAAGGCATTCAAAAGTATTTCACCTTTGAGGGAAGATACACCAGGGTTGATCAATACCACTTCAGGCTTCTCATGCATTTCACCGGTAAAAAGACGCTGAATTTTTCCTTTTTCCTTTTTAGAAGTTTGGTCAGGATGGCTGAGGGAGTAACAAATAAAAAGGGTATGGTTGATTCAGTTTTGTTTCATTTCTCATTGATAAAATTATTGATAGTAGAAGAGCTACAGAAAAAGAAACAATTATGGCTAGATTTCGTAATCTTGTCCAAGTTCACATTGCCATATGTCAGAAGTCCATTAGGTCATAAAGGTACTCCATCCACTACTAATACTACCTCTTCACCTCTAAAGAGTTCCATCAAGGAAAACATGCCAACTTCAGTTGAGTCATCACTAAAGAAAAGGGGCAAAAAATTACAATTTTCACCAGAAGTAGTAGAGATTCCATTGCCAAGAAGACCACTCAAAAAGGACGTTGCTAAAAGGTTGTCATTGGAGAAATCAGTTGAAGAGTTTTTTGAGCCTCATGGAATTAGAAAGCAAACAGTTTCTACTAATGAGAAGGATAATCTAGCAAAAGAGTTAGATAAACAGTTAAAGGAAGCTCACTTGGTCACATCACAACTACTGTAGGAGAATAAACATTTGAAGAAGACTATCCTAGAAATCACAGTTCAAATTAATGAAAACTTACTTGTGGATGAAGCTACATGAGTTGTTGACAAAATGAAGGGAAAAAGAAAGGTAAGTGAGGAAGAGGTAAATAAGTAAGAAATACCTATAGCCTAGGTCGTAAGATCATCATCCACAAAGTTGCAAACTCAAGAAGGAAAGACAATGCTGGAATAAAAGGTTGATGAAGGGAAGTTTAATTTCATAAGGATGAAGAAGAAGTTGAAGGAGGCCATAGATGAAATTTCCAGGCTTAAGTAGAGTGATGAAAGAGATCAAAAAATAAGAGAATTAAAGGATCAACTGGATAAAACACAAGTGACCATAACTTATTTGTAGAAGGAAAACATGCGACTCATACCTACAGTGCCTCTAGAGACAACAACGTTTGATGTCAAAGGAAAGGGTAAAGTAATTATTGACATCGAGGAGATGGAAGAGCCCATTTAGTTTTCAAGGACACTTAATACTAGGTCTATTGCTAGGGTACAAGAATAAGAGGAGACCATGCAACTCGTGGTTTTTGATGAGCAGACAAAATTTGGGGGGTTACTGGAGCAGATTGAAAGGATACAATATCAAGTAGATAGAATTGAAGAGAGAGAATTTAAGGATAAGTTGGATTTGTTTGGACATATCGAGGCTATTATGCCCACCCTTGATAAGGCTAAATATAAACTAAAATGGACCTTGCCTGTGCATAGGTAGGCCAAGAACCTCTATGTGAAAAACCTAGCTTAAAGAGAAGGCTTAGGTTTATGAAGAGAAAATTTGCTGAAGTCAAAGAAGCAAGGAAAAATAAGAAGAAAAGCAAGCTAGACTTGCTGATGGAGGCAGTTGGGGAGGACAAAGCCAGTGAAAAAGCAAATTGATAGTGATATCGACAGGTGTTGCGCGCAACATAATTAGTATCTCTAAAGGGTCAAATTTTTTGGAAAGTTTTGATATCTAAAGGGCATGTGTGTTCTTATACTAGGCCAAAGGACATATACAAAGGTTTTACATCACATTGCATCCATTTTGAAAGTTGAAAAATTAGCAGGACATGTGTTGCGCTAAAAAACAATCAAAGTTTTGGACCATATTTTACGTGTCAACATGGAAAATCAAGGCAATGATCATGTAATTATTGATTTTATATTGTTTTAAAGAGCCTCATCCATGTTATCTCACAAAAAATTCGATGTATTTGGACTCTAGTTAAGTTTTAGATAAAAGTCAAAGATGCTGTCCTATTTTACAAAATATGGTTTTGTCTTGCCTATTTTCATGAGATTAGTTTAATCCAAATGGGGAATAGGTTGGTTTAGACCTCCTTAGACTCATGAATCATATTTTGTATATAGTTTATGATTTTTAACGAAGAAGGGGTTGATTGTGAAGTAAAATAAGACTTTTTCTTTGATTGTAAGTTGTGGAGCTCAAACAAAAGTAATCAGTTCAGTAATACAAAGGCAATTTGGTTTCAGGATTATTGTGTCAAACAAATGGTGATGTTTTCCTCTTCGTAAATCTATTTTTATTTCAATTTTCACATGGATTCTTCTTCCTAAATTGTTTACAATAAGATGTTGAGTAGAATTTACTTACAATACTCTGCGCTAGCTTGTTAAGCAATCTTAATGTTTTCTTTCTAAGGTTTAAGTGTAGAATTCATCTGTTTATGATCTATGCTTTGAATTGATCCTAAACCTGATTAATATCATCTACCCCTAATAGCTCTATAATATCCAGGAGTTTTCCCACCTCACCTTGATTGAACCTTTCCTCCGTGTATCTTTGATTGATTACTGAAAACCCTTATGACTCCATGCCCAATGGGCTCTTCCTTCATTTTGAAACCATAATTTTAAAACCCATCCTTGATCTTCATACCTAGCCTAAAACCCTAGACTATGGTTGATTGAAATATATCAAGAGAGAGCCCTCTCTGGGATTGCAAAGGCTAGTTTCTAATCTTGAAAGTGGTTTGTGGTTACCTCTACAATTTTCCTCCCTAGCCTAGGAAAAATACAGAGTGCTAACACCTCCAACAACATTGTCGAAGACTCCATTTTCCTGAGACTTTTTTAGCGTACCCTTATAAGCCTAACTGTTAAATGGTACAACAATGAAGAAAGCATGGGCACATGATACCTTTCAGTCCATATCCAATTATTTTATCACCTTCTTCCAACTTCCAGTTTTCCATGACACTAGATTGGAATTTTTGACTCAATTTTGGCACAAATCCTCCACTCACATTGTGGACCACATCCACAAGTGGTGAAAATGCTGTAGTCTTTCTAAGATGCAGGTCCTTTAAAATATTCTTCTAGAATTCTTCCTCAAATCACTCTTTCCCATCAAAAAAAAAGATGTCACCTCTTCCTTTTTGCAAAATGAGGAAGAAGACATAGCTAAATCTCAACAATTTGAGCTTATCTATGTGAAATAAAGGTACCTCTACTCCATGACGCTTGATGCACCTTGGACACAACCTTTCAATAGGGAACAACCAGAGACATCTAAATTAGATGATGGGTTGATTGGAAATATTACACAATTCCATTAAGGTAATCAACCTGCACATTAGGGAAATATTTACGATTCATCTCCTTCATTCCCCCAATACCCTTGTACATATTTCATAACTCTAGCATATACAAATGGATATTATCAAAGCCTATTTTTTCAACCTCTTGTTCCCCCCATGTAAGGGAATAAATACCCACAACATACATCTAAAAGAATGTCTACATATCAACATTTTGTTGACAGTGCTGAACCTGCCAGCATGTGAGGGGATCTCCCCGGTAAGAAGTCCCAACTAGATCTCAGACCGTTTGGAGTAGGAGTCCCAACAACGGGTAGTAAAGCTATGCCTTGACTATGATAGCGCACAAAGGTAAGCAGGATATCTTTGTCAGAAGCAAGGGTGTGACCTTGCAGAGAGTCAAGAGAGATGCATGGGGAGGTTATAACACATGAAGGGGAAAAAGAAGTGTGCCCCTTAGAAGCTTGTAATAGTACGCAACCTGAAAGGAACACACGAGCTGAATGGCATCACAAACTGGAAATCAGAATAGTCGACAATCCAAAGTGACGAGTTAAACCAACAACACACTTCAATAAGATTCATACAATCACATATAGAATAGTCCATACACAAATGCATAAGTTAAAACTACATACATTTCTAAAGTAACCAGAATAGTCAAACTACAATAACAACTATGCATGAAACGTGATGGCTCTATTATATTATATAAAATTGAAAGTTCCATCCATACATACAACCATGACAACCACTAACCCGAATAGTGGAATGACACAGTCAACAATGCCTGCTCCTCCACAGAGATGTACTCACTTTGCATTTTGGAGAAGGCAAGGCTCGTCACAATACTCTCCAATCCCTCTCTAAGAAATGGCTAGAAAAATATTGGCTCCCAAAAGCCTATTCTACAAGTTATGAGGTTCTATTTATAACAAAGGGTGGGGTGACCCTTGACATTCCCCTTTGTGACTCTTGGACTACCCTCATGGCTCTTCAACTTCATTACATAAATCTTTACATTACATATGATTGTTTGCATTCCACTACTAACACTTGGAATTTCTCTTTACATCGTGTTTACAAAAATGGTACATTTTCCACATATACCCATGTGGGACAAAAATTGACTTGAGTAAGACAGAAAAGATAACACTAAGAATTGAACAGTTGTGGAAAAGCCATCTCATCAACCTCCTCTCCATGATCCTTGGTGACAAACTGATGCCATGCTTGATAGTGCGCAATGGTGTATGTGTACTCTTTGATGATGTCTTTCTGGAAACGAACTCTTGCCTCCATTACTTCTGGTTATATTGACTTGGAACCTCTTTCCAACTCATTCTGTAACATGTGTAGCTTAGTCTTGAGAAAGGCCAATCGTCGATGTACAACCGCATGTTATCTATGTTGACTTGCAAATCCGTGCTGGTGGCCGTGAGAATCATTTGTTGATCAAAGTACGCGTCAAGCTCCAATCTGACTTGGTTCTTCTCTTTGGTCTCAGTGAGTGTACCAATCAATGGGGTGCCATAATTTCTCACCACGACATCCAAACTTCTGAAAAATCGTGTGTACAAAGCCTTAACACTGGTGATGAGCGACGAGAGTTCCTCATAGTTCCAGATTAGACTCTGAATGTGTGCTTTGTCCAACTCTACCTGCAGCTTCATCATCTTGTGCATGTGAAGCAGGGCTCCCTTGCACCTCATTTTCATGTCTGTATATAATCAACTGTGGCATGTATATCTGTGAGTGTTCGCGTTATCATAGTGCAATGTTGCTGATGACCATCTAAATGGACAACTTCCTTGTGCATCATGACGAACCTGTCCTACAGTCTCCGTGTGATTGTATCTAGAGTCGATTCTTCAACAAGTATCACTTTATTCATCGAGTCTGCTCTGGTGGATCCTGTTGATTTTTCCTCTCTCTGACTGGCTGATTGGAACTCCTTAGCCATGCACTCATTTGTTATATCAAGAACTTCACACTCGAGATTGTGGCTTTGGCATAAGCCTTTGTAGCATCGGCCAAGGTGGACGGATGTCTTCATACATCTGACACAATCACTCATTCTTCAAAGTGCATAGGTGATGCATGCTCATCCGGGGTGTGCACTCTACGTGCTTGTACAACAGTGTGATGTGACTCATCAAAGGCTATCTTGTACACATATGTTCCCAGATTATCCTCAAGGAGAATGGTATCTCCTTGTTCACTCGGGGCTTGCTCTACTATTGGAGCTGGTGAAGCCTGTGGGGTGACCTCGGTTTCTTTTGGCATGAGGTCGGTGCCTTGATCCTATTCTGGCTACTCCATCTTCATGTCCATTTGTTCTAATATCGGTTCATCTTGTAGAGAAAGTTCCTGTTCATGGTGCTACTCACACATTTCCTCATCTGATGCTAGTTTAGAGTCTTCAACCTATATCGACACGGTTTGTTTTGTCTATGTACCTTGCACTTCCTCTTGTTCTTGTTCTTGTTCCTGTTCATGCTGCACTTCTTTATCTCTTCTGCGCAAATCTTGTTCTTCTTTGAGCTTCTATTGTACTTCCTGCAATGTCCTCTCTGCTTCTCCCTCTTTCTTTGTGCTATCCTCTTGTCACGTTGTCGCCTCTTTGCATCTATCTCCAAAGCTACTCTCTCCACAAGTGGGTCTTCCTTAAACTTGTAGCTTTTCTCAGTATATGTGCTTTCAATAATCTTCCTCTTGCCTTTTTCTTGCACAAGTTTGCTGCTTGCTGCTGCTGTTGTTGCTGCTCCCTGTGGTGCTGCTGCCTTGAGTGATGCTAGCCACTCTACTGCCATGCTGACCAGTCCATTGAGCCTAGAGGTGTTATAACAATATCTCCATGCATCTTCCTCTAGCCAAGGACATGCCTCATGGATACAAGAATAGTACAATCTCATGTAGTGGTCCCTGCATAATCCATGTGGATTGTACGAATTGAAACTCTTGGTGCCGAACTTAAAATTCCTGAAGTCCTCGACCTTAGCATCTGATTCTTTCAAACTCCAGATCGCGTATAACACAATTCAGAAAGGAAGCATAGGCCATGGTTCCTTCTTCTTCCTTTGAAATCTAGTTGATAACCCTGTCGAGATGTGGTATGCAACCTCCTGCATGACCAAATTGTTTGTGGAAAACCTCGACAACACATGTGGATCTTTCTCCGCGCTGTACATCTTGATGGAGGTGCCATCGGGTGAGGCATACCAATATGCAATGTTCAGCAACGCCTCCATTTCTGCCTGAGACATGCAAGAGAGATCTTGTTGAAATATCATCTTGTATAGTGGGGCAGTGAAGTAGTCAGATAGTCTAGCCATGACTCCTCAGTAGCTACAGTTTGAGAGCAACTTGCAATATATGTTCACGACATTATCTGAAGGTTTCCATGCCCAACCCATGCCAAGAAACTCTTGACGAGCATAAATTTCATCGAGAAAGTAGGAAAACATGAAGAATAATGCTTGCTGATCCTTGGGTGGATTCCGGGCGTTGGATACATGCACTTTCAGCTGGAGAGCCAACATGTTGGACCAGTTGAACGGTTTGCCTTCACTTGCCAGCTGATCCAACATGGCAAACCAAATTTGTGGGAAGGTCTCTGTACTCCCTTGGCCATACAAACGACACATGAAGATGACCAAGAAGTGGTAAGCCTTCCTGAGTGTCTTCGTCTTGTATATCTGGTTGGGTGCCATCCTAAACTTTGCTGGCTCCCTTACCCAATGCTTCAAGATGTCCCTTGTGTTCGTGCCACTGTTGGGAGTGTAGAATGGTGCATCCATCCTACTCAACGGTTATGGAAAATGGTACATCCGCTGATAATCTTCCATCATGAAGGAAGCAAACTCTACTCCACTGACACTGCTCAGTATCGTTGTCTCAGGATCAATGTGTGAGAAAATCCAGTAGATCACGTCCATGCACGGGAATAAGGGATACCTGCATGCAACCTTGTACAATCCCAACTTATGGATGTTTACATAGACTTGTTGGTCCTCCAGATTCTCCTCAAAGATGCCTGTGAAAATAGCGTTGATGTCTTGCCATGCGACCTTGATGTATTTCTCAATGAACAAGTCTGTGTCTGTGTACACGGGAAAGCTCATAGACCCCTACTCAACCTCATCTCCAATACTACTTTCAACTTTCTCTTTTGATCCAACTCTCTTGGAGGCCATGATACCTGTACTGCTGAGAAGATGCTCAAAAACCTGTGGTACCTGGAGATAGAGAATATGCTCATGAAAACAATAAATGACAGAAAAAGCGACAAAAGGCATGAAAATCAAAACTTACCCGGAAAAGCTGTGCTGAGTATGTCGAAGGTTCCTAGATGCCTCGGGAATGCCAGAGATCTAATATCAAATGTGAGGAATGAGCTTTGAGGCATCATTTAAATAGATTTGGTGAAATTAGGGTTTATGACGCGCATGCCACAAATCTAGGAAAAGGCGACACTTGGCGGGGAGTTTCTAAAATCGACTTTGCATGTAAGTCCTACTGCTAAAAATAGATCCCTAAAATCTAAGGATGCTTTTTCACTTTTTCTTTTTCTAGAAAAGTTTCCCGACATGAAAGGAAGGATTGTGAAATTCTCGAGGGAACCGGGCAACCTGTGGGCACATGTGACAAAGATCCATTGAGGGAAAACTTCTGTGCTGATTCTGGGCTGAGTGGCCACCCTTGCGCAATTTTCCAGAGTAGTGCTGCTAGCCTGCTCTGCACATTTTTCCGGAGCAGTGCTGTTGACCAGTTTCACACATTTCTAAAGAGCAGTGCAGTTGGCCTGGCCTGCTCTGTGAAATTATGGAGAGCAATGCTGACTGGCCAGCTCTGCGTATTTTTAGAGAGCAGTGTCGGCTGGCCTGCTCTGCGCATTTTTGGAGAGCAGTGCTGGCTGGCCTGCTCTGTGCAAATTTTGAGTGCAAGGCAACTACTGGGTGGTTCTGCTCAATTCCTGAGGGGAAGCCAGACTGTCCTCCAGGATTGTGTAGTTTTTCCCAACAACCCATTGACCAGGTGTGAAACAAGTGCTGGGTCAACTTGTGGTTGACCGACAGGGCAAGTGAATGAACACAAGCTATTAAGTGACGAACGAAAACAAATAGTCACAAGTACCTGATAAGTGCAGGATAACTACTATGATTTCAAGGAGGGAGGCTCCAAAACAAAGCGAAGTCAAAATTTTGGAGGGTGGTTGTAGCCGATACAACATTGGCGACATACTGGTAGAACTCCAACTCTTTGTATGGACCTTGTTCATGAAAAACGAGTCTAAATCCCCCAAAAGTATTGTTCGATTCTTCAATCATCATGGCTTTGACACTAAGCTTAAGTTAAAGATATAGTCCCTTCCATTCTCTTGATCGGTCAACACACATACCAAGCCAAGTCAAGTCAGCTGTTTTTATTGGAGATGATGGGTATATTGGTTCACAAGCAATATAGATTTCATAGTTTTAGTTTCATCTTTGGTGTTAATCCGCTACTAGTAGGCCTAGATAGTACCCCGACATAGTCACGCAGGAACATGAGCATCACTCCGTCGCCAGCAAGCCTGGTTATTATCCTGGTGGATTTACTTGCATCACCTCTCTACGCAGGAAGCCTTTCTCTTCTTTCACCTTATTTATTTTTTCATTTTTCAAAGAAATGTGCATAGGTAATTATTTATTTCAAAGGCAGAAAAGGGATCCCGACTTATTGGGAGCAGAAGAGGTTGTCCCTTCAGAGAAGTATTTTATATATACCTCTAACAACACTTGTTAAGGTTTCCCTCCTCACCTTGTTCTACTTGACTGATATGACAAGGATTAACCCAAACGAACTGATTAGAGTAGGCGA
The DNA here is from genome assembly GCA_031772625.1 of Pinus tabuliformis. NCBI lineage: Eukaryota > Viridiplantae > Streptophyta > Pinopsida > Pinales > Pinaceae > Pinus > Pinus tabuliformis. The sequence goes on from CM062808.1 coordinate 668,904,275, forward strand.
TACTAGTTAAAGTGCAAGCATTGTGTTTTCACTAAGACTCACTTTGAACAGAACATATTTTCCATCAGGGTATCATCGAATGAAGACAACAAGCTCTTCATAAAGAGAGAGGACAACATATAACCAAGTTTTGGTAGCTATACAAGTCCTCTTGTACTTTACCTTGCTTGTCTCGAGAGCCACACATTTTAATGCGAACTAAACCTATGGGTGCAAAACAAGCAAACAAAAAAGAAAGAAAAGGACAGAAGTAAATGAAAGCAAAGCAAGAAAGAAAAGAAAACAAACAAGCAACACAAACAAAGTAAACAAAGAAAGCATGCAAACAAATCAAAACAAGAAATAAAACACTACTCCTACTCCTAAACTAAATAGTGCATGGGCCTCTTCACGTAAAGTGATATTTCCAATGCAGCCATCGACGCATTGGTTGACCCATGTTGGTGAAGGTGTGGTTTACGAGAAAGGTAAGTGTGTAAACCAACAAACAAGAAAAATATAACTGTGAAGACTAACACGCTTCGAGCTTAAAAATTACCACATAAAAGAAAAGAATAAAAGAGCAAGATAAACATTCTATGGACCTATCACGGTTATGAAGCACACTGCGTGCAGATGATAAGCACGCACACTCTTTTGACTGTGAAAAATGAAAAAACATCAGAAAGAAAGAAAACTTACATTTAGCAAGAGTGCTCACTCTATATGATTCCTCCAATGCATGAGTGATAGGATCATGTGATTCAGGTCGAGGATGTGAATTCTGTGAAGTATATTGATATTCAATGTAAACAGGAGAGTGATGAGGAGCCTTTGGTGTTTCAATAAATTTCTGATATGAAGTGGAATCGGCCTCAAGACAATGAGGGCATGACATAACCATTAGCTCAGGCTGAAGTCCCTCGATAACTTTTGGGGTTTCCACTTCATCAATAGGTAGATCATCAAAGATGAGTGGCTTATAAAGATCGACAATGAATGAATCAACATCGTGATCGAATGAAGGAGAAAAGAGATCATGACAACCACGATAATTTTTTTTGATATATTTATCAGCGTCCTCATGATCTGATGAATCGTACAAAGGGGTTGATGAGAAGAAAGAATGTTCACCCTCTGCGATTCCGAAAATGACATATGAAATATTTAGTGGACTTGTAAACATAGATTTGTCCTTTCCGCTATGCAATGACAAACTAACATCCAGTGTATTCCGTGAATGATCAGAAGTAGAAGCATCTGGGAATGAAGTCTCACACGGAAAATTAACAATGGAAAAATCAACAAAGATTTCAGGGAAAAGCAGATGAGGTGCAGACAAAAGGAGGTCATTCTTCACCGTGGGTTCTTCTTTATATTCCCACACATACTCATCGTAAATGGTAGTGCCATTTGGCTACTGCACACCAACTCTGTCGACAACTTGATCCTTGTGAACAACAAGTGTGGAGTCTAGAATGGGAGAACACAACATAGTACAATCCAGAGGGTCAACATAATGCGGGGACGGAGGTTGAGGAAACAAGTACTCGTGATAACCAACAATATTGTAAGCCAAATCTATGCATAAATCAAGAGCAAGTGGGGTGGGAGGATGTGATAGTTCAACATATCGGTACACACCTTTTCCCACCTTGCACTGCAGGGCCAAAGCTATTTGATGAGATGAGGATGGATAGTCACTTGTGGTAGCAACCTTGTTCGCCTTTGATTTAACAAATCTAACACTGAGGTATGCGGGGATGGGTTTGAATGATTCTAGCACTTATGGATTTTCAGATATGTGAAGAAGATGCTTAAGTATTTCACGAAGAAATTTCCAATCAATTTCATCCTCTGTGAATTTAAATGTCAGATTATGAAAGCAATCCCAAAATTGCAACAAGGATTCATCAAGATATTTCCGTAATTCCATAATTTTTTTGTTAAGTGATTTATGGTAAAAATGATGGAAAGTATCGATTAACTCTGCAAAAAGTGACTTAAATAGTCAATGGATTCATTGGGCAATGTGACAAGCCATTGAAATGGGTTCCCTCGAAGCGTGAATGTGAACAACATGCAAATCACGTAATCTTCATGGATTTCATAGCTATCATAGAGGTGGGAAAATACAACACTGTGTCTATGCCATGCCATTCCGCCTTCACCTTCATATGTGTTTTGTGACAAGAGATTCCATAAATCCTCTGAGACTTCAAATTCATTTCCATAAGACATACATTTCAGAGGAAAAATTGTAACATAAGTCTTGCCTTTGTCTTGCACAGGTTTTTTGCTTGCTACTGCTCCCTATGGTGCTACTGCCTTGAGTGCTGCTAGCCACTCTACTACCATGCTGACCAGTTCATTGAGCCTAGAGGTGTTATAACAATATCTCCATGGGTCTTCCTCTGGCAATGACACGCCCTGTGGATCCAAGAATAGTACTCTCACACAGTGTCTCCTGCATAATCCATGTGGATTGTATGGATTGAAACTCTTGGTGTCTAACTTAAAATTATTGAAGTCCTCGACATTAGTATCCACTTATTTCAAACTTCAGATCGCATACAACCCAATTTGCAAAGGAATCATAGGCCATGGTGCCTTATTCTTCCTATGCAATCCAACTGATAACCCTGTTGATATGTGGTATGTAACCTCTTGCATGACCAACTTGTTCGTGGAAAACCTCGACAACACATGCAGATATTTCTCCTCACTATACATCTTGATGAAGGTGCCATTGGGTGAGGTGTACCAATTTGCAATGTTCAACAATACCTCCATTGTTTCCTAGGACATACAAGGCAGATCTTGTTCAAACATCATCGTGTACATCGGGGCAATGAAGTGGTCAAATAGTCTAGCCATGACTCCTTGGTAGCTGTAGTCTGAGAGAAACTTACAATATATTTTCACAAAATTCTCTAAAGGTTTCCATGCCCAACCCATGCCAAGAAACTGTTAACGGGCATAGATTTCATCGAGCAGGTAGGCCGACATGAAGAATCTTTCTTGCTAATCCTTGGGTGGACTCCGGGAATTGTATACATGCACTTTCAGCTGGAGAGCCAACATGTAAGACTAGTTGAGCGATTTTCCTTCACTTTCCAGCTGATCCAACATGGCAACCCAATTCTGCGGGAAGGTCTCTGTACTCCCTTGGCTATACAAACAACATGAAAATATGACCAAGAATTGGTAAGCCTTCTTGAGTGTCTTCGTCTTGTATATTTGGTTGGGTGCCTTCCTAATCTTCGCTGTCTCCCTTACTCAATGCTTCAAGATGTCTCTTGTGTTCGTGCTGCTGTTGGGAGTGTAGAGTAGTGCATCCATTCTATTTATTGACAATGGAAAATGGTACATATGCTTATAATATTCCATCCTGAAGGAAGAAAGCTCTACTCCACTGACACTCTTCAGTATCATTGACTTAGGATCAATGTGTGGGACAATCCAGTGGATCACATCCACACACGGGAATACGAGATACCTGCATGAAACCTTGTCCACTCGACTTATGGATGTTTACCTAGACTTGGTGGTTCTCCAGATTCTCCTCAAAGCTTCCTGTAAAAATAGTGTTAATGTCTTTCCATGTGATTTTGATGTCTTTCTTAATGAAAACGTGTGTCTCTATGTACATGGGCAAGCTCATAGATCCCTGCTCAACCACATCTCCAGTACTACTTTCAACTGTCTTTTGATCCAACTCTCTTAGAGGCCATGATACCTATAATGTTGAGAAGATGCTCAAAACCTGTGGTACCTGGAGATAGAGAAGACACTCATGGCAAGACAATGTTAGCTAAGAAAACATCAAGAAAATTGAGAATCAATCGGGCAACAAACTGATGACTGCTGGGTAAGATTACACGTCATTGACTCTGGGAAGCTGGGAGATTGTCAGCTGGAACTGTGCATTATGCAGTCTCAGATGCTAGTGAGGTTTACTGCTAACTAGAACTATGCAATACACAGTCTAATGGGGTTGACTGAAACTGCACAATGTGTAGATAAGTCAGGTTGAGTTGCTGGCTGGAACTACACATTGCACATCTCCAGTGGGAAGGACTGGGAACTGCCTCCCAAAATTTCACAGAGCACAGTTAGGAGCCAATGTGGGCAACCTCTGCACTATTTCTGGAGGCAAAACAAATTCTTAACTACCAAGAATATGCAGAGCATACTGGGAGAGACAAGATTTGGGCCAAGGCAACCTAGATCTGCCCAATGGCAACCTAAGAACGCGAAGGACTGAGTGCGTGTGCAAATATTGTGCAAATTTGAGTGAATAGTCATGCATGAAATTGAAGCAAGTGCAGAAATAATTCAAATGACAAAACTAAGAAGCTCATGAAGAGAGTCACTGGAACGATGACTCCCAATGCAGAAACAATGTTATGCATGCGACGCTAAGGAAAGGTAATGAAAAACTTGAAAGAACACTTCTACAAGGTAAAACACATTGAAACACGAGTGGTAATTCAATAAAACAATGGAAATACTCATACAAGTCAGAAAACAAAAAGCGACAGAAAAAGTGGCAAAAGGCATGAAAGACAAATCTTACCCAGAAAAGCTATTCTAACTTTGCCAAAGGTTCCTAGATGCCTTGGGAATGCCAAAGATCCAAGATAAAATGTGAGGAATGAGCTCTAAGGTGTCGTTTAAATAGATTTTGTGAAATTAGGGTTTATGATGTGCATGCCACAAATTTAGGAAAAATCGACACTTGGTGGGGAGTTTCTAAAATTGACTTTGCATGTAACTCTTGCTGTTAAAAATAGTTCCCTAGAATCTAGGGATTCCTTTTCACTTTTTTTTTTTTTTCTTTTTCAGGAAAAGCTTCCTAACATGCAAGGAAGGATTTCTTAATTCTAGAGGGAACCACACAAATTTCCGACACATGCGAGAGAGAGCCACCAATGGAAAACTTTTGCACGAATTTTGGGCTGAGTGGCCCTGGATGGCTGGCCAACTCTGTACAATTTTATAGAGCAATGCTGCTGGCCTGCTCTGCGCATTTTTCTCGAGCAGTGCTGCTGGCCAGTTCTGCGCATTTATGGAGAGCAGTGCAGCTGGCCTGGCCTGCTCTACATAATTTTGGAGAGCAGTGCTGGCTGGCCTACTCTGCGCATTTCTGGAGAGCAGTTCTAGTTGGCTTGCTCTATGCATTTCTGGAGAGTAGCACCAGCTGGCCTTCTCTGTGCATTTCTGGAGAGCAGCGCTAGTTGGCCTTCTCAGTGCATTTATGGAGAGCATTGTCGGCTATCCTGCTCTATGCAAAATTTGAGTGCAGGGCAACTTCTGGGCTTCTCTGCGCAATTCCTGATGGGAAGACAGACTTCCCTCCATGATTGCATAGTTTTTCCTGACAACTTGTTGACCGGGTGTGAACCAAGTGTAGGGACAACTTGTGTTTAACTGACAGGGCAAGTGAATGAACACAAGCTGTTAAGCGATGGACGAAGATAAATAGACACAAGTACCTGATCAGTGCAGGATAACTGCTATGATTTTGAAGAGGGAGGCTCCAAAACAAAGTGAAGGAAAATTTTGAGAGGGTTGTTGTAGCTGCTACAACATCTTCTTACAAGAATCCTTCATAAGGAAATCCATATTTCAGTTCTGTGAGCCCTCAACAGGCCAATCCCACACCTCAACAACAAGCGAGAGTCAACTTAAATTTTATTTCTTGAGAAACAACAAGGGTTTGAGTAGCCCAATACTGCCAACCCAAACGAGAAAAATGGGAAGAGAAATAAAAAAGGAAATAAATGATAGACTGAGAACTAGAAAATATCAAATCCACAAAGTAGGGGAAATGCCCCCAATTGCAACCGAAATATGAATCAAGATACCAAAAATCTACAAAAGAAAGAAAATAACAGTGTTATGTAGACCAATCATCCTTGTGCCTTATGTGGAAATTTTTGACACTACACATCACTGTCCACAAATCCTTGAGCTAAAACATATGCAGGAGAATATGGAACATCAACACACTCAAAATGGGGGAAATCAACAACCTAAATAACTACAGGATACTTTTCCTCATTAAGGAATTGTATTCACTCTACAAGAGGTTGTACCTCAATAACATTAAAATCAAGCAGGGGGTAGCTCTGTTGAAACTTTCCACCACGATTTCTACATGAATACTGTAGATGTTTTACTACACACTCGACATCGATATTTACAGTTCCCCTCCAAAACCTAATCCCTAACCCATAAAGCCAATGCCAACTACCTCAATTCCACCTCTCATGATCCCATGATGACCTATAGAACCACTTTCTAAGGTAGTTAAAGGACCCTTACAATGTATGTCACACAATGAAAAAGCAACTCACAACTACAACATCATCGTCAACTTAGCACAATCCTCGTTTTCTATGTCAGCATGTTGGGCGCGGGATCCCCCAAGGGAGGTTTTGGGGCTTAGAGTCTAGATTTTGGTCCACTTTTGTAATTCCAATGTAAAGACTCCGCATTTTGTGGGTGTGGAGTGCGTAGTTGTAAAAGAGTCATAGGGTTGTCCGCTCTTATTTTGATAATGTAATGTTGGTTGTAGAAGATATACCCATGGTCCGCAGACCATGGGATTGTATAAATAGAGTGAAGCTCTAAGTAGTTAAGGCATCACATAATGTCTAAGGAATAATGCTGTATGCGAATAGATTTGAAGTGTAAAGTCTAGTTTTAGGTCGTAGCATAGGAAGAGGCTCTGCAGCTGAGTGCGCAGAGGCCTAGTAGTCCACAACTGAGTGTGCAGACCCTTGTGGCTGAGTGCACAGGGTGAGTCGAGTCTATAATCAGTTGGAAGTATTAATAAGGATAAGTTTCTATCAATTCTGTGACTTTATTTCCTATTTTATGCATCTGTTATATTGGGTATGAATTTCACTTCTAATGCTTATATGATGCGCGAATGTATATAATTGTATTGGTTAAGTGAACGCAAGTAAGAATATATGTTACGCAAAGATAACTTAGATCTGATAATAAGATAAGTAAGATACTCAACGTAGTTTGGAAAATAGCGCAGTTCACTGCCATAGTAGCGTGAAAGCATCTCAGCTCCTGGTTAGGGCTGTGCAAACGCCGATTGTAATAGATCGCGGAGGTACTTAAGGTTAGAACTGAGCGCGAAGTGACCTACGTGAAGGCAGGTCTAGTTGGAATAAACCAACATCACATCCATCTCAAGGGTGCGGAAACTTGGTTCCAACATCCCCCAATATTGCTTCGAGTGAGACCTTAGTCCGCGCTTTGTGGGCTAATGTCGAAAGGGCCAGTAATGCAGGGATTTATTTGGCTAAATAACTCTGAACCTAGGTCAGGCCCCCATAAGCCAACAAATTGTTCCGTTGCTGCGATATAGATGTGTGATGTCGTATCATTGGAATCCAACTAAGAAAGAAATTAAAGGCTGGTTGGACAAAATAATTCATGAGTTCACGGCGTAGGAGAACAGAAACCCACGACTGTCAAAAGAAGAGTGGCTAGACAACTACTTGTATACAGAGATTCACGAAATCTTTTTCTCATCCTTCCCTACTGAGCTATACGAGTGGATCACAAAGCTGGAGGATAGCCAAGGAATGTGGAAACTTGACGGTCCTATTGTGTGGAACCTAGAGCTAGTGCGAAGGTTGGAAGCATCGGAGGATAATATTGCGTGTGCCGTTGATCATTGTCTTGATCATATTATAGGAGGATTCATTATTGAGTTCGTGATTGACAGCTCAGTCAACTATAGTGAGGTAGAGAGACGCTTTATCAAAGGACGTGAGGTAAGTACGTAAAGTCTTTGAATACTTGGATTAAAATGTTGTTGTGCGAAAAGCAAGTTATGCAGTTATCTTAATGTTCGGGGCTATGCGAAGTGGAAAGGTTTACAAGAATGAAGGAAATAAGGGTCCAGAAAATAGCTCCTTGATTTCAACTCTGCGAGGGGGCAAGGAAGAGCTCGCAAAGGTCTCTCCATGAAGTGATATACATTTGATGAGACAAAAAATTCTGCGAATACCACCTCCACCCACACCACCACCGGCTTCACCACCATCACCTCCATCTTCACCCGTACCAACTCCACCACCACCGCGATTCGGCATGGAAAACACAGTAAAGTTTCCTATGTTCAAAGGTTTGGGAAATGAGGATCCAGACCAATTTTGCTTCATTGTAAGGGCTGTATGGGAAGCGAAAGGTGTTACAGATGACCATATAAAGAAAGCAACATTGGTTAGTGCTCTGTAGGATCACGCATCGACCTGGTATATTAAGTATCCCAACAATAACCCGAATGCGAGAGTCGCAGATATTGAAACAACACTAAATAAAGAATTTAGCAGGCCTAAGTCTGAAGTGCAGTTGATCGTGGGATTTAAAGAGATCATGATGCTACCAGGCGAGACTCCTTGGGAACTAGATCAGAGGCTGAAATGTATGATTCACGAAGCCAATATGAATATGACAAATGGATAGCGTCGCGAGTGGTTTGTAGCTTCACTACTACCACATTTAAGGAGTGCTCTATCGCAACAGAAGATAACAACTTAGGCAGAGGCCTTAGAGATCGCTATGAGGCTACATGAGACCTCGATGTAGGATCCTAACCTAGGAGTTCAGTAGATCCACACGTAGATGAAGAATCTGTGCCTTGAGATGCAGAGTCTGAAATAGGACTGGACGGTTCGACTAGAAGTGCGCGCAGAAGTGTGGTGCGTGAAATGCAAGAGTCAGGGTCATGACAAAGACCACTGCTCAAATTTTACAAATTACCTTGCAGGAGGAGGACCAATGCCTTTAAGGCCAGAAGTTCAAGCAGGACCTAGCGTGACGTTTTCCTTGTGGTGCGCGATCTACCAATTAGCTAGAAAACATGCCACAGACAACTACCACTTGTTACAAAAGTATACACAAATTTGCAACAGTTGTTCTGAAACTTTTGTAGGTCAGTGGGACATGACGAGCATACCTGCAGAAGTTACGAGTTGATAATGGATAGAAATCCCACCCACAAAGTTTAGGGAAAAACACGGCCCCTTGACCAGAACGCCGGAATGGCGCGAACAGGATTTCAGGGGCGCAGACGAGGCTGAGGTAGAGGAGGACCTAGTAGAGGTCACAAACAGTTGATTTGCTACAATTGCGGAGGGCCAGGACACTATGCTTGTGATTTCAATAATCCAATGCCCTCGTCGTGAAAATATTGCACGCTGTTTGACCATGAGACAAAAGATTGTCCTACGCTAATAGCTAGGATACGTGACAAAGGAGCACTACCACCTCCCCCGACTCAGAACCTACAGATGATGAGGTCTGAGCCATGCGAGGAAAATACGAACGTAAACATTGTGCTCCGAAGTGGAATCGTGACGGGAGATGACAAAGGAAAACAACTAGAAGATAGTACGTGGGTTCGCAAAGCCCCGGTGAAAGAAGCTGAGTTTGATTTGGAGCGCGGTCAAGAAAATTTCATGGAATCTAAGATGAGCTTCACTGATACCTCCACCTCAAGAAGTTGAAATAATCCGGAGCTGGAAATGGACCCATCCATGCTGACAAGTTTCCTTGAAACATATATGAAGTTACTGCGCAATAGTAAGGTTGTAAAAGGTTACAGGAACTCATCAACAGATGCACTGGGACTGCGCTAGGAGAACTGCGCATAGTCCGGAAGATCAGAAAACATAAGACAAGAATGGGACGAGAAATGAGACTTACCGTGCAGATTAGAGAGTATGAAATGGATCAAGTCATCCTGGATTTGGGATCAAATGTGAATGTTATACCGAAATAGACATGGAGAGAATGGGAAGACCTGCGCTACAATGGTCTCCAATTTAGATAAGGATGGCGAACCAGCAGAAAATAATACCCATGGGGCAACTGCAGGGAATAACTATGGATATTGAGGGAGCAAGCGCGCTCGCAGATATCGAAGTGATAGAGATTGTTGATGATAAAAATCCCTACCCTGCGATCTTAGGAATAGACTGGGCCATTAAAATGAACAGGGTAATCAATCTGAAGAAGCACAAGATTATCTTTGAGAAGAAGTCATTGCGCATAATTATACCCCTGGACCCTGCTGAAGGATCGCGCTATACGGAGCTAGTTCGCGACTATGAAAGTGATGATGATTTGGACTGTATGTACAAGATAATAGGGCAAGACGAAGACTGGGTGAATCCCACCACAGATGGATGGATTACATGGGAGCGCAAAAGCTCCTGCACTCCAGATTCCGATGAAGAAATAGAACACTGGAAGAACCCATTACACAAAGTAACTACGCTGAACTTAAATATGATGACAAGGTCACTGTGCTACGTGTCAATAGATGTAAGAGATCTGCCTACTTATGATGGTCTAAATGAGGTAGATACCTTCTTGGATGCATTTGAAAGGGAGATGTCATAAAAGCAACGCTTCCAGGCCTTGGATTAGGTACTACGTGCTATGCCCGCGAGATGGTGGGGTACGCACAAAGGGAGTTTTGATCATGCAAGTACGATTTGGGAAGCCTAAGGTGTGATTGACAGACAAGTATGATGGGCAGGATGATCCGCACGCACATCTAGCCAAGTGGACGTAGGCCTATGGAGAAAAGCCACAACTTGAGTGGGTGCACCTGTTTTGTCATACCCTAGATGTTATACCAATGAATTGGTATATAGAAACAGAGCTTCGCCAAGGGACAGGTGAATGGGATATCCTACGCGAAGGGTTCATGATGACCTTCAGTTTTGAGGATGGTTGGGACAGTATTGATGAAGCGCTACAAGAGGTAAAAGCAGCCATCTTTAGGATACCATAGGAGCTGGTAGACTTGATTTAGCCTAAATGGGCTACTCAGCTGAGTCACGTGCTGGAATGTTATAATGTAATTGCTGAAGAGGAGGATGATGATCCGCGAAATATTAACATTCTAGAAATAGAAGGCCACCATGAGGTTCAAGGACCACAGATTGAGAACGCTGATATAACCCACCAGTGAAAACTATGCAGGTGAACATTGGTACAGAGGCAGAACCCAAATTCGCGAAGATCAGATAATACTAGGACGACATGACGGTGGATAAGGTTGCTGAATTACTCCGAGAATATCAGGACTTATTCCTGACCAAGTTTACGGATTTGAAAGGGATAATCAAAGATCTAGGAGTGATGAAGATCACGTTAAAGCTCGATGCAAAGCAAGTTAAGCAGAGGAATTACCGCCGAAATACAAGGAGAAGGTCCATGTAGAACTAGACAAAATGCTCGCAGCAGGCATCATTGAGCCTGTGGAAGAATCTGATTGGGTAAGCCCAATGGTGGTACAAGAGAAGAAGCATAAGGATGAGATAAGGATATGCATGGATCTCAGAAAATTGAATGATGCTTGTGTGCATGATCCATTCCCAACTCTGTTCACGGATGAAGTGTTGGACAATGTAGGAGGTCAGGAAGCATATTCTTTCACTGATGGGTTCTCTGGGTACCACCAAATCAAAATAACGCTAAAGGATATGAGCAAGATAACCTTCGCGACTGAGTGGGGTTGCTTTCAATATACTGTCATGCTGTTTGGATTAAATAATGCGCTGGCCATCTTTTCGCTCGTGGTTGTTGCGGCATTTAAAGAATATATTCATAATTTTTTGGAGGTCTGTTTTGATTATTGGACTGTATTTGGGCTGGTTAAGTGCCATGTAGCGAGCTTGTGCTTGATGCTAGATACCTGTTGAAGATACCAAATCGCGCTCAACCTCAAGAAGTGTTTGTTTCTTGTTCCTTTTGGGAACCTATTGGGGCACGTGGTTTTTAGACAAGGGCTGATGTTATAGCCCACGAAGATCGCGGTGATTCTGAACTTGGAAGTGCTAAGAAGTGTGAAAGAGCTGCGCGCTACTCTGGGACATACGAGATATTATAGAAAGGTTATCAAAGGTTATGCCTAGATGACTGCGCCGATGGAAAAATTGTTGAAAAAGGATGTCACGTTCTGTTGGAACGATGAATGTAAGAAAAGCCTGGACATATTAAAAGAAAATATGGTTACTGCGCCGATTCTTGTCTTCCCGAACTGGAAGAAAGAGTTTCATGTCCATGTTGACGCGTCGTGTATAGCGCTGGGGGCAATACTAATACAAGATGGTGGATAAGGCTTGGATCACCCTATCACATTAGGAAGTCGCAGATTATCTAAAGAAGAGAAGAACTGTTCCACCATTGAGCGCGAAGGGCTAGCTATGGTGTATGTGCTCTAGAAGTATCAAACTACTTGCTAGGAGGTCACTTTAAGATGTATACAGATCACTCTGCCTAAAATACCTGGTCAATAAGCCTGTGTTGGGGGGGCGCATTAGCAGATGAATTTTATTATTCCTAGAATATGATTTGAAGTTGTTGTGAAGCCTGGACAATTCAACGCGGGACCAGATCACCTATCGCGCATTGAGATTGGAGAGGAACCTACTAATTTGGAGGAAGGATTACCCGACGCACAACTCTTTGCTGTGCGCGTAGTGGATGGACATTTTGGAGATGTAATTCACTTTCTAACAACTAGAATTGCGCCAGAAGGATACTCTGTCCTGCAAAAGAAGGAATTAGTGGTGTGTGCGAAATATTTCTCATTCATTGCTAGGCATCTATACAACATGGGGAATGATGAAATATTGCAAAGGTATGTACTTGAATTTGAATGAAGCAGCATCCTCGCGGACGCTCGTAGGGGCGCTGCGAGATGACATTATGCAGGAAGAGAAACTGCACAGAAGATTCTATGTGCAGGGTTGTGGTGGCCAACCCTTCATCAGGATTCAAAAGCATATTGCAAAGCGTGTGACGTATGTCAGAGAATAGGTAGGCCATCGCGAAGGGATGAGATGTCTTTGAATCCACAAATGGTGTTGCAACCTTTCGAAAAATGGGCAATAGATTTTGTGGGACCCATTAAACCTCAAGGAAAGACAAGCGTGAGGTATATTATCACTGCAACAAAGTATTTGACTCGTTGGGCAGAAGTGCAGCCGGTGAAGGATTGCACGGGCGTGACTGCCTCAAAGTTTCTGTTTGAACATGTACTGACATGATTTGGATGTCCGAAGATCTTGATGAGTGATTGCAGTACACACTTCTTGATGAAACGATTAGCGCTGATGGAAGAGTTTTAGGTGCATCATCAGAAGAGCACACTGTATCACCCACATGCTAATGGGATAGTAGAAGCATTCAACAAAGTATTGGAAACTGCGCTGACCAAGGTATGCAATGCACAACAAAGTGATTAGGACCTATGCATACCTGCAGTGTTATGGGCTTATCGGACGACATGTAAGAAACTAATGGGACACACATCTTTTAGGATTGTCTATGGAGTGGAAGCCGTAATGCCTATGGAATATATTGTGCCCATTATGTGCATAGTAGTGCTCACAGGTATGACGAATCGTGGAGCCCTGCAAGAGAGGCTCGCGTAGGTGGAAGAGCTCGAAGAAGAACAATTTTTGGCTGGATTCCACCAGCAGGTCCAAAAGCAGCGCGAAAAGGCATGGCATGACTGACACATCAAGATGCGCACATTCAAGGTAAATGATATGGTTTTTTTGTATGATTGATAAATTTCTAGGGAAGTTCATAATGCACTGGTTAGGGCCGTATATTATTAAGGATATTACAGATGGTGGCGCGTTACAATCGGTAAAGTTGAATGGCAATCCCTTCCCAGGAAAAGTGAATGACAGTCTTTTGAAGCTATACACAGGTGGCCTGACCACCTGACTAGCCAACTGAAGCATAGTCTTAGTGCTCCAGGCAGCTAGAAGGAGGCGAGGGAATATAAACTACTATGCCTGGGAACTGTGCGATGTCAGGACTGCACGCAGTAGTGAAGTGTCACAATGTCTGCGACAACGCGAAGACAGCTGCGCTGGCACACAAGTCTACTGGAAAGTGACCGTTATAGTCACTATTCATGATGTGATGCTTGGTTTGAGGCCAAATGGAGCAGGCGATAGGCATTTAAGGCGAACTTTATGGGCTAGATTCTTGAAAATCTGCTGACATTCTAGCACTAATGGACTGAATGTGGGGGAATGGTTGAATTCAAATTCAAAAGGTGCTATAAATTACAAGTGGCTGTCCAGCGAAAACACTTGGCAATTTGAGAACTGAGTTGTTGCGCACTCAGGTATTCATGAACAGAGACTTATTCGATATTCTGAAAGAGAATTCGTTGTTTGAGCAATTACCAGAGACACTGAGAGAACTATGGAATAACACTATGAGAGAGCCATGGACACATGAGTAGTGACAGCTGAGGAAGCCACATAGGAAATTGTGGAAGCAGAAGCCCTAGAGAGAGCCAGAGTAATCGATGAGGTGCCTAAATAACTCCGCACGCCGAGACCTAAGAAGGACAAGTAGGCCATGATACCGGTGTGCGTCTTGCCCAGAAATCCGATGAGGACCAAGCTCACAATGGAAGAAAATTGGAAGGCCATTAATTTGGAGGCCGATGAGGAGGAAGAGATTGAAGAAATCTTGGTGGAGGAGGAGGATGTAGAGATGGAAGTCAAAACCCAGGGTGCAGACACTATCACCAGGTTGCTGAAATATGTTCCTCCGCAAAAGGGTAAAGCTAAGGTTCCAAAGGATATAGATGAGAGAAAGAGATCTCTACAAACTCCCCTGCTCCAAGACGATATTGTGTTTGAAGAAGCACACTTGGGATGGGTTCCCGTATTGAAATTTAAATATTGGGACCTCATGGACCACGAGAAGTTCCCGCATTTAGTGACTTTGAAGCTAATGTGCCAAAATATTTACACGTTGGTTGGAATGATAGAATTGGAGCCACACAAATGGCTCAGAGGTGTTGAGAAAGTAGGGTTGCTAAACCTGCTCTGGGTGCCACATTACCACTGCGCCCCTGTGACCATTTTCATCATCAGGCAGTTGCTATGCTTGGTGCATGATGGGTACTTGTGGCTGGAGGAGCCCATCCCCATCACAGACCATCTGATTCATAGGATTACATGGCTCCCTTGTGCAGGGGAGGAACAAACAAACATTTCAGAGGGAAAAGTGATGACTTGGCCATTGTGGAGGCCATGAGAAAGAAATTTAAGTTGGAGAAGAAGAAGCGAGGGCATGCCATCACCAGCATCAACAACCCTGCAATCAAGGTTGTGACATAGATATTGGTAGGGATGGTGATGCGGAAATTATGTGCGGATGAGGTGCCCGCACTAGGTGTTGCACTATCAATGCAATGCGCAAAAGGGGTCCAATTCAACTAAGCAAACTATCTGTGCGGCGAGTTCCTTTCAAACTGCCGTGAGGCACAGGAGCAGGGAAAAACATTTCATTATGCATGGCTCCTATTTTTGATAGTACTGGTGGCATGGGAGTTGCCTGAAGATAGCTAGTTCCCATCAATCACATAGGACCTTCCAGAGGCAGCGAAGTACACTTCGTTGTGGGCAACCAAGGATGCACAAAGGATAAGGGAGATCAAGATATTTTGGGTGCTCATGGAGATGAAGATCAGGATGGGGATCAATCACAAGCCACAGTTATCGCTCATTGTCTACAATAATTTGTAGAGCTTCACAGAGTTCAAAGCAGACTTCCATCATGTCTTCATAAGGTCATGGAAGGACCCCACAAAGACATGCCATGAGTTACCGTATTTGGTGACTGACGATGTGCTATTCACAGTCCTTGAGTCTTAGTTGTAGGAGTGGTGCAGTCCAGCTGGCTCCGCGGTGGAAGCAGAGAAGTTCGCCATGCAAAGAAAGAAGGAAGAGACAAAACGGAAGAGACAAAACTACGAATAACACAATTGGTAGAAAAGTGTAGGAAAGAAGAAGCAGTGGCTAAGGCCTAGGCGGCACATGACGTTGCATAGTTAGCAAGATCAGGATGGGGATCAATCACAAGCCGTAGTTATCGCCCATTGTCTACAATAATTTGTAGAGCTTCACGGAGTTCAAAGCAGACTTCCACCATGTCTTCATAAGGTCATGGAAGGACCCCACAAAGACATGGCATGAGTTACCGTATTTGGTGACTGACGATGTGATATTCACAGTCCTTGAGTCTTAGTTGTAGGAGTGGCGCGCTCCAGCTGGCTCCGCGGTGGAAGCAGAGAAGTTCTCCATGCAAAGAAAGAAGGAAGAGACAAAACTACGAATAACACAATTGGTAGAAAAGTGTAGGAAAGAAGAAGCAGTGGCTCTAGGAGGCACATGACGTTGCATAGTTAGCAGAGCAGCAGAAAACAACAGAAGAAGAGTGTGAAGGACAGAAGTCACCTTCGCCTGAACCGGAGACCGACACGAAACAAGGTGGCACAGACCCACAAACAACGTCCACCCAACTAAAACGTCCGCGCCCAAGAGAGCAGGTGGGGCCGCAAAAGAAGACAAAGGCCTCAAAGACTTCGTTCGACCCAATCACCCTCACTGAGGGGGATCTACATGATATCAACGAAACGGTGAGGGATTTCACCATAGAGGCACTCTAGCAGTTTGAGGAGCAACACCAGTTGGTATTGGGAGCTCTTTGGACATTGATATTGGAGTTGCAGGTGCGCACTCCACTGGCTGGCACAATGTCAACCAGCCTCGCAATCGGCACTTCCGTGTCCAAGGAAATGCTGCGCACCAGGATGACCAACATAATAGTGCTGCCAGACGAGCACTCATTACAGAGAATGAGGCCGATAGGCCTATGGTCAACAACTTGAAAGAGGTTGAGTTAAACATGGTTGCGCTCCCTCAGTAGACGCTCTATATTTTGCAGGATGGATTCTTGGCAGAACTTCGGGCCAGGGAGAGCCACGCTATACAGGTAATGAGTGAGCAGCGCATCAACATTGAGCAGTTGATCCTGCAGTGCAAGGAGGCCGTGGAGCAAAACAAACAGATAGTGCAGGTTGTGGATGAATCCTGCCAGATGGTCTCAAAGTTGGCCATCCTAGCAGAGGAACCGGTGGAGGTGCACGTTTGAAAGTTAGCAACAGGGGTGCACAACTCCAGAGCTGAAATGGCCAGGGTTCAGTTGGAGCTGAACCTTCAGATAGCTGGAGCTGAACCTTCAGCTGGAGCTTGAAATTCTAGCCTTAAAGGCATCAACCCTCCTCCTGTGAGGTAATTTATAAAAACTAGGCAGTGGTCTTTGTCATGACCCTGAATCTTGCATTTCACACACCACACTTCTGGTCGAACCTTCCTGTCCTGTTTCAAACTCTACATCTCAAGGCACAAATTCTTCAGCTGCGCGTGGATCTGCTGAACTCCTAGGTTAGGATCCTACATTGGGGTCTCATGTAGCCTCATAGCGATCTCTAAGGCCTTTGCCTGAGTTGTTATCTTTTGCTGCGATAGTGCACTCCTTAAATGTGGTAGTAGTGAAGCTACAAACCACTCGTGATGCTGTCCATCTGTCAGATTCATATTGGCTTCGTGAATCGTACATTTCAGCCTCTGATCTAGTTCCCAAGGAGTCTCACTTGGTAGCATTGTGATCTCTTTAAATCCCACAATAGACTGTGCTTCAGACTTAGCCTTGCTAAATTCTCTATTTAGCGTTGTTTGAATATCCACGACTCTCGCATTTGGGTTATTGTTGGAATACTTAATATACCAGGTCAGTGCACGATCTTGCAGAGCACTAACCAGTGTCACTTTCTTTATATGGTCCTTTGTAACACATTGTGCTTCCCATACAGCCCTTACAACGAACCAGAATTGGTTCAGATCCTCATTTTCCAAACCTTTAACACAGGAAACTTTACTGTGTTTGCCATAATGAATCGCGGTGGTGGTGGAGTTGGTACGGGTGAAGATGGAGGTGATGGCAATGAAGCCAATGGTGGTGTGGGTGGAGGTGGTATTCAAAAAATTATTTGTCTTATAAGCTAAATAACACTTCGTGGAGGGACCTTCACAAGCTCTTCCTCGTCCCCTCGCGGAGGTGAAATCAAGGGGCTATTTTCTGGACACTTATTTCCTTCATTCCTGTAAACCTTTCCACTTCGCGTAGCCCCGAACATCAAGGTAACTGCATAACCCTCTTTTCGCATAATAACATTTTAATCCAAGTATTCAAAGAATTTATGTACTTACCTTGCGGTCCTTTGAGAAAGCGTTGCTCTAGCTCGCTATAGCTGATTGAGGTGTCAACCACGAACTCAGTAACGAATCCTCCTATAATACAATTGAGCCAATGATCAACGACATGCACGACCTTATCCTCCAATGCTTCCAACCTTCACACTAGCTCTTGGGTCCACACAATAGGACTGTCAAGTTTCCACCTTCCTTGGCTATCCACTAGCTTCGCAATCCACTCGTATAGCTTAGTAGGGAAGGACGCGAAAAATATTTCCTGGATCTCTATATACAAGTAGATGTCTAGCCACTCTTCTTTTGACAGTCGTGGGTTTCTGTTCTCCTGCGCCATGAACTCATGAATTCTTCTATCCAACCAGCCTTCAATTTATTTCTTAGTTGGATTCCAATGATACGACATGACACATCTCTATGCAGATTCCGATCCCAGCAACGAAACCATTTGTTGGCTTATGGGGGCTTGACCCAGGTTCAGAGTTATTTAGCCAAACAAATCCCTACACTAATGGCCCTTTCGGCATCAGCCCGCGAAGCGTGGACTGAGGTCTCACCCGAAGTAGCATGGGGGGATGTTGGAACCAAGTTTCCGCACCCTTGAGATGGATATGATGTCGGTTTATTCAACCTAGACCTTCCTTCATGCAGGTCACTTTGCGTTCTGTTCTAACCTTCAGTACCTCCACGATCTATTATAATCGACCTCTGCGTCGCCCTAACTAGGAGCTGAGATGCTTTCACACTGCTATGGAAACGAACTATGCTATTTTCCAAACTACGCCGAGTATCTTACTTATCTTATTATCATATCTTAGTTATCTTCGCATAATAGATATTCTTACTTGCGTTCACTTAACCAATACAATCATATACATTCGTGCGTCATATAAGCATTAGAAGTGAAATTCATACCCAATATAACAGATGCATAAAGCATGAAATAAAGTCATAGAATTGATAGAAGCTTCTCTTTATTAATACTTCCAACTGATTAGAGACTCGACTTGCCCTATGCACTCAGCTGCAAGGGTCCGCGCACTTAGCTGCGAACTATTAGGCCTCTACACACTCAGCTGCAGAGCCTCTTCCTACGATACAACCCAAAACTAGACTTTACACTTTAGATCTATCTCGCATACATCATAATTCCTTAGACATTTTGTGATGCCTTAACTACTTAGAGCTTCGCTCTATTTATACAATCCCATGGTCTGTGGACCATGGGTAGATCTTTTACAGCCAGAATTACATTATCAAAATAAGGGCGGACAAGCCTAAGACTCTTTTACAACTACGCGCTCTGTGCCCACAAAATGCAGAGTCTTTACATTGGAATTACAAACTTGGACCAAAATCTGGGCTCTAAGCCCCAAAACTGCCCTTAGGGGATCCCGCGCCCAACACGACACTAGAAGTGCTTCAAACTTGTTTGAGTCAATGGAAGACATTACTTTCCGATATCAGGGCCATTCACCCATCTGATTGTTTATTTTTCACTTTTTTTGGATAATTCCAAGCCTTAAATACATTCCATCCTTTCATTTCAGATCTTAGTAATGATTCACAATGTCACTATTAATCACTGCATCATCGATGAAGGAGCATTTACATGCATCATGTCCAAAATAGTTTGAAAAATATTGGGTCCCTAGAGTTTATAACCTTTTCCATTAAATTCAAGGCATATGATGGTTTATCCTCGTAGCCTATATGACTCTTTCAGAATGTTTCAATAGAAATCATCAACAAAATTGTTCTTATTGACATTCAAGTCCTTGATACCCTCTTGATTATAACATATTATTCAGAATAAGCTATATGTACACCATGAAGGCCATGAAATCGTTAATATTTTAGATTATGAGTTCCCCCCATAATGGGAAAATAATCACCTTTAATCAATTAACGTACAACGAAATGAGATCATCGCCTTTGCCTGATAGTGTGTTATTCCTTGCTGAGTCTCAACAAGAATTAGTCCCTAGCTTGACATAGGTTAGGCCATGAATTATCAAACATTCCTCTCTCCTTGGAACTTATCGTGGAGATCCCCTAGTCATAGCTACCTCATCCTCATCCCATGTATGCATAGTAACCACCGCTCATGGTGAAATGGCGCAAGGCCATCCATCACCACCAATGAAACCTGATAATGTTATGACGGGGGGTAGTTCTTTTCTACCATACACTTACTCAAAATCCTTTTCTATACCCACCCCTAATTTATGTGTCTCAATAAGTAATGGGAACATTCACATTACCAAGTATGGATTTGGTTATCCCTGTATGTTATTTTTCCCCATATACCACATAAATAACATCAAGTTATCCCTCGGATGCCTTACCACCTATAGGTATGTCACTCCTTTCAAAACCATCTAAGAATACTATATGAAAGTAGAAGAAGCAATATAGAAATGAGTTGGTTACCACAATCCCTTTGAAGGTGACTCCTCCATGCTCCCTATGTGATGTGGCAGGATATCCTACCAACCAATTCCCAACATTGAGAGAGATCAAATATATTCATTATGATTCCCATCCACCTACTCTCCCTCCCCCACCATCTAGGGAAAAGGCTAGTTCATCGCGAAATAATACCAACTACCCATGTGCCATTTGTATACAACATATGCATTATATGCATCACTATCCTGACCTCCCTAAGTATCAGGAGGAATGGGCTACCTTACAACAGGTTGACATAGTGTCATCCATACTCCTTCCTTCATACTCTTAGTAAAATATTTATATCTTACAATTTATAGGCTTTCATGCTCGCCCTTGTGTACAATATGTGCACAATATAACATTACACCCATCACTGTCGCTTGCCACACACACATTTGAGAAATATAAAATTGTTACTATAGCCACATACCACCACTAATACCACTCTTAATAATGCAAATGACATGGTATATTGGGCCCCACTAACCTTGTATACATTTTTTCAGTCATCTTTTGGGCACTCATAATAGAGCCCAAGAGCTCCATTTTCACAACCGTTGACTCAATGGGATTAGGAAAATTCATACTGCACAATGACAACCTCACTTCAACCTACTAATCATGTTCATTTTTCAGGCTATTTTTCTAGGCTCAGGGTAGCCATCAAGGGCACCTTATTGTTTTTCTACTACATTTATATTTTTCACTCTATTGTTAACCATATTTTAGAAATGCTTTCATGAAGGGTTGTGGTTTCAAGGTTGCAAGTTAATGATAAGTTTTAGAATGACACTACAGCCCCATAATGGCATATCAAATCTCAAGGTATAAATTCTCACCGACATGATAGGTTCTCCCTTCAAGCAATGTATCATCTAATATCATTCCCTATGAGTTAGGCATAGTGCCCCCCATAATTGACCACATTTATCATCACCTTTTATTCATATATGGTAAAATTTTGCGATGGTCAATAGTTCCTACCTTTCCATCAATTACTCCAGTATGTAGTTCCCATATTGTATTACTGACATCCATGTCCATCTCTCCATTGCTTGAGATCCATCCACTTGCATTACCTAAAAGATAACCTCATTCTTCTTCTCATCTCTTGGATTCCTATCCCTTCCTAGGAACCCATTTGTTTGATCATTACAAATGCACTACCACATTTTACATTCCCCCCCCACATCCTTGACATTACAATAGATCATTTGCACTGTCACCCCCATCATATTTACCCCACACCAAGACCAACCAAAGGGGACCCCACCCTCTGCATTTAACCCCCTGCACCATCGTGCAAGTTACTGCACACTTGGGGAACCTATCTCGTGCTTTTACATCCTCAATTATTATTTCATTATTTTGGAAAGTGTACACAAATTTTTAATGGAAGAAAAATTATCACCCATATTTTCATATCCACTAACCAAAGATAGTCCCTAGTCGAACTTGGTTGGAGATTACTTTATATGTTCCATTTGACCCAATATTTATCTTATGATGTGTCTCCATGTCACTTCAGATATAAATATCATATTGTTGCTAATCCATTACCACTAGTCAGAACAACCATTCATTCTTCCTCCCTTGGATGTCCTCCTAACTCCAGGGACATATCATCATTAATTTTTTTTTTTTAATTTTCTCCACTTGTATTAAAATATCCAACCTTGGGAAGTCCTTAGTATCCATATATTTTTTTAACCCCCATTGATATGCCTCTACCACCATTACATGGTCATATACCTGTACTTAAGTTCAAACATATTTCTCGGGACCCCTTTAGTTCCAAATGATCACATCTTCTTTCATGTCGACATCATCTCATATATTCCAGGATCGAAACATTACCTTGGTCTTCCTATCATTTATAGTTTTAACCTCGGTGGAATAATGCGAAACATCATTTCCCATCGATTCCATCAACTGACTTGATGTTCGACTCCAACCCAACTCTTCACATGAGAGGATAGTCATTTTCTGATGATTTAATTTCACTCTTTTAAGGATTGAAGCAGTACCTTGGTATTTCTCCCATTAATAGGTTGACATTGGGTGGGATAAAAGGAAACATTATTTCCCATTGATTCCATCAACCCCTCTGATGTTCAACTCTAGCTTTGTTTTCACATCAGAGGAAAATCATACTTATTGATGGTTGCAACTCTTTCATTCGGTAGAAGACCCATGCATCTCACCAATAAAACTTTTTCAAATGTGCCATCTATTTCATGCATGGGATTATTCACAACAAACCTTTTGTCAGAGATTCCCTTGAGGGTGAAGCGTCATCTATTTCAACAGAAAACAAATAAGCTATTTCAACATCTTTGACACGATCAATATTGTATATTTGTAACATGTTAAAGTCAGATTCATTATCAAGATCATGAGACATGCCTGCTTTATACAAACATATTTTGTATATATAATTATCTAGTAGCACTGGATTCTATTTCCTCTGTTGAAGGGTCCCCTTAATTATTTCTTCACAAGTAATCTCTCTCTCTCTCTCTCCAATAGTTAGTGGAACTCATTCTCAGGAACATAAAAACATGATATGTTTCAGTTATACATTTGATCCTAACCTCATACATTAGGTTTATCATGAAAAAATTGTACACTCAAATATACACGTAAACCTACACTCAACAGAATGAAACGTTATGCACAAGTGTATCATTTATGACCAAAAAATCATGGAAGAACAAAAATCAAAAGTCCCCAAAGGTTTGGTTAAAAAATTAAACAGTGCAAGGGATCCAAAGTGGTTTTGCATGTATCACTGTGGGTTTTCCTTTGATAGTTGTGCAGATCCACATAAGCACCAAATCAACAACCCGCACAACACATCATCATCCAGTGAGCTTGGTACACTAACCAACTCAACTTTGGCCACCCATTCTTGGACCAATTTTAGTACTCCAATCACCAACAACATTAAATGCACTTGGAGGGGTCAAAGGGCTGGGCCAAGTCTACAAATAGTAGGCAAGTTGGAACCAAAACAAAAGAAGTTTGAGTGCAAGGATATGCTACTGAAATTTCTCATCACTTATAACAACCTTTCCCTAAGAGAGTTTTCCATTTTTCGAGTATCTTTGTGCTTCTAAGAGAGGAGAGGGAATCCTTAGAAAATTATTGGTTGAGGGAAACCCCTTCAAGAGATCTATAGAGCACTAGATTCTCACTAAGATTCGTATTGTGTTTTGACAGAGCTTATTGTATGTACTTGCCAGATTAATAAAGAGAATTTATTCCTATTTAATATGTGTGTCCTTTATGATATTTTCATTTGTATGCTTGATTTGAAATGATCATATGTTAAAACTGAAGTAGAATTGATTATGCCAACAATGAATTGAATGTTAACTTAAGCGCTGAAACTGCGAGAATTGCTTGAGAAGAAAGACTTTATGACAGATGGAAAAAAATAAGCAAGATGAAAAATAGAAGTGAAAATAGAAAATACATAGTGATACCAGATAACAAGATTGATTACGGAGTTCGTCCCTGACGGACTACGTCTCTGGGTCTGATTTCAAGATGGGCGATCACTTTATAGGATTGAAACCGAAGAGTTCGATTACACATAAATTTGACCAAACTAAATGTGCATGCAGGCACTTCTGGTCACTGTCATAAGATAGCTCTCCGAACCAGCTTTAAAACGCCTGTCATGGTTCCCAATTATGATTCTGGATACTCCTGTTACATTGAAAACAAAATCGACTATAACCTCCAGAACCTGCATACAAAACCCAAAACCACTCTATCCCTCTTCAATGAGCAAAAACAACCTCTTATAACTTTGTAAGTACATTTGAACTTCTTTGGACTAAACTTGGCATGAATTGGCTAAAATTAGGGTTTTTGGTTTCGGTCTAACCATGTTTTGCCACCGTAGGAGTATCATACATGGTGTTTCAATTAAAATTGGAACAAACTGTAACAAAACCCAAATATAAAGTTTATATTAATTTGAATACCGTTAGCTGTTCACTAACTGCGTGGAGGAGGAGAAAACGCATGTGACAGCTTCTTTTCGGCAGTCTCGGCTGACAGTTCTCCGGTGGTTAACATATTACAGTTTCCTGCTCACATATATTATAACTTTGATGGTTATCAATCTCCATTCACATGTCACGGTCCCCACGAGGTTTTAGGAATGAGAGTTATGTAACCCCGACAACTTATCTCCTTGCCGCTCACATGTCACGTGGTTAGCTCAGAATTTCTGCTATGGTCAGGCTGGATAGTTTTATAAACCCCGACGACTTACCTTTTATCTGGTCACATGAGCCCGCTGTGTTTAGAGACTTTGCACGGTCTAGGTCTGGCGGTTTAGGACTGTTATTTGTTTTGTAATGCATTACATTAGGTTGAGAGGGTAATGAACATAGGTTTATGTATGTTCAGTACATAGTTTGAATTGCAATGTATCATATAGGCCGATAGTTGATAACATAGGGTTTAGATTTAGGGAAAAGGTATTTTAGTGTGGTTTAGGTTTAGTTTAGGGTTTAATGTTTTTTTAATGTATGTTTAATACATGGGTTTAGGTGTAAGACTTATGTATGGGTTTTAGATTTAGGTTTTTAACATATCAATGCATGGTGAGGGTTTAGGATTAGGTTTTAGACTTTACATCAAGACCCATTTACAACCATTTGTCACAAAGTGACATTCACCCACACACATATCTTCGACACAAAGCTACATTTGCGACGACATCACATGACGGCAAATTCGTTGACAACCAAATCCTGGAGGAACTGACGACAACCTCATGTCGACAACCAGGTACAAAACCATATCCTTCGAACACCATGAAAACCATAGACATCACCTGAACAACCTGAACCATAACCAACACTGTCAAAGCTGAATGACACCATACTGAATGCTGACAACGAAACTGAAATTGTGTAACTGATCTGACGAGATCCTCTTGGATCAATCTTCTCCACTTGAAATATTTTGGACCATAGAAGTTTGACTAAACAGATAGTCGATGAGGGTAGAACTCCCTCACTCTCCACCTTGCCCTGATAATGTACCAATACATTCGTTCAACCATGTGAAAGTGATGACCCTGATGATGCTGACCATGGAACATTTTGAATCGGTGACCTGTTCCATCCATCTGCAGTATGATCAACTTGCGAAGATGGTTAAACAACTTGTTATGAACATGGAAATTGACTTCTTTCCATGAAATACCATGAGTTAGTGATTCATAATCATCTTTGAAAACATTCTCTACAGGATATTGTTCAATACTCTTGACATGTATTAACAACCTATATTTCGGAATGACAAAGACAATCAAAGACATTTTTGACATCAAACCAACTACTAGATTTGATATACTTTCCTGATTCCTAATTACTAAGTGAACTTGCTGTAATAAACCCATCAAACTGTAACGTGACAACTGCTGCAACTTAGTTTGATTTTGAAAGTATTGAAATGGTTGTTGATTTGTTTGAATCACTGTTTCTTCATTCATTAAATTATGTTTCCATTAATTAGCACTTTCCCATGTTGCATAATTTTCCCTTAGATTCATTGGATACTTTGATAATTCTTTAGAAAAGGCTTTGATACGAAAACAAATAGGCTTCCTCTCCACTTGAAAATAGGTTTCCAAACAGTTTGAAACATGAATTGGTGATACAATACAAGAGAAATTTAACAATGGCTTTGCCCAATCCTGACGTGCATCCATGTAACTTATAACTTCCAAACTTGGACTGAAATAATTCATTCTGACATTAGGAAGAGGAGCTTTAGGCATCAATTGTAATTCATGTTGTATTTCCTGCTTATGAGTAAGATGTTTGGTTTTAAATAGACCTGGAAAAGTTTCTACCTCGTTGATCAAACTATCGTTAAGATGAGACTCATAACTTGAACAAACATCATGTCGATTCTTATGTTGTCACCTTACACACATGATCACAAATCTTTTATTTGGACTTATTAATCGATTCATCTGATTAGCAACAATATTCAAGTGATTTTTGTTTTGATATGCCCTGACAATAAATTCAACCCCATCTTTCTTAAGGTGATATTTATGCTCTCTTCTATAAAATACTGCATCACGATCATAAATATAAGGACTTCCTAAGACAATTCCACATATGTCTACTGGAACCACATCTAATTCCACTTCATCAATGTAATTAGCTATAATGGAAAATCTTAATCGACACTGTTTTGTGACTTTTATCTGAGTTGACTTATTTAGCCATCCTAATGGGTAAGGTCTTGGATGATTTCATGTCTCCAAACCCAAATTCTTAACTAAATATTCAGATATTAAATTTGCTTGTGATCCACTGTCAAACATTGTATTTGTCTTTGTGTGCTTAGAAGTTATCCTTATGTTAAATAATCCAACTCTTTTATTCTCATTTGAAGGATTTATGTTTGATGAAGATGCAATAGTATTCGAGCTTGAACCAGTGTTAGAAGTTTTACTTGTCGTAACCATGGCAGTTATCCTCCTTTCATCACCTGAATCTGAACCTAGATCTTGCTGGACTGTTGCAATTGCCTTCTTTTCATCCTTATCCTTAAGGAACATTTTGGGCTTAAGTTCTGGATGAATTTTCAACACTTATATTTGTCATGACCAATTATCTAGCAATGAGAACAAGTGGATATTTCCTTCTGGGCTATCGCTGATTTCTTTCTCTTCGAATTGTTCTTCCCCTTACTGTCATTGGAATCTTTGATTTCCAACTCTTTGGATGATTGCGATGAAAACTTGAATGGTCTATGTTACAAATCCATTTGGGCACATCACTTTAATTATCCAGATTAGTGTTTTAGGGCTCATCAAACCCTAATTTCAGTTGCTACATGCCCTAAACAAGTCAACCTTTTGAATGCCTCCTTCCCAAATAGTTTCATGGCTTGAAGGCATCCTGAAATGAACTCTAGAGGGAACAGCGTAGGTAGGCCCATGCAAGGGTGCACTGCAGAGCAGTTAAGTCCATGCCAGGGTGCTCTGCAGAGCACTTAGGCCCTCTTTGACCTGCACTGGGCGAGTTTGAGCAAAATTCACATAGGGTTTGGGGAATATTCTTATCTTCTGGAGCCTTCTAGAAGATTCCCACACTTATCATCTCCTATGAGCTCGAAAATGGATGAGGAATGGGTTAAGATACCTCTTATCCTCTCATCCCATCCTCCATGGAACTAATTCTAAGTATGGAAGGCCATTCAATACCTTCATTGATAACAAAACCTCCTCCATATTCCTATAAATTGAGCACTCACCTAAATGATTAGGGGCTAGACTTTGATGAATTGTAAGAAGATAATGTTAGTTTGAGAATTGAGACTATTGTAAGTCTCGTTATGCTATTGGAATGTCATGCTTACGATGTGATGTGGATGGAACCAAAGCTGGAGGAGTGACTTCGAATCAGGCTTCATGGTTGTAATTCTTCCTGCTATTCAATAAAGTATTTACACCTTTTTCCATATGCCTATCTTGATATGTGATGCTTATATGTGTGAATGTATCTGATTCCATTTGCTTGTAATCAATAGATCTTTTGCTTTGATTGGTTCTTTGTCTTCTGTTGATGTTTACAGTTACTTCTCAAGCGTGTTAAGTATGGGAAGGAGTGTGTTAGGCATGGAATCTCCCCAAGGCATGTTTTGGGGCTCAAAGCCCAAGTTTTGACCGAATATTGTTATAAAGCTTTGCGAATTGTGGGCGCGGGGCGCGAAAGTATGATAGAGTCACAGGGTTTTCCACCCTAGTTTTGTAATGTAATGTCGGCTAGATAGACCTACCCATGGTCCGCGGTCCATGGGATTGTATAAATAGAACGAGGCTCTAAGTAGAGAAAGGAGAAGTAGAGAAGAGTGTCTAGGTGACTAAGTCATAAGTTAAAGTGTATCATTGGGCCGTAGAGTAGGAGAAGGCTCTGCAGCTGAGTGTGCAAAGGCCTAGTAGTCCGCAGCTAAGTGCGCGGACCCCTGTAGCTAAGTGCGCAGGGCGAAGTTGAGTCTGTAACTGAGGAAGGAATTAATAAAGAGAAGTTTTGTTATAATTCTGTGTATCCGTTCTTGGGTTAATGAATGATTGATATAATGTGCAAATATACTGGTTATTTACTACGCACACCTGTATGAATGGTTTATATTGTTAAGTATACTTAAAACACTCAAGTACGCAAGGCTAATTAACTAATGTTGGAATACCAGTAAGGTTTTGGGTAATAATGCAGAATGTGATGCTCAGCCCCTAGGGAGGGCTGCGCGAAGGCAACACATCCGGCTGCGAAGTATGAGAAAGTGCGCGAAGCAACCTACGTGCAGGGTCAAATCGTGGACCACTGGAACTCATCAGACATCTCTAGGGTGCAGAAACTTGGTTCTAGCACCCTCCCATACTACTTTGGGTGAGACCTCAGTCTGTGCTCTGAGGACGGTTACTGAAAGGGCCAATAGTACTAAGATTTGTTTGGCTAACTTAACTCTGAACTTGGATCAGGCCCCAATAAGCCAACAAATTGTTCTGTTGCCAGGACCGAGATCTGCATAGAGATGTCTAATGTCGTATCGCTGGAATCCAACAAAGAAAGGAATTGAAGAGTGGTTGGACAAAAAGATTCACGAGTTCGTGGCACAGGAAAATAGGAATCCGTGATTATCAAAGGAAGAGCGGTTAGATTGCTACTTATATATGGAAATCCACAAAATTTTCTTTGCATCCTTCCCCTCTGAGTTGTACGCGTGGATCACGCAGCTAATAGAAAGTCAAGGAAGGTGTATAATTGAAAAAACTATTGTGTGGACTTTAGAGTTGGTGCACAGACTGGAAGCATCAAAAGATAATATCGCGTGCACTGTGGATCATTGGCTCAATCGAATCATAGGAGGATTTATCACTGAGTTCACAGTAGATACTTCAGTCAACTATAGCAAGGCGGAATGATGCTTCCTCAAAGGACCGCGAGGTAAATACATTAAATCTTTGAACACTTGGATTAAGATGCTATTGTGTGAAAAGCAGGTTATGCGAATAAATTGATGTTTGGGGCCATGCAAAGTGGGAGGATCTATAGAAACGAAGTTAGCGCAGAACTAGAAACTAGCCCCTTGATTTCACCTCCGTGAGAAAGCAAGGAAGAGCTCACGAAGGTTTCACCAAGAAGTGCGATCAGTTTGATAAAGCATCAGATTCAACACATACCACCCCCACCTACACCACCACCAGTTTCACCATCTTCACCCCCGTCTTCACCCACACCACCTCTGCCACCACCATAGTTCAATATCGCAAGCATGATAAAGTTACCGATGTTCAAAGGAGTAGGGAATGAAGATCCAGAACAGTTTTGGTTCATGCTAAGGGCTGTATGGGAAGCACAGGGAGTCATGGATGACAATATAAAGAAAGCAATGCTGGTCAGTGCTCTACAGGATCGCGCACTGACTTGGTACATTAAGCATTCCAATGACAATCCGAACGCAGGGATTCCGAATATCCAAGCTACACTAAACAAGGAATTTAGCAAGCCATAATCAGAGACATAGTCGATCATTATATTTAAGGAAATCACGATGCTTCCAGGCGAGACCCAGTGGGAGATGGATCAGAGACGAAAGTGTACAATTCGTGAAGCCAATATGACCTTGATAGATGGGCAATGTCGCACATGGTTTGTAGCATCACTAACGCCGCATCTAAGGAATGCGTTGTCACAACAGAAGTTAACCACTCAGGTCGAGGCGTTGGAGATTGCAATGAGACTACACGAGACCCAATACAAGATCCTAACCTGGGAGTTCAACAGATCCACACGCAATTGAAAAACTTGTGCCTTAAGGTGCAGAGTTTGAAACAAGACAAGACGGCTCGCCAAGAAGTGCACGAGGAGGTATGGTGTGTAAAATGAAAAGGCCAGGGACATGACAAGGACCATTGTCTAGTCTTCACGAAATACCCGGCGAGAGGAGGACCAATGCCATTGAGATCAGAGGCACAAGTAGGACCGAGCGCGA
Source organism: Pinus tabuliformis (assembly GCA_031772625.1). NCBI lineage: Eukaryota > Viridiplantae > Streptophyta > Pinopsida > Pinales > Pinaceae > Pinus > Pinus tabuliformis. The sequence goes on from CM062808.1 coordinate 668,934,889, forward strand.
CACCTGCATTATGGTGCGTGATTTATGAGATAGGAGGGAAGTATGCTATAGATAACTTCCATTTATTATAGAAGTATACGCAAAATTCCCAGCAGTTGTTCTGTAATTTCTGTAGGTCAGTAGGCCACGATGAGCGTACCTATAGAAGTTACGAACTGATGATGGATCAGATTCCTACCTACAGAGTTCATGCCAAAACCCAAGCCCTCAATCAAAATGCAGGGATGGCGCGCACTGGATTTTAGGGGCGTGGATGAGGTCGAGGTGGAATGGGACTAGGAAGAGGTCACGAACAACTGATATGTTACAATTGCAGAGGACCGGGGCATTATGCCCGTGTTGTTCAAATCCGACGAGACCATCATGCTTATATTATACCCAATTTGATCATGAGACAGAGGATTGTCCCATGCTGATAGCAAGGTTGCGTGATAAAGGAGGATTCCAACCTCCGTCGACTTAGAACCAGCAAATGATGAGGTCTGAGCCACGCGAGGAAGACCCGAATGTAAATATCATGCTTCGAAGTGGTATCACGACAGGAGAGGACAAAGGAAAGAAGCCCGAAGAGAGTGCCTGGGTTCTCAAGGCTCCAACAAAGGAACCAAAATTTGATTTAGAGCACGCTAAGGAGACATTCATGGAAGCTAAGAAGAGCTTCGCGGATGCCTCCACTTCAGGAAGTAAAGACAAACTGGAACCGGAAATGGACCCATCAATGCTCACTACATTTTTGGAGACATGCATGAAGTTGCTACGCAATAGCAAAGCTGTGAAGGGGTTGCAAGAACTCATCACTAGATGTGCTAGAACCATGCCAAGAGAACCACGCGTAGTCCGAAAGCTTGGGAAGCACACAACGCAAACAGGAAGAGAGATGAGATTGACCACGCAGATCGGGGAATATGAAATGGATCAAGTGATTTTGGATCTAGGATCAGACGTGAATTTCTTGCCAAAGCAGATGTGGGTGCGCATGGGTAGGCCTGTGCTGCAATGGTCTCCTATTCAATTTCGAATGGCGAACCAGCAAAAGATCCTACCAATGGGAAGATTGCAGGGAATAATGGTAGATATCGAAGCTATGAGCGCACCTGCAGATTTCGAAGTGATAGAGATTGTTGACAACAACAATCCCTATCCTATGCTACTGGGAATAGATTGGGCCACTAACATGAATGGATTGATAAATCTAAAGAAGTGCAAGATTATTTTTGAGAAAAAGTCATTGCGTGTAGTGGTACCTTTAGACCCTGCAGAAGGATTGCGCTACATAGAGCCAGTGGGAAACTACGATAGCGATGATAATCTACACTATATATACAAAATAACCATGTGGAAGTAGGACTGGGTGAATCCAACAACGGATGGTAGACTCACGTGGGAGTGTGAAAGCTCCTGCACCTCAGATTCAGACGAGGAAATAGAACGATGGCAGAACCGGTTACACGAGGTAACCATGCTCAACTGTAACATGATGACAAGGTCACTGCGCTGTGTGGAAATAGAGGTAAGAGATTTGCCTGTGTATGACGAGTTAAGCGAGGTGGATGATTTCCTGAACAAATTTGAAAGAGAAGTATTGTAACAACAGTGATTCGACGCTTTGAAATGTGTATTGTGCACTACACCTGCAAGATGGTGGGGTATGCATCAAAGAACTTTTGAGGATTGGCACGAATGCAGAAGAATGATACACATGCAGTTTGGAAAGCCTCAGATGTGGATGAAAGCCAAGTATGATGGATGAAACAGCCTGTGCGCCCACCTATCCAAATGGGTACAAGTGTATGGTGCACAACCTAAACGAAGGCACATTGTCTGCATGGTAGGAAACATGACCGGCTAGAAGGAGCAGGCGAGACAATGGCACGAACAACCCCTCCATTTGGGACCAGGAGGTATGATAAGAACAAGTGTGCAGAAGGTTATCTACCTGGAAGCCTTTGAAAAAGTGTGTGAAGTACTAAATAGGGTCCACAATTCGAAAGGGACTGATTGGGACTTGCGCGTACCAGCAGTTCTATGGGCGTATAGGACCACGTGCAAGAACCTGACCATGTAGGCACTGCCAAGGATGGAATATGAGGCGAACGTTGTAAACCCTCTAGTACTTGAAAATCCTAATCCAACACTGGTAGGGACGATGGTTCATGGGACCCTGGAAGTCAAAATCCAACAGGGAAACCTTAGACTCCAAGAACTTGAAGAAGGAAGGGTACGGTTAAGAAAGAAAAGCACTATGGTGGACGCAGAAATCAAGAAGTTGGAGGATGAGATAAAGAAAGATTTTCTCGCTGAAAAAAATAGGATGGTAAGGCAAGGTGCGTACGATCATGTTGACAAGTTTGAGAACTATCGCTGTGAATTGATTATTCTGATGCCTTGGTTGGGACCACATATTGCTAAGCATGGTGACTAGGGTAGCGCATTGCAAATGGTGAAGTGCATGATGCCAACCGTAACAATAAAAGGTGGGTATTCTCCAGGAACCATGATGAAGGAAAGGATGGAACTCTACATGGGTAGTGCGGCCACCTGACTAGCCGAAGGGAATACAGTCTTAGTGCTCCAATCAGTTTAAAGGAAGCGCGGGACTATAAACTAATCTACCTGGAAGCTGTGCGAGGTTGGAGATACGTGCAAAAACAAAAAGTCACAAGGTCCACGACCGTGCACAGGGGGCTGCACTGCCACGCTGGTTGGTCAGAAAGTGACTGTTGAAGTCACTGTTCACGATGGGATGCTCGACTTGAGGCCAAATGGAGCGGGTGGTAGGCATTTAAGATGCGATTTATGGGCAAGATTTGGGAAAATATGCCACCAAGAAAGCATTAATGAACCAGAATTGGGGGGAATGGACGAATTCAAATTCAGAAAGTGCTATAAAATACAAAGGGCTACCCAGAAAACAACACTTGGTCATTTGTGAATTGAGCGATTGAGCAGAACCCTGAGTGTTGTGAGATGAGCATTGATTGAGCCCCTGAGTTCGCGAGTACTAGATTTCCAGATGAGTATGATGGCAAATTCTCAAGATGTTATGGACATAACAGAAATGACTGCTGAGGAGGCCGCGCAGGCCTTAACTGTGGAGGATGTTCTAGAAGGTGTCAGGATTGTGGCAGAAATCCCGAAATCACTGCGCATGCCAAGAACCAAGAAGGACAAACAAGCAATGGCTCCCGTACGCGTGTCCTCGCGGAACCCACTGCACACCAAGCTATCAATGGAGGAGAAGGGGAAAGCTGGCACTATAGAAACAGATGAAGAAGAAGAAGATCTGCAGGATCTTACCATCATAGAAGAAGAAGATGAAGGCATGGAGGTGGATACTCAGCCTACAAATTCTTTGACAAAAATGCTTGCCTATGTCCCCCCACGAAAAGGGAAGGCCAAAGTTCCCAAGGACTTGGACGAGAGCAAGAGCTCGCTCCAGACCTCGCTCCTCCCAGATGGAATTATGTTTGAAGGCACGCACCTGGGCCATGTGCTGAGCCTAAAATTCAAAGATTGGGACCTCGCTGACCACGAGAAGTTCCCTCACCTTGAGACCAGAAACCTCATGAAGTAGAACACTGCGGGGGTGGTGACAACATTAGAGCCACATAAGTGGTTGCGCAGAGTGGAAAAGGCCGGGCTGCTGAACCTACTCTGGGTGCTGCATTTCTACAATGCCCCAATAACCATTTTTGTCATCAGGGAGCTACTCTGCCTAGTGCATGATGGGTGTTTATGGCTGGAGGAGCCCATCCCCATCACGACAGACTTGATTCATCACATCTCCCAGCTTCCATACAAAGGAGAGGACCTCGCGACCATATCGGAAGGGAAGGGCAGTGATTTGGCCATCGCGGAGGCCATGAAGAAGAAGTACAAGTTGGAAAAGAAGAAGAGGGGCTACGCCATCTCCAACATCAAGGACAAAGCAGTACGTGTGGCAACCCAAATCCTCACAGGAAAAGTTATGTGCAAGTGCGACGCAGATGAGTTACCTGCGCCGGTGGTCACATTGGCCGAGTAGTGTGTGGAGGGGGTCCAGTTTAACTGGTTCAAATTCCTCTGCATGGAATTTTTATATAATTTTCGAGAAGCCTAGGAACAACGCAAAATGTTCCACTATGCATGGCTGTGGTTGTCCATATTGCTCGTAGCTGGGGAATTGCCGGAGGATAGTCAATTCCCCATAATTGACAAAGATTTACTGGAGGCCACAAAATATGCTTCGCTATGGGCCACGAAGGATGCTAAAAGGATATGCAATGGCAAGATCTTCTGGGTGCTCATGGAGATGAACCTCAGAATGTGGATCAACCATAAGCCGCAGTTGTCACCCACGGTTTAAAATAGTCTGCAGAGTTTTGTAGAATTTAAGGCAGAGATGCATAACATATATATCAGGCGTGCAAGGACCCGACTAAATAGTGGACAAAGCTACTCTTTGTAACCACCGACGATTCCATTTTCAATGTTTTGGAGGCATGGCCACCGGAATGGCGCGCCCCAGGAATTGCAGAAATCAAGAAGTCGACAACGCAAAGGAAGAAAGACGAGGCGAAGCTGCACATCACAAAGTTGGCTGAAAAATGAAGGAAGGAATCAACAACAACAGAAGTGCGAGCAGCACTGGATGCGGCACAGAAAGCAACCGAGTAGGAAAAGGCCACGGCAGCAGTAGTAGTACATGAAGCAACCGCAAAGGCGGGCGAGGGCCAAATAACGCCTTCGTAGGGGCATGAAATAGAGGAAGCAGAAACAGAAGGAGGCGCGAACCCACGAACCATGTCAACATAGCTAAAGCACCAACATCCAGCAGAGCGGGCAGGGTCGCGAAAGAAGGTCAAGGCCTTGAAATTGTCCATTGACCCGATCACCCTAACGATGGGTGATCTGCATGACATCAGTGAGATGGTGCACGATGTCACCAATTAGGCTCTCCAAGATTTGATGCAGGAGAACCAGATTATGTTGGGGGCCCTCAGAGTGTAGTTGTAGGAATTATAGGCACGCCCCCCTTAGGTTGGTACCCTTTTGACTAACCTCGCAGTCAGATCCATGGCAGCAGAGCAGATGTTGTTCGCGCGATGACAAACACAATAGTGCTACCAAAAGGGGAACTAGTGACATCAAATGAGGTTGATAGGCCTTTGGTTAGCACGCTGAAAGGTCTCAGTGTTAATCTAGCTGCCCTCTCGCGTGAGACATTATATGTGTTGGAGGATGGTATAACTGTAGAGATGTGAGCTAGGGAGAGCCATGCGCTCCAAGTCCTCATTGAGCAGAAAATAAATATGGAAGAACTAAGCTTGCAGTGCGACGAATTAGTGTCACAAAATCAATAGCTGGTACAGGTGATAGACAACACTTACCAAAGCGTCCCAGAGCTGACCATCCCAACGGATATACCAGCAGAGGCACGCATCCACAGGTTAGTAGCAGGGGTCTGCGAGGCCAGGGAGGAAATGATAAAGGTTCAGCTGGAGCTGAATCTTCAGATTGCCGAGCTGCGGTTAAAGGCACAACCATCCACTCCCCTAGAAGTCAGAGAACAGTGTGCTAGTGCTATCACAGTGGGATTGGAGGAAATCGGAGGTGCAGTGCGAGACTGCACCAGCATGTTGGAAGAATCACTTGAGGTCCTCACAACTCTGTAGGAGGACCCCAACATCCAGCACTTAGTGACAAATGCGTGAGAACTCCAATAGTAGTGTGACAGTGTCCGAGGAACTGCGCAGACGGTGGTCCTCACCTAGAGGCTTGCGCGGATGCAGCAGGCTAAAGCATTGAAGGAGTAGGTGGATGCGACACGACATAAGGAAGTAGTCCTAAAAGCACACGTCCAACCTTGGATGGACGAGGCCTTCACCATCACGACAGACATCGAAGGCAAGCTTGCACACATACAAGGGATGCAAACATTGATGCAGACAAGCACTCCCGACATAGAGGTCTCGGAACAACGTATGCAGTAGATCCAGCAAGCAACAGCTCAGTGCATTGCTGACCTCCACGTAGTTCAAGAACTGTTGGAGGGACTCCGTGCAAAGATTGCCATTCCGACAGAGTGCCTCGAGGGTGAGTCACGATGTTTGTGTTGGGGGCCTGTTGGGCATGGAATCCCCCCAAGGCATTTTTTGGGGCTCAAAGCCCAAGTTTTGACCGAATCTTGTTGTAAAGCTCCGCAAATTATGGGTGCGGGGTGTGAAAGTATGATAGAGTCATAGGGTTGTCTGCTCTAGTTTTGTAATGTAATGTGGGCTGGATATACCTACCCATGGTCTGTGGACCATGGGATTGTATAAATAGAGTGAGGCTCTAAGTAGAGAAAGGAGAAGTAGAGAAGAGTGTTTAGGTGACTAAGTCGTAAGTTAAAGTGTGTCATTGGGTCATAGAGTAGGAGAAGGCTCTGTAGCTAAGTGCGTAGAGACCTAGTAGTCCACAGTTGAGTGCGTGGACCCCTGCAGTTGAGTGCACAGGGCGAAGTTGAGTTTGTAATCGAGGAAGGAATTAATAAAGAGAAGTTTTGTTATAATTCTATGTATCTATTCTTGGGTTAATGAATGATTGATATAATGTGCAAATATACTGGTTATTTACCGTGTGCACCTGTATGAATGGCTTATATTATTAAGTATATTTAAAGCACTCAAGTAGGCAAAGCTAATTAACTAACGTTGGAATACTAGTAAGGCCTTGGGTAATAACGCCGAACACGACGCTCAGCCCCTGAGAAGGGCTGCGTGAAGGTAGCACATCTGGCTGCGAAGTACGGGAAAATGCGCGAAGCAACCTATGCACAGGGTCAAACTGCAGACCACTGGAACTCATCAGACATCTCCAGGGTGCAGAAACCTGGTTCTAGCACCCTCCCATACTACTTCAAGTGAGACCTTAGTCTGCGCTCCGCGGACTGTTGCCGAAAGGGCCAGTAGTACTGGGATTTGTTTGGCTAACTTAACTTTGAACCTGGGTCAGGCCCCAATAAGCCAACAAAGCGACAAGACTGATACAAAGGAGACAAGAGGAAAGTGAAATTACAAGTAGCCCTCTCATTCTCTTTGTCTTATCTATTGTTTATAGAAAAAGTTTAAAGTGTATTAAATTGTTGTTCTAGATATGGCTACTTATCTAGGGAATTAATATTTATTCGTAGATACCAAATTCTTCATAACAAATTAGCGACTCCGTTGTGTAGTGATCATTGTTCTAAGTAGCTTATCCACATCCTAGGACACTCTAGAAGACCTTACTTCCTTTCATTGATTGCATTCCAACCTTGTTTAAGTGAATTTTGGTCAAAAACTGTGTTTAGTTACCTCTTGAAATGACTTACTGTCACTAGCACAGGCTTGTGAGGGACACAGTGCACTACAGAGCACCCTTGGCTTAGGGACAATGCTCTGAAGTGCACTGTCTCCCATTTAGGGCTGTGCTGATCCTCCTTGGATAAGTTTTCCACCTTTGGATAGGTTTTTTCACCAAATTTCTTCAGTTTGATTGCTTGCTGAATGATCAATGAGTGTCATGTCTCTGAAATCAGGATTGTATCTCCTCTAATAGCCCTACTTTGACTTAATTAATTAATGTTTCTTAAATGATTTCTTTGTCATTATCGATTCATTGTCAAAGTTAAATTATAGTCGATTAATATTTGTTCAAAAGAAAGTGTTGTAAAGGTCTTCATTTATTTCAAAAAGGAACTATTGTAAAGTCTTCATTCTTGCAAAAATATTTATTGATTGTATGTGCATTAGTTTCCTTTTATTCATAATAACATTAAGGGAATTGAACGAAAAACTTGCATCATGCATTGAAAAAGTTTGTGTGTGCTCATAGGAGTAGTTTAGGGAAATTGCATTAGATTGTGCTCTTTACTCTTTGATTGAAAGAAATCTGATTACTCTATCCCTATTAGCTAAGATTTTCATTGTTAAATTGAATGGAAATAATTTTTATCATAATAGTTTCATTCTAGGAATTACAAACATACATCATGCGGTGAACCTTGAAAGGTAAATTCTAAAGAAGATCAACTTAAAATTCATTTGAATTAACCTAATGGAGCATTGTAACTTAATGCATAACATTTAGAGGTTCTAGGCTAGAGACATGTTTCGATGTCGTAAAACATAGCAGCTATTGCTAACTTGTCTGCGATACATCCCTAGTGTGATACCTCATTCCACGTACGTGAGTATATCGTAGGTTGTCCACGTACCTTTGGGTATATATGGTGGTGTTACAGTACGTAGATTATATGGGAATTCTCTCACTGTGTGGTTTCGCATTAGACAATGCTAATCCGGACTGGGCCTCCACATACTTTCGGGTATATATGGTAGGACAACACTAGGTTGTTATCCATCCTTAGGTAACCGAGTTGACCACCTTGTACGTTGTGATACACCGAACACAACATGAAGGGAGATTCCCTACCCGTACTTCTCGGTTCACTGGGATGTATTCTGTAGTTCACAGTTACTTGGTAATCCTTTTGCCTAGATCATCCCTCTTTTGTTTTGTTTTGTTATTTTGATTAAAATAAAATTAATTGACCGTGGATAAAATCCTCCACGCTCGCTCATTAGTTTATCTTAGGTTGAGACATATGGAAACAAATCTGGAGTTCACCGATCAAGGAATTCCTTTTGATGGGAATCCTAGTCCTCTTCCTCCTTTTGGAAATATTGGTGCTCCTTACATGGCTACATTGTCCCTTTCAGGACTTACCATTAGCTTGCCAGTATGGTTGTTTTCAACCTCCTTGGTTCAAAATGTCATAATTTCTCTGTAATTGAGTACTCCTCCAACTGGAAAAAATCAACCTCCAGTTGATCCTAAAGTTGACCCTTTGCCTTCTTCCTCAGTTGTTTCTTCCTCCCCTTCTTCCTCTTCGCCTGGTGAAAGTATTGGTACTATTAACCAAGTGGCTAAGAAGAAGAAGAAAGGGAAGAAGAAGAAGAAGAACAAAATTTAGCAGGGTGCAACCAAGCAACCATTGCTTTGAATGCAACTTCTAATGAGAAACCATCCGATAAGCCTTACAAAGTTTGATATCCATGCAAACTTTTTACAGGAGACCATCTTCTTCGAAATTGTTTTGGAATTACTCAGATCTTAGAAGAATGGTCTTCTCATTCACATCATCCTGCGTCATAAACTTCTGGAGATCATGCTGGTGACACAACATCAACTAGTGGTAGTAAAGTTCATGGAAAGAAGGTTATCCTAGTAGGCTATGTGAAGGGAATCACCCCATTCACCTTTGTCCCTATCTGGATGAAGCCAAAAAAGTGTTGGATAACTATCCTAATTCTCCACAACGACTTCCATTTGGTTACAGGAGACTCTGCCTTAATCCTTCACTAGTTGATAAAGTGACTAACCCAAATCAATCGTCGGTCAAACCCACTTTCTCTGAATATGAATCCAATGAGTCTACACCTCACCCATCATAGGTCGAGGAAACAATTGACCCAATTTCACCTTCAGTTAATCGTACCTTTCTTGAAGAGAGTGAATACGATACCACTCAGGTTCTTTTCATTTCTTCAGATTCCATTGAGCTTGGGGGCAATCCTCTTATTCCATCAAGACATGAGGAAAATCCTCCCACTCTCGTAACTCAAGGGGTTAATTCTCTTGTTCTTACAGTACCCCCTCCAATTAGTCTGGTCACTTCCTTTGATTGGAATCGACTATTAGGATCTCGTCTTCCTTCTTATATACCTTTCCAGATCATAGTACAGGTTTGTAATATGGTCGTATTTAGCACTATTATTGATGAAGGTGCATCAGTAAGTATCCTTTCCTCCACTGCTTTGCAAGCGCTCGGTTCGCTGCCACTTGTGCCTGTTACCCAGAATCTGTTGGCTTTTAATAGAGGAACTAGTCAACGATTAGGGGCCGTTCCTCAGTTTCCTATTACTTTGGGAGGAAAGATTGTTTATCTGAATGTGATGGTAGTCCCAAGCCCTTTAGATTACAACTTACTTCTTGGGCGTGACTATATTTATGACATGGGAGCTATTGTTTCAACACTATTTCAAGTGATGTGTTTCCTGCATGAAGGCAGAATTGTCATCGTTGACCAACTTTCATTTCCTAGTCCAAATATGGCTTCCAGTCAACCATCTTCCCTAAATGGTCCTTTTGTCCCAATGGTATTTTCCCCGCCATGGGTCAATTATGTGGCAACCTGTTCCATGCCTACATCAACGGATGATCAATTCCGTGATGTTGTACATTATGTACTGGAGGCATTGGAACTAGATCTGTCTAATGAATTCCTTGCTATGAATCCCTTCCAGAGCATTTTTCTCCCATCTGATGAGAACCTCTTGGAATTCATGACCTCTTATGGGTCGTTAACAAGGAATATGAGGATATTTATTTTACTATTTCAACCTCATTAAAAAATGAAACATGTCACATGAGGATAATTCATGGTCTTGTGTCAACCTCGTTAATAAATGAAAACGATCTGATGACATAAGGTTCAGGGTGGCGGTCATGAAAGGATGGAGCGTAAATGTATTGCAGTGGATGAGACATAGGTGAATTCTCTGAGCGACTTCTCTTGAACATATCGGTGACACTGACATGATGGATTGGTAGCGTTAACCCAAAATATGGATGGTGTGATGGACCAATGGTGATATGACCAGTGAACGGAACAACCCAACCCGACTCGGATGCGGAGTGAAAGTGTCATGTTCAAGAGCGACTTGCTACCAACAAAGTTTCTTCAAGTTTTCTTCCCAATTTTTCCCCAGTCATTGCTGACCAGTACCTCTTTATTTTTGTCAAGCTTGAGGAAGATAACATATGCTTGTTCTATAATTTTCCGTTCGGGGAAACCCATCGCTATGTTTTAACGAGCCTAGCGATAGTGAAACTCATTCTTGTCTGTATGGACAAGTTTGTCGCTATTTGGGTTTTAACGAGTTTAACGACAAAGATAACTCGGTCCTTTTCAATTTTAGAGAGTCTAAAAAAGGGACGTAAAGAAAACTCCAATAATCCTTTTTCGTCATATAATCCCTTAAGTCCTAAAAAGTATAAAACAATACAAAAGGGATGAATTTTCGGTACTTTTAACGAGCCGAACAAAACAAGCGCTCGATCTTTTTGTGTAATAATCCCTCAAGTCCAAAAAGATTAAAATCTAAAGGAGGGATAACACTTCCGGTCACTTTAACGAGCTGGAGAGGCCAATTGCTCGGAAATCTTTTCATATTTTACGAGTTAGTTGAAAATAGCTTAAAGGAGACTCATTTTTTGAGGAACGAGTGAAAAATTTGGGTAGCAGCTAATTCTAGGTAAGGTTTGGAATTTTCCAATCACGACAGTGTCACAAGGATGGCTAACAGTATCACTCTTTGCAGTTGTTCCTCAAAAAGGGGTAAACAATCAAATGGAGGTGAATGATCGGCCAATATAGAGTGGAGGTGATGATGAGAACATGACCAAGGCTTCAAAGGCTAATGATAATACATTCACAATGGTTATTTACCGGAAAATGGTTCATTTTTTAATGAGCTTAAACTCTGGGGGAACATTTGCTCATTACTTATGTTTATTTTTTAACGAGCTTGAATTCCGCGTTAAAACTGCTTGATATAATGGTCATTGATTACCTTGATTTTACTATAGACAACTTTGTTCCTTCAAAGGTTGTACTGCTTGCTCAATTGCTTCATCAAACTAGTTAGAAACGAACCATATATGTTTGAAAAATGAGTTAAAACACTAATATTTTACTTGAATTACGTGAAAAGTAATTCAAAAGTGCTTTTTACCTCTCATTTTACCATTTCATTTGAACTTTGGTTTGATGGAGCTTTGGAGGTTCTTTCCCCCTTGATTTTCACCAGCTGATTCTGGGAGATTCTGTGGATGATTCTTGGCGCCGTCTGGACCAGGTAGGAGCTAAACCTGAGCTCTTCAGTTTCATCCTTTCCTTTTTTTATTCTGAGCATGTTTTCTAGTTTTTATGAGCCTCTGGGGTTTGAAAAACTCGCCCTAGCTCCATCGCAACTCTTCTATATCGAAAAGTGCGATGCATGCTGGCTTGGCCATTGGCCAGTCAACATGCATCCCACCCAGAACACTGCTGGGGGTGCGATGGGCGCAAAGAGGGAAATTTATGCACAGTTTTTCATGGAAATTTTTGCCTGTTTTTCACCAAATCAGGATCCTGACTCTTCTCTTGTTTGTTTTAGAGATTCATTGGAGAAAAATGCCTGTTACATGGCGAGAACGTGAGCATGAAGAAGAGGACATGCTTTCTTTACGTGATCCGGTTACGGTAAATGCACTGCGGAACTGTGGCGTGTTCAAGTTTTTTCGCATCTCTAGCATGAGGCAACAAATCAAATTGTTGCAATATTTTCTCGATGCATGGGATCCTACCACCCAGGTGTTCCAGATTAGGGTCAAGTCCATCCCCTTGACTGTCGTGGACATCTATTTTTTGACCGGCTTATCGAGGTGGGGTGCCCTATCTCATTATCAGGTTCAGCCCGTGGGGGTGAATCTATGATAGATTACATTCACAGGTATTACAGAGAGGGATCTCAGCCGAGGAAGGACGGCAAGATCAATATCCGAGATGTCACTAATAGGTCCTTGAGGACCATTCTGTTCACTTTTTCTTGACTGGCTGGTAGTGCGGCACTTCACGTGGCCAACAGGTCTTATATGCAGTACACCTTGGAATGCCTTGAACCAAAGGTGTTCAACTGGTGTGATGCAGTACTCTCTATGATGAAAGAACAACTGACCAAGGTGAAAAACAGAAGATTGAAGAACTTTGGAAATGGTTCTATTTTGACCACTTTTTCCTTGGAAAAGATCCCGCTGATGCAGCCGCAATATGTTTCACTTGGTTTACCTCCACCGACTGAGCCACAGATGCAGAGATGGGTCGACCTTATGGCTAGACATGCTGGTCAGTCCCAGGTTTCCTTTTCTGATACATTTTTCCAGTGGTTCAACCGTCAAGAGATGGTTTTTTCCGAGTATCCATATGCTGTTATGGATTTCCAGGGTGATCCGGATTTAGTACTGCCGGCTGGTGAGCAGTGGGGTGTCATTGGTAAATTCTCTGACCATATCTCTGTTTATTGTTTCTTTTTATAATGTTCTTGTGCTTTCTTCTATCAGGACTAATCAAAACTCATGTGCTCATGCAGATGTTGGACCAGTTTGGCCAGTAGTATGCCTGAGAGTGCCAGCTTTCGCTCTAGCAGGAGAGGCTGTGGGAAGGGCTATCCTTCGCGACCTTGATGTGGCCGAGACTCTTTCAGCATTGCAGGATTAGGTTGAAGGCCTCACTCTTGGTATTCCGAACGTTAGGACTGACAAGCTGCCTCTGAGGTTGCAGCGACATACTACCGGCGTGTCGAGTCGATGGACTAGGCTTTTACGCATGATTTCACAGGCGGTGACTTGTTATCACCAGCATCATTAGACTAGGGTGCCCCCTAGCATTTTGAGTTTTGGGTCATTTGACCAATTTTGTCTTGGTTACAGAAAATTATGTGTAAACCATAAACAATTATATATATATTTTTGATTTTCAAAGTTTTATTTTGGTTAAGTTACATGATCCTGATGCAAATACTGATGAAATGCTTCTTTTATAAATGTTGAAAATGTCTATATAACACATAATTTGCCAATGAATTTGTTAATGTGTTTAAGTTTCTGGAAATATGCTGATATTGAATAAAATCAAATTGCCTTTCCAAAATCTTGACCCTTAGGAACATGCGATAGATAGTTGGATTTCAGACGGAGTAGATAACAGTGATTTGTAGTATGACGAGCTATGAGTCTAGCCTGACGACAAGTCGGCTTATGCCATGTGTGATGGCATCAGAGAGAAGTTCTATCAACGCACTATATTCAGCGATGTTATTTGATGACCGACCAATACATACCCCTCTGAAACTTACTAACTTGCCGCTTGGATCAAAAATGGCCCAGGCCGCAAAAGATAGGTTCCGCGAACTATGACTCGCCCCGTCAGCATATCCAAAAAAATATTCCAATAGGTTCAACATATGTGACAAATGTAAAAAGTGGATTACTTGACCAAAACAATTACTCTCAGTGAAAACAAAAATGTAACAAAAGCATATGGGTTACCACACTGAATCATGCGTAGTAACGCTTAAGGTACAACCCGTTACGGGGTTGCGCCAGTGGAATCCCGTCATAATCCATTAACTCGTAGGCTCCTTTTGCTAATACATGCTTAACAATATAGGGGCCCATCCACAAAGACTTGAATTTACCTACTCCCAAGTTATCGGATTCCTGGTCGTAAAGTAAGACCAAGTCACCTTCCGAGAAGACACGGGGTTTGACATTCTTGTCGAACTGCGCCTTGATTCGTTTCTTATGGGCTTCGTTAGCCAATGTGGCATCACGATGGGTTTCATCCAATTGGATTAGTTCCAAGAAACGAGCCTCCTCTTCTAAAGTTCCGGGGAGAAGGTCGACTGCGAGTTTGAGGGACGAGAATTCACACTGAACTGGTAAGATTGCTTCTAGGCCATACACCAGTTGAAAAGGTGTGAACCTGGTTGCATTCCTTACCGATGTTCGGTATGCCCACAAGGATGAGTATAGGATCAGGTGCCAACTCCTTTTGTGGACTCCAATCATCCTTTGCAGCATCCGCTTCAGGACTTTGTTAATTGCTTCAACTTGTCCATTGGCCTGCAGGTAATATGGAGTAGAGCTGTCGTGGGACAACCCCAATTTGGCAGCCAATTCGACCATCATGTGATTGTGAAAATGCGATCCATGATCTTTGACTATAGCCTGTGGAACGCCGAATCTGGCGACTACATGATTGAAAAAGAAAAGGGCAGCTGTTTCACTGGTGTTATCTAATGTAGGCATCGCCTTGGCCCATTTGGTAAAATAGTCTACCGTGACTATGATATACCCATGCCCCCCAGTTGAGGTGGGGTTACATGTCATGAAATGAATGCCCCATTTGGTGAATGGCCCGACAACAACTATCGGTTGAAGGGGTGCAGGTGGTTTTTTGGTTTTGCTATCGAAAATTTGACATGCATGGCAACTTTTGACTGTGGTTATGCAATCTTTGAACATTGTTGGCTAGAAGTATCCTGCTCGTAATTTTTTTTTTGCGCCGTAGCGTAACCAGATTGATGCCCCCCACACGCGCCTAAATGGAAATCATTCAAGACTTTTTCGGCCTCCTCATGGGTGAGGCACCTCCTCAGAACTGTATCGACACCATGACGATAAAGTGTATCACCGATGATCATGTAGTCTTTTGATTGGTATCGAATATGTTTTTGTTCCGAGCGAGAGGTATTAGACCTATATTTTTGGGTTTGGAGATAGATGATTATATCTCCATACCACGGATTGCTTGAAGATATCAGAAACAAAGATTCATCCACGATGGTTTCTTCGGATGTTTCATCGTTGGACGATGATGGGAGATCGCATAGTAATTCCGTGAAAACCAGGGATTTCTTTGATTTAGCTTTTACAAATTCCAGATCAAACTCTTGAATAATTTCTATCCATTTTGAATATTTTCCCCCCAGCAACTGTCGCGACAATATATAAGTCATGGGGTTGCAATCTGACAAAATGGTAGTTTTTCGAAAGAGGACATAGTGTCGAAATCGCTGTATCGCTTGAACAGCTGCAAGAGCCAGCTTTTCAACATAGGAATACTTGCTTTCTATATCATTTAAGTTCCTACTCAAATAATATATAGGATGTTCAATTTCGTTGTCTTCTTGAACTAAAACCATTGCGATGGTTGTATCCACTGCAGCCAGATACAGGTTAAAGTCTTTTTGATAATCAGGAACATACATTAATGATGCTTTCATTAGGGATTATTTTAAAGCATCAAAGGAAGCTTGCGCGACCTGATCCCAGATGAAGGGTACTTCTTTTTTCAATAGACGTGTATAACCTTTAGAAAGTTAAGCATAATTTAGAATGAACCTCCTCAGAAGGTTTGCTTTCCCTTGGACTTTCTGAATTTGAAGCAAATTTGAAGGTGGAGGAAAATTTATGATTGCCTGAACCTTACATGGGTCGAGATTAATCCTGTCTTTTGAGACTACAAAGCCAAGGAAACGACCAAAACTGACACAGAACACACATTTGTGTGGATTGAGTCGTATCTTGTAGTGTTGGCAACGTAGAAATATCGCTCTCAATTGCTGTGGATGATCGGTCCGCTTTCGCGAATGAGCCGGAAGGTCGTCGAGATATGGTTGAACGATGTTTTTGATGTCATGTAAGGCATAATTCATTGCCCTCTGAAATGTTGCCCCTGCGTTCTTTAAACCAAAGGGTAATTTGCGATATGCAAATGTGCCCCACGGACAAATAAATGCAGTATTTGACTGGTCCTGTAGGCGGATATTTATTTGATTATACCCAGAGAATCCATCCATAAATGAAAATATTTCACATCCGGTGCATTCATCAATTATCTGGTCAATAGAGGGTGTAGGGTAGTTGTCTTTTGGACAAGCTTGATTTACATCCCTATAATCGACGCACACTCTAATCGTTCCTTGTTTTTTCATCACGGGAACAATGTTTGATACCCAATCGGTTAGAGGAACCGGGTAAATAAAACCAACATGGAGAAGTTTCTCCACTTCTGCCTTGATGGCAGCGGCTTTCTTGGGGTGCACCTGCCGTAGCCGTTGTTGTACTGGTTTGACATCTGGATACATCTTGATTTCGTGTTTAATGATATTCGAGTCAATGCCTGGAATTTCATCATATGACCAAGCAAAGACATCTCTGAATTCATGAAAAAGAGCGTTATATATTTCCAGTTCTGAAGGAGAACAACATTTGCCGACATAAATATTCTCTACAACATCTGTTTTGGTCGAGATATTTATGGCGATAGTCTCTTCAATATTGGACAAGTTTCGCTCGGAATCCACCGTGTTTACAATATTTGATAGGAAATCAAAAACTGAAGGATGATTAAGGTCATCAGGAGTATCTTCTTGACAATCCGAAAGATGGGAACGATGGTAGTAATTTTCCCATGGCGCCTCGTCAATTATCATTGACTGAATAATTCCTTCGTCGGTGTAATGCACTTGCGACCAAGGATCTAAAGGGGTGCCATATTCCTTAGACCTATCTATCCAAATGCTTGATGAGCGTTGATTCGGGTCTGCCTCCCATGCCAAAAACATTGATTGCTACAATATTTCTACTGGGCTTGGAGGCAATACCTGCAGATGATCCATGTTAATATCGTTTCCTGAGATCTTTTGAATGGAAGATATCATATTGCAGGTTCCTATCGTCGCCACTTTCGCTAGATTGATTGGAGGCGGGAGGGAAAAAGTCCCCATTAATATAGGGTCTTTTAGTAGGCCTACTCCGATATTTTGAAGCGAATGGGGGCTTCCATGGATCATCGAAATGCTTCCCGTAACTTGGGAACTATTGGGGAGAAATGTTTGTTGGTTGACGATTGTAATTCCTCCTTGGAAAGGAAATGCAATATTCCTAAAGTATGTCGACACAACCACAACCATAGCATATATCTAGTGCCTTCCCAGTAGGATGTTGTAATCGAGGTTTCCGTCGATTACTTCAACATCTATTTCTACTGTTTTTCCCCCAGTTCAACTTGCAAGTTACTTAGAATCCCATATGGGGTATATGTTCGTCCATCAAATGCTTTTAATGTCATCGAAGATCGCGACAAGGTTGGATGTCCTAAAGTTTTCCAGCAACTCATCGACATAATACATGTAGATGCCTCCTCATCAATAATTGTTCGATGAACAGTTTTGTTGAGGGCTTTCACTTGAATGAGGAAAGCTAGTTGAGCTGGTAACTGAGGATCATATCCTTTGTGATTAAAGGACATAAGATTAGAATCCTTTGGGTCTATCCCACCTATTGCTAACAATAAAGCCTGATTTTGGGAGGGGCAATTTTGCAGTACCTCAACTGTCGACATAGAGGATGGCGATTGGGCCAGATCTTCCACCATATTATAATGTTGTGCTGCTCTGGCACGAGGATTAAATGTCGACTTGTGTACCACTTGGTGGGCTCCAGTATTGTAGTAATAATGCTACAACTCCTGGAACTCCCTTCTTTAATTTTATCAACCCGGTAGTTCGTAACAAACTTGGAAGCGACGGTGCTGTATGCACAAGTACTAGCTCTTGCCGCAGCTGTCACTTGGTCAGCTGGCACAAGTCCGCTAGGAGCTTAAGCCAACTTCTATGAGCTCTTAGAAGAAGCTTTTTTATTGATGGATGAAAGCTAACTCGAAGGAAGCTAATCTAATTGCAAAAAGAAACTGAAAGCCAAAAAGGAACGCAAACCCTAGCAAACCCTAATTCTACCAGCTAGTCCTACTGACGCAAAGGAGAGCATGAAAACTACTGAAAGAGATGCCATTACTTCTATGAAGGTAAAATACATGTGTCTAGACTACCTCTATCTGAAGAAAACATCTTTTTGTATTTTTGATTAAGTTGTTGGAATTATCATGCATGTGCTTTTAACTATTTTTGACTGCAGAGGTGGATCAAGGAGGAGAAATGCTTGGAAGAGGTCGGGAAGGTTCAGAGAGGGTCTAAGGAGTCCCTAACACCCTTCCAGAGAGTTTCACAGAGTTTGGCTATCAAGAAACGTCATTCGTGAGCTTCTACAGGAAGTCTGCAGGGGTTCTACAGGATGTTTAGGATTTCTACAGGATGTTCTGTAATTTTTCTACATGATGTTCAGAAATGGGGTTTTGAAGCATGGATGGAGGAAAAAAGGTGGAGGAATGAGTATGGAGGTGAAATAGCGGTGTAGGGGAGTTCAAGACTTGGAGGATGGAGTTGAGGAGTGGCGTAGATGGTGAGATTTGTTCAACGAGGGATGAAACGATGTTGCACAAGAATATGAGAATCATGGCAAAGTAAGCGGATGAGGCAAATGTAAGGTAAGGGTTCTAAGTGAAGGGTGAAGCAGGTAGTTTGGATGGAGTATGGGCAGGTAAGGAAGGATAACAGGTACTCTGCAAGTGGTTTTTAAAACTAAACAAACAAACACTTATAAAACCTATGACCTAGTTACTTCACTCTAATCTGACCTAACAGCAAAAGGAAATGAAAAGAAGTTTATTTCCAAGGAAACCATGTGAAACAACTATGCAACTAAGCAATCATAAACCTAAAAATGCTTCCAAAACTGATATCAAGTTCTGCAAATGAGATTCGAACACTAATAATTGCATGGTGAAGCAAAGAATGTGTTTTTGTGGGCAGCAAGGTTACATTGGTCCCAGCTCATGATTCCACTGAAGGGGAGGTGAGATCCAAAGTACTTGGTAGACTTTTTCTGAATATATTCCATGTGATTAACCTATCAAGTAAATCTGAACATGAAGAACCTTTTTAATCATCGAAAGCAACTTAAATAACAACACAATATTTAAATCTAAATAGCAGATTTTATTCTAAGAATGCAGCAAAAAACACATAAAGATAATCAAAGGAGGTATTGGGTGCTTGAGATGGGCCCAACCCCAAGAGCTATAGCCTCCTAAGAGAGATTTAGAGCTGGTGCAAAGCTGGATTCATCTTTATTGAGCAAGAAAAGAAGAGTTACATCAAAACTGTCCACAGGGAGAACTTGAAAATGAGCTGAAAGCAAAGCTAATCTATTGCCTAAAAATCGAAATACAAACTAGCTAACTTCTGCCTACAATATGACTAACCATTGGCCAACTACTAGCTAACAAAAATGAGGCCCTAAGCCTTCTTATTTATACAAATTGAGGACCCCAACAGTCCTCCTAAACTTTAGGGACTCGGCTGCCCAAAACTTGTAGTTAACAGCAGTCCTACTTGACTTGCTTGGCTGCCCTTGTGTTAATTGATTTGGTGGCCCTTGAACTCCGCGCTGATGGTGGAGAATTCAGGGTAAGGGCCCATAAATGAAGGGGAAACCTTCCTACAAATCCTCTCCCTTGTTCTCCCACGAATTTGGCTGCCAAGTGCTCATTAAAACCTTCAATTTTGTCTCCAAATTGACCAAAAAGGCTACACAAAGCACCCATTAGACTTGTTGGCATAATGACTAACCCAATTCACTCTATTAGCATAAATATAATTAAAAAAATGCAATAAACTAATGAGAATGGTGGATTAAGTCGAATTAGGAGGGTGAATGAGCCCAAATAATTATCCATTTTTGGGGCTCATCACCACTCTCTTTGGCAGTTTTATTGTTAGCTCTGGAATGATGGGCGGCGCAACTTCTGTGGAAGTTGTTGTCGAACTACTAGGTTGATCTTTATCCTTGTTGTTCGACAGCTGTAGATTCCTGTAATCTTTATTTCTTGTCGATATCAAAGCATCATTTTGCTGTTTCGAAACTGGCAACATCAACACTTGGGACGGGGAAGCATTGTCACTGGCAACTAGATTGGTTCCTGGATTTGGAAACGGATTAGTCAATACCGCAGAGGTTTTTGAATTCTTGAAGAATTTTCTAAGCTCAACTTTATATGGACAATCTCTTGTCCAATGATCCTCATCACATATAAGACATGGACGATTTGGTTTCTTATCTCCAGAAGGGTTTGTAGAAGATTTTTCAGGTGATGATTCCTCCTGTTTCTTCTTCTTCCCTTTGTTTTTCTTCTTGCCTCCTGGTTGCTTGGTTTCTTTGCCTTTATCAGTTGAGACGACATTTAATTCGGAGGCGAGAAGTTATTCTTTTGCATTTTGACTAGAAATCTTACGGGCCTTTTTAGATGTAGCCTTTGTTGATTTCATGTCTGTCGTACCAATCACGCCATTGCCGGCATGAGAGTCATTGTTCAATTTAGGAGGAGGAGGAACGGAAAAATTTGGTCTGGGAGCGTCAGGGATTTTATCGTAGAGCGTGCTAGACTGAGTATAAATCAAGTCTAATATTGCACACGAGCTATAACTTGCTCTTCAGTGACGACTCCTCCTTTTGCCACATCTTCTGTAATGGAAGGTAATAATGAATTAATAAACCATTCAGCTAAAAGCAGATCAGGAACATACGTTTTTACCATTCTACGACGACGTCGCCACTCATGAATATGATAGGATATGTGAGTGGTTGTCGTTTGCTTGAAATTGGTAAGAAGTTTTGTCCCTGTTTCGTACCTTATGGGTAACTGAAAATGGGTTAAAAAGGTTGTGGCTAGGGAACTGAAGTTATCAAACGAAGCTCTAGGTAATTCAATATACCATTTTGCTGCCGGACCAGTTAACATCCTCTGAAAAAGGCGAAGCCTAATCGAATCATCATTTATGGTGTTTGATGAACACCACAGATGAAAAGTCATCACATGATTCGATGGGTCTTCACCCGGATTCCCATTAAATTTAGGAATATCTGACGGAAGCTTATGCAGAATCGCTGGCCACCAAGGGTTGTAAGCAATTGGATCGTTCGTTAGCCGATTTAGATCCGGTAACTCTAAAGTCACCACGAAGGGTAACTGTTGATTCAGGTTTGGCGAAGCATACCCAAGATAAGATGGAATCGCCTGAGCAGTTGGTCTTTGCATACTAGCATAATGCATTTGATGCTGGTAACTTTGGTAAGGTTGATGGGAATAACCATTGTAGAATGGTTGATTTTGACCGTTTTGAATATACGGCTGCCCATTATTTGCAAATATTTGTTGCTTAGATCCTTGGTATACTTGTTGGAATTGCGGTTGTTGGTATTGCACCAGCCATGGTTGTGAAGCCATGTGCTGTTGTCCAATACTGACCGTTTGACCAAGATGAGGGGTAATTGTACCCGTTTGGGCCTGTGTCATTCCACTAGTTGGCGATTGTGGTTGAGTTGCAGGGACAAGAGGCTGTTGCATTACAACTTGAGAAACCTGAGGTTGGCATACAACATGCAATGCTTGTACTTGTGACACCGTCACAATAGCCGGCGTAGTTGGTATATTTGACATAGGTAAACATTGTTGCATCGAATATACAACTCTTGGTTGTTGAGGCAGTATTGGTACCCAACTACTAGATGTAATTCCAGCATAACTTGAATTTTGTTGTGAACTCTCGTATGGTTGTCCTCCTGGAGGAGACAGTGAAAGGGTATATTTCCCCCCATACGGTGGTAATCCAGTGCTCAAAGGAATTGTTTGTCCTTAAGGATTGGACTGCCCAAATTGACACCGTGAAGGATCAATTTGCTGAGACTCAACATAAGAGTTCCTAGATATTATTTCGGATGAACAAATGGGAACGGACCATACTGTTGAAATAGCCCCTGAGTGGGCCCCTTCTAGTGATTGAGAGCTAGTTGGGACAGATGGTATGCCGGCGAACATTGTTGGAGTGACGACAGGAAGTTTTGCCGTTGCTGTGTCGGATGACACAGTCCTAGATGTCGACGGTTGTTCAGACATTTCTAGTCTATCCAAAAGATTTCCTAGCGATTCTACAGGAGCTTCTGATAACGGTAGACTAATTTCTGATGGAGAAGGATATAGGGTGATCCCGACTCTAAATTGCGATGGAGTACTGGATGGAGGATCCTCCACAATCTCTTCTACAGAAATCAGACCAGGTGGAAGAGGAAGACCGTCAGGTCCGTAAAATATTTCTGGTGCCGAAGAAGGTATAGAATCTGCAGCGACAGATGTTTGGGGAATAACACCTTCTGAATCAGCTGTAGATGGAGCTGGTTCAGTAATACAAGTGTTTACCTTCACACTAGGATCAGTTCTACTATCCTTTGGTGGCTGCGGAACTTCTTCTGTAAAGGCAGGGATACCAGAAATGGTTGGAGTAACCGGAGTTTCCGATGGTGTTGGAACACTTGTTCTAACTTTACCAGGGGATTTGGAACCGGTTAAATGAGTTCGCTTCGTCCGTAACAGTTTTGATTCTGGAGACAAAGACGGTTGACTCGTAAGCCTCCGCGAAATACGGGGTTTCAATTGACTTTCTTCCACTATTGCAGATTACTCGATCAACTAAAAATCAAGGGGAAATATGTTTCCGAATTAAATGAATTTTAGACACTTTGAAACAACTTGCTTTTTCAATTTTTAAGAGTCGAGAAAAAACAAAAGATGACTCTAGTCGCCTTCGATTTTTAATTAGCCTGAAGTGACAAGCGCTCAGATGGACATTTTCCTTTAAGGAGTCTGAAAAGGAATGAAAGAGACTGCTCTGGAAATCTAGACAGAGGAATTACCAAACCAATCGCAAAACTGCAGAATACTTTTTATGGTACGACAATCAATCTTCCCGAATGCTGTTTTCAGTGCATTGCGATTGATAGGGCGGCAGACACGGCTTCCTATGGATAAAGGATAAAGCCTATTGTGGTCTCCCAATATATACTCGACGGTACGTGGGAGCACAAGTCCGTACTGGCACTTATCGTCTCAAAGTGGAGGAATCACCCAACCAACAATAAAAACAACAGTTACCAAGCTTTACGGCGCTGGAATACGTCTCTAGCCTAGACTTCTAAATGTTGTGCATTAGGTTCCAAAGCATTTTTAGATTCATTAAATTTATTTTACAGTTGATCTTGCTTAAGAAATTTTCCTTTCAGGTTCACCACGTGATGTAGATGTACAATTCCTAAAATGCAATCTAAGATGATAAAAAATCATTTAATCTTCTTTTTGCAATGAAAATCCTAGCTACTAAGGAAAGAGAGATGATATTATTTCAACATAGAGCAGAGAGCACACACTATATGCATTGTCCTAAATCAAACCAACAAACAGTCTAAATGCAAATGCACATGCATGTATTTTTTTCAGCCTTCTTAATGTGTGAATGATAAAAAGAAAGCTAAGCGCAAATCTGAATTATTTTTCAAAGCGACATTACTAACAAATTTCTTTTCAAGACAAAATGAAGGCAATGACGACACTTTGCGATTTGGAATTGAAAACTTGCTTTCGACACTTGAAAAACTACTAATTCAAATCAAATACAAGAGTAACAGTGTAATGGACTATCAAGAACAATCAGATTCTCTTCTATGACTGAAAACGACACTTGCGACACTTTCAAATCAAGAAACGACAGTTCAGTTACGCTACTTCATTGAAAAAGAGAACTGAAAATGGCTCAAAATACATAAAAACATTTACAGTTCTTTGCACAATGGAGGCAGAAAAATGGTAAGGAAGGGGGTTTCAACAGAGGTATACTGACTACAGACAGTAAAAACTCCTAAATAGAGCTGAAAAGAGTGAACACAGAAACCAAAACCTAAGAGCAGAAGAGGTCTTGTCTGATCAGCGCACTTGTAACACAGGGAAAGTGAGATGCAATGCACCTACTACACTCGGGAAGTGCGATGCATCCATATTCCAAAGAAGAGATAGTGCGATGGTCCAGGGACGAGACTTCAACTGGGTTCCGGGTCACAGTTTGCAACTCAGTTCAGGGATTTAGGCCGAACAAGTGGTAATCAGTAAATAAATCACAGGGGTAGATCTAAGGAGGTTACTAGAGCCACCACAAGGGCAATTAAAGAGCTTGTAAATCGATTGTTCAATTCATAAACAAAACCCGGAGATAGACTGAAGCATCGTTGATCTACTTTGCACTTGCATAGCAAATGCAGTTTGAAGGCTAGATGGCTTGACTTCAGGCTCCATCTATAAGTTTATAAAGAAAACAAATATAGAAAAACAAACAATCTATTCACTCCCCAGTGGAGTCGCCATTTTGTTATCAGGAAATCTAGTGTCTATGCAGAGCTGCTAGTCCCCCTAAGGCTGGTAGCTACCTTAGAAACAAAAAAACTAAAACCACTTTCGTTTTCCTTTATGAGAAGTAGATAAGAGGGGAAAGAAGGAGATCAACCTCTGTCTTGCGCTTGGTTCCTTGCTTGATTCCTCTCCCTTCTGATAGATCTTTGCCACTCGCTTCCTCGTCTACCCAGCTTCAAAGAGCACCTATAGAATCAAAGCAGCATAACACTATCCAAGAACATAGATCTACTATCATAAACAATATAGGACCAGATATATATTGACCACGCAAATGCATATATCATCAATCATACAAGAATGTGGAGGAAAACTTGAATAGCTTTATTAATAATCAAGAATAGAAAAGAGGATTACAACCAATTGTTTTGACCCAGCATCATCCTATCAGCAAGAAAGCCCTTCTTCACCTCATGAAAAGCTTAGATCACCCAACACTATGATGTTACACCAAGAAACCAACAACACTTCCTTACAAGATACAAAATTCCAGCCTCTGGATCTCTGGGATGAGGGATCCATATATAGATGTTTGCAAGGGGGTTGAGTCAGCTTTTGAGATTTGATTAGTGTCTTCTCTTTGATAGTTCTTGATTCCACTTGGAGATTGATGATCTCTTACTCATCCCTAGGCAAATGCAGAGAGGCAAGTGTCACAGGATAAGTTTCTCGAAGATTCCATGATCCTCCACCTTGCAGATTGACCCTGCCATTTGTCCACTCTCGCCCATCGCACCCCATAGAAGGGCTTTTCAGTATGCATCACACCTCCCGTGTGTATTTAGGTGGGATGCAACACACTTTGACCATGGAGCAGGTGAGATGGTCCAGTTTTGACCAGTTCTAAGTAGTTTTTCATGGAGAACTTCTGGGAGAAGATGTAATCAGTTGACCTTGTTCTTTTAGAGGTTGGAACAACACTTTTAGGGACTTAAGAGCCCTTGGTTTATGGACATTCATGATTGGGGTTGCAGTGCCCAAAATGTCTATAACAATTTGGATGGAACCAAAGCTGGAGGAGTGACTTCGAATTAGGCTTCATGGTTGTAATTCTTCCTGCTATTCAATAAAGTATTTACACCTTTTTCCATATGCTTATCTTGATATGTGATGCTTATATGTGTGAATGTATCTGATTCCATTTACTTGTAATCAATAGATCTTTGCTTTGATTGGTTCTTTGTCTTTTGTTGATTTTTACAGGTACTTCTCAAGCATGTGAAGTACGGGAAGGAGCGACAGGACTGATACAAAGGAGACAAGAGGAAAGCGAAAGTACAAGTAGGTCCTCTCATTCTCTTTGTCTTATCTATTGTTTATAGAAAAAGGTTAAAGTGCTTTAAACAGTTGTTCTAGATATGGCTACTTATCTAGGGAATTAGTATTTATATGTAGATACCAAATTCTTCATAATAGTCTACCACCTGATTCAATATGTATGGCTTGAACACACACTTCATGAAAATCATCAGGATTAAACATCAATAATATATGCTACAAATATGAATGTAAACTGCCAATCTATTTCAATAAAGTTTCACGTGTATCCAATGAAATACCAAGCGCCAATGCTTTCTTTCTGAACTCTTGAGTAAACTCCTGAAAACTTTCCTCTTTACCTTGCCTCAGACACTTCCAATCAATAACATCTTCCTACGTATCCTAAAGGATAAATTTTTTTCCTAAGAGCTTTAAAAACTTAGACCATGAAGAGATGACTTTTCCTTTCTGCTTTACATCTATCTGAGTTTTACTTTCCCACCAGATTAAAGTTTTTCCCCCTATTCTAAGTGTAGCTAACTGAATTTTTGTTTTATCATCAGAAATGTTCTGAATACGACAATACACTTGTAACTGCTGAATCTAGTTATCTAACTTTTCAGGATTCGTTTCGCCATCATAAATAGGTAACTCAAATTTTATGTCAAGTTTTAAAAGAGATGTTTTCTTAGGTTTCTTTTCTGTTTCAGATTCTGCACAGGAAGAAGAATGAGAAGACGATGATGGAGATGATGGAGGTGAAGGTGGTTTATCAGCCTTACCTTTACCTTTGTCCTTCTTCGATGAGTTTGAAGAAGAAGATGCATCTCTCGCCTTATTGTCTTTGTAGAGTTCCCCCAACATCTGCTGCATAGTCAAGAATTCTTGTTGAAACTGTTCATTGCTCATTTTAGCTTCAGGATTTTCACCTACATCAGATCCTTTCATGGTTGATTTATGAACGACTCTTCGCTTTCCAATCTTTGGATTAAGCTCCTCGAGGATTCCTTCTCCACGTTACGACTTTGACCTGGTTAACATTCAATGGAAAATTCTACAAACACAACCTACTCTGATACCAAATTATATGTTTTGAAATGATCATATGTTAAAACTGAAGTAGAATTGATTATGCCAACATTGAATTGAATGTTAACTTAAGTGCTGAAACCATGAGAATTGCTTGAGAAGAAAGACTTTAAGCAAGATGAATAATAGAAGTGAAAAAAACAAATACACAATGATACCAGACATCAATATTGATTACGGAGTTCATCCCTGATGGACTACGTCTCTGGGTCCGCTTTCAAGATGGGCGACCAATTTATTAGGATTGAAACCGAAGAGGTCGATTACACATAAATTTGACCAAATAGAATGTGAACGTAGGCACTTCTGGTCATTGCCATAAGATAGCTCTTTGAACCAGATTTCCAACACCTATCACAGTTCCCAATTCTGACTCTGGATGCTCCTATTACACTGAAAACAAAATCGACTATAACTTCTAGAACCCGCATACAAAACCCAAAACCACTCTTCCCTCTTCAATGAGAAAAAACTGCCTTTTATAACACTGCAAGTAAATTCAAACTACTTTGGACTAAACTTGGCATGAATTGGCTAAAATCAGGGTTTTTGGTTTTGGTCTAACCATGTTTTGCCACCTTAGGAGTATCATACATGGTGTTTCAATTAATATTGGAACAAACTATAACAAAACCCAAATATAAACTTTATATTAATTCGAATACCGTTAGCTGTTCGCTAACCGCGTGGAGGAGGAGAAAATGCATGTGACAACTGCTTTCTGGCAGTCTCGGCTGACGGTGCTCCGGTGGTTAACATATTACGGTTTCCTGCTCACATATATTATAACTCCGCCGGTTATCAATCTCCCTTCACATGTCGCGGTCCCTGCGAGGTTTTAGGACTGAGAGTTATGTAACCCCAACAGGCTTATCTCCTTGCCGCTCACATGTCACGCGGTTAGCTCGGACATTTCCGCTACGGTCTGGCTAGATAGTTTTATAAATTCCGATGGTTTAACTTTTATTTGGTCACATGAGCCCACTGCGGTTAGAGACTCCATGCGGTCTAGGTTTGGCAGTTTAGGACTGTTATTTGTTTTGTAATGCATTACATTAGGTCGAGAGGGTAATGAAAATAGGTTTATGTATGTTCAATACATAGTTTGAATTGCAATGTATCATATAGGCCGATAGTTGATAACATAGGGTTTAGCCTTAGGGAAAAGGTATTTTAGTGTGGTTTAGGTTTAGTTTAGGGTTTAATGTTTTTTTAGTGTATGTTTAATACATGGGTTTAGGTGTAGGACTTATGTATGGGTTTTAGACTTAGGTTTTTGACATATCAATGCATGGTGAGGGTTTAGGATTAGGTTTTAGACTTTACATCAAGACCCATTTATAACCATTTGTCACAAAGTGACATTCACCCACACACATATCTTCGACACAAAGCTACATTTGCGACGACACCACATGACGAAAAATCCGTCGACAACCAAATCCTGGAGGAACTGACGACAACCTCATGTCGACAGCTGGGTACAAAACCATATTTGTTGAACACCATGAAAACCATAGACATCACCTGAAAAACCTGAACCATAACCAACACTGTGAAAGTTGAACGCCACTAGACTGAATGTTGACGATGAAACTGAAACTGTGTAACTGATCCGACGAGATCCTCCTGGATCAATGCTATTAGGTTTATGCATGTCACACTGGTTTCTTTACTATATTTTGTTATTTTTTCTTTTTAACCAGACTAATCGTGTGTTCTCTTACAGGTAGCAACCACTTTGTAGGGTATAAGGGGATTTTTTCACATTGTTGCAAGAAATTCACAACCACATGGGGGTTTAGATCCCATGTTGGGGATTCACCATATTTTGTAAGTAAAATTCACACAATATTGGTTTTTCCTCCATGGTGTAGTTTTCAAAATCCTAATGAATTCCTTGGGTTCCTGTAGTTGAAATTCCCCTTGTTGTGCTAAAAAGGAGATCTAGAATTTACACTACTGCTCCTTTAAATAGACTATAGGTCCTAGATGGTTGTCTATAGTTGGACATATCTAAGGAAAAGTGCGCCATGATTCCCATATTAGTCTCAATCCTTGTTAATTAACCACTACTTAATGGCTTGGGCGATTCAAATTATTGCAGTTGCTATCATAGTTGTTTGTTTTTTTCTTAAGATTTTCTTTTTATAGGCTTCGTGCTGTTTGAGAAGTGCCATTTATTTCCTTATTTTGTGAATCTTATCCTCCAACTTGCCCACATCTACAAACCCTTTCTATGTTGCTATCATCTTTCACCTATGTGTTTCTATATTTTCCTTTTTAATCTCTAGCATGACATGGTGAAGGAGGTGATGTGATCTTAGCTTTCCCTTAGGAGGGAGTCTTAAGGATTTTAGTTGCATCCACCTTCCTGTATAAGGTATATCCTTCTATGTAGGTTGTGATTCTTTCTCCTCTATTTTTATCTCTTCAAAAAGTGGTTGAAGAGCTTGTCCTTGTTGGGCAAAGGAATCTTAAATTTTTATGGTGTCGTTTCTTGTAATTCTACTTGTACTGTTGATTTATGTGATGCTTCTTATATTAGGTGCATTGTATCCTATAGTGGTTGCACTATTTCCTAAAATTATTACATTGTTTGAAAAGTGTCTCCTTCTTTCTACAATTCTTACTCAATTGATTTATTTTCTTTTGATTCTTCCTAAGACTCATCTTCTTGTGACTTTGCTTTCTTGTAAAGGGATGTATCATATTATTTCATGGGACTAGCTATCTATGCTATATGAATCATTTCCAAAGGACTTTCCTCCTTTTGAACATGTAACCTTCTCCTTGGTCTTCGGTCTTTCAAAGTTTGGTGCTCTCACCAAATGATTAGTTTTCTTTGCTTTTGTGATCTTTTTGGTTTGAGAGGTGTGGTTTTCTTTAGAGGAGTTCCCATTTCAGCCAGGGTAGCTAAAATTTCCATGATACTGGTTCCATTATGGGATTTTCATTTTAAAAGGGGATATGGTTGGGAACAACCTTTCCCTTTTCCTTTTTCACTATGGGGACACTTTTTTATACTAAGGTCCTCTAACTATTTATGAAGGGATTCCTATGCATATATTTGAAATCAACCCATGGAATAGGTTGATACACCCTTTCTAGAGAATAAAAAAAATAAGCTTAATTATCCCATGATGGGCTAGGGTTTCATGCTTTCCTATTTTGACTTTTCCACCTGTTTCATTCCACGATTACAACAGAAAGTAAGGGATGCTGAGGGATTGAAATGGTGGTAGATAGTCTTGTTCCTAAGCTAGTAAAGTAGTCTAAAGTGGTAGGAATAGACCACACTAAGTCTACATTCCCAATATATGCATTTTGAAATATTATAAGCAACCTCATTCCATGGGGGTGGCATGATTTCCCTTTTAATCCCATTCTTGTCTTCAATAAAATTTTCATTTTAGAAGAACAAATTTTCTTGGAAATAATGGCCTCCTATATTTTGTCCTTATCCCATGGAAGGCTTGCAGGAATACCAATCACTCTACTGAGGAAAAATTCATTGATTCATATCTCCAAAATCCTCACTACTATGACATACTCATATCCTCTAAGGTTCTAAAAATTCAGGGGAAACTCTAAATTAGCTAAAGATATATTCTCAATTTCCCAAAGAATAAAAGCCACTAGCTTCTCTCGAATATATTCTCCACCCCAAGATTTTGATGAATCTTAGTAGTGACAGTGGGTCCCCTACGATTGAACCCAACCCCCACTATAAATTATTAGAGGTCCGTCTATTTATGTAGGTCTAGTCTGAGTGATGGTTGAGAATCTTGAAGTGAATTTGATGAAATTTTTTAGAGGAAAATTAGTGCTTAGAAAAAAGTAAAAGTGAATTGATGCCATTTTTTTAATTGCAACTATTTAAGTCTACAAATACCATTCTTATCAGATTTGGGGGGAAAATCCTATAGCAATTAGTGTAGATCCTGTAGCAATTGGTGTAGCTCTTGTAAAAATTGGTGTAGCTCCTATAGAAACCTTGAAGTGGAGATAAAAACTATAACAAAGTGGTATTTCAAATTTTTTGAATTTTCTCCTTGGAGGTAGATTTTATCACCTCCCCATCAGTTTATTTGAGTATGATGCAAGGTTGGTGTGTGGTGGTTATCATTTCGAAGTCTAGTAGACAATGAGCCCCTGGATTTAGAATTGACCGCCTTCAAATATGAGTTATCTTGTGATTGTTTGCACACATGGATGATTTATGCTAATGCCTTCTTCCTAATAGAACTGCCACCATCTTCACATGTGTGATATATTTTGTACCTTTTGTAGTTTTACTCTTTTCTCTAACATAACCTTGGGTGTCCAACCTTGACATTATGCAAATGGTAATATACATGCAATCCAAATGAGAATTGTGGCTTAGAGATTCATACCTAAGTATTGTATGATGCTTATATACTAGTGGTTGATGCCTTGGATGGTGGGTTGAAGGTGGTGCTCTGAAAATTTGTGTATAGGGGATCCTGTAGATGAACATAGTAACCTATTAAAGTTGTTGGCTGAATTTATTTTCTTGCTAATGGTTGATATTACTTGTATGGAGTAATTTCTTGAGAGTTATAGGTCAATGATATAGGTGTTGTTAATATTGTGGCTCGTTGATGGATGTTGGGCGATATTATAGAACTTACAAGATTTATTTTTGCTTTCCTATAGATTTATTGTATTTCCCTATACTTTCCTGTAGGAGCCTATAAGTAAAAAAAAGGTGAGCCTTTGGGTGAAATTTTCAATGTGGAAAGTGGTATTTATGGTTGATGATGGAAAGAGTGAAAGGTAAATCTTGGGAAAAAATTATATTTATCAGAAAATAGTGATAGGTATAGTTCAAAATCTCTTGTGGATAGTAATGATAAGTCCAAGTACCCACTGCATAAAAATTTCTAATGGTTTCTTCCTGTAGCTTGATGACTTTATTTGATTTTTTTTCTTGGCTATAGGTGGGTCCTAAACATTTGCACAAATAATCATAGAGATTAATCTGAAAACATTTATTCTTTATTCTTTATTCCCCTTTTCCCTCTTTTTCACAAATAGGGCAATGGTCCCATCTCCAATTTTAACCATTGCCTTGCCCTACCAAAATTGTAAAGGATTTATTGTTAGGGGGATTTATTTCAAACTTAGAAACTTCCTCATGGAGGTTGTCAATTTTAGAGTTTGTCTCAGGTGGCTCAAATGAGGTTTTCATATGAGAATCTTTTATTCCTCTTCTTTTTTTTAATGAATTGACTAGAAGTATTTGTACTCTTAACCACATTCAAATCCCATTTCCTAATTGTGTGGATGAATTCCTATTTTGATAGAGGTATCTTGTATACCATAATACTAAAACCATTGAATAGTAGAGGGGTCTACTCTTCATCAATAGTATTGTTTTGTACAGAGCCATTGTCATGACATTTATCCACTTGGGAAATCTTTAAATTTGGAATCATACAATAGGGCCCACCTTCCTTAAAGTCATTTGTCCTAACACTTTTTTCATTCCATATTTTCCTTTGAAGTTGGACCTTCTCAATGTGAAAAAGGGTATGCAACCTATGTTCTTCTAATGCATTCAATTGTTGTCTCGTTTATTTCTTAGCATCTATCAGATCCGTTTCTCATTGTGAAGCTATCTTGAATGTGGAAAATTCAAAATCAATGGAAATCATGGATTTATTACGAAAGACCAACTAATAGTAGGAAAAAGTTGTAGTAGTCTTCCAAGTAGTGTTTTAGGCCCATGTTACTTCAGTGATCCTGTCAACCCAATGTTTTCTGCTCAAGATGATTACTTTTGTTAGAATGCTTTCCATTGTTTTGTTTGTCACTTTAACTTTTCCATGGGCTTGGGGGTGATATGGAATAACATTCCTATGATTGATGTGATGTTTCTATATAATCCTTTTGATAAGATTTAAAGTGAACTGTATTCCTTGATCTATGACTATTTCTCTTGGGAATCCATATTTATAGAAAAAGTTACCTCTTAAAAATTCTGCTACCTTTTGTTCTGTAGCCACATTAACTACTCTTGTTTTATCCCACTTAGTCAAATGATCAATGTATACAATATGTATGTCTTTTTCGATGATGAAGGATCAAACAGTTCTATGAATTCCATCCCCCATTTCTTAAATGGTTCAAAAGACACTTGGGGTTGTAAAGGAATTTCATTTCCCTTAGGAGTTAAAATCCTTTAGAATCATGTGCCCTTTTAATGGTTAATTCTTGAGGGAAAGGAGGAATCCACTGAGGTACACGGTTCTCTTCTTCCTTTTTGGAATTTTATTGTGGGGAAGGTTGAGGAGGTTCCTGTTGGGCCTTCCCTGATTTCAGTTTTATATCTGATCCGGACTTAAACAAGAACGCAACAAATTACAGAGATAACCATAAACACAGATATGCAGTGGAAATAATACTTCATTTCATTAATGTAAAATACTGAAATATGCTTACAACAGTAATGGAAATAAACTAGCTAGGGCGATGGTAGCTATCTCTGAGAAGAGATTGGGTGGCTACATGCCTCTGAACTGTTCTAAAACTGTGTTACAATGAGGCTCGAAGGCCTATTTATTGTTGAGAAACAATGGAAAATCCTTCACATCCCAAAACCTAACCCTAGAAGATGAAACTCCAAATTGTGGACCCCGTTTGGGTAAATTGGTACATCAATTTCCCGGGGTTGTAACTTTGGCATATGATCTCCATTTGATGCGTACAATAGCTCGTTAGAAAGATCTATCTGAGCACTACCACTTTGGAAGGCAACATCGGTCCATGGACCCATGTTGCCCCAAATTTCCAAAAAAACGTCGTTTAGGGCCTCAAAACGGCTCCGGAAGTTCAGGACTCGAAAAACTGCTAAAAATAGTAAACTGTGCTACAATTTAGGAGACTGAAAAAGCTGAAAGAGACAGTTGTGGGGGTCCAAATGGGATAGGTGGGTGGCCACCAACATCCACCTGGATCATTCCTCCCCCCTTAGGAAGCAATGGTCCCCATTGCGTTCAGTTCCTCCATCTGCTGAACTTGTCCTGCAATCTCTGATGTGTCCAGTAATGGTGAGAAGCATGGTCGACGATGGTCCATATTGAACACTTGGTGCAGGCAAAGGAATGGAGGAATGATGTGCTCCAAAGAATTGTTCCCCATAGCCTTGGTACTGCTGTAAGGACCATGTCGGAGTGGTCTGAGCTTCTGATAGGTTCTGGTAAGGTGTTCTCTCTGCAGATGCAACTAGACTTTGTTGCCCACCTGAAACTAGTGTGGTATCTATGTGGGTGAGGAGAAGTTGTGCCTATGTTCTATCATGACCGTATCACTTTGCTGTTGCTGCTGCATGGAGGAACCCTTCGCAGGGGTCATGGATGTAGCAACGATCTTCCCCTTACTTTGGGAGTGAACCAGACAGATAAATTTCCTGGTCTGGGAGATGAGCTTGCTGCCTTTCTTAGCAGTGATCAAAGATGTGGCAGTAGGTGGGGCTACCTCTGGTATCCTGTATAATGAATTATTTAAAGAAATAATGACAGCACGAGGCCTTGACTCATACACAACATGTCGCCTCCACAAGTATGGTTGGCCTAATAATACATCACAAACATCTAGAGGTGTAACATCACACAATACCTCGTCTGTGAAGGGCTTGATGCTGTAGGGAAGGCGGCACTGCTGGCGAACTTTGAGATCTCGTCCTTCATGAAGCCACCCGATACTGTACGGTTGTGGGTGTGGTGTAGTCGGTAAGCCCAACCACTTCACGACCTCTGTTGAAACGAGGTTCTTTTGGCTGCCACTGTCGACAATGAATTGTAGCGACGAACCCTTCACCCACATCTGTGAGTGGAAAAGGCGCTCCCCTTCCTCTGGATTTTCAGGCTCATCTTTCTGGATCTTGGCGGTGGCAACAGTGGCACTAGGATCCACATCAATGATCTGCTTCCCTTTGCCATTCCCCTTGTCGGGTTCTAGCTCAGGGTCGGAACATGCATCTGATTCGGAAGCCTTCAACTCAGCCACCAGCGACTGCTTGGTCCGACACTCACTTGTGTTATGAGTGGGACTCTTGTGGAAGTCTCAGCACTTTCTTGTGTCCTTCCTCGGCTTTGTGGTGTTGTTCTCTTCTTGTGGCTTCGACGGGTTGTCTTGCGTCACCCCGCCTTGGCTTTGTCCTTTGGGCTTCGGATTTGCAGATCCAAAGTCTCGCTTCTTCTGTTTGAACTTTTGCTCGATTTTGACAGCGTATCGGTATGCTATTGTTGTGGGGAAAAATGCCTATGCAGGACGATCCTATCCACCTAAGGTGTGACAGTGCCTTAGCAACAAACAGAGACATCTATTCTAGTATTCTTCCTTTATGAATTAAGAATGAAGAGAGATAGATGGACTAACCGGTGTCTTCCGTTTGTCCCGCGATCCGGTCTCTCTTCTCTTGGAGAGTTCTCAGCTACTTTCCTTCTCGCTCGCCCAGCTTCAAGAGGTTTCTGCAAGATCACAAGAAGAGAGCACTACACAAGACATGGATTCACATTCATAACTAGTTCAGGATTAGAAATAAACTAAACATACTAATGCAATAATACATAAAAAATACATCAGTATATAGGAGAAACCAAGATAGCTTTATTGATGAATAACAAGGTTCAGGAAGAGATACAACCCAGAGGGCTCCAATCCAGCATCTCCTTCCCAGCAAATGGAATTCCTATCTTCACCCCCTTCAAAGCATTAAGCACCCAATGATTCCAATCTCAAACCAACAACAATTCTTTGCAATAACAAAATTCCAGCCTCTAGATCTCATGGAGGAGAGATCCATATATAGATGTTTGGAGAGAGGATGAGTCAGCTTGAGATCTGACTAGTGTCCTCTCCCTCTGTCAGTTCTTGATTCCACTTGGAGGTTCTTGCTTCCACTTGGAGATTTGGAACCTCTTACTCATCATAGTCGAATTCCCTGAGGCAAGTGTCATTTTGGAAGCTTCCTGGGTTTTGACACCTTGTGGAATGAACTTGCCACATGTCCACTCTCGCTCAGCGCAGGTATCCAGTGTTGCCTTTGACATTCAGCACAGGTAGCCAGTGTTGGCTTTGACATTCAGCGCAAACAGCTAGTGGAGCCACTGAATTGATCCTGAATTGACTTGTTTTTGAGCAGTTTCTGGTGGAGAACTTCTGTGAATTGCTGTGGTTTGCTAGCCTTGTTCCTCTAGGGGTAGGAACAACATGTTTAGGGACTTTGGATCCCTTAGATTATGGAAATTTCATGCTCAATGATGTAAGGCACAAAAATGTCTATAACAGTTGCCCCCTAAAGTATGAGGCCGTTTATCGGGTGAAATGCTTTATCAAGGGGGATCCGAAGTTCATCCAATGTTGGGAGGAGACCTGTAATAAGATACAATACAATACATTATTTTTCATATTGCTTTCATGATCTAGCTGAGGTGGGCATTCCCATGCTCAACTTTATAAATTCATTTTTCTGTACATAGAACAGACAATCGTCTGATGGTAGACTGATAATTTTGATGAAATTATCATCCTTTGAGTAGGATGATTATCTGCTGCAATGATGTACATGTCAATGTCTTTATCTTTCCTGAATATATATTGCAGCCCGGATGGATGAAACTAGATCCGGGGTCTTCAAACTCATTCGATCTTCACTCTAAGTACAAGTTGATCCATGTGAGAAATGTTCTGAAGTCGAACATGGAAAGACATCGCTTGATTACCAGTCAATGAGGTAAACCGTTAACAAGCGCGAGAGGAATCACCGATAACAATAATGACCCTCAAGGTACTGCAGTACAATTCACGTGGTGTGAATAAAGGACTTGGCGTTGAACACCACGCAAAATCTTTCGGTCGAAGGTCATTGATGTATACCTGTCGCCGGAAGTGAGAAACTTGCCATTGAGGCATGCAAGCTTCAAAGTACTGAAGGGGTTGTTCCTAGATCAACTTCTTGGATAATGAGCTGATGTCGACAAGAAGCGATCCGTCAAAGGAGGGCCTTAATGAATCCCACATCAATGACACGGAACGGAGCTAATGATTTTGATGGAGGTGAAAACGATCTGTGACATATGATTCAGGGTGGCGGTCATGAAAGGATGAAGGATAATGTATGGCAGTGGATGGGACACGGTTGACTTTTCTGAACGACTTCTCTTGAACATATGGCGACACTGATGCGATGGATCGGTAGCATTACCCCAAATATTGATGGTATGGCGAGACCATGGATGTG
This sequence comes from Pinus tabuliformis, assembly GCA_031772625.1. Lineage (NCBI taxonomy): Eukaryota > Viridiplantae > Streptophyta > Pinopsida > Pinales > Pinaceae > Pinus > Pinus tabuliformis. The sequence continues at coordinate 668,972,310 of CM062808.1, forward strand.
ACCGGTGAATGAAACAACCCAACCCGATTGTGGTACAGAAGAAAAGTGTCGTGTTCAAGAGCGACTTGCTACCATCAAAGTTTTCTTGAGTTTCTCCAAATTTTTCCCCAGTCATTGCTGACCAGTACCTCTTTATTTTTGTCAAGCTTGAGGAGGATAACATATGATTGTTCTATAACCTGCCCTTCGAGCAAGCCCATCGCTATGTTTTAACGAGCCTAGTGATAGTGAAACTCGTTCTCGTCTAAAGACAAGTTTGTCGCTATTTAATGATTTTAACGAGTCTAACGACAAGGATAACTCGGTCCTTTTCATTTTTAGAGAGTCTGAAAAGGTACATAAAGTTAACTCCAAAATTCCTTTTTCGTCATCTAATCCCTTTAGTCTGAAAAAGTATAAAACGATACAGAAGGGATGAGTTTTCGATAGTTTTAACGAGCCGAATAAAACAAGCGCTCGATCTTTTTGTGCAATAATCCCTCAAGTCCAAAAGGATTAAAATCTAGAGGAGGGATAGCACTTCCTGTCCCTTTAACGAGCTGGAAGGCCAAGGACTCGGCAATCTTTTCATATTTTACGAGTCAGTTGAAAAGAGCTTAAAGAAGACTCGTCTTTTGAGGAACGAGTGATAAACAGGGTTAGCAGCTGATTCCAGGTACAGGTTGGAATTTTCCAATCACGGCAGTGTCACAAGGATGGCTAGGTGAAATCACTCTTCGCAACTGTTCCTCAAAATGGGTAAACAAACATATGGAGGTGAACGATCGGCCAATGGAAAAGTGGAGGTGACGGTGCAAACACGACCAAGGCTTTAATGGCTGATAAGGTTACATTCACAGTGGTTATTTACCGGGTAGGTTCTTTTATTTTAAAATGAGCTTAAACGCTGGTGGAAACACTTGCTCATTGCTTATGTTTATTTTTTAACGAGCATGAAGTCCGCGTTAAAACTGCTCGGATCTTGTGTTTATTTTTTAACGAGCATGAACTGTGTGCTAAAACTGCTCGATATACCAGTCATATGATAAGGGTGTCTCATTGAGATTCTATTTTTTATGGAGCTTCATCTCACGAAGCTTTTCCCCGGATCCTTTCGTTATGCAAGTTCGGAAATGACTAATCCTACGAGTTTAAAGGGTTAGACCTACAGGTTTAAAGGGAGGACCTAAAAATTTAAAAAATAAATAGTCGCCCCTTGCTTGCACTCCAAAAGGTTTGCATGCCTCCAGGCATAAAGTACGATTTCAAGGTTACCTCTACTTCATTTCCGTCAAAACATTCGTTTCACCGAGAGAGGCCTACCTCTTTCAGGTTACCCAAAGATTGTCTCGTTAATCTTTCAAACAAAACACTTCCCCGGCAATGTCTACCGAAATAGACAAAGGTGAGCGACGTAGCCCGCCAACTCACATAACTTTGACAAAAGAATCTTATTCTAGAACAACCCCTCTTCCTAGACGGACGGGGTACGGACTAGTCATATTCTCCCGCGGAAACCTACCCTATACCCAAAGTTTTCCTGCCGAAGCAGACCAGGACGCATGCCCCCTGGGTTCCAGTCATATCCTCCCGGATTACTCGCGCTCATCAGGAGGACGGACTGTGGGTTGAGACACTTCTTGCGTGAAGAGACCATTTAGGGAAGGTACATGACTATTTGCGATGCGTGATCCGGGAAATGAAAGTTGGTCCACGAGCTTGACCATTCTTCCTTCATGCGGAAAACACATTACTCTAAAGAGTGAGGAGACGAGGGCCCCCATGCAATATATATAGTCTCGTCCAAGGAGTAGGTTATAATCCAAGGGTCCTTGAACGACCATCACGTTCATTTGAACGGTCTCCCCTTTCAATGTTATGGGCACATTGGGGAGGATCCCTAAAGGTCGACTGGTTCCTTTATCAAAGCCTGATAGATTTCTCATTTCAGGCAAAAGCGCCGGCGAACCAAGCGCTTTCCAAGCAATAGAGGAAAGGATACTCACAGATGCCCCCTCATCAATGATAGTGCCAGCCATTACCATTCTGTATATTTGAACGATAATTCTGAATGGTATGCTTGCTGGAAACCGGGGTCTGCCTAGTTGGTTCCAGTCAAACGAGACAACTAGGTTGCTTGGTGGTGGGACCGAATAGACGGCCGGGTACGACTCTGACGAAGTTCCTTCCTGCGATAAAGGAATGGGCAAATTGCCCCCTTGTTCGTTGGAGTCTGTGTTGATGAAGAGAATTTGGACGGTGTCGTCTTTACTTTCCTCTGTGATGGTATCATTCGAAGATAGAGCCTCTGAAGGCAAAACCGGGTCAACGGCCGTCTCAAACTTTAGACTTTCGTCAGGTATGGATTCAGATGGTTCATCTTCAATGATAGGTGCTTCGGCTGACCACCTGGGCGGGCCAGCTGGATTCTCAACTAGTGAAGGACTTGGCAGGAGTTTTTGATATCCAGGAGGAAGTTGCGCTCGTAAAATCGGGCGATCTTCCAAAACTCTTTTAGCCTCATCTAAGAAGGGACAACGGTGGATGGCATGGTCGCCCTCACATAGTTTGCAGGGAAATCTAGCTTTCCCTCTCTGTCCTGTGGCTTCACTTTCACTAGTTGACGGTGAGCAGTCAACATGGCTATCAGAGGTTGACGCTACCGAATTGTGCAAACGGGGAGACCAGTCCCTTAGTATCCGAGGGATGCAGGGACAATCTCTGTGGAAGTGGTCTCCCTTGCATATGACACATGGCGATTTAGGCCTGGTCAGTGCTGTGTGTGGATTTTTGTCAGACGACACTTGTTTGCCCCCAGTCGCTTTTGGCTCCTTCTTCTTCTTCTCTTTCTTCTTCTTTTCCTTCTTCTCCTTAGGAACTTGGTTTTTTGTTCTACCAGTTCCGTCAAGCGAAGAGGAAGGAGGAGAGGAAGAATTAGATGAAGTAGAAGGCTGGTGGACAACTCTGGTCTGGTCTAACTGTTGACTCGACTGTTCAGGAATAGTGGTGTTCTGAACAACATTGGTTGAAAAGAGCCAGACCGACAAGCCAATTGTTAGTCCTGGAAGCGACAATGTGGCCATATGGGGCGCACCAACATCTCCCCAAGAGGAGAAGGGACTAGGATTTCCACCAAGGGGAATTCCTTGGTTGGTGTGCTCCATTTTTCAACCTAAAGATCAACGCAGGAATAAAGGGTGATTGTTCCGTTTAAAATAAATTTTTAACGACGCTTAGACACAACTTGCTTATTCAATTTTAAAGAGTCGAGAAAAAGCTAAAGATGACTCTAGTCTCCTTCGATGTTTTAACGAGCCCGAAGTGACAAATGCTCGGATGGACTTTTTCTGTTATAGAGTCTGAAAAAGGCCAAAAGAAACTGCTCTGGAGTTCTAGGCAGAGGGTGTGCCAAAATTTTCGCAAAACCGCAGAATACTTTTTAGGGTATGGGCGGTCGATCTTCCTGAATGCTGTGTTCAGTGCATTGCGATTAGTAGGGCGGCCGACACGGCTTCCTAAGGATAAAGGTTTTATGCCTATAGGGGTCTCCCAATATATACGCGACGGTACGTGGGAGCACAATCCGTACTGGCGCTATCGTCCCTCAGGAGGAATCACCCACCATCAACGAGATCGACAGTCACCAGGCTTTACGACGCCGGAACACGTCTCTAGCCTAGACCTCTATGTTGTGTGTTATGTTGCAAAGCGTTGTTAAGTTCATTCAATTTATTTTAGGTTGATATTTTTAGAAGTTTGTCTTTCAAGGTTCACCACGAGATGTATGATACAATTCCTAAATGCAGTCTAAAGATGATAAGCAAGCTTTATATCTTTTGAACTTTGAAAATCCTAGCTACTAAGGGAAAAGAAAGACACCATCTTTTCTCAAAGAGCAATCAGCACACTCTAATGCACTTTTCCTAAATCAGACATGCAAACTATCAAGATGCAAATGCACAATGCAGGTGTTTGTTTTCCGCTTTCTTAGTATTGATGCCTACAAAGAAAGCTTTTTGTACAACTTTGAATTTTCTTTTAAATGACAAATACAAACAAGTTTACTTTTTCGAAATCAGAGAGGGTAGAAGAGATTACAACACTTAACGATTTCCGAAATGAACACTTGTTTCGACACTTGAAAGAGACAAACTCAAACCAAATGCAAAAGTAAATGTATAATCAACTGCAAACAGCCAATGAACTCTCTCCTAAGATCACAATCAATAGATCTGAATTAAGGGCTACAGGATGATTATTTCACTCATGCAAAGGAAAACTGTAAATGACGCCACAAACACATAAAAACACTCACAGTCTTTTTGTACAAAAGGAGGCGGAATTTAAGCAGAGAAAAGGAGTTATCAGACTGGTACCTATGCTGGTTACAGGCTGCAAAAATCAGAGATCAAAACAAGGCAAAACAGAGCAGAGAACCCCAGCTGCACAAGGCCAAATTGGTTCAGCGCAACCTCAACACAGGGGTTTTGACATTCAGCGCAGGTAGCCTTCACGGGACCTGCGTTGAAATGCAGAACCTCTTCACAGCTGTCGCGCTGAAGGAGAAATGAGAGTTTCTCACTGGGTTCTGGGTCACAGATTGCTATTTAATCTACTGTTTCAGGCCAAATAAAAGCAACAAGCAAGGTGCAATCAAAGGGATGCTTTGAGGGAGTACTAAGATCTATCACAAAGGATCATCAAATCATTTGTGAGTTCATTGTTCAGATCATAGACAAGTCCAGTGATTGGATCAAAGCAGCAACTGTCTACTTTGCATCCGGGAATAGCAGATGCAGTTCGATTGTTGCTATCGAGTCTATAAAACAAACAATGATAGAAACACAAATAAAATGACTAAACAGATCTCCCCAGTGGAGTCGCCAATTTTTTGTGGGGAAAAATGCCTATGCAGGACGATCCTATCCACCTAAGGTGTGACAGTGCCTTAGCAACAAATAGAGACAGTTATTCTAGTATTCTTCCTTTATGAATTAAGAATGAAGAGAGATAGATGGACTAACCGGTGTCTTCCGTTTGTCCCGCGATCCGGTCTCTCTTCTCTTGGAGAGTTCTCAGCTACTTGCCTTCTCGCTCGCCCAACTTCAAGAGGTTTCTGCAAGATCACAAGAAGAGAACACTACACAAGACATGGATTCACATTCATAACTAGTTCGGGATTAGAAATAAACTAAACATACTAATGCAATAATACATCAAAAATACATCAGTATATAGGAGAAACCAAGATAGCTTTATTGATGAATAACAAGGTTCAGGAAGAGATACAACCCAGAGGGCTCCAATCCAGCATCTCCTTCCCAGCAAATGGAATTCCTATCTTCACCCCCTTCAAAGCATTAAGCACCCAATGATTCCAATCTCAAACCAACATCAATTCTTTGCAATAACAAAATTCCAGCCTCTAGATCTCATGGAGGAGAGATCCATATATAGATGTTTGGAGAGAGGATGAGTCAGCTTGAGATCTGACTAGTGTCCTCTCCCTCTGTCAGTTCTTGATTCCACTTGGAGGTTCTTGCTTCCACTTGGAGATTTGGAACCTCTTACTCATCATAGTCGAATTCCATGAGGCAAGTGTCATTTTGGAAGCTTCCTGGGTTTTGAAACCTTGTGGAATGAACTTGCCACATGTCCACTCTCGCTTAGCGCAGGTAGCCAATGTTGCCTTTGACATTCAGCGCAGGTAGCCAGTGTTGGCTTTGACATTCAGCGCAAACAGCTAGTGGAGCCACTGAATTGATCCTGAATTGACTTGTTTTTGAGCAGTTTCTGGTGGAGAACTTCTGTGAATTGCTGTGGTTTGCTAGCCTTGTTCCTCTAGGGGTAGGAACAACATGTTTAGGGACTTTGGATCCCTTAGATTATGGACATTTCATGCTCAATGATGTAAGGCACAAAAATGTCTATAACAGCTATGCCGAGTGAGGAGATGTTCAAGAACCCCATCTCTTCCTGGATGTATCTATGTAGGCAGCCGTGGTATTTGAGTACCAGATGCAGCTCAGAATATTTGATATCCAACTGTGTGCAAAGGGTATGAAAAATGTTTGTGAACTTCGACTCATCTTGGTCTCGTCCCTGCCGCAGTGTGGTCCATTTGATGTATTTGTCCTCATAGCTTCCGACAGGGTAGTACTGCTCCTTGATGGCATCCCGGAAGTCATTCCAAGTGGGTGCGGCTGAAAATAGTGAGCCTGTACTTTCATCCTTCTCCTCACAGTAGGTTTCCCATCAGGCCTTGACGTGGGGAGCTGCTTTGAGAAGAGCGAAAACAATCTTTTCCCGACTTGAAAATTCATGAACAGAAAAATACCCATGCAGCAGATTTAACCATTTATCTACGACATCTGCGTCTATTTGACCTTTGAAGATGGGGATTTCAAAATTAACTTGTACCTTGAAGGGTGTGGCATTTCCAGAGTCGCTGTTGGAGGCCGATGCGTCGCCTCTGGGTAGCCGCTGAAGGATCTGCGCAAAGCTATCCATCATCGCGTTCCTTTGCCGCTCGAGCGCTTCTTCGAGCAAGATTTTGATAAGATCTCCTGCCCCCTCGTTTTTCTTCTCATCTGCCATGGGAGGTCGTCGAGATTTGCGAGGCTGGTCTTGCAAAGGTTCGACCAGTTCCAGACCTAACTCCTTATATCCCGACCTCGTTGGGGACATGCAAAGAAAAACAGAGAAAAAGCAGACCGCTCTGATACCACTGATCCTGACTTAAACAGGAACGCAACAAATTCCAGAGATAACCATAAACATAGATATGCAGCGGAAATAATACTTCATTTCATTAATGTAAAATACTGAAATATGCTTACAACAGTAATGGAAATAAACTAGCTAGGGCGATGGTAGCTATCTCTGAGAAGAGATGTGGTGGCTACATGCCTCTGAACTGTTCTAAAACTGTGTTACAATGAGGCTCGAAGGCCTATTTATTGTTGAGAAACAATGGAAAACCCTTCACATCCCAAAACCTAACCCTAGAAGATGAAACGCCAAATTGTGGGCCCCGTTTGGGTAAATTGGTACATCAATTTCCCGGGGTCGTAACGTTGACATATGATCTCCGTTTGACGCGTACAATAGCTCGTTAGAAATATCTATCTGAGCACTACCACTTTGGGAGGCAACATGGGTCCATGGACCCATGTTGGACCCATTTTGCCCCAGATTCCCAAAAAAACGTCGTTTAGGACCTCAAACGGCTCCGGAAGTTCAGGACCTGAAAAACTGCTAAAAATAGTAAATTGTGCTACAATTTAGGAGACTGAAAAAGCTGAAAGAGACAGTTGTGGGGGTCCTAATGGGATAGGTGGGTGGCCACCAACATCCACCTGGATCAATATCTTAAACTTCCAGGGAATAAGTTTGGTAAGTAGTTTCACTATTATAAATAGTTTATGCCTAATTATTTTTTTGATTTGGGTAATACTACATAGAAAGTTGAGGTTTCTTTGTTGGAGTAGTATTCTAAGGCATGCTAGACTATTGAGGAGGAGGAATTAAGGTTGGTGGTTGATCTATAGGATGTATCCATCCTTGAGTATAACTATACCATTAAGTAAATTACTTTTGAAATGGTTGGTAAGGAGGGATGACATACTATTGGCTTGGATACTATTAAGGGTTAGGCATGGACCAAGGTGAGGGACCAAGTGGAAACCAAGGTTGAGGTTGAAATTATGTAGGGTAATTATTTAAGTATTGAGGATACTTAATACCCTTAGCTTTTCTATAAGTCCATTGTCCTACTGGCACCTTTTGGTTGAAGGAATGAAACCTAACCACTAGTAGGATATTTGGCTATGTTATAACTAGGGTGCTAGGAGGAAAAGGGTGTTTCTTTATTTTGGAGGGAATTTTTGTTCCTTCATGCAAAGTAGTCAAAAGGGATAGGGAGAGAGAAAATAGAGAGGATTTGTGCATTTTAGTATCCCATGGGCCATGTTACTTATTTGTATTTGTAGCCATTTTTTATTCAGATAAAGAAAACATAGCGACATCACCTTCTAACTAGGTTTTCTCCCAAAAGGGTTTCCTAGGGTATATAATTTTTCAATTGTGGTTTGTGAGTGTTTATTTTGTTGTTTTCCATGTTTGGTATATTGATCTCAACTATGTTGCTTATGATACTTCCCTATATTTGGAACAAACATTTGTTAATCATTATCAATTTCCTATTCTATATGAGGCTATTATGGATATCCTCACTGCCTTCTATCAGGATGAATCCACGCACATTTCTGATCATATTCATGAGTGGAGGAGATGAGAATCTTTGCTATGAACCAAAATTTTGATGAAGTGCTTCATTAGTTGTTTATTAAATATTTACTACCTGAAATCACTGAATATGTGGAAAAGGGTGGATCCCAAACCAAAGAGAAAGCTATCTTGTGTGCCCACCAACTCGACTTCATTTATTCTCATTTAGTAACCTTGTATGAATGCATTAAAAATTCTCCTCGACCATTGACTGGATTGTCAACTTAGAAACCCAGAACCCATGTTGATGGAGTCATGGGATTTGTATCATCTGGAACCATAGGACAATTAGCCTCTCAAATGGTCCAGCTAAACATCTCTTCTAGTGCCCTTGCTGGTCATCCTGCTACTCAAAATCCTTATGCCTTTGTTCCTCCCTCTAAGGTAAATTATGTTCAATCCAACTCAAATAAGAATCTTAGCAACTAGGAGGAGAAAAGAAAGAGAATAAGTCCAAGACTTTATTTGAGGAATAATGGGCATCACAATCCAAAGATAACACTAGGAGTGGTGCAAAAGAGAAGAATAAGAAGAATCACTTTCCTTGCAAGATTTATGGGGATGATCATCTGACTCATGAGTGCCCCTGGATGGATAAGATTCATCGATATTTCTCGCAACAAATTTCCCATCAACCAAATATCTTGATGAATACATTTCCAGCCTAAGAAAAAACAATTTTGCAAATACCCCACCACCTTAGAAAGGGAGGAGTGGGGGAAACTCTTCTAATGTCTTGCCTTCAACAAAAAATATCTTTATGGTAAATCCATGCATCCATTTACAAACTAGAGCTCACAATTACGAGAATTATAAGAGTAGTTCTTCTACCTTGGAGCCCATGAACCAACCTACACTATATGGTCAACTTAATTTGATAATCCATCACTGAACATCATGCCACACCTGCCGAAGGGTCCCCTTTGAAAGACTACGCACAATCCCAATGCGAAGGCCACTCACAATTATAGTATTTTTGAGGATCTAGCCTAAGCTTTAGCTGCCTTGTCTGCATTAGAAGTGTTGCAAAGATTCCCAACGCAATTCAAGGCACTATTTTTTTTTATCGATGGAGTGGATCCCTTAGACTAAAACATTATGACCTTCGATCCATCTCTTTGGAAACCTTGTCTTCAACATCATTTGGCATTTCAGATAATGGTCCATGTTTTTGGAAAATGTGTTCATAGGAAAATATTAGTCGAAGAGGCATTGACTTGTATAATGTCATCGAAGTGTTGGAAATATCTCGGTTCTCCCACTTTGTCTGCACCTAGATCAATGTTGAGGAAATTTGATGGGCACACCTTGTAGCCTCAAGCCTGCGTTTTCAGCTTTGCCTATTGATCTAGGAGGAAAAATGATCTCTGTTGAGGTCGAGGTCATTGATGCACCCTTATATTACAAACTCCTCTTTGGGAAATGTTCGTTTTATGCTATGACTGCTATCATGCCATAGTATTCCATATCACGATGTTCCCCATCAGGGTAAAATGGTCACTCTCAACTAGCTAGATTTCTATAAGCCCGAACTTTGATTTCATGATAGTTAGTCAATCCATTTTGTAAGTGAATATTCCCCTATTGTGGAGAGTATTGGGGTAGGAATGTTCAAATAGTTCTCCTTTATGGGCACATTCCCCCTCCTTCCTCTTGATTTTTCCTAGAAAACTAATGACATTAATATGATTACCTCCATTGAATATAATTTCAATCAATCTACTAATCCTTAGATAGTGTTGTAGTGGCTACAAGCACCCTCCAAATTTTTCCTTAGCTTCATTTTGGAGCCTCCCTACCAACCATCCTCAGCAACATGTCTTGCATCATCAAGCACATAGGCTTCAACTGTTTTATAGAGTCTTGTCTGCCTATGCACGCATGTTTGTTCCACCTCCTTCACAGGATGCTTTCTAGACTTAGTGTCAGTTGTTGGTTGAGCAACTCCCTTTGGGAATTGCGCAATTCTAGAGGGGAACCAACCTTCCCTCTAGAAATTACACAAACCCAGCTGGACACCCAGTTGGGCTCCATAATTGCGCAATTCTTCCTTACAATCTTCCTCTAAAAAGTTGCGCAATTCATCCCAGGACAACTGCTCAACCCATAAATTGTGCAATTCTGGGAAATAATCACCTGCTACTATTGGAAATTGCATAATCCCTTTGGGACAACCAACCCAACAGCTAATAGAAATTGCACAAATTAGGTAGGTAGCCTGCAGGGCTTAGAAATTGTGCAATGCAGTCAGACAAGCTTCCTCGATAAAATTGCGCAATCTGACCTAGGACGACTATTCAGCCCAAAAATTTCAAAATCCTAGGAGACAGTCACCTGTTCCTCTCAAAAATTGCGTAATCCCCCTGGGATAGCTAGCTCTACTTAGCCTAGGAAGAACACATATTTTCATCCCAGGCTCGTAGACCGATGCATGTGCCTTCAGGTTGAATGGTTCCCTCTGGGACCGAGTAAAACTGATTTGCATGCATGGAATGCTTTTCCCAAGACAACATGCAAAGGCATACCTAGATTTAGGGATCTATTTTTAGAAGCTGAAGGTTACATGCAAGGATAATTTCATAAACCTCTCGCCTAGTGTTTTTTTTCCTAGATTTGTGGCAGCACATCATAACCTTGATTTTATCAAAACTTATGAACCGAATGCTACAAAGCTCATTCCTCGCATCGATCTTAGAACTCTGAAATCCCACATTTCATATAGGATTCGTTGGCACATTCAGCTCAACTGTTCTAGGGTAAGCCCGCTTCGCATGTCTTGCATTGTGTTTCTGTCGCTTTTTGTATTTCGACTTGTGTGAATGTTGTTTGCTTGATTTTTGTGAACGCTTGCTGTCATTTGCATGTATGTTAGCTTGTACAAGTGTCGTTATAGTTTTCGTTTGCATCTTACTATTTTTGGATGCACGACACTATTTTTTCACTAACAATTGCTGTTGTGGCGACCTGCTTCATACACATGCATGTGTCCCATTTTATGAATCCTGCACTTATTGTTTGCATGCATAATTATTCACTTTTGTTTGTACTCATCTCATCATGAATTCAAACTTCTCATATTTTCAATCACCCGTTGGTTGTCTGGGCTACCTTGGCCCAGACCATGGCTTGCCCGACTAGCACTACACATTTCCAGAAGTGGAGGCTCTGCCTTCCCTCCATAAATTGTGAAATTTTGGCCCAGTACTGACCTCCAGGATTGCATTGCGCAATTCTTGGAGGAAGTGTTGTTACACAACATTTTGTCACTATCCGTGTACTCCCCGTTCCTTGATCCCGGAGGACCTCTACAGTGAACTCTACATGCTTTCCCTTCATGAAGAAACCCCCATTGTGTCCCTCTTCATGAGCAGATCAATTCCATTTTGCACCATTTCCCCTGAAACTTCTATTTTGCCCAGTTTACAAGACCGACGCTAATGGCCCTTGTCTTCCTCGTGCCGATGTGCAGAGATTAGCACTATCCCTGGCATCAACTGGAGCAACTGAGCTATGTTCCAGTTGCACTGGTCTTGTTATGGAAAGTTTTTTAAATTAAGAGCCAAAGCTTCCAACTCTAGAAGCTTCGTAACAGAAGTCTGGTAAATGGTTTGGCAAGAAGGGGTCGAGGATGTAAGTTTGGGCTCCCTTCCCCTACAATGATGGAACTACCTCAAGGGATAATAATTTCTCCCATAAGAAGAGGATCCATCTCCCATCCATTCATCCTATATAAACCTCCCTTCTCCCCAAGCATAGGCTAGTGTTAACGTTGGTGTGCTAGTGCTATTTTGGTTTGGAGTAAATAACAAGCTAGTCATAGTTATAGCTATCTAGTTGTGTGAGGGAGAAGTGTGATTTGGTTTGAAGTGAAGCCTAAAGGGAAGAAACTTAAAACCATTGTGGATTGAGGCCATCATGGAATGCTAGCAAAAGTGTGTGGGAACCTGGTCTTGTCAGAGGAGAACTGCAACGTCAAGACAATGGTTGTAATCTCTCTTTGATATTAATATTTGCAACTATCGATTGATTTCCTACATGATTTGTCATCTTAAATATTCATGGCTTAATGTTTCTTGACTTGTTAAGTAGGTTGAATTACAATTTGTCTATTATCATAGTCGTTGTTCACTGTTGTTTACCTGTTTCAGGTGCTTGAAGAAGGAAGCGAGAGATAGTTGGAGGGAGCAAGAAAGGACATCATCAAATGGGATAAGCATACTAAGAGGTAGGCCCTCTTAATTGGTTGAAACCTAATTAAATCTTCCATAGAATGTATCAGTTGTGGCTAGACCCATTATCGGGCTAGAGGAATTTGTTTGTGTCCATACTTATAATTTTACTTCACCACAAATTGGTGACTCCACTAGGGAACCAATCCTTTTGCTTGTCTTAGATTTCATGATTTCGTGTGAAATTTTATAGTTCCACTTTCTCCCTTTGGTTTTGTTTATTTTATCCTGCTTACTGGACTGAGTTTGAAATCCATAATAGCAGATCTGGTCCCTATTTCAATTTTTATTTTTTTATTTTTTTCTTTGAATCCCCTGACCAACACTATTTTTGGCCAAACATTCACACCGATCAGGCCTATCAATGCTAGTTTTAACTTGAAAGTTGTGCCGGTCATGCCGATCAGCGCTAATTTTGGCCCAAAAGTCACTCTGGTCTCTGAGTTAAGAAAAAATCAGAATTTATCCCATTCTAGTGCCAATGTGTCTTAACACTCAGACTCTCTTCTTCTGCCCAGAAGTGACTAGGATGCTTTGTTTGCTTCATTTTCAATTGAATGAGTGAAAGAGTCTCGTTTGTTCTCTTATTTCGAGTGTCTCTTTTATCCTTCCAAGAATAGATTACATTGTTTGGTTTTTCGATTGAAGCATTTATGTTTTTGGTTTGTTCGATTTAGGGAAGAAGTCGCTTTTAGTTTCATTTATCACGCTTTGGTTTTGATCGATGTTTTTTTGTTCAGAATTATGAAAATTTTCATTAAAAGTGCTTTATGTGAAAGATTCATTTTGCATTTTATTAAAAGAAGAACATCATTCTAGTTTACTTAAGCAAAAATATTGTATTAGTAGCATCATTGAGAAGCTATAATTGCATCATCATAAGCATTGGAAATGAAATGAAACTTCTTTTGTTGTTAAGGGAAGATAAAGTGCATTTAGGACATGCATAAGTGAAAGTTTTCATTCTTTGATTGTTGCATTGATTGTGTGCTCTCTATCCCTCAATTAGTGTTAACTTTCATCGAAGAAATATTTCCTTTCTCATACAGCTGCATATAGGAGTTTTCAGATGATAGCGGTAGGGCCTTGAAATTGAAACCTAATTCAAGATCAACCATTAAAATTTATTGAATTAACCTAAGGAAGAATTGAAACTTAACGCTCACATTTAGTGGTTTAGGCTAGAGTTCCGACGTCTTTAAACCTAGCAGCTGTCGTTAGCTTTGGCACTAGACAACGCTAGTACGGACTTGTGCTCCCCATACTGTCGAGTATATAACGAGAGACCCCTTTAGGCTGCAATCCTTTATCCATAGGAAGCTGAGTCTACCACCTTGCAAACGTGATACACCAAACAAAGAATTCGGGGAGATCGCCTGCCCGTACTTCTCGGTTTGCCGGGGGGTATTCTGCAATTCATGGTTGCTTGGTAATCCTTTTTACCTAGATCATCCTGAGTAGTCATTAGATATTTTTGACTCTTTAAACTTAAAATATTATCCAAGCACTTGTCCTTTCAAGCTCGTTAATTACGAAAGCAACTAGAGTCATCTCTCATCCTTTTTTGAACTCTTAAAACATGAAAAGGAAAAATTTTGTTTCAGTGTCTTAAAATTAACTACCCATGAAATATTCCTGGTTAAATTTATCTTCCTTAGTGATTCTTTAGGGTTGATTCCAATGGAAACATTCCCAGAGTCTACCAGTCAAGGGTTCCCCTTGGATGGGAATCCTTGCCCTTTTACTTCTTTTGGAAATGATGGTTCTCCTTATATAGCAACATTGTCCCTCCCTGAGTTAACCATTGGTTTACTTGTCTAGTTATTTTCGACCTCGGTGGTCCCAAGCGTCCCAACTCTTGGCCCGAAAGCTCCTTCATTCGAATCACGTCACAATGATTCTAAGGTTGACCCCTCACCTTATTCTCCCATTTCTTCACCCTCCTCTTCTACTTCACTTGGTGAAAGTTTGAAATCTAGTAACCAGGAGGCTAAGAAGAAGAAGAAGAATACGAAGAAGAAGAAGTCCAATAAGAGAGAGGCCAACCATAAAGCTATTACTCCAAATGCACCCCCCTTTTGAAAAACATTCAGATCTTTCATGGAAGGTAAAATTCCCTTGTAGGCTGTGTAAGGGTGACTATCTCCTTCAATACTATCTTGGCATTCTGAGAGTCTTAGAGGTGCAGTCTCAAGACCTGAACCGACCATCCCCTTCAACCTCTGGAGATCATGTCGATGTTACACCTTCAACTAATGATGGTAAGAATAAGGGAAAGATTAGATTCCCCTGTAGGTTATGTGAAGGAGAGCATCTTCTTCACCTTTGTCCTTTCATGGATAAAGCTTCCAAAGTTTTGGAAATCTTGACAGCTCCTAAACCCCAACTTCCTGTTGGTTATCGGAGGCTTTCTTCTTACCCTCTCCCAGTTGGTAAAGAGATTGACTTGGATTCATCCCTTGCTCATCCTGATCTTCCTGAGAAAGACTCTCTTCTATCTATTCCCAACCAACCATTGGTTGAAAAGAGTGTTGAATTGGCTCCGCCCTTAATTGTTCACTCTGTTCCCAAAGAGAGTAATGATCATACTTCTCATGTTCTTCTCGCCTCCTCATATTCTCATGAATCGAAGAGTGACCCCCCCATCCCAGTTATTTAGGAGAGTCCTTCTCCTATACCTGTTCAGCATGGGGGCAATCATATGATACCCCACCAAGTAGTTTTGTTGTCTCTTTTGATTGGGGTCCATTGACTCCTTTCCGCCTTCCATCTTATGTGCCTTTCTAGATCACAGTAGAAGCCTATAATATGGTAGTACATGGCACTATATTAGATGAAGGCACATTTGTTAGCATCATGTATTCTACTGCTTGGCAAGCTTTGGGTTCCCCACAACTTGTGCCTATCACTCAGAATTTGTTGGCTTTCAACAGAGGAACCAATCAAACCTTGGGGGTCCTTCTGAAGTTCCCTATTACTTTGAGAGGAAAGATCGTCTATATAGACATGATGTTAGTCCAAGGTCGTTTAGATTTCAATCTTCTCCTTGGATGTAACTATGTTTATGTCATGGGAGATCTTGTTTCTTCACTTTTCCATGTGGTTTGTTTTTCGCACGAAGGGAGAATTGTGACTATTGATCAATTATCGTTCATTGGTCACCAAGCATCTCCTTTGCAACCATTGTCCCCTATTGGCTCTTTTTTGCAAGTAGTACCTTCCCCGCCACAGGTCAATTATGTGGCTACCCATTCCGTCTCCACATCTGCTGATGATCACACAGATGGTATAGTACATTATGTACTAGGGGCATTGGAACCCAATCTGTCTATGGTACCAATTGACATGTATTCCTCCCAGAGCGTGGTTTTTCCATCCAGTGAGGACCTCTTGGGAGTCATGTTCTTGTATGGCTCATGAACAGATGTGATGAGGACAGTTCTTTTTCTTGTGTCAACCTCGTTAGAAAATGAAACAACGTGAGCATAGTTCTTTGTCTTGTGTCAAGCTCGTTAAAAAATGAAACAAGGGTATCGAGGATGCTATTTCAACCTCTTTAAAAAATGAAGCACCTCCCTTTTCCCAATCAAGTCTTTGATTAAGATCTCGTAAAATCCCAGTCGATTCTTTCCAATATCTCAAAAGTAAACCTTCATTCCATCCACCTAGTTGACTGAAATGAAGCTTGGGGGGTATGTACCTCAATTTGAGTCATTATGCTGGGGGCATGCGAACTTATAGAAAGCATAGTTTTTCATTTCAAGCTTGTGTAAACATGAAACTGAATCCAAGCAGAGTTCTCCATGGTTCAAGCTTGTGAAAAAATGAACCCATGCCCAATTTACATCTCGTGATTTCAATTTTTATCAGCTAATTTCTGCTAGATGAGCCTTGGTTGTTTCATTCCATCGCCACCATCTCTTTGGTCGATCATATGCTTTCTCTTGGTTGTTTTTCCTTTCCTGAGGGACCGCATGTTATCGGGAAAACTAGTGTTGATTCAGAGCTACTAGTCCCACTAAGATGGGTAGCTATCTTAGAAACAAACAAACTAAAGTCACTTGTGTTTTCCTTTATCATAGATAGATGAGAGAGAAGCAGAGAGTACCAACCTCAATCTTTCGCTAGTCTCCTTGCTTGTTTCCTCTCTCCCTTGATAAAGCTTTTGCCACTCCTTTCTCACTTGTCCCGCTTCAAAGAACACCAAGTTTTCTGATCCAGCATCATCCTCCCAGCATGAAAGCCCTCTTCACCTCATACAAATCAAGATCACCCAAAAATGTCTTCAAAGAGAAACCAACAACACTTCCTTGCAAATTACAAAATTCTAGCCTCTGGATCTCTAGGATGAGGGATCCATATATAGATGTTTATAGGAGAGTGAGTTAGCTTCTGGGATTTTGATTAGTGTCATTTCACTGATAGTTCTTGGTTCCACTTGGATATTTCAGATCTCTTACTCATCCCTGGGCGAATTTAGAGAGGCAAGTGTCATATGAGCAGTTTCTAGAAGATTCTTTGGGTTTCCACCTAGCAAACTATTTTTACCATTTGTCTGCTCTCACTCATCGCACCCTACAGAAGGGCTTTCTAGTATGCATCGCACCCCCCATGTGTAATAGGTGAGATGCATCGCACCCTATGCATGGAGCAGTCCGTATGGTCCTGTTTTGACCAGTTCTAAGTAGTTTTTCATGGAGAACTTCTAGGAGATGATGTAATCAGTTGACCTTATTCCTTTAGGGTATGAAACAAAAATTTTAGGGGTTTAGAAGCCCTTGGTTTATGGACATACGTGATTGGGGTTGCAGTGCCCAAATATGTCTGTAACAGTTGCCCCCTAAAGCATGAGGTCATAAATATTTTGATGTCGGGTGAAATGCTTTATAATGAGGATGCGAGGTTTTTCGAACTGGAAGGTGACCTGTAATAAGATACAATACAATACGTTATCTTCAAAATATTTTCATGATCTAGCTGAGGCGGGCATTCCCATTCTCGGCTTTATAAATTCATATTTATGTACATAAGACAGACAACTGTTTGTGTGGCAGACTAATGATTCTGGTAGAGTCATCATCCTTTAGTTTGGATGATTATCTATGCAATTGTGATGTATTTATTTTCTTGAATATATCACAGCCCAGATGATGAAACTAGATCCGGGGTATTCAAACTTGTTCAATCTTTGCCCGAAGTACAAGTCGATCCATGTGAAAAGATGTTCTGATGTCGAACATTGAAAGACATCGCCTGATTACCAACCAATGATGTAAGCTGTTAACAGGCACGAGAGGAATCACCCATAATGATGATGACCCTCAAGGTACTGTAGTACAATTCACGTGGTGTGTATACATGAGTTGATGTTGAACACCACGTAAAATCTTTTGGTCGAAGGCCATTGATGTAAGCCTATCGCCGGAAGTGAGAAACTTGCCATTGAGGCATGCAAGCTTCAAAGTACTGAAAGGGTTGTTCCTAAGACAAATTCTTGGATAATGAGCTGATGTCAACAAGAAGTGACCCATTGTAGGAGGGCCTTAATGAATCCCACATCTATGACACGGAACGGAGAAAATGATTTTGTGGAGGTGAAAATGATATGATGATATAAGGTTCAGGGTGGCGGTCATGAAAAATGGAGAGTGAAGGTATTGCAGCGGATGGGGTGTTAGCTAGGTTGGTGAATTCTCTGAGTGACTTCTCTTGAACATACTGGCGACACTGATATGGATTGGTAGTGTTAACCCCAAGGTGGATGGTATGATGGGCCAATGGTGATATGACCGGTGAATGGAATAACCCAACCTGACTCAATCATGGTGACAGAGTGAAAGTGTCATGTTCAAGAGCGACTGCTACCAATGAAGCTATTCAAGTTTTCTTCCCTTTTTCCCCAGTCATTGCTGACCAGTACCTCTTTTTTGTCAAGCTTGAGGAGGATAACATATGCTTGTTCTATAATTTTCCCTTCGGGAAAACCTGTCGCTATGTTTTAACAAGCCTAGCGACAGTGAAACTCGCTCTTGTCTGCATGGACAAGTTTGTCGCTATTGTTTTAATGAGTTTAACGACAAAGATAACTTGGTCCTTTTCAATTTTAGAGAGTCTAAAAAGAGACGTAAAGGCAACTCCAGTGGTCCTTTTTCATAATATAATCCCTTGAGTTCGAAAAAGTGTAAAATAATACGAAAGGGATGACTTTTCGATAGTTTTAACGAGCCGAACAAGACAAGTGCTCGATATTTTTGTGTAATAATCCCTCAGGTCCAAAAAGGTTAAAATCTAGAGGAGGGATGTCACTTCCGATCACTTTAACGAGCTGGAAAGGCCAATTTCTTGGCAACCTTTTCATATTTTATGAGTCAGATGAAAAGAGCTTAAAGGAGACTCGTTTTTTGAGGAACAAGTGATGTTTTTGGATAGCAACTAGTTCCAGGTAAGGTTTGGAACTTTTCAATCACGGCAGTGTAAAGAAGGTGGCTAATAGAATCACTCGTCGCAGCTGTTCCTCAAAAGGGGTAAACAATCAAATGGAGGCATATGATCGGCTAAAAAAGAGTTGAGGTGATGGTGAGAACACAACCAAGGTTCAAAAGCTAATAATTATGCGATTGCAATGGTTATTTACTGGAGGTGGGGTTCATTTTTTAATGAGCTTGAACTCTATGGGAACACTTGCTCATTGCTAGGTTTGTTTTTTAACGAGCTTGAACTCGGCGTAAAACTGTTCATGGCTAGGTTTATTTTTTAACGAGCTTGAACTTCGCGTAAAACTGCTCGTGCTAGTCGTATAATAAGGATATCTCATCAGTAGGTTAATTTTTAGGGAGCTTGCTCCATGCGCAACTTTGCTCCTGGAGCCTTTCGTTATGCAAGCTAGGAATGACCAACCTACGAGTTTAAAGGGTTAAGAGTCTACAAACTAAGAAAATAAATGGTCATTTTTCACTTGCATGCAAAAAGGTTTGCATGCCCCCAGGTATAAAGTAGAGTTTCCAAGTCACCATATGGAAGTTCTTGCATTAGCAAGATTGTTCCATCCACGTCGCAGAAAAAACGCTTCCTTGGCGATGTCCATCGAAATAGAAAAAGGTGAATGGTGGGAGCTTCCACTCACATAACGTTTGACGAGGGAATCCTTTTCCAGTCCAAATCCATTTTCCTAAATGGATAGGGGTATCAGACTAGTCATATTCCTACGCGAAAACCTACCTTATATTTGTGGTTTTCCTGCCGAAGCAAACCAGGGTGCATGCCTCCTGGGGTTCAGTCACAATCACCGAATCACTAGCGATCCTCAGGTGGATGGACTGGAGATTGATGAGACATTCCTTGTGCAAAAAGACTAATTACGGATGGAATTTGACTAATAGCTGTGTTTGAACCGGGGAATGAAATCTGGTAAACTAGGTGGACCACTCTACCTTCATGTGGAAAACACATCACTCAGAAGAGTGAGGAAACGATAGCTCCCATGCTATAAATGTAGTCACGCCCAAGGAGTAGATTGTAATCTAGAGGTCCTTGGACTACCATCACATTTAGATGAACTATTTTCCTTCTCAAAGTTATAGGCAAATTTGGAAGGATCCCTAACGGTTGGCTAGTTACTTTGTCGAAGCCTGTCAGATTTCAAATCTTAGGCAGAAGCAATGGCGAACCAAGCGCTTTCCATGCAGTTGAGGAAAGGATACTCATAGAAGACCCTTCATCTATGATAGTACCAACCATGATCATTCTGTAAGCTTGTACTACGATTCAAAATGGTACATTAGATGGTAGGCGGGGTCTGCCTAGTAGATTCCAATCGAAGGAAATGACTAGATTGCTTAGAGGTGGGACCAAATAAACAGCCGGATAAATCTCTGACAAACTTCCTTCCTACGGTAAAGGAATGGGTAGATTGCCCCCATGTTCATTGGATTCTGTGTTTACGAAGAGAATTTGAACAGTGTCGTTCTCATTCTCTTTGGTGACAGTATCATCTAAAGGTGGACCCTATGAAGACAAGATTGGGTCGACTGCTATCTCAACCTGTTGACTTTGGTCCGGTGTGGACTCAAAGGGTTTATATTCAATGATAGGTGCTTCGACCGACAAAAAAGGTGTGTCAGTCAGATTTTCAACTAGCAACAGACTCGGCAAGAGTTTCTTGCATCCGGGAGGAAGTCGTTGCAGTGAAGCAGGATGGTTATCCAAGACTCTCTTAGCTTTGTCTAGGAAGGGACAATGGTGGAGGGCATGATTGCCTTCACACAGTCTACAAGGAAATTTGGATCTTCATTTTTGTCCATTAACTTCGTTTTCACTAGTTGATGGTGTGCTCTCAACATGATCGTCAGCGGTTGAAGACACCAGATTGTGCAAGTGGGGAGACCAGTCCCTCAAGATCCGTGGGATGCAGGGACAATCTCGATGATAGTGGTCTCCCTTGTTGGGTGTGGAGCCTGATTATCTTCTATATTCAAAGGTATCGCCACATTGGACCCCAGTTCGAAATGGGGGCGGCAACGCCGCCCGTAAAATATTCACTGCAGGGGGGGTCCACGGGGGGCGGCTGTGACATTTGGGAGCCCCCCCCATGGTGGGGGGTTTCAGGGGCAGCGTCCCCGAAGCTAAAAACAGCTGTAAAATTGCCTTGTAAAAGTATAATAATTTCTAGTCAATTTGGGCCGTTCATTAGGCGGATGATCTGACGGTAGAACTTATGTTTAGTTTAGGGTTTTTTTCCCTAGAAGGCAACCACGTATATCTATGTCTCTCTTTTTTTATGCGCTTTCTGTGTTTATATTTCTGCAATATTTTATGTGTTCCATTGCTCCATAATATATAATTTTCTAACAACTGGTATCAGAGCCGAAGGTCTATTTGGCTGATAAACTCGCAGGAAAGAAGGGTTACTGGTTCGAGTGGGAGCAATGGCGGAAGATGGTAAGTTTAGGGTCAAGAAATTTAACGGCCAAAACTTCTCGCTGTGGAATATGCAAATGGAAGATTCTCTGTATCAGAAAGATCTATACCTACCATTGGGCGGAAAATCAAAGATGCCGACGGGTATGACAGACGAAGAATGGAACCTTCTCGATAGAAAAACACTCGAAACAATACGGTTGTGCCTTGCTGCGTCAGTCACCTTCAACATTTCGAAGGAAACCACGACAGAGGGTTTGATTCAGACGTTGTCGAAACTATATGAAAAACCCTCGGCCTCAAACAAGGTATTTCTTATGAAACGGTTATTTAATATGAAGATGTCGGAGGGTGGATCTGTTGCAGACCATTTAAATGATTTTAATACAGTTACAAGTCAGTTAAGTTCTGTAGGGGTAAACTTTGATGATGAAGTTAGAGCTCTGTTATTCTTGTGCTCATTACCAGAAAGTTGGAATGGTTTGGTAATGGCCATTAGTAACTCCGTTTCTGGATCTAGTACTTTAAAGTTTCATGATGTTGTCGGTGCTATCCTTAGCGAGGAAATGCGACGGAAAAGCTCTGGTGAGACATCGGGAAATGCTTTGAGTGCAGAGTCTAGAGGAAGAAAAATGGAAAGAGGAAAGAGCTCAGGATATCGCAGTAAATCAAGGAAAGGCAGATCCAAGTCCAGATCAGGGATAGTGTGCTGGAAATGTGGAAAGAAAGGATACCTAAAGAAAGACTGTAGATCTCGGAAGGGAAAAGAAGGAGATGCACAGCAAGAAAACAATCATGAAGCAAATGTGACAGGTGAGGTGTTACAAGATGCTCTGATTCTTTCTTTCGAAAATATTACTGATTCCTGGGTGGTAGATTCAGGGGCTTCATTCCATGCCACACCTGATAAGAAATAATTTCATGACTATGTTCAAGGAGATTTTGGACAAGTTCGTCTGGGTGATGATAAACCCTGTAAAATCATTGGAATGGGTAAGGTTCTTGTAAAACAGCAGAATGGAAACCAATGGCTATTAAAGGAGGTAAGGCATGTTCCAGATCTAAAGAAAAATCTGATTTCTACAGGGCAGTTAGGCAGTGAAGGTTGTGTGACAACTTTCACAGATAAAGCTTGGAAGGTCATCAAAGGAGCCTTGGTAATAGCAAAAGGCGAAAAGGTTGGTACATTGTATTTATGCAATGATATTTCTAACTCTATTAATGCTTTAACTTCCAAAGGAGCAGATGCAACATTATGGCATCATAGGCTCGGACACATGAGTGAAAAGGGGATGAAGATTCTTCACTCAAGGAATATGTTGCCGGGTTTGAACAATGTTGATTTGGACTTCTGTGAGAATTGCATTTATGGAAAATAGAAGAGAGTCAGATTTCTCAGAGTTGGGAAAGAAAAGAAGAATGAAAAATTAGAGCTTGTGCATACAGATGTATGGGGACCTGCTCAGGTA
The DNA here is from genome assembly GCA_031772625.1 of Pinus tabuliformis. Lineage (NCBI taxonomy): Eukaryota > Viridiplantae > Streptophyta > Pinopsida > Pinales > Pinaceae > Pinus > Pinus tabuliformis. The sequence goes on from CM062808.1 coordinate 668,995,192, forward strand.
TCATCTCTCGGTGGCTCTCGTTATTATGTTACTTTTATTGATGATGCAACTAGATAAACTTGGATTTATTGTATTAAGAATAAATTTGATGTATTTGATACTTTCAAGAAATGGAAAGCTTTGGTTGAGATTGAGACAGGAAAGAAATTGAAGTGTCTTAGATCAGACAATGGAGGTGAATATTGCAGCAAAGAGTTTGATAGGCACTGTTCAGAGCATGGAATTCGCAGAGAGAAGACAGTTCCAAGAACACCACAAGAAAATGGTGTGTCAGAAAGGATGAACAGAACAATCATGGAGCGTGCAAGGTGCATGAGATTGCATGCAGGATTGCCTTTACAGTTTTGGGCAGATGCTGTAGATACTGCTGTTTATCTAATAAATAGAGGGCCTTCAAGTTCCTTGGATGGTGGTGTTCCAGAGGAAGCATGGAAAGGTAAAAAGGTAAACTACTCTATTTTAAAGCCTTTTGGTTGTGAGGCCTTTGTCCATATTGATAAAGAAAATAGAACAAAGCTTGAGGCAAAGTCAAAGAAATGTACCTTTATTGGATATGGTGTTAATGATTTTGATTATCGCTTATATGATTACGAAAATCACAAAATCATTAGGAGCAGAGATGTAATATTCAATGAAAAGGTCTTGTATAAGAATCAGTTGCAGGAAAAGAAACAGGAAAAGGAAAACAAGGAATATGCAGTTCTTGATGAAATCACTGAAAAAGTAAATGTGCCTGAAAATAATAATAATCAACAACCACAACAACAAAAACCACCACAACAACAACAGGCACCCCAAACACCTGAAAGTGGTGTTAGAAGATATACCAGGATAAGTAGACCCCCTGAACGATACTCTCCTTCATTATATTATTTATTGTTGACTAATTCCGGTGAACCCGAATGTTATGAAGAAGCAATGCAGGTTGAAAGCAAGAAGAAGTGGGAGGTAGCCATGGAAGAAGAGATGGAATCCTTAATGCATAACCAGACTTGGGATTTAGTCAGGTTTCCTGTAGGAAAAACTACATTGAAGAATAAATTGGTTTACGGGCTGAAGGAAGAAGATGGAGGAAAACAGAGGTATAAAGCTAGACTTGTGGTGAAGGGGTTTGCACAGAAGAAAGGTATTGATTTTGATGAAATATTTTCTCCTGTTGTTAAAATGACTTCAATCAGAACTATTTTAAGTCTTGTAGCAGCTGAAGATTTGCATCTTGAGCAGTTAGATGTAAAGACAACCTTTCTCCATGGGGATTTGGAGGAAGAGATATATATGCAACAACCACAAGGATATGAGGTGAAAGGGAAGGAGAAACTAGTGTGCAGGTTGAAGAAGAGCTTGTATGGCTTAAAACAGGCTCCAAGCCAGTGGTATCTAAAATTTGACAAGTTTATGTCTGAACAAGGTTATACTAGATGTCACTCTGATCATTGTGTTTATTTGAAAAAGCAAAATGATGGCAGCTATATTATATTGTTATCGTATGTAGATGACATGCTTGTTGCAGGATCTAACATGCAGGAAATAAATGTGCTCAAAAGAAAATTGGCAAATTCATTTGCAATGAAGGATTTGGGAGCTGCAAAACGAATCCTTGGTATGAGAATAACTAGAGTCAGGAAAAATCGTAAATTAACATTGTCTCAGAATGAGTACATACAAAAGGTGTTGAAAAAATTTAACATGCACAATGCAAAACTAGTTAGTACACCTTTTGCTAGCCATTTCAAACTTAGCAAGGAAATGTGCCCAAAGACCAAGAAGACATGGATTATATGTCTAAAGTTCCATATGCATCAGCAGTTGGAAGCTTAATGTATGCAATGCTCTGCACAAGGCCCGATATTGCACATGCAGTGGGAGTTGTAAGCAGGTACATGAAAAATCCAGGAAAGGAACATTGAATGGCAGTGAAATGGATTCTTAGATATTTGAAAGGTACCACAAATCAAGCATTATGCTTTGGTGGTTCAAACATATCCCTACAAGGATATGTTGATGCAGATATGGCAGGTGACAGAGATAACAGGAGGAGCACTACAGGATATGTATTTACTGTTGGAGGAACAACTGTGAGTTGGGTTGCAAAAATCCAAAGTGTTGTTGCACTTTCAACAACAGAAGCAGAGTATGTTGCTGCTACAGAGGCTAGTAAAGAAATGATTTGGTTACAAAGGTTTATGGGTGAATTGGGTAAGGAGCATGATATGGGCACGTTATACAGTGATAGCCAAAGTGCCATTCATCTTGCAAAGAACTCAACATTTCATTCCAGGACTAAACACATACAGCTCAAGTACCATTTCATACGATCAGTGTTGGAAGATGGAGAGTTGAAGCTAGAAAAGATACACACTAGCCAAAATCCTACAGATATGCTAACAAAAGTTGTAACCAGGGAGAAATTGAGAATATGCTCAGTTTCAATTGGTCTTCAAGGATGACGATGAAGATGAGAAACAGCCAGGTCCAAAGACGAGTCATTTTCCAGCAAATGGAGCAGCGGTGGAGTTGCTACAATCAGTCTCCAAGTGGGAGATTGTTGGGTGTGGAGCTTGATTATCTTCTATATTCAAAGGTATCGCCACATTGGACCCCAGTTCAAAATGGGGGCAGAAACGCCGCCCGTAAAATATTCGCTGCAGGGGGGGTCCAGGGGGGGGGGGGCAGCTGCGACCTTTGGGAGCCCCCCTTGGTGGGGGGTTTCGGGGGCAGCGCCCCCGAAGCTAAAAACAACTGTAAAATTGCCTTGTAAAAGTATAGTAATTTCTAGTCAATCTGGGCCGTTCATTAGGCGGATGATCTGATGGTAGAACTTATGTTTAGTTTAGGGTTTTTTTCCCTAGAAGTAAACCCCTCTCTTTGTATGAGGGCATTGTATTTGAGGCTGTGTGATAGATGTGTATTTTGTGAGAAGGAAATAGAGAGGTGAGACTGTGAGAGAAAACAGAGGATATTACAACGGATTTGCTGTAGGTTGTGTCTCTTCATTTTGCAGGATAATAGAAAGGAAGGACTGGCTGTTCGGGGTGGACGTAGCCCAAATTGGGTGAACGATGTATATCTGTGTCTCTCTTGTTTTATGCGCTTTCTGTGTTTATATTTTTGCAATATTTTATGTGTTCCATTGCTCCATAATATATAATTTTCTAACATCCCTTGCAAATGACACATGGAGATTTAGGTTTGGAAGGTGCAGTGTGTGGATTTTCGCCACACGATGCACGGTTGCCCCCTTTCATCGTTGGATTCTTCTTCTTCTTCTCCTTCCCTTTCTTCTTCTTCTTAGTTGCTTGGTTTTTAGCGTTACTAGCTTCACCAAGCGAAGAGGAAGAAGGAGAGGGAGAAACAAACGAAGTAGAAGGTTGGGGAGCAAATTCATCTGGTCGCTTATTGCATTGCTGAGGAATTGTGGTGTTTTGAACGACAAAGGTTGAGAAAATCCATACTGGCAGGCCAATTGCGAGTCCCAAAAGGGACAATGTAGCATATGTGGAGCACCAACATCCCCCCAAGAGGAGAAAGGACTAGGATTTCCACCGGGAAATCCTTGATCGGTAGACTCCATTTCTCAACCTAAAGACCAACGAGGGAACAATTACATTGTTCTGATTAAAATAAATTTTATGATGCTTTGACACAACTTGCTTTTTCAATTTTTAAGAGTCAAGAAAAAGCTAAAGATGACTCGAGTCGCCTTCGATTTTTAATGAGCCTAAAATGACAAGTGCTTAGATGGACCTTTTCTTTTAAGGAGTTTGAAAATGAATGAAAGTGACTACTCTCGAAATATAGATAGAGGGATTACCAAACCAATAAAAAAACTACAGAATAATTTTTACAGTACGGCAGTCAATCTTCCCAAATGCTGTGTTCAGTGCGTTGTGATCGATAGGGCAGCAGACATGACTTCCTAAAGATAAAGGATGTAGCCTATTGTGGTCTCCCAATAAATACTCGATGGTATGTGGGAGCACAAGTCCATACTGGCACTTGTCGTCTCAAAGAGGAGGAATCACCCAACCTACGATGAAAGCAATAGTTACCAGGCTTTATGATGCTGGAATACATCTCTAGCCTAGACTTCTAAATTTTGTGCATTAGGTTCCAAATCGTTTTTATGTTCATTGAAGTTTATTTTACAGTTGATCTTTCTTAAGAAGTTTTCCTTTAAGGTTCACCGTCTGATGTAGATATACAATTCCTAAATATGAAATCTAAGATGATAAATAGTCGTTTACTTTCTTTTTGCAATGAAAATCCTAGCTACTAAGGAAAGAGAAATGAAATTCTTTCAACATAGAGCAGAGAGCACACACTAGATGCACTTTTCCTAAATCAACTTCAGCATGCAGTCTTAATGAAAATGCACATGCATGTATTGTTTTTCAGTTTCCTTAATGTGAGAATGAGAAAAAGAAAACAAAGTATAGATCTGAAATATCTTCTTTCAAAGCGATAGTACTAACAATTTTCTTTTCAAAAAACAAAAGTAAGGTCAAGTCGACACTTTGCGATTTTGAATTTAAAATTGCTTTCTACACTTGAAATACCAGTGATTCAAATCAAATACAATGGTAAAAGTGTAATCGACTATCTAAAAGAGGAATGCTTTGCGACGCTCTTTTTATTGCCTGAAAACGACACTTGTGACACTTTCAAATCAAAAGACGACAGTTCGATTAAGCTACTATTTACAAAGAAGAACTATAAATGATGAAAAATACATAAAAAAAATTCACAATTCCTTCTGATGGAGGCTGAATAATGCAGAGGAAGATGGTTTCAACAGTGATATACTAATCATAGACATCAAAACTATTGAATAAAGCTGAAGACAATGAAGAAAAAACCAAAATCTGGAAGCAGAAAAAGTCTCATTCAATCATCACACCTGTAACATAGGGAAACAGGGATGCATATCACTTGCAACACATGATAGGTGCGATGCATCTAGGTTGCCAAGAGGAGATAGTGCGATGGAATAGAGATGAGACTGAGCTTGGTTTTCACTCACAGTTCACAACTAAGTTCAGGGATTTAGGCTGAGCTAATGATTTTCAGTAAACACAAAGTATAGGGGCTGATCTAATGAGGTTATTTGAGCTACCACCAGGGCACTTAGGATGTTTGCAAGCTAGATGTTCAGTTCATAAACCAACCCGGAGATTGACTGAAGTAGCGTTGATCTACTTTGCAGTTGCATAGCAAAAGCTGTTCGAAGGCTAGCTGGCTTGACTTCAGGCTCCGTTTGTGGTTCATAAAACAAACAACAGTAACAAAACAAACAAAATATTCACTCCCCAGCAGAGTAGCCATTTTGTTATCGGGAAAACTAGTGTCCATTTAGAGCTGCTAGTCCCACGAAGACGGGTAGCTATCTTAGAAACAAAGAAACTAAAGTCACTTGTGTTTTCCTTCATGAGAGATAGATGAGAGAGAAGTAGAGAGTACCAACCTCAGTCTTTCGCTAGTCTCCTTGCTTGTTTCCTCTCTCCCTTGATAGAGCTTTTGCCACTCCTTTCTCACTTGTCCCACTTCAAAGAACACCAAGTTGTCTGATCCAACATCATCCTCCCAACATGAAAGCCCTCTTCACCTCATACAAAGCAAGATCACCCAACAATTTCTTCAACGAGAAACCAACAACACTTCCCTACAAATTACAAAATTCTAGCCTCTGGATCTCTAGGGTGAGGGATCCATATATAGATGTTTACAGGAGAGTGAGTCAGCTTCTGGGATTTTGAATAATGTCATTTCACTGATAGTTCTTGGTTCCACTTGGAGATTTCAGATCTCTTACTCATCTGTGGGCGAATTTAGAGAGGTAAGTGTCATATGAGCAGTTTCTAGAAGATTTTCTGGGTTTCCACCTAGCAAACTACTTTTGCCATTTGTTTGCTCTTGCTCATTGAACCCTACAGAAGGGATTTCTAGTATGCATCGCACCCCCCGTGTGTAATAGGTGAGATGCATCGCACCCTATGCATGGAGTAGTTTGTATGGTCCTGTTTTGACTAGTTCTGAGTAGTTTTTCATGGAGAACTTCTGGGAGATGATGTAATCAGCTGACCTTGTTACTTTAGGGTACGAAACAACACTTTTAGGGGTTTAGAAGCCCTGGGTTTATGGACATATGTGATTGGGGTTGTAGTGCCCAAATATGTCTATAACAACGCAACGATGAGAGGTTTTATTATCCAGCCTCTTAACCATTACATGTTTTGAGCAGTTCCTCCATTGTCGGAACCAGTTGCTACCCTTTATACCACTCGTTCCTCCAGGATGAGTCACATTTCAGCTCTTTTCTCGACTCGTTAAACTCATATGAAAAGATTGCTAAGTATTTTTCCCTTTTGACTCGTAAAAGAGAATAAAATGGGGGGTCTGATTTCAAGCTCTTTTCCAACGCTTTAAAATCGAAAATATGGTTGAGCCCTTGTCATTTTGAACTCGTTAATGTGTGTGAAACCATGTGCCGAGTATAAGTTTACCCCTTTTTCAGGCTGGGAGGCACTATTTATGAAAAAGGTACTCCTTGATTGAAATGGTCAAGCGGTTCTCTCAAGCATCACTTTCTACCTTTTTGGGCTTGAGAGACACACATGTATGAAAAGGGACCATGTGGAGTTTTCTTTTTCATGTCTTTTTCAAACTCTCTAAACATGAAAAAGATACTGAGTTACACCTTTGTCAAAATCGTTAAACTATTAAATGACTTCAGATTTGTCATCATGACAAACATGAGCTTCTCCTTCCTAGGGATCATTAAACTTAATAGGTTGGATTCGTTCGAAGAATGAACTCATAGTGCAAGCATATGCTATCCCTTTCAAGCTTGCGATTAAAAAATAATTGGGGTACCTGCCAGAAATGGTGGGGGAAAATTTGGAAATCTATCAGTTGTGTCGGCAGCTCACTCTTGAACATGACACTCTTTGCTTCATGTCGGGTTGGGATATCCTCCTTGGTGTCGTTGACCTTCCTAGGTTGGGCCATTCATTTATTCCTTGATTCGATCTCTGCTATGTCATCATGACCACCGATCCCATGGATCCAAAAGCTACCAAACTTCCAGTTGTGTCACCGATATGTTCAAGAGTTGTCCTTCTGCAGTTACACTTACCTTTGATTCTCTATATCATCCAAAATCATTTTGCATCCTTTCGTCTTGTGTCATTGACGTGGGAAACATTATGGCCCTCCTTCGACATGGTCGCTTTCTGTTGACTTCAACTCATTATCTGGGAAGTTGACCGAGATACTCCCTTCCAGTACCTTAGAGCCTGCATGCCCTAATGGAAAATTCTTCGCACTCAACGACAAGTTCACATCATTGGCTTTTGATTGAGTGATTTCACGGGTGTTCGACTTCAGTTCCTCTATTCACATTCTGTGGATTGTGTTGATAGTACCTTGAGAACCATTGTCATTATTGGTGGTTTCTCTCGCGCTTATTAACAACCATCATTTGCTGGTAATCAAGCGACTTTCTAGCATGTTCGACGTCAACACATCTAATCATATGTTGGAATCTATACTTTGATCAGGTCGTGTTGGAGCGCAAGACCCTGGACTCAGATCACAAAAGTCCAGGTTGCAAAGTGATGTGACATGGTTATGTTGATATGCATGTCTCTTTCAGATGGATAGCTATGACATTACCATGAGTTACCATATGTTATCCCTCTCATTATTAGATGGTTGCGACCATACCTTGGTTTCATTATGATCCTCTTTGACGGATGGCTGTGCCCATACCTGGATCCCTTTACATGATCATTCTCTAGATGGCTGCATCCATGCCACAATTCATGTATCATTTGATAGAGTTCTCAGTTATGTATATGTATCTGTACTTGCTTGTAGGTTTTTCAATGGCAGAATACGGTTCCACACACTGATTCATAAAGCATTTCATCCCTCACTCTAGTTCGGCCTTCACTCTTTAGGGGGCATCTGTTACACAACATTTTGTCACTGTCCCTGTACTCCCCATTCCTTGATCCTGGAGGGCCTCTACAGTGAACTCTACATGATTTCCCTTCATGAAGAAACTACCGTTGTGTCCCTCTTGATGAGCAGATCAATTCCATTTTGCACCATTTCCCCTGAAACTTCTATTTTGCCCAGTTTACAAGACTGGCGCTAATGGCCCTTTTCTTCCTCGCACCGATGTGCAGAGATTAGCACTATCCCTAGCGTTGACCGGAGAAACTGAGATGTGTTCCAGTCACGTCGGTCCTGTTATGAATTTTTATTTAACTTAAGAGTTGAAGCTTCCAACTCTAGAAGATTCGTAACAAAATTCTAGTAAATGGTTTGGCCAGATGGGGTTGAGGATGCCAGTTTGGGCTCCTTTCCCCTATAATGATGGAACTACCTCAAGGGATAAGACTTTCTCCCATGAGAATAGGATCCATCTCCCATCCATTCATCCTATATAAACCTTCCTTCTTCCCAAGCACATACTAGTGTTAATGTTGGTGTGCTAGTGCTATTTTGGTTTGGAGTAAACAACAAGCTATTCATAGTTTTAGCTATCTAGTTGTGTGAGGGAGAAGTGTGATTTGGTTTGAAGTGAAGCCTAAAGGGAAGAGCCTTAAAACTATTATGGATTGAGGCCATCATGGAATGCTAGCAAAAGTATGTGGGAACCTGGTCTTGTCAGAGGAGAACTGCAACGTCAAGACAATCGTTGTAAGCTCTCTTTGCTATTAATATATGCAACTATCGATTGATTTCCTACATGATTTGTCATATTACATATTCATGGCTTAATGTTTCTTGAATTGTTAAGTAGGTTGAATTACAATCTGTCTATTATCACGGTTGTTGTTTGCTTTTGTTTACTTGTTTCAGGTGCTTGAAGAAGGAAGCGAGAGATAGTTGGAGCGAGCAAGCAAGGACATCATCAAATGGGATAAGCATACTAAGAAGTAGGCCCTCTTAATTGGTTCTAACCTAAGGAAATATTCCATAGAATGTACCAGTTGTGGCTAGACCCATTATCGGGCTAGAGGAATTTGTTTGTGTCCACACTTATAATTTTACTTCACCACAAGTGTCTTGCTGGCCCCAAAAACTGCGTAATGCAGTTTGCTGGTTGCATGTCACTGCTGACTAAAATTGTGCATTACAAAGTTTCAATCCTTAGCAGGCCAGATGGAATTTCCATTGCACAGTTCCAACAGTTAGTCAGCCTCCTGATAGCCCGAACTATGTCATCCGTAGTCTTGGCAGTCAACCTCCCAATCTCCTGGTGAAAATTGTGCAATCTTCACGGATAGTCACATAGGTATGTTGCATGTCAGTCCTCCAGTTTGTTTTGGTTTTCAACTGATAGATTTCTCTCCATGGGTGTTGCTATGTCTCTAGGTATCGCATGTGTCATCCAACTCCTAGCAGTACAGGTGCAATGGCTTCCCAGAGAGCAGAGTCAAAGACACCATTAAGAGCACAACTAGGGAAGCAGTCGATCAAGTGTCTATGAACTTGCCCATCCATGAAGACATCAAACTGTTCATGGATAAGGATATCAAGATGAATGCAAATTACACCACATCAAGTAACACCATCAATAGCAGTAGAAGGAAGTATACCTACACACAACGAATGCAAGATGAAGGTTGTTGATAGCATAGAGGCGAAGAAAAGCTGCAAGTTCAAAGTAGATCCGCTGATGATGAAAGTAGCTTTAGAGATTGAGGCTATGAGGTGACGGCGTGACACTAAGATCACGCGAAGGTAGAGAGAGAAACATAGAAGGAGTTTCACGTGCTTAAGCAACAACTCGAGGAAGAACATGAGCTGCATAAACGAGAGAATGAGTTACAATAGGTACATGTATAGCAGGGGGCGCAACATGCACAAGCAGATGAAACTGCACCCGTACAAGTTATAGATCCATCCCAGTAGTTGGCATGGTGCAGACAAGGTGAGCAGTGTTGTTGATTGCATGCAAGGGAATTCCGCAACATGCCTGTCATTGTGCACATGCATGCGATCCCAACCTTCTAGCACACTCACCGAGGTGAAGATGAGAAGCAAGTCTGACTGGAGCCGAACATGTATTTCGACAAGTTGATGTGCATGGTCATCAGCACACAGTCAGAGATCAACACAGACACTATGCATCAGTATGTTGCTAGTCCAACTGCACTCAAGACATGATGTGCATGTTAATCAGATGAGTTGGATAGAGGAGACATATGAGTGTACCTGGATGCAACAGAGGCAAGAGTTCGATTTCAGTAGGATGTCACCATTGAGTGCGTGCACACCATCACGAATGACCAAGCTTGGCATTAGTTCACCACCATCGGTCATCGCAAGGATGTCGAAGAGTTGGTCTTACCACAACTGTCTGAGTGTTAGTGATAGCTTGCATGGCTTTCTCAAGCCTATTTTGTCTCACATGAGTACATGTGCAGATTGTATGTAACATCTTGTCAAGTGGAAGTTCAAGTGACGATAGTTGAATGTAACAATCATAGAATAGTTGAAGAGTCATGAGGGTAGGTGAACAATCACAAAGGGGAATGTCAAGGGTCACCCAACCCTTTGATATATATAGTAACTCATAACTCATTATAGAGGCTTTTGGTCAACCAAGATTCCGATAGGAGTATCTTAGAGAAATCTTGGAGAGTATTGTAACGAGCCTTGGATTCTCCATTGTGCAGAGCTAGTATATCTCTTTGGAGGTGTAGGCGGCAGTTACTATAATGTTCCGCTATCAGAACCAGTGGTTGGTCATGGTTATATTGTATGATTGGAACTTTCACTTCTTAATATAACTGAGCCAACACATTTCATGCATATGTCGTATTGTATTTTAGCTATCTTGTTTACTCTAAATGATATATGTATCTATTTGCTGATGCATGCATGTATGAATTTCCTATGTATGTATGTATGAATCTTACTGAAATGTGTTGTTGGTTTAACAATCACTTTGGATTGCTAGCTTACTTGCCTTCTAGTTTGTGATGCATATTTTCTCGTGTGTTCCCTTCTTAACTCCATGCTTTCACAGGTTTCCAAGGGGCGCACTCACCTCACCCTCCATGTGTTAGAACCGTTCATGCACCTTCCTTGACTTGCTACATATGTCACACCCTTGCTACCAATAGGGAAATCTTACTTGCCTTTGCACACAACCGCGGTCAAGGCGATATTGCACGACCCACTGCTGTGATTCCTACACCAAACGGTCTGAGGTCTAGTTAGTACTTCTTACCAGGGAGATCCCTTGACATGTTGGCAGGTCCAGCATTGTCAACATTTTGGTGCTAGAAGGAGGGATAGATGACAAGCTGAGTCCTCACATCTGTTTTGAATCTCTGCATATCCATCATGACTGACTACAGAGTTTCTCTTCTGGAGTGTATGTTTTATGGAAACGACTTCATTATCTCGGAAAATATCTCAGAAAAGTTGTCACATAAAACATACGATGGTGTAGGCTACATAGCCTTGGTTAGGCACGTGGTCAGTGTTGTAGGCCATGAGAAAGACATGGAATCTTTGAAGATTACATGAACTGCACGTTGTTCTTCTACACACTTTGAGGGAACCCAATGCACTGGTGTGCCATGCCGCCTGAAAAATATATTCATTATCTTTCTCATCTGGTTGCAGAAATAGACCATGCTTTCAATCACTTCGATTGTAAAACACTCAACAAAGAAATTGTGGAATTACGAAAAGAACCCTATAAATGCGTTGAATAGTTTTACACACACTTTTGTAATCTTGCATACCGATTCTTCGAAGATAATTGATTTGGAATTTCTCGATGGAAGATTTTAGTACCTTCTTTACACATCCAAAAATACACAATTCTTGAAATCATTCGAACCCTTCTCAACACACTTTGGTGATGGAGCTACGCAATCACATTTAGGCACAGTTGCTATCACAAGTGACTGTCTGGCTTCACCTCATTAGACAACTCCACCACTATAGAGTGATTTGGAAGATTATGCACACACATCTGTTGAATTGTCACATCCTCCCACCCCACCTGCTCTTGATATCTATGTAGATTTGGCTTGCAAGTTTGTTGGTTGTCACATGGATTCATTCCCTCAACCACCGTCCTTGCATTTTGTTGATCCTCCAGATTGTACTATCTTGTGTTCTTCCATTCCAGACTCCTCACCTGTTGTGAATGAGGATCAAGTTTTCGATGGAGTTAGTGTTATGCAGCCAACCCGTGCCATCATTAATGATGAGTATGTATAGGAATCTAAAAAAGAACTCGCAGTGAAGGATGAATCCCTTCCATCTGCGCCTCATCTGCTTTATCCTCACATCCCTTGTGATTCTTCCACTGCTGATTTCCCCTGTGAAAACTCATTTCCAAATGTTTCTACTTCTGATTATTCACAGGACACATCGGATGTCAGTTTGTTATTACATTTAAGAGAGGACACATCTTCCTCCGAAAATCCCTCCAATCTGTCATTTGTAATTTTTGAAAACAAAGAGGATGAACATCCTTGCTTCTCATCTACCCCTCTGCAAGATTCATTAAATCATGCGGATGCCAACGAACATCTTGGATTTTCTGATCTTGGTTGTCATGATCACTCTTATTCTTCATCCGATCATGATGTTCATTCACTATTTTTTAATGCATCTAAGCTGCTGGTCTACGATTATATATTTGTCGACGAAGTCAAAATCCCACAGAATGTCAAGGCACTTCAGCCCAATTGGATGGTTATGTCAAGCCCTCACTCTCCCGAGGTTGGTTTTTCTTCTGATAAGGAAATTGTTGAAACATGCAAGGCTCCTCATCACTCTCTTCTTTGCATTCAAGATAAATATAACACTCAAATTTCACTTCCTCCACTAAAACTACATGATCCCATCACTCATGCATTGGAGGAATATTACAGAACGAGCACACTTTCACAATGTAAGTGGTCTACCTTTATCACGTTTTCTTGCATGTCATAGTCAAGAGAATGCATACACTCAACATTTTCACATAGTGTAGCACAACACCATGGTAAGTCCACAGAGTTCATGTCATGTTCTTTCACTCATTTTTGTTTTCTGAATGCTTTTAAGCTCGGAGTGTGTCCGTCTTCATTGTTATATCTTTCATGCTTACTGGTTTGTGCAAATGTGATGCTTGAAACCTTTCCTTTACCAACATTGGTCGACCAATGCACTGATGGCTACATTGGAATTATCACTTCATGTGAGACGACCCATGCACTGTTAGCTTAGGAGTAGTGTTTTCTTTTGAGTTGTTTTCTTGCATGCATGCTTTCTTCTTTATTTGTGCATTTGCTTGCTTTCTTGTTTGTTTTCTTACTCGATTTGCATACGAATTTGATTCTTATTCTTTCTTTTCTTTTTGGTTTGTTTCCTTGTTTATGTCCGTAAGTTAGTTTCGCATGGACTGTGTACGATTCTTGAAACAAGCTGGGTGAAGTACAAGAGGACTTGTACAACTATCAATACTTGGTCAGCTGTCGTCTTGCCTCTTATGTAAGAACTTGTTGTCTTCAGTCCATGATACATCAATGGAAAATATGTACTCTTCGAAGTGAAGCCTAGTGAAAACACAACGCTTGAGCGAGAACTAGTATCACCTACTCTAATCGTCTGTTTTTGGGTTAATCCTTGTTAGCTCAGCCAAGTAGAGTAAGGTGAGGGGGAAACATTAACAAGAACGTCAGAGGTATATACAAACTACTTCTCTGAAGAAACAACCTCTTCTACTCTCAATAATTCAAGATCCCTCTTCCACCTCTAAAATGAATAAGTGCTATGCACAATTATGAGAAAATGAAAAAAATGAAAATGTGAAAAAAGTAAAAAAAAAAATGAAATATGAATAAGGCGAAAGAAGAGAAAGGATTCTTGTGTAGAGAGGTGATATAAGTAACTCCACTAGGGTACTGACCAAGCTCGCTGGTAGTGGAGCGATGCTTGTGTTCCTGTGTGACTCCGTCGGGGTACTGTCCAGGCCTGCTGGCAGCGGAGCAACACCAAAGATGAAACTTAAACTCTAACGACCAATACGCTTGTGCACCAATATACCCCTCATTCCTAATCGAAACACCTGTGTTGGCTTGGCTTGAAATGTGTGTTGACCGACCAAGAGCTTGGAAGATCCTACATCTTACAATCAAGCAAGTGTGGAAACCAAGATGAACAGAGAAATGAATAATACTTCCGGAGGTGTTAGACTTGATTTTCACGAACAAGGTCCATTCAAAGAGCTGGAGTTCTACCAGTGTGTCACCAAGTGTTGTAGAGACTACAAGCATGCCCCAAATTTTTTCCTTAGCTTTGTTTTGGAGCCTCCCTACCAACCATCCTCAACAACATGTCTTGCATCGTCAAGCACATAGGCTTCAACTATTTTATAGAGTCTTATCAGCCTGTGCATGTAAGTTTGTTCCACCTCCTTCACAGGTTGCTTTCCAGACTTAGTGTCAGTTGCTGGTTGAGCATCTCCCTCTAGGAATTGCACAATTCTGGAGGGGAACTAACCTTCCCTCCAGAAATTGTGCAAACCCAGTTGGACACCCAGCTGGGATCTAGAATTATAAAATTATTCATGACAGTCTTCCTCTCAAAAATTGCGCTATTCATCCCATGTCAGCTGCTCAACCTAGAAATTACGCAATTCTGGGTAGCAGTCACCTGTTTCTCCCAGGAATTGCACAATCCCTTTGGGACAACTAACCCAGTAGCTAGCAGAAATTGCAAAAATCAGTCAGGCAACCTATTGGGCTCAGAAATTGCGTAATGCAGTCAGATATGCTTCCTTGAGAAAATTATGCAATCTAACCTAGGACAACTGCTTAGCCCAGCAATTGCGCAATCCTGGGAGTTAGTCACCTGTTCCTCCCATAAATTGTGCAATCCAACTAGGACAACCAACTCTGCTCAGCCCAGGAACAATGTAGTTTTTCATGCCACGCTCGCAGACCGATGCATGTGCCTTTAGGTTGACTGGTTCCCTCCGAGACCAAGCAAAATTGATTTGCATGCATGGACTTCTTTTCCCATGGCAACATGCAAATACATCCCTATATTTAGGGATCTATTTCTAGCATCTGGAGGTTACATGCAAGGATCATTTCAGAATCCTCCCGCCTAGTGTCGCTTTTCCTAGATTTGTGGCATGCGCGTCATAGCCTCAATTTTATCAAAACTTATGAACCAGATGTTGTAGAGCTCATTCCTTGCATTGATCTTTCAGCTTTGACATCCCACATCACATCTAGGAGTCGTCGGCACATTCAACTCAGCTGTTTCGGGGTAAGCCTGCTTCTCATGTCTTGCACTGCATTTTTATCACTTTTGTATTTCAGCTTGTGTGAATGCTTTGCTTGATTTATGGGAGAACTTGCTATCATTTGCATGCATGTTAACTTGTACAAGAACCATTTCAGTTTTCATTCGCATCTCATTTCTATCACATGCATGACACTGTTTTTTCACTTACGGTCGTTGTCGCGGCGACCCGCTTCACACACATGCATGCGTCCCATTTTTGAATCCCGCACTTACTGTTTGCATGCATAATCATTCACTCTTGTTTTCACTCATCTCATCATGCTTTTAGAATTCTAATGTTTTCAGTCACCTATTGGACGGTCTGGGCTGCCTTGGCCTAGACCGTGCCTTGCCTGGCTAGCACTACGCATTTATGAAGGTGAAGGCTCTACCTTCCCTCTATAAATTGTGCAAGTCTGGGCTAACATTGACCTCCAGGCTTGCATTGCACAATTCTTAGAGGTAGTGTCCTGCTGGCCCTAGAAACTGTGCAATGAAGTTTGCTGGTTGCATGTCATTGCTGACTGAAATTGCGCATTGCGCAGTTTCAGTCCTCATCAGGCCAGGTTGGACTATCCATTGCCTAGTTCTAGTAGTCAGTTATCCTCCTGGTAGCACAAACTGTGTCGTTCGCAGTCTTGGCAGTTAGTCTCTTAGTCTCCCGATGAAAATTGCGCAATCTTCACGGACAGTCACACATGTTTTTTGCATCTCAATCCTCCAGTTTGTTTTGATTTTCAATTAATAGATTGCTTTCCATGAGTGTTACTATGTCTCCAGGTATCATAGGTGTCGTCCTCCTCCCAACAACACATGTACAATAGATTCTAGGAGATTAGAGTCAAAGACACCGTTAAGAGCGCAACTAGGGATGCAGTCGATCAAGTGTCTATGAACTTTCCCATCCATGAAGACATCAAGTTGTTCATGGACAAGGATATCAAGATGAATGGAAACAACATCACATCGAGCAGCACCATCAGTAGCAGCAGAAGGCAGTACACCTGCACGCAACGAATGCAAGAGGAAGGTTGTTGACAACATAGAGGTGGAGAAAAGCTGCAAATTTAAAGTAGATCCGCTCATGATGAAATCAACTTTGAAGATTGAGGCTATGAGCTGACGACGCAACACAAAGATCACAAGAAGGAAGAGAGAGAAACATAGAAGGAGTTGTATGTGCTGAAGTAGCAACTTGAGGAGGAATAAGAGCTACACAAACGAGAGAATGAGTTACAATAGGAACATGTACAGTAGGGGGTGCAACATGCACAGACGATGAAACTGCACCTGTACAAGTTATAGATCCATCCCAGTAGCTGGCACGGAGTAGACATGGTGAGAAGTGTCATTGATCACATGCAAGGGAATTCAGAAGCATGCATGTCATTGTGCACACACATGTGATCCCACCCTTTTTGCACACTCACTGAGGCGAAGATAAGAAGCAAGTCTGACTAGAGCCGAACATATATTTCGACAAGTTGATGCGCATGGTCACCAACACACAGTTAGAGATCAGCACAGACACTATGCATCAGTATGTTTCTGGTCTAGCTACACTCAAGATGATGATGCACATGTTAATTAGATGAGTTGGGTAGAGGAGCCATATGTGTGTACCCAGATGCAACAGAGGCAAGAGTTCGCTTTTAGTAGGATGTCACCATTGAGCGTGCGGACAACATAATGGATGACCAAGCTTGGCATCAATTTGCCACCATCAGTCATCGCAAAGGATGTCGAAGAGTTTGTCTTACCACAACTATCTGAGTGTTAGTGATAGCTTGCATGGATTTCTCAAGCCTATTTTGTCTCACATGAGTTCATGTGCAGATTGTATGTAACATCTTGTCAAGTGGAAGTTCAAGTGTCAATAGTTAAACGTAATAGTCATAGAGTAGTTGAAGAGTCATGAGGGTAGGTGAACAATCACAAAGGGGAATGTCAAAGGTGACCCCACCCTTTGCTATATATAGTACCTCATAAATCATTGTAGAGGCTTTTGGTCAGCCAAGATTCTGATAGGAGTATCTTAGAGAAAGCTCGGAGAGTACTGTAATGAGCCTTGGCTTCTACACTGTGTAGAGCTAGTATATCTCTTTGGAGGAGCAGGCGACATTCATTGTAACGTTCCACTGTTGGAACTAGTGGTTGGTCATGTTTGTATTGTATGATTGGAACTTTCACTTCTTAATATAACAGAGCCAACACGTTTCATGCATATGTCGTATTGTATTTCACCTATCTTGTTTACTCTAAATGATATATGTATCTATTTTGTTACGCATGCATGTATGTATTTCTATGTATGTATGTATGAATCTTACCGAAATGTGCTGTTGGTTTAACCATCACTTTGGATTGCTAGCTTACCTACCTTCTAGTTTGTGATGCATCTTTGCTCGTGTGTTCCCTTCTTAACTCCGTGTTTTCACAGGTTTCCAAGGGGCACACTCACATCACCCTCTGTGTGTTAGAACCGTTCATGCACCTTCCTTGAATTGTTGCACATGTCACACCCTTGTTACCAACAGGGAAACCTTACTTATCTCTACGTGCAACTGCAGTCAAGGTGATACTACATGACCCACTGCTGGGACTCCTACACCAAACGGTCTAAGGTCTAGTTGGGACTTCTTACTGAGGAGATCCCCTGACATGTTGGTGGGTCTAGCACCATCAACAAATAGATATTTATCTTGGAGATTTTGGTGCATTTGGTGAAATGGTGTCTTCCAAACATGACACAAGTTCTTCCCATCATGTCAAAATTTCTTCTTGCTCCATTGAATCTGATGCTGATGAATCTATTTACTCTTGGATTGACTCTTCTTTTGAGGACTTTGGAATGTTTCATGAAATGGGACTGGCTCTCTTTGAGTCAATTTCTTCTCAAGATGTAGAACTTGATTATCCTCATTTCTCTTTCGATCCTAATGGGACCCTTTACCCATCGATAGTCCCATAAATCTCTCCCCATGATGTTGTGTTTGATTATATCCCTTCTCCTGTCACTCATTCTTGTTTCTATCCCTATGATACCAACCTTGAGGAAGACATGTTCATTGTTGATTTATTTTGGGAGGATCTCTCTCATCCTTTATTATTTCCCCCTTGGTTGAAACTATGGAATGGTGACTTTCTTACCCTTCATTCTTTGTATAATGTATATTGGGTGCAAGATATTGATATCACCCATGATGTTCTCTTTGACCGACATATTGTAAATTTATTTTTTTCACCCACATCGACACTCATAATAGTGGTCTTCCGTCTAACTTTGAAATCAGAGTGGATTTCCCTCATGATGATCTTCCTCTTTATACCACTCTATATCCTATCCTCTGTGACATTATTCCACCTTCACCTGAAGTGATCCTTGGCCTCACTCTGCAACTTCTCACACATTCATGCAATGAGAGCCATTGCCATGCATCTCCCACCTAGGTTTATAATGTCCCTCCCATAATCAAACACAGTGGTGTTCATCGCATCTGTGTAGACTTTATACCTTATGATTTTCCAAAGACTCTTGATCCTGATCGATAAATTGTCACGAGGTGCCTCGTTAGGTTCCTCTTAAGGCCATACTATGTTTATTTTTCCAGGAATAACGCCTTATACAAATGTATATATTTACAAAAACAAAAATAAAAAAATTTCACCATTACTCTCATGCATATTATTGAAACTGGTATATAGGACTAGGATTCGCCAACCATGTCATTGCATCGTTGGAATTTTCCATCTCCATTTCAATTTCCTTAGGGTCCACCACACTAGGTTGCGACATTAGCTACTTGTTAGACGCTATTTTTTTTTTTGAAGTTTTTGTTAAGTGCTAGGAGAGTAACCACATAGAGGATAAAGTGTTGTGGGAAGAGAAGTGATCTTTCATAGTAGTAGGAGTTGGCATAGAAGGAAGAGACATGGCACAAGGAGGTACTGCACAAAAATAAGACAACAACGTCCAGAGAGTAGGGATGCATGAAAATAAGATCAAGTAGTTAGGATTTTGTAGCTGATGGTGAAGGAAGAGAGGAATGACGTGGAAAGAAAATTTGAAGATATTTGTAGGAAGCATAAGGTCGATGAAATGGGATGAGAAAGCAGGAGATATGTTTAGCAGACAATTGAGAAGGCATGGGATGATTAGAGAAATGATGTCAGAGAATATCCTAATGCTTAGCTAGCAAGAAGGTAAACTTGAGGAGTGGAGAAGCCAGCCAAAGGAATATCGAGAAGCTACTAGGAGACATTATAGGGAGATGCTTGAGACAGGTCTAGGTTGGATGGTTTGGCGATTAGATGATCAAACCATAATTTCTGAATTCGAGAGGATTGATATGAATGTGTCTTACTATTACAGTAGCTACAGTGCTAGTGTCTGTGTCTGTAGCTACCTTGCACTGTAAGGTGTAAAGGAAATCATTTGCGGGGAAGTCTATATGGTTTTTACTGTATTTGTGGCCCCTTTTGTACTCTGGACAAGTAATGAAGGTTGGTGAGCCGAATTATATATAGTCTGTGTTGTATTTTCCCATGCCTTTGGTTATTTTATGATGATGTAATAGAATGAACGATGGGTTTCCTCCTTTATACTGCTAAATGCATATGTGTGCTTCTTTTGTTATGGTTAGTCTAGTAAGTGTTTGTATACTAATATTTTATTAAACCAAATATCGATGAATGCCTTAGATGGCCACATAAATTGATGGTTTGGTAATAGCTTACAATTTTAAACATTCCATTGATGAACGATGTCTTATTCTATTGATGTCAACCAAAGTGATGGGAGGTCTCAACTTATGCATTAACCAGTGAGTGTAAGAGTCAAGAGAACGTGCACGATGCACATTCCAAAGATGATATCTAGGTGTTCATTCTATGGGTGTCTGAGCCTTAGGTTGTAGGTTGAAGTTAAGATCTTTAGGATACTAATAATCCCTGTTACACTAAAATTTGTCACCATGACTATTTGCAGTCAGTATGGCTCCATCAATTGTCATACTGTCCTCCTTGGTAAGTCTTATACCTCTGCTCCTCATGTCAAACTCCAAGAAAGAGAGAAAGTCTTTAAAAAGTCAATATAACTCTGGTTACGCAATTTCTCTTACCCTTACCTGCGTGTACGCACCTCAAGTTCATAATACCTGCGTACTTGTATGCTTTGTCTGTAAAAGGGTGGGTGCGTACTCCTGTAAAGGTCAAAAGGCGCAAGTTTTACTTCAAAAAAGTTACTTGTGGTCGAATCTAGAGCATTCTAGAAGATGGTTTGACGTGGATGGAGCGCCTCCAGATGGTTCATGCATCCCATTGAAAGAGGGGCTTATCCCATTGATGGTGGACCTAATTAACTTCCTCCAAAGCACTATAAATACAGGCATTGGGCCAGAGGGAGAGGGGGTTGAAAGCTGAACATTCCTAAGGGTAGATGCCAGGGAAAATTTTAAGAACCCCCCTAAATTTATAAATATAATAAATGGGCGAATCTCCATGGTATATAGGAAAAATGGAAGGCGATTTTATCAATAATATAATATGTATATATAATTTTTTGGCGAATCTCTCACCAGGCATGGCGAATATTTTACTCAATTATAAAATCTTGTAAGATCTCGGCAACTCTTTCACTAAATAATAAAACTTTGTAAAGTCCTAGTGAATCTTAGCATAGGCTACATGCTGGTTTAATTCCCTCATTTAAATAGGCTACATTCCAGGTGAATACCATGGGTCAATACCATGTGCCATTTTGGTGAATACCATGAGTCAATACCATGTGCCATTTTTATTTTTATTAATTCTAATATTAGGGTTAATAATGGTTTTTTGCATGGTATTAATAACAATCTAGTCCATGGTATTTGTCCCATAGTATTTTGGCCATAGGTTTCACCTAAATATAACCCATTTTTTGAGTGTTCGTAAATATAAGGTGACTTATGGAGTAAATATAAAAAATGTTTTATTTGTTTACCATACCTCTCGTTTATTTATATTTTTTATTAATTTACTATACCTCTTTTACAAATATGGTATTTGGTCCATAGGATTCACTTAAATAAAACCTCTTTCTTGAGGCTTCATAAATAGAACGAGGGTTATGGACTAAATATAAAAAGAGGTTTTATTTATTTACGATACATCTAGTTTATTTATATTTTTATTTATTTACCATACCTTTTGAGTAAGTATAAAAAGACGTTTTATTTATTTACCATACCTCCACTTTACTTATATTTTTATTGTTTACACCCTTACATGTATATAAGGTGATTTATGGAGTAAATATAAAAAATGTTTTATTTATTTACCATACCTCTCATTTATTTATATTTTTATTAATTTACCATACCTCTTTTATAAATATGGTATTTGGCCCATAGGATTCACTTAAATAAAACCTATTCTTGAAAATGGGCGAATGGATTCACTTAAATAAAACCTATTCTTGAAAATGGGCGAATGGAAGGTTTTAAGTCCTAATTTCAAGGGCTAAATTTACCTTTTTTACCCTCTCCCTTAAAATAAGGTGGGCTATTTGAGGTGATTTGTAAAAATGTACTATGATACAAAATATTCGCCCACTAAAAATTTAAAACCCCTTAATTTCGCCAAAGGGCGAACATTCGCCCCTAAAATTATCCTTGGTAGATGCTGCTGAAATTAGGACTCCCTTTTAGAGCTTGAGAGGAGAGATTCCCATCCTTTCTTAGCTTCATTTGGAAGTGGGTGAGCTGATCAAAGTAAAGGAGAACTCTTGCTGGACCCTGGGAGGGACCTGCACAACACCAAGGCACTGGTTGTAATGGTTTCTTTTGTTTCCAATTAATATAATTAAGTTCATTTTTCTCAACAAGTTGTTATATATAATTTGTTTCATAAACTCCTTGGTCTTTATGATGAATATGTTTTATTATATGAGTTATTCAGTTGCTATGTAATCGTTTGCTTGTTAGTGAATGCAGGTTTCAAGGAGAAGGAGCTCATCTGGATCGGAGAGGCTTGGCTGCTACAAACAACGTTGGACTAAAGGTATGCCTTAAACACCTGGTTGCTTTTATTTTAAATGCATATTTAGGGAAAGATAGTGCTTGATTGTTTTGTTTGTCACTAGAAAGCCTTAGCTTCTAGGGAGGTCAGTTTTGTCCGCAAAATTGACTCTTTCCGCATGACAAAATGGCGACTCCGCTGGGGAATCCATGGATTTGATTGATTTCTCTTTTGATTGATACTTTGATTTGAGAAACGTTGATTTCTTTCTAGTTTTTGATTGATTGACTGTGAATTTGGGTGGAATAGCTTAGGGTTGAGTTAGTTTTTATTTTTCTTGGTTTTGAGACCAGTACGAACCCTCTGCGTTAAGCACAGTGCGTACCTGTACGCACTTCTGCTTTGTACACAGAGCGTGGCCGCACCTGTGCAAACAGGCTGCCTGCGTAACCTGTCAGAAGTTTAGAAATTTTCCATTTCTTCCTTTTTACCCATTAGATTTTGTTTATAGTTTATTTTTTGCTGCCCAGATCCACTGATTGCCTGTCAAAAGTTTTCATCTAAGCTTGTTTCATTAGCATCAAGGGTTTTAGTGAAGTTCATAGAAATTCTAGCCCTAGGTTTGATTTTTGTATTGGTCTTGTAGTGACTTTGGCTTTAGAAGTTGTAAAAACCTTGGATATCCCTGGTCTTTTCAGTCTTCTTAGGAGTCGGACCTTTCATAAAATCCACCTTTGTGAGAAACCTACCTTTGTGTTGTCTCTTTGCGGAATTTCGAGAAGGCTTGTTGGTTAAGCTGTGAATTTCTTTATTAAGAAAAAGAACAAAAGATTTTTTTTTTTTTTTTTGACTGGTTTATGATTCTGCATGAATTAGTCCTTGGTTGAATTGTAACCGAGTAAAACATCCTGGAATTATATTTTGTAGGTTTTTACCTCATTAGATTTTCTTTTAGGTAAATTTCTCTTAGATTTGCTTTTAGGTAAATTTCTCTTAGATTTTCATAGATCTTAAAATTGATTTTTGTTAAAGTAGTTTTACATGCTTTGTTAAAATAGGAAAAATACAAAATCTCTTTTGAAGAAAAGTTTGTTTTAGTAGCATTTGAAGTCTTTGAAAAGAGAAAGGAAGTTTTCGTGAAATAATCAGTGGTCATGTGTTGTGTGCTTTGGAAAAGATAAAGAGATTGTTTCTTTGATTTTCATTGCCAAGAAAGTTGTCTTTATAAATTTTGCATTCTCCAACTCTCTTAGCTAGGGAATTCATTGAAAAGGAAAGATAGTTTAAATCATCTTAGGTGCATCTTTTTAGTGGATTTGAGTCGAGTCTACACACCATCGGTTTCATCTCTGCTACCTTTTGTCCCAAAGAAAAGCCATAAAAATTAACGCTTAAAGTAAAACTAACTTAGTAACTTTTTATTTACTAGGGCTCTGATACACCAACATAGATCAGGCTAGTGTCTTGGAGTAGGAGAGTAATTAACTCTCCAAGACAATAAAAACAAACAAGTAGCTTATCTTGTGGTAGGATAAATCCAACTGTTACATTTATGCTCTGGGAAAACTCCTCTTAAAGGAGAAGCACGAGATCGTGTCCGAACCAGTGAGGGGATCAATCCTCCTTCATTGGGAACGACGCCAGATATGCACGTATTACAAACGGTAAACCTCGGATTAACCATTGTCGAGGAGCCTGGGGTCACTTGTCGGTAAACCTTGGATTATTGTTAAGGAGCCGACAAGGGGATTGAGCTTGCTACTCTGCCCTTGCGTGTGTATCGGATCGTAGACTGTTCCCCCAGGTATATTTGTTGCTGTTGGTGACCTTAGTGGCTATTATCTTTAGGGTTCTACCCAAGGTGACGGTGGAGGGAAGATCCCACTGTACCTGGAGCAGACGTCGGCTAGACTCACCTGGATTTTCTGGGGGGTTCACTTCACTCGAGACGGTTAAAGTGGAGGTGTAGAAATTTTGAATAATTTAACACATATTCAATGGAGATTATCCTGATCATGTACTATTGCGGAAAACATACACAATACATAAGCTCCTCTACGTTGATCATCAATATAGCAGCATCAATAACAATAAAACATCAAGAGCATTCACACATTAACACAGTATGTATCCCGGGGAAAGCATCTCACTAAAAACCCCAACTATCTGTATATTAATGATTGAGTCATGTAACATTACACAACATAATACTTCTCACAAGTATCTCCACCTCTGTTACACACAATACAACTCAGATCTGATCTCCAAATCTCTTCCACTGCTTGCCTGCCTCCACTGCTCAATACCTGCTCAAGAACTAATGAGAATGGCTCACCAAACTTGTTTTTCACCTGCAAAATAGTCACTCACACTTTGTTGGACGTGAGCACAAGCTATAATGTGGGCAAATACGTGAGCAAACTCATTGGCATACTCAATCCCTTGATTGTGCAAGATCTGGTGCACAACTATAGTCACAACTGATAGCAATCTGATTCTCTACCACCTGTCCCTGTTGAACTGAACATGCACTGACATGCAACTGAGTTAACTAATGTATTCATTAGTTGTATTATGAGTTAATAACTTGTGAATTAATTAATAACTAATTCACCCAACTCATCTCTAGTCTATTTTCCAGTTAGACTAAATACAACCAGTTTAACGAAGCTAAACTGAACACAACTCCATCAACTCCACAATCAACTCCACCAAACTCAACTGATTGAGTTCTAACTGAAGTCATGCAGGCAACAACTCAACTGACTCATAAGAAAAGCGTATTTCCTTCTGACAGCTGCATGTGCCACCTCTGTAGCTCAAACTGAAGTGCTCCAAGAGAATAAGATTAAGTTTATAGTCCAAATATTATTGTGAGATAATAATATTTGACTTTTCTATTTTTGACAGCCAGTCTAAAAATAGACTTTGATCACTCACACTGTGATCACTCACACTTTCATCAAAAATAGAAGTCCATCTATTTTTTCCCAACTTGATCAATCATCCATAAATAGCAACCTGCAATCCATAGACATGATCCATATGTCTAAAAAATAGACATAGTCTAAAAATAGACTTGTGCCAAAAATAGCTTGCGGGCCCACTTAGTGAAGGCGACTCTTTTCACTAAGCTCCATCATCTTGTTTCAATCTCAACACTCCCTCTCGACAAGATATGGATTATCAGCAACCCCTATCCTGCCTCGGTGGTACTCGAATTTGCTCCTGGTGAGAGCCTTCGTCAGAATATCAGCATCCTGATCCTCTGTTGGAATGTACGAAAGTAACATGATCCTCCGCTGCACACAATCTCTGATATGATGGTACCTGATGTCAATATGTTTAGATCTATCATGAAATACATGATTAGCCGAGAGTTTAATGCAACTCTGGTTATCACAGTAAATCACAGTAGGATCCAAATGAGAACCGAACAAACCAACTAGGATCTTCCTCATCCATATAGCCTCGCATGCAGCCAAACTTGCTGCCATATACTTGGCCTCCGCTGAACTGAGTGCCACGGATCTCTGTTTCCTGCTATACCAAGAAACTGCTGTCGGTCCAATACTGAAGACCCCTCCTGATGTGCTCTTTCTGTCTGTTGGGCTCCCTGCCCAATCTGCATCCGTGAAGCCACATAGCTTCACCTCATCCTCCTGTCTGTACCACAAACCATATCCCGATGTGCCTCTCAAGTAGTGCAATACATGCTTTCCCGCCTTCCAGAAGAGCTTGGTAGGCTTAACCATAGCTTGTGAAAGCTGGTTAACTGCATAGCATATATCAGGTCGTGTATTGACCAAATAAATCAGCGACCCCACCAACTGTCGATAAACAGTGGCATCCACTTCTTCTCCCGAAGCGGCATCCTCCTTCCTCCAACCTCCAAGAAGAGGAGTATCAACAGGCTTGCAGCCATGCATGTTGAACTTCTCCAGTATCTCCCGAGCATACTTGCCCTAAGAAACAAACAGTCCACCACTGCGCTGCCATATTTCCAATCCTAGGAAATAGTGAAGGAGGCCAAAGTCCTTCATCTCAAACTCTGTAGCAAGATCCTTCTTGCATGACAGTATCAACAACTCATCACCCGTTAGAATCAAATCATCAACATACAGTACAATGATAAGAAACTTACCCTCCACCACAATCTGGTATAGGTTCGGATCCACCTCGCTCTTGGAGAATCCAAGTCCTGTGAAATAGCTGTCTATCCGTGTGTACCAAGCACGTGGTGCTTGCTTCAACCCATACAACGCTCTCTTGAGCCTGCACACATGCGACTCACTGCTGAAGACTTCAAAGCCTTCGGGTTGCTCAATGTACACCTCCTCCTCAATGACTCCATTGAGGAACACAGTCTTCACATCCATCTGATGAATGTGCCATCCCATCTGCGCTGAGAGAGCAAGAATCGTCCGTATGGAAGAATACCTTGCGACAGGTGCAAAGGTCTCCTCATAATCGATCCCCTCAATCTGTGAAAAGCCTCGGGCAACAAATCTTGCCTTGTACTTCTCCACACTCCCATCAGCTGCCTGCTTAACTTTGTAGATCCATCTCGAACCCACCACTGATTTCCCTTCCGGTCTAGGAACAATCTCCCATGCACTGTTTCTGACAATAGAATCATACTCTTCCACCATGGCGTCTACCCATGCGGGATCCTCCACAGCTTCCTCGAAAGAGGATGGCTCAGTCACAACACACTTTCTCATAAGAGCCATGTATCTAGTGTACCGATCAGGTGACTGTCTCTACCTGCGTTGGGCTGTAGGTGGTCCTACAACTTTCTCTGCATCTTGAGGCAGTCGCTCAGCTTCTGTCAAGCGCTTTCTCCCTCTGATGGTTGGCGCTGCATGAGTGGTCTCTTCCACTCCATGAACCTCGTCCTGTGGCTGGTCCACATCCTGAAGCTCATCCTTAGGAACTAATAGCTCCTCATCTGCATGCAAGTGTAGCTCCCTCTCAAGCGAACACTTCATGGCTTTCTCCTCCTGAAATTTTATATCCCGTCGCACAACAGTTTTACCACTGTCTGGCAAATACACACGATAGTTGTGGGGCATATCAGTGTACCCCACAAATATCCCAACCTCTGCGGTCGGCTCCAACTTCTTCCTGGCATCCTTCGTCACATGCATGTAAACGTTAGCACCAAAAATCCTCAAATGAGAAAGATCAGGCTTCTTACCAGAATAAGTCTCCTCAGGTGTACTCATGCCAAGTATCCTATGAGGACAACGGTTCTGCACATAAACTGCTGTATTGCATGCTTCCGCCCACAAGTGAAGGGGTAGGCCCTGATCATGCAACATTGCCCATGCAGCACCCACAATCGTTCTGTTCTTCCACTCAGCTACCCTGTTCTGCTGTGGGTTATGGGGAGCTATGAGCTCTCTACGAATCCCTTCTGTCTTGCAGAAATCCTTGAACTCGTCGGAGATGTATTCACCACCATTATCGCTCCTAAGAGCCTTCACCTTCTTCCAGGACTCCTTCTCGACCAGTGCTTTGAATTCACAGAACTTTGAATATGTCTCGCTCTTCTTCTGCATGAAGAAGATCCAACACTTACGAGAGAAATCATCAACAAAAATCACATAATACCTGTGTTTTGCTGTCAAAGCAACTGAGAAAGGTCCACACACGTCTGTGTGAATTCTCTCAAGGATCGTCGTGGCGCAACTATCCTTCTTGTGAAAGATGGCTTTCACAAACTTCCCCAAAGTACACCCCTTGCACTGATCTGACTGTGCAAGTGTGCCTTTAGGAAGCCCTGTAGTGATCTGCTGCAGTATCTTCAAGGCTCCATGGTGAAGGTGACCCAATCTCCTGTGCCACAACTCGCCATCATCCCGGCTCACCAATCCTTCTGCCTTGCCTGCCATTGCTGCGCATCCATCTACATGCAACTGCTAAAGGTTCCTCACTCGAACCCCTATCTTCCGGGTCTCACCAGTTGTCTTACTGCACAGGAAGGCCTTTCCCTCGCTGAAAACAACATCATACCCCTTGTCTTCTAACATCGCCACTGAGATGAGATTCTTCTTCAATCCTGGAACATGCATGACTTCCTTCAATACAAAGGGTTTACCAGACTCCCTCTCAAAGGAAATGGTACCGATACCGGTCGCACTGTATCTACCATCATCGCCCATCTCGATGTGCACTCCAAGATCTTTGTCCTCCAGATCAGAGAACAAATCTCTATCTCCCGTCATGTGAAAAGACGCACCACTGTCCAAGAACCACACTGATCCCATCACACTTGAAACCAAGCATGCGATCAATGAAAAATAAAGCTCAAATTGAGAAGCTAAGGCCTCTCCCCCTGCAGATCCAACAGCTTGCTTGTTCTTCTTCTTCTGCGGACAATTTGTGGCATAGTGTCCGTGCTGGTGACAGTGAAAACACTTCACCTTGGACATATCCTGCTTCTTGCCTTTCGCACCAGACTGAGAAGCTTTCTTGCTCTTCCCTTTCTTTGCTTTGGTTGCCAAAGCACAATTCTCTTCATCAGCTCCCTTTGACGAAGATCCGTCCCTGGTACTCCGCCTGATCTCCTCCTGCACAAGATCTGACCATAGTCTTTCCCATCCTGGTAACTTCTCCCGACCATTGACAGAGTCCTGATAGGAATGCCAACTCTTCGGAAGACCAAGGAGAGCCAAGCTCACCAAGTCCTCATCATCGACAGTAACCCCCACACTTCCCAGCTCATCTCGACACTGAGTGAACTTCGTGAGATACTTGGGAATACTGTCACCCTTCTCGCATTTGATGTTTCTGAGTTTATCTTTGAGCGTCAGCTTCCTCTGATCGCTCTTGCTTTGGAATAATTCTGTTAATGATTTCCACATCAAATATGGAGTAGCCTTTCCATGGAGGCTGGACACAATGTGATCCTTCACGCCCTCCAACAGAATCCTTCAACATTTTGCGGTCTTCTTTTGCCAAACTTCCGC
The DNA here is from genome assembly GCA_031772625.1 of Pinus tabuliformis. Taxonomy (NCBI): domain Eukaryota; kingdom Viridiplantae; phylum Streptophyta; class Pinopsida; order Pinales; family Pinaceae; genus Pinus; species Pinus tabuliformis. The sequence goes on from CM062808.1 coordinate 669,024,483, forward strand.
CTCAGCAGCATCAGTAGGCTTTGGGATATCCATATCTATGAACTCCTTCAGCCCGTTATCATCCAATACTGCCTCCATCCTATCCTTCCATGCAATATAGTTTGAGCTGCCCTCAAGAGAATACTCCAATCGCAATCCATTGAAAGACATTGCTGCGTTGTCACCAAGAAAACACTGCTGCAAATTCGAATTCCACCAGCAACCAACTCAACTGATTCCGATCTAGAATTTGTGAGAACAAAATACTTCTCGTACAGAGATTGACTGTATGGGTTTTTACCGGATATTTCACCTTCCAAAGGAAGGATGAATCCAGAGGCTACCTGGCCCGATTACAGGTTCTGCCTAGAGAAATAGAATGTAAACACTTCCTGAATAGTAGATCTGATGATCAACAGCTCTGATACCATGTAGAAATTTTGAATAATTTAACACATATTCAATGGAGATTATCCTGATCATGTACTATTGTGGAAAACATACACAATACATAAGCTCCTCTACGTTGATCATCAATATAGCAGCATCAATAACAATAAAACATCAAGAGCATTCACACATTAACACGGTATGTATCCCGGGGAAAGCATCTCGCTAAAAACCCCAACTATCTGTATATTAATGATTGAGTCATGTAACATTACACAGCATAATACTTCTCACAAGTATCTCCACCTCTGTTACACACAATACAGCTCAGATTTGATCTCCAAATCTCTTCCACTGCTTGCCTGCCTCCACTGCTCAATACCTGCTCAAGAACTGATGAGAATAGCTCACCAAACTCGTTTTTCACCTGAAAAATAGTCACTCACACTTTGTTGGACGTGAGCACAAGCTATAACGTGGGAAAATACGTGAGAAAACTCATTTGCATACTCAATCCCTTGATTGTGCAAGATCTGGTGCACAACTATAGTCACAACTGATAGCAATCTGATTCTCTACCACCTGTCCCTGTTGAACTGAACATGCACTGACATGCAACTGAGTTAACTGATGTATTCATTAGTTGTATTATGAGTTAATAACTTGTGAATTAATTAATAACTAATTCACCCAACTCATCTCTAGTCTATTTGCCAGTTAGACTAAATACAACCAGTTTAACAAAGCTAAATTGAACACAACTCCATCAACTCCACAATCAACTCCACCAAACTCAACTGATTGAGTTCTAACTGAAGTCATGCATGCAAAAACTCAACTGACTCATAAGAAAAGCGTATTTCCTTCTGACAGCTGCATGTGCCACCTCTGTAGCTCAAACTGAAGTGCTCCAAGAGAATAAGATTAAGTTTATAGTCCAAATATTATTGTGAGATAATAATATTTGACTTTTCTATTTTTGACAGCCAGTCTAAAAATAGACTTTGATCACTCACACTGTGATCACTCACACTTTCATCAAAAATAGAAGTCCATCTATTTTTTCCCAACTTGATCAATCATCCATAAACAACAACCTGCAATCCATAGACATGATCCATATGTCTAAAAAATAGACATAGTCTAAAAATAGACTTGCGCCAAAAATAGTCTGCGGGCCCACTTAGTGAAGGCGACTCTTTTCACTAAGCTCCATCATCTTGTTGCAATCTCAACAGGAGGAACTTGTGCCAGTCTATTCATTAAGCAGGTTGCCGGGGTAACTGTTCCACCCGCCACTTCTGTACTGAATTATGCGATGTTGGATTTCATCACCAACTAGTATTTTCCGTCCGGAAGGTTACTGTTTGTGTTTGGTTTGACGCCCTAGATTCTTTAGGCGTGTGATTCGAATTTGTTTGGTTCTTTAGAGACTTTAGGCGGTTTGCTTTGAGATTTTACTTTGTTTGCGTGTGCAGTAGTCAAAAGTTTTAACTGTGGCTGAATTACCGAGACAGTCCCGTAGACTTCGGGGCCAGTCTCCTGAGGTTGTAACCGTGGCCGATTTGTTGAGGAAGTCCTGTAGACTTCGGGGCCAACCTCCTGAAGACGTCTCGGGTCGTTATGAAGGTTTGAAAGTCCTCGTAACTCCTAGTGGCAGTAAAGTAGGATCACCTGAAGAAGGAGAGTCTTCGTTGGTTGTTCATCCTGATTACCAAACTCTAGAAACAGGTTATAATCCTGAAGCTATTTCGGTTTCCGAACTTGCTGGTAGTTTTTCATCTACTAGTGATATAGGTGAAGAACCTGAGATATCTGAACCTGTTACTCCAACATCGGGGTTAGTCTCTCCAACTTCTAGTACTCCTAATTCACCTAGGGTAGAAAGAGTCATCACCGAAAATCTTCCTTCTGGTTTGATAGCTATTGAAGAACTTGCTCCAGAAGAAGAAATAGGCATCCCTATCCCTGAAAATCAACCTATTATTGATCTAAGGGAGCGTGAATCCATTTTTTACAGTCCACCTAGAAGTACTACTTGGTATCTTTCTTTAACTAATTATTTGGACAACTCAGGGTTAAGTTTTTCACCACCTCGTGCTCCTTATCCACCTAGAGGTCTTTATACTCCTGTAAATATGTCTGGTCATTCGTCCATGTTTACTCAATCGCCTGAATCCTTTTTTTATGGCGGTCCTTCTGTTCCCTCTGGGTATCAGTCACTTTCTGGTACTTTTGCGGGAGCATCTCCTCAACCCATTGAACATGGGTTATTAACTGGAAACAATGGTAATAAACCGTTGAGCGTAGGAGACATTTTCATGATGTCAGGTTCTATTCCCAGTTCTCAACCTCAAGGTGGCCAGTTACTGCCTGGGGGGTAGCCTCAATTAATGCCTGGGGGGCAACCTCAAGGTACACAAATTGTGTCTGGGGGGCAACCTCAAGGACAGTATGTACCCATGGTGCAGTACATTCCTCAAGGTCAACCCCAGCCTCAATATGTACCCCAAGGTCAACCTCAGTATCAATTTATACCTCAAGGTCAAACCCAGTATCAGTACATGCCTCAAGGGTATCAACCCCAAGGTCAGTACTTGAACCAAGGTTTCCAACCACCCCAAGTTCAATCTTATGTTCAAGGAACGGGAAATGTACCTTTCAATTATCAATCCTACCCTCAATCCGGTTATGGATCTCAATATCCTCAACCTGTTATGGGTCAATACCCCGGAATGAACATAGTGCGGGATCCATCGCAAATTCAATAGGCGTTGCAGCCAAGTGTACAGTTGTCATCTCAAACTGGACAACCCTTAGTTTCTGGTTCACCCCAGCAACCAGTCCAGTCTAATATTCAAACTTCTGTACCTTCGGTAGTTTCTCAGTCTGGGCCTGTTTCACCTCGTACTCCATCTCAAACGACTGCTGCAACTACCGCAACATCTGTTCAATCTACCCCACTTACTTCTGGAGTATCGACAGCTCCGGTTTCTACTGTTCCTGTATCTACTCCTCAGACATCTTTACCATCGTCTGGATCCACGATTCAAACTACGGTTCAGATGCCTGTAGGACAACCTGGTTTAAGTACGGTTGTCACAAGTCAACCACAATTCACTTATCAATTGTACCAGGGACAGTACCAATTCGGTCCTGCTGTCCAGCAGCCAGTTTACCAGTATCAACCGTATCCTGGGTACACTTATCAACAACCACAACAACCCCAGTACGGTCCGGTTAATCCTGGTTTTCCGGGAGGATACAATATCCCGAACGCGATTCCTATTCCAAGTTATCCCGGATATCCTCCTCCTGGGGCTGGTCTCGTGACCCAGAGTTTTAGGGATCCTAATCGGCAGTTACCATTTATCGCAACTTTGGATTTACCAGACTTGTCGCGCCTAACGAACGATCCAATTAATTATCTTCCGTTTTGGCCGCCAATGCCGAATAAGTTGCCCAGTGACATTCCCAAGTTCGAGGGTAAGTCTGGAGAGGACCCGTCGAATCATGTGATGACTTACCACCTCTGGTGTGCCTCTAATTCCATCTCGGATGATTCGATCTGCTTACGTCTTTTCCAGCGCACTCTCATTGGTCTTGCGGCCAAGTGGTACATTGAGTTACCACGGGCCTCTTTTTATAATTTTAGCCAGTTAGCTACCTCGTTTTTAACTCATTTTCAGTTGCCGGTCTGATATGATAATGGCACAGAGTTACTAACTTCATTAAAACAATCAACGTCCACTTATATTTCCGATCATATTCATGAATGGAGACGTCGAAGGCAGTTAGTGAAAGTTTTTATCCCAGACCAGATCTTAGCTGAATGGTTTGTTAAATCATTTTTACCGAAGATTACTGAAGACGTAGCTAAGGCCGGAGTAGTTACTGAGGAGCAAGTGATTTCTCAAGCGCAGTACCTTGACTTAGTTTATACTCAGTCAGGTACGTTACACGAAAAGATCCCAGATCTTCCTAAGTCAAATCAAATCGCTGCAGCTCCTTCGGGATCTCATGCTGCTGATGGCATGATTGGTACGGTGAACACTAAAAGTAAGAAGAAATCCTCAAAGAATTCTTCTCCTATTATAACCTTACCAGACTCCCCAACAGGAGATTCTTCTGCTGAGATTTCCGCCGATATTCACGTTGTAGAGTCATCTACAGTTAAATCAAAATCTGATGGAAAGAAGAAAGGGAAGAAGAAGAATAAAGCAGACAAAACTCCAAAGGAGAAAACTGAAAAATCGGAAACCAATGACGAAAAACGCAAACCTCGTTATCCATGTCTTATATGTGAAGAGGAACACTTTACAAGAGACTTCCCTCATCGAGCAGAGGTTGCGAAAATCGTCAAAGGTTCCCAAACTCCTGCTGTTTTGAAGGATCCATTTCCAAAGCAGGATAGTAAGATGATAGGTTCTTCCTCGAGTGCCAGTGAAGAACCCATATTGATGATGTCTCATGTAAGGATTGCGACTCGATCGCAAGATTATGGTAGTAAAAGTCCTGTTGATGGCAAAGAAGCAGAATCTTCTCATTCTAATCCATCAACCTCAGCTCCCGGTTCCGATCCACTACAGATCGAGAAACCTAACTCGGACTTAGTAATCAAACCGCCCACCAAGGGTATACTTCGAAAGTCTGCTTTCAATCCACATGCGAGAGCGGCCTAGAATTATAACATTGTTGAGGACTTAGCTGTTTCACCCTCAGCAATGTCGGCTTTGGAAGTGCTGCAATCATGCCCAGCACAACGCAAATTACTTTTGTCGGCTATAGGAGCTGTTGATGTTCAGGACCCGAACCTAATAATCTTTGATCTAGAAAATAGTACACTGCGTTTGCCTCATCAAATGGCTTTCCAGATCCCAGTGATAGTAAAAAACAGGCCTATTCATCGGACTGTAATTGATGAGGGAGCTTCAACGTGTATTGTGTCGATACAGTGTTGGAGATCGCTTGGTTCTCCTTCACTAAATCAATCCCCGACAATTCTTAAGGCCTTTGATGGCCGTGGGTTTCATCCTTTTGGCATTCTACAGTATTTGGCTATAGGAGTTGAAGGAAAAACCGTTAGTCTAGATGTGGAGGTGGTTGATGCCCCTCTAGACTACAACCTTCTCTTGGGTCGAAGTTGGTCTTACGCTATGACAACGGTCGTTTCATCGGTCTTTCGAGTAATAAAGTTTCCACATAATGGAAAGATCGTAACAATAGACCAGCTGGCTTATTTTTCACCCGACCCAGCCTCTTCAGAGAGTATTCAACATGTCGGTAAAACGACTATCCCATATAAGGATGTTGGAGTAGGATTAGTTAAATATGCCGATTTACTGGGAACTTTTCCTTTTCCTCCAATCAACGCATTGTCTTCGTTTGCATCCATTCATATGATTACATCAGACACCATTGTTTATGACGATCCTTGGATCGTTCCTTCTGAATCTGAGATAGACTCATTTGGTGATGCTATGCCTTTGAGTCCATATGAAATTGCCTATGAAGCCGTGCAGTCTTTTACCGACCCGTGTTCAACCAAAATCGACCAAATGAATGTGGTCCGTGAGGAATCACTTTTCACATCAACCTCGGAGTTAATAGCGTTTCCCGAAGTTGTTTCATCTGATGAGAAACTTCGTGAAGTCCTGTGTGTAGACGATTTACCATGGGAAGATCTCCATCATAGATCTTCGTTTTTACCTGAGGATGATCGTTTTGAAAATGATTTCTCATCAATCTTTACAGCTGAATATGTCAAAGAAGCTCAGAATCCAATGAAACATCCTGATTCAGAGCTGAATTTGGGAAACATCTCTCGAACTATTCCCATTGAAATTTCAGTCAAGCCTGGAATTGTTGAGAACATTCATATAGGTGCCTCGTGTACAGATGACGAAATTCAAACATACAAGGCCCTATTTCAAGAATTCCGCGACGTGTTTTCCTGGTCCTATGAGGAAATGCCAGGAATTGATCCCGCGATTGTTGTCCATGAGATCAAGACTTACCCGGACGCTAAACCCGTCCGGCAACGTTTGCGTCAGATTCACCCACGAAAAGCGGCTGCAATTAAAGCAGAAGTTGAAAAACTGTTGAAAGCAGGTTTCATTTATCCGATCCCGTTAACGGATTGGGTATCGAATATTGTTCCGGTTAACAAAAAGCAGGGAACAATAAGAATATGCATCGATTATAGGGACATTAATCGAGCTTGTCCAAAGGACAACTACCCAACACCCTATATCGATCAAATCATTGATGATTGTGCCGGCAGTGAAATATTTTCCTTTATGGACGTTTTTTCCGATTACAATCAAATCAATATTCTACCTGCCGATCAACCAAAAACGGCTTTCATTTGTCCATGGGGGACATTTGCTTACTGCAAATTACCTTTTGGGTTTAAGAATGCCGGAGAAACTTTTCAAAGGGTGATGTCTTATGCGTTTCATGACATCAAGCACATTGTGCAACCCTATCTCGATGATTTGCCTGCTCATTCATTACATCGAGCTGATCACCTTGTCCATTTACGAGCAATCTTTATGAGGTGTCGGCATTATCGAATTCGGTTGAACCCACACAAATGTGTCTTCTGTATTGAAACGGGTCGATTGCTGGGGTTTGTAGTTTCGAAAGCCGGCATTCGCGTCGATCCCTCGAAGGTAGAAGCTATCATCAAATTGCCTCCTCCTTCGAGTCTACGCCAACTCCAAAGTTTGCAGGGGAAAGCAAACTTTTTAAGCCGATTCATTCCTAACTACGCCGAGGTTACAAAGGGTTTTACACAGTTGTTGAAACAGAACGCTCAATTCTCTTGGGATGAGATAGCTCAGAAATCTTTTGATGCACTCAAACACGCGTTGACCCATGCACCGTTGTTGCATCCTCCCAACTACAACCAGGATTACTTTTTGTACCTCGCCGCCGCCCATTCCACCATTGGGATGGTCTTAGTTCAGGAAGACGAATTCGGAACGAAACATGTGATATATTACCTTAGTTGGATGTTAAACCCAACTGAGCTAAAATACTCACATGTGGAGAAATTGGCATTGGCAGTCGTTTAAGCTGTCCAACGTTTTCGTCACTACATTTTACTCCGTAAAACTACAGTCATTTCAGATTGCAACCCTATGATCTACATTTTGACTAAACAATTGCTAGGGGGCAAGTACTCTAAATGGATTGTTATCCTGTAGGAGTTCGACTTGGAGTTTGAGAAATCTAAGTCTAAGAAATCTTTAGTTTCTGCAGAGTTAATGTGTGACTTCCCGCGTGCTGACACGGAAACTGTGGCAGAGGAGCCCATTGCGGACGAATCTTTGTTTCTAATCAGCACTTTCGATCCGTGGTATGGGGATATCATCGTCTATCTCCAGACCCAATCCTTTCGGCCCGAAGTTTCAAAGACGGAACGTCGGAAAATTCGATTCCAGTCCCAACAATACAAAATTATTGGAGATACTCTTTATCGTCGTGGGGCGGACTTGGTTTTTCGACGTTGCTTAACACATGAGGAAGCTGAAAGGGTTTTGAATGACTGTCACTCTGGAGCGTGTGGCGGTCATATGTCTGGGTATGCCACAGCCCAAAAGATATTGCGCGCTAGCTACTTCTGGTCGTCCTTGTTTAAAGATTGTATTATTGTGGTCCGAAAATGTCACAACTGTCAAGTGTTTGATCGAAAGATGCGCGCTCCACCTGCTCCTCTCCACCCTATAATTTTCGTTGGTCCTTTTGCCAAATGGGGTATCGATTTTATTACATTTAACCCTCACTCGGCCGGGGGGCATGCGTATATCATCCTTGCGGTAGATTATTTTACTAAGTGGGCCGAGGTGATGCCTACATTCGAGGCAGACGGCAAGACAGCTGCAATTTTCGTGTTCAATCACATAATTGCTAGGTTTGGTGTCCCACAAGCGATAATCTCTGACCATGGGCGCCATTTTCGAAACATTATGATGACAGAACTTACAGGCCAGCTTGGTTTGCGTCACGATAGTTCAACTCCTTATTATCCACAAGCGAATGGTCTGGTTGAGTCCATCAACAAAGTTTTAGTTATCATGATCCGACGAATCATTGGTATTCATCGGTCGAATTGGAACAACATGTTATTTTCAGCGCTTTGGGCGTACTGAACCTCAGTGAAAACATCAACAGGGTTCACTCCTTTCCAACTAGTTTATGGTTTGGAAGCTGTGCTACCCATTGAATGCGAAATCCCGTCACTGCAAATGGCCATCGAGTTACTTCCAGCTACTTCCAAAGAGGAAAAGCGTTTATTATACTTAGCTCAATTAGATGAGAATCGACATGATGCTGCATTGGCGATTGAGACTCACGCAAAACGTATGAAAGCTCAGTATGATCGAAATGTGACCCCTCGAAATTTTTCGGAAGGAGACCTAGTGTTATTATATGATCAAGCTAATGATAAATTAGGTGCTGGAAAATTCATTCCTATGTGGCATGGGCCCTATATTGTCAAGCGAAAGCTAGCAAAAGGGGCCTATGAGCTGGTAGACTTTGACGGGGACTCTTTGGGTAAACCCAGAAATGGACTTTACCTAAAGAGGTATTATGCTTAAAAGATGGGTATGGAGATTCTTAGTTAGGTTAGTTTTTCTTTCTAGCTGGTGTGTTTGTTAGTTTAGACAGTGTGCTTAGCTTAGAGAGTGTGTTTTTCGTCGTTATTCTGGCTTATCTTGGTTTTACTCTTGATATTGCAGATGTCGATGCCTCTCCAAACATACATTGGATTTGCTGATGGTGCTTGTCGTAGTACACGGAATATCTCTTCCGCAGCTTGGGTTATCTATTCGCCCTCTGACGAGTTAGTTTCTATGCATGGGGTGAGCCTCGGTCAAACAACAAACAACATTGCCGAATACAGTGCAGTGATTGAGTTATTGTCTGAATCTATTTCATTTGGGATTCAGAGTTTGATAGTGAGGTTAGATTCTGAACTCGTTGTATTACAACTTAATAGAGTATATGCCATTAGAAATCGAGTGTTATTAAGGTTATTTTTGAGAGTGCGTCTCTTGGAACGTGAGTTTGATTACATTGAATATCAACATATTCCAAGGTCTTTAAATACATTAGCAGATGCAATTGCTTCTCGAATGTTAAATAGACATTTGCAATAATCATACATGTAAATTTAAAAACATTTCATCACACATGTTTAACAAGATAAGCCGGTAATAATGATATATATAGATAGGAGTGTGTCAAAAAATACATCGTCTTCGATCATAGGTTGAAAAACACCTTATGATCGGCAAAAATGATAAGTACAAAAAACAAAAATGTCACATGTGTCTACAAAGATGACCATCCAATCACTGGTGATGATCTCTATAAGACACCACTGCACGGGCCACCCTACACAAGAACCTCCTAAAAGGTCCTGGGACCCTGACTACATAGCGCTGAATCCTGATAGGAATATCATCTATGGTAGTCTCCGATATATCTGCTGTAAGACGCTCTAGGTCATGTTCCAACTCGGTCAAAGTCTCTGTGGCCTCGTCCTGTGGGGCCGGTGCCGCTGCAACTGGTAGTCTCCTCTCGAAAGGTCGGAGATTGGCTGGACGACGTGGGCCTACATCTGCATTTTGAAAATTATTACTATCAATTTTGAGACGATATAAAAACAAACAAAAAAATAGATAGTTTAAAAACTTGTGGAAAATGAAGTTACCTGTATCATCCCATTGTTCTCCCGGTGGAAGAACCATGTCCGGATCTCCACGAAAATCAACTCCGGCATAAGGAAAATCCTGTATAGAAAAGACCTGGTCTTCTAACCAATGAAAGTACTCCGGAGTAAATCGAACAACCTCTGTTCCCTCATCAGGATGATGGGCCATAACCGCAACCCATCGCATCAATTTGGGCTCTCGAGGAAGCCCAACACCAACAGTGAGCTGCTGTGGGATCAACATCGGAACCCTCTCTAAGCCAAAACTCACAACTAAAGGCCCATAACCAAAAGTCTTCAGCTGTCTGTTTTTGGCTCTAGTCAGTTGGCCTTTTATATTGGCCAACACAGCATCACACCAGTTGAAAATGGTACCTCGATAGCAATCAATCGCCATCCGCATCTGGGATCCAGTGGCAATGTGTAAAGCGGCAGCCCCGCAAAGTCTGGTAACTGTAAAGGCAATCACCATAAGTTCAGGATGGGATATAGTTTTGATCTCTATCCCCTTCTCCTGAGTCTGAGTGTTACACCACTCTAGTCGAAGACTAGCGATGGACTGGCCACCCGGCCTAGTCCCGAACAGAGTTAAGTGTTCGCCTCTCTTGGGAAAACCAGTGAGAAAGTAGATATCTGCGGGCTCCATCTCGAGCTGGTGCCCTCCATTATAAAAACACTGGTCCTGAATGTTCCATCTTTCTACCAGCCACTCTAGAAATCTCACTTGGGCCCTCATGCCAGGTATGGCCCAGTATTTATAAAGGCCGCATGCCTTCAAAGCATCAATTGACGGTTGATGATTAATGGCGGCCAAATCAACATCTTCGTGCTTTCTCTCGCGCCAATCAAGCATGGTGAACAATCTACACACCAGAAAACATCCATTAGAGTTCATAAAATCAAAAGTTTTTGGTCCATTTTGGAGAATTTGGGGTTTAAAAACTTGTTGCGCGGAGTACACACCCCACCTTTAGGAACAGAGCGTGGGTACGCAGGGTCCCTGAAGGTAAGGTGCGTACCCCCGACATTTTTCCAACTAAGAAAATGTCGGGGTACGCAGGTCCCTAGTGTGGTGCCTGCGTACGCCGAGAGGCGGTCTTTGAAACCCCAAAACCTCCAAAAAATGAAATCTAGGGCCTAAAAAAGAATTCTAAACAGATGAAATTGAAGAGGAGGATGTTTAAAATTACCTGGAGGAGACGGTGTTCAGTTTCGACGGTCGGATTCTCCGCAATGTCCACGGGAAGTTTCTTGCCAAAAGCCCTTTTTCTCTCCTCAACAGTAAAATGGTAAAAATGAATTGGTAAAAGCCCTTTCTATAGGTTTTTTGGGTAAATAAATGGTAAATTTGTTTATTTTTCACCATGAAAAGGTATTTTTCAAAGTATTTTTATCTATCTTAAACAGGTATGAGTAATGTGTTGGTTTTTGTGCAGGATAAAGGATTTTCAGGGAAAATTGTCATTTTTTACAAACAAAAACATCAGAGTCATCTTTAAGCCCTTTTCTGACTCCTAAAACATGAAAAGGTTGCCGAGCGTTTCTTTTACACTCGTTAAAACAAAATTAAAAGACGGTCCTCTTACAGCCCTTTTCTGACCGTAAAAACACGAAAAGATTGCCGGATTTTTGTTGTTTCAAATTCGATATTGGAAATAAAACGACGTGTCCTTGATCGCTTTTTACTTTTCAGATCAGAGACACTAATCATGAAAGTACTCCTTGGTCGTAAAGATCAAGCGGTTCTCTCAAGTATTATTTTATACTTTTTCGGGCTTGGGAGACACAAATTTACGAAAAAGGTCAACCCTGGAGTCTTCTTAAGTTTTTTCAGACTCTCTAAAATTGAAAAACGCCGCGTTTCTCCTATACTGGACTCGTTAAAATTTCACAGTAAAGGACCTGTTCGATTACAAACAGGAACGGACCACTCCTTCTTAGGGTTCGAATCTAAACTAAGTTGGACTCATCCGAAGGATGAGCTTATAATCAAGCAAATGTTATCCTCCTCAAGCTTGTAAAAAAATAAAGAGGTACTTGCCAGAAATGGTGGGGGAAAAGAGAGAGAAATGAGCCTATTTGTTATCTTTTGTCTCAGAAAAACCTTATCACCACTCTTGAACACGACACTTTTCATTCACCTGGGTTGGGAAATCCTTTGCCTAACAGTTGATCAAACCACATTGAAAATCTTCAGCCGGTTTCTGGGTATTAACTTTGGGTCACTCGTCACCAAGCCATCTGTTGTGTCGTTATGTGTTCAAGAGGTCACTGCAAATAAATCATTCATCTGCAAAATATCTGTCATCCATCTTGACCATCCCTGAGTCAGTCCTTGCAACTAAATTTCTTCAACTTGATCTATGATTTCGTGTTGTGGGCTTGCCTACAATGGATCGCTTTCTATCGACATCAGCACATTATCTAGAAAGATGATCTAGGAATTATCAGTACCTTGAAATCTGCATGCATCAATGGCAGGTTTCTCGCCTTGGACGACAGTTTACATCATTGACTTTCGATCGAAGGATTCCGTGACATGTTCGACATCAACACATTCATTCACATCTCATGGATTGTACTGGGTACTTTGAGAGCCATTGACATCACTGGTGGTTTCTCTCACACTTGTTAACAGTTTACATCATTGACTGGTAATCAAGTCGTTTCTACCATGTTCGACATCAACTCATTTATTCGCATGGATATAATCGTACTATTTCGGGAAGCAGAAATGAAGACCCTGGATCTAGTTTCCGCCATCCAGGCTGCAAGGAGTTTTGTATTCATTATATAGTAGACTAATTATAAACAGATGGCTGCGTCCATACTGTGTCTACATGTGTCTATGATTATAATGTACTGCGAAATCATTCCTGTATCAGAGCAGTAGTTAGTTTGTTAGTTAAAGTTTTTGATCTGAGTATGGGAATGCCTACCTCAGCGATGATATGATCTCATATATGTATTTTGTGTTGAATATTTGTAGGTTCCAACTGGGCTCTCCACAAGATAATCCTCGAAATGATAAAGTGCTTCACCCTTCCTAGATGATATGAAACCCTAATCTACTACAGGATTCACACTTTAGGGGGCAATCTGTTACACTAAAATTTGTCACCATGGCTATTTGCAGTTAGTATGGCTCCATCAATTGTCATACTGTCCTCCTTGGCAAGTCTTATACCTCTGCTCCTCATGTCAAACTCCAAGAAAGAGAGAAAGTCTTTAAAAAGTCAATATAACTCTGGTTACATAGTTTCTCTTACCCTTACCTGCGTGTACGCACCTCAAGTTCATAATACCTGCGTACTTGTATGCTCTGTCTATAAAGGGGTGGGTGCGTACTCCTGTAAAGGTCAAAAGGCGCAAGTTTTACTTCAAAAAAGTTACTTGTTGTCGAATCTAGAGCATTCTAGAAGATGGTTTGACGTGGATTGAGCGCCTCCAGATGGTTCATGCATCCCATTGAAAGAGGGGCTTATCCCATTAATGGTGGACCTGATTAACCTCCTCCAAAGCACTATAAATACAGGCATTGGGCCAGAGGGAGGGGGGGTTGAAAGCTGAACATTCCTAAGGGTAGATGCTGCTGAAATTAGGACTCCCTTTTAGAGCTTGAGAGGAGAGATTCCCATCCTTTCTTAGCTTCATTTGGAAGTGGGTGAGCCGATCAAAGTAAAGGAGAACTCTTGCTGGACCCTGGGAGGGACCTGCACAACACCAAGGCACTGGTTGTAATGGTTTCTTTTGTTTCCAATTAATACAATTAAGTTCATTTTTCTCAACAAGTTGTTATATATAATTTGTTTCATAAACTCCTTGGTCTTTATGATGAATATGTTTTATTATATGAGTTATTCAGGTGCTATGTAATTGTTTTCTTGTTAGTGAATGCAGGTTTCAAGGAGAAGGAGCTCATCTGGATCGGAGAGGCTTGGCTGCTACAAACAGCGTTGGACTAAAGGTATGCCTTAAACACCTGGTTGCTTTTATTTTAAATGCATATTTAGGGAAAGATAGTGCTTGATTGTTTTGTTTGTCACTAGAAAGCCTTAGCTTCTAGGGAGGTCGGTTTTGTCCGCAAAATTGACTCTTTCCGCATGACAATCCCATTTGACTATAGAAACCTAGGTTTGATGGCCCCCCATTAGCATCTCGGGTGAGACTTCATCCACTCCGTGGGTGATGCCAAAATGACCGATGCTAAGTGGGTTTGTTGGCCAACTGCATAAAAAATAGTGTCTGATAGAATCCCACATGCCAACAAATGGTTTTGTGGTTAGGACAGGGACCATTGTATGATGGGATTGTTTAGTGAGAGATATGTGGAAACCTTGGAATCCCACCAAGGAAGAGATTACTCGGTGGCTTAATCTTAAAGAGCATGAGTTTGCAACAAAAGATATTGGGGATAAAAAATAGATCATTGAGAAATGGTTGCAGAAGCATGTGTTCAATGAACTCCATTAAGCTTTCTTTGGAGAATTCCTAAATATTTTGATGGAGTGGGTTCAACGGCTCACGAACAATAAACCAACCTATCACCAGGACAGATCAAGGAGCTGGACCCTAGAGGAGGGACACTAGCTACAAGCAATAAGTAATAAATTATGCATGCTGTAGATTTTTGGTTTGAAAGCGTGTTGGAGGGATACATTATTGAATTTGCAGTGGAAGAGATAATTCTTATACTGCGGTGCAAAGAAATTTTTTAAAGGGACCACGAGGCATATTTATACAATTATTACCATTAACCATTAAGATGTTACTGTATGACCATGAATTTATATTTTGGAATTATACAACATGAATGACTAAACTAATTACATGCAAAGGGAAATGGGGGAGAACCAAGAGATGGTTTGAGAATACAAAAAGAAGAAAAAGGTAGGAAGATTGTGGTGGAGGCTGCATAGTGAGTATACAACTATACAAGTGAATATGAAAAGATAATATGGAGATAGAGAGTTTTGAGGGTGGAACCTTGAGGAGTGGAAGGAGGTTTCTATGGGGTGACATGAGAGGAGGTCAGTTAGCATTAATTCCTACCGAGAGGAGAATCCAAAGGAGAGGGGCAACAAGAGGTCACCGAAGGACAATGAGCAGTGCAAGTGACTAGAGTTATGAAGGAACATAGTTCGGTACCCTGCAAACTAAAGAAGAGGAGGGAGAGAAACCGAGTCCATGCATCATGAAGCCCCTAGATCCTGTACGACATAATTACTTATACAAACCTAGAGGTAAGCACTCAAAATATTGTAACGACTAGTGTAGAGAGTAATTATAGTCAAGGAGGTGGAGGTATGTGGTTCACATAGTGGAAGGAAGGGTGGGAATCATTATATGAGTACTAATATAACTACCAAGTGGCATATTTAGAATACTTAATTGATTAAGGTGAAATATAATAAAGATGTTTTTGAGGATAGAGTCAATTGATGCTAAGATGCAAAAACCTTGGGATAATAGATCTAGAAGAAGTGGATGAATCCATAGTCCAAGGAAGAAGAGAGTATAATTCTCCCCCTCACCCCCTTAGAGTTCCTAGGCCTAGTGGGAGGTGTTAGTTTCATCTAACGCAACCTCCATGTTTTCATCATGGAAATGGGTTTACAAATTCCTCTTTCTCCAAAGCATGCAAAATTCACTTTGGAAACCATCATCGTGTCTAACTTATGAACATATTTCCAATGATATAAATTTTATCTTGATTCAACCCCTGGATTAAAAGTTATTCCCATTTGAAATATGGGCCCCTTAACCCTTGCCACATAAAAAATGACCTGCCATGTGTAACTGCCACGTCACACATGGTCCAATGTATTGCCTGCCACATCATAGTGCTAGAGTGCCACTACACCATAATTCCACACCCTTGAGGGTATTCTAATCTGAACACCCATGGTGCAATAGAAACCTTTTTGATAATTGTCAAGAAATTCCTTGTCTAGCACCCCCATCTACTCTACAACTTCTGTCAACTTCGTGATCCACTGTGAAAAGGGGCACTGTAAGCTTCTTTAGGAATCACGTGTCACTTAGGTGCCACATTAGCATAGGCTTCCACGTCACTTTTTCCCACAATGTTTGATGACATCATTCTAATGTCACCCCAGCACTTGGCATCCCCTCACGATGCCATATGTCACTTATAAACTAACCCCTTGGCCTTCCAAAAAGGCCATTTCTACCTACAACGTGTCACATCATTAATGTTTTGTGTCATCATATTTACCACGTCACATGACCGCGTCCTCCATAATATGATGTGGCTTTCACATATCCTTACTCAACCTATGTGCCTTTTTCCACCTCAGAAAAGTTGAGGGTCCCATAGGGTTCTGACCCTTCATGTAAATCAATGATTTCACATTATAAAGTTTTTATGGATGATTGGTAACCTTCCACATTAATCAACACATCTCAGTCTTCCCACCCAAGACATATTTTTTCCTATTCCCTGAGACATACATAAGTCCATCCCCTGACATTAAGGCTTTCTTGTCCCATGGATACATACCTCCATTTCCTGGGACGTATATGTTCATGTTTACTGACGAGAACGATTTCTTGTCATGCCCCACGCCTCCCCTTAATAGTGCCATCCTCTTGATAGACCACACATGAAACTTGGCATGGCCCGTATGGCGATAATTAACACTAAGCATCATTATTATGCAACTGATTAACCCATCAGTTAGTGATAAACCTAGCATTTAATGAATTCCTTATAAAATTCATGAATTCTACTCAATCCTAACTAGGTTTATTTAGCTAGAAATATAATCCTGTCGCTCTGCGACACACAAAATTGGGAACTTAAGGATTTTAGGGACTTTACCCAAGCTTCCTCGAAGCAGCGTGTTTCTTAGAAAATTGTTCCCTACAAAAATGATTCTCTCATTTCCACTCTAACATTCAAATATCATCCATGGACATGTTACAATCCAATAAAGCTATGAATATGCCTTTTACCAGACGCTGAAACAAGCCAAGCCATGGCTAATATTTCTTTTCATTTTAAGCATAGTAACAACATACCACACCCCATGATAGATGCAACAAAATACCATCATGCCCATGAATAAACATGAATCCAACATAAAAATAGTTAATGGTCTCATCCAATATATAACCTTGGCCATGCCAATAGTGGGGTTATAAATTAGCTTTGTAACCCAAAAAAGTATTGACAAACCTAAAGGTCTCCAATCTCCCAATAACCATGAAAACATTTACATAACCATATTATTATGGACAACTAGGAATAACATATTCCCCCATAAAAAATGTTTATACAACCATTGATATAACACATAACAATATCATTCCCCATTAATAGTGGAACATCTCTCTCTCTCTCTCTCTCTATATATATATATATATATATATATATATATATATATATATATATATCTGCATGCACACACACACACACACACAGACACACACACACATATATTTATGAACATACTTATCTGAGTTAGTTAAATGACACACACACACATATTTATGAACATACTTATCTGAGTTAGTTAAATGACACACACACACACACACACACACACACACACACACACACACACACACACACAACCAACTCTCCAACTCTCCAATCAACCATATGCCAACTACACTATAATATTTCTTATAGTTGACCACCCTCAAGCCAGATTCAAAGTCTAAGGAGTAAGTGCTCAAGGGAATTCACACTGATACCAATCACTCAGTTCACATAGGAATCCTGATTACATAGTGTCTCCAACTACTTATAGGGATCTAGAGTACCCAACTTTACACCTACTAAATGCTATGTGAAGTCATAGTCGTAGTGCCTCAACCTATTTTGACAAGGATCTAGAATAAACAATAGATTTCCACTTGCTAACCTCTAGGTAATTCAAGCATGCACAAATTTTCCCCTCTAATTACTAGGAATCTAGAGTACATTGTATTCCACCTGCTCCAACTCGGAGGATTTTATGAAACCAGCTCAAGAAAAGATAGAAAAGATAGATCAACGCCTTAGAATTCAGCCTCTTCGAGGGGGCAACCTCCTTTACATTACATAAATGAACAATTCTTGGATGATTCAAATGACAAAACCTCCTTTCTATATATATGAGTCTAAGGAGTCACAATATAACCCAGCCAACCTAACAATAATAATATAAAGCCACAAAAATAACAATAGAGGGATTCTATGGGGCACAGTAATAACAATATGGGGGCAATGGGAGCACAAAAATATTAATAAGGGGTATAACTACAATAGTAATGGGGTAATCACTAGTATTATAGGGACCCAACATGCCCCTCTCCTTCAAAAAAGTGTTGTCCTCAACGCTTGAGTAGTTCTGGATACTTCTGTATAAAATTCTCATCCTCCCATATGGAACCTTCAGCAGATAAGTCTTCCACTTGATAAGATACTCCGAAATTGATCGATTTCGTAGCTGTCGAGTTCTTGTTTCTGTGACTGCTTCCAGTTCCAATATAATTTTTCCTTCCTCGTCAAGTTCTGGCAATATTGTTTGAACTGGGAGCTTTCCGCCTATAACCTTCTTTAAACATGAAACATGGAAAACTGGGTGCAATCTAGAAGCTGTAGGAAGCTCCAATTTGTATGCCATAGTACCAATCTTTTGCAACACCTTGTACGGACCATAATACTTTGGTGATAATTTATTATCCTTCTTAGCTTGCTTGAGGGACATTTGATTATATGGTTGTAGCCATAGGAATACCCAATCACCTACATCAAAACTTCTTTCACTGCAATGTTGATCTGCCTGTTGTTTCATTCTATTCTGTGCCAACACGAGGTTATCCTTTAAGAGTTGGAGAACTTGTTGTTGATGTTTGATGTGATGTTCCACTGCCTGAACCTTAGAATTTTCTCTTAAATATGATGTGATGGATGGTGGTTGATACCCATAAAGTGCCATAAATGGGGTCATTTTTGTTGCTGTATGGAAGGAAGTGTTATACCACCATTCAGCCAGAGGCAACCATTTGACCCATTGTGTCTGTTTATCAGATACAAAGCAACGAAGATATCCTTCCAAACATTTGTTTACTATCTCAGTTTGCCCATCAGATTGAGGATGATAAGATGAGCTATGAGCTAACTGAGTACCAAGACAAGAAAATAATTCTGTCCAAAAATTTCCAGTGAAAATGGGATCTCTGTCACTTACAATAATCTTTGGGTTTCCATGTAGCTTTTGAATTGTTTCCATAAATGCAGTAGAAACTATACTGGCTTTAAATGGATGTGATAATGCACAAAAGTGTGCATACTTGGTAAGTCTGTCAACTACCACCATGATGACACTCTTTCCCTCAGACTTGGGTAAACCTTTGATAAAATCCATTGAAACCTCCTCCCAACGTTGGCTTGGAATGGATAAAGGTTGTAATAGACCCGGTGTCTTAATTGTTTCAACTTTGTTGGCAAACCAAACATTCCGCCACAAACTTTTGAATATCTGATTTAAGGCCATCCCAAAATAATTCCTTCTTAACCCTGTGGTGAGTTTTTAAAAATCCTGAGTGCCCTCCTAAGGGAGAAGTGTGCAATTCCATAAGAATCTTTTGTTTTAGCTGGGAATTATTACAGAGGTATAAGCGATCTTCGTACCATAACGAATCATTTTGCCAGCTAAATGTATCAAACATACTGGAATCTTGTTGTAACTTTCGAATAAGTGCCCACACTTCTTCGTTATTCTTTCATTCCTCCCTTGCTTCGTTTATCCAATCTGGTTGGATAATAGAAATGGTGCACAACAATGCTTCCACATCCTCATCCTTTCTTGAGAGTGCATCTGCCACCACATTTTGCTTCCCTTTTTTGTAGATGATTTTAAAGTCATAACCCAACATCTTTGTGACCCACTTTTGTTGCTCTTCAGAGGATAATCTTTTTTCTAAAAAGTATTTAAGGCTATCATGATCCTTTTTTACCTTGAAGTGTCTTCCCATTAGGTAGGGTCGCCATTTCTTAAGTGCATGGAGTATTGCCAACATTTCCTTCTCATAAATAGCTTTGCTTAAAAACTTTCCCTTGATTGGATGAATTTAAAAAGCAATTCCATTTCCTGAAGCATCACATTCCACAATAAAGGTTTTTGTGAAAACTGGTGTAGCTAAGACCGGTGCTTGGCACATTACCTCTTTAAGATGTTCAAAGGCCTTTGTTGCTTCCGGAGTCCATGAAAATGCATCTTTCTTCAATAATGTTGTTAGAGGTGCTGCTATTCTCCCATAATTCTTAACAAACTTGCGATAATACCCTGTCAGCCCGAGAAATCCTCGCAGATGCTTTATTGATGTGGGGATTTTCCATTCCTTAATGGCTTTAATTTTTCTAGGGTCTACCTTAACTCCTTCATGAGATACAATATGACCCAGATATTCCACCTCCTGGATTCCAAAGAAACATTTGGATATTTTTGCATATAATTGTTTCTCCTCCAATAGTTGTAGCACCTTGTCAACATGTTCAACATGATCCTTCCAAGACTTGCTGTAGATTAGTCTATCATCAATAAATACTAACACAAATTTTCTAAGGAATGGTTTGAAAATTGAATTCATCAAACCTTGAAATGTTGAAGGTGCATTGGTAAGGCCAAAAGGCATGACCAAAAATTCATAATAACCCTCATGAGTTCTAAATGTTGTTTTTGGAATGTCTTCAGTCTTCATTCTGATTTGATGATATCTTGAATGAAGATCCAACTTGGTGAAGTAAATTGATCCATGCAATTCATCCAATAATTCATCAATGACAGGAATGTGGAACTTATCTTTAATAGTGAGCTTGTTGAGCTCCCTATAATCCGGGCACATGCGCCATGATCCATCCTTCTTGTGCACCAATACTACTGGAGCAGAGAAAGAACTTTGACTCAGTTGAATTATACCAGCCTCTAGCATTTCTGCAACCATACGTTCAATTTCACTCTTTTGGACATAGGGATATCTGTACGGCCTAATGTTTGGAGGAACACTTCTTGGAATCAGATGAATAGCATGATCATGATCACGCATAGGTGGGAGACCTTTTGGAGTCTCAAATACCTTGGAATGATTGTCCAAGACTTTTTGAAGATCTGGAGAAATAGATGATTCCGATGTGGAAACATCTAGCGAACATAATTGTGCAATTACACCTCTTTGTTCCTTTTTTAGAAGCTTTGTCATACCATTAGAGCTGATTATCTTTCCTGGTTTCCCTGCAATACCCCTTAATTCAACTTCCTTTCCTTCCATAGAAAATTTGATGAAAAGTTCTTGAAAATTAAAAGCTATTGTACCCAAGGATTGTAGCCATTGGACTCCTAGTACAACATCAACACCTCCCATTGGAATGGAAAACATTGGGCTAGTCAATACATATTCTCCCATGGATAGCTTGATATTATGGCACTTTCCAAAGCAATTTATTGTTCCTCCATTTGCAATCATCACTTGACACTCTGGTGTTGGATATAGGAAGCAATTCAATTCTTTTGCTACCTTACAATGAAAAAGTTGTGGGTGCTTCCTGAATCAATCAACACTATTACCTTTTTCTTCTTGATTTGTCCCTCTATCTTGATGGTTTGAGGAGTGGTAATTCCCACCAATGCATTACAAGATATGGTCGGATTTATTTTTTCTTCAATCTAGGCCTTGTTCCTGGAGTATATCCTCTTCTTTTGACCTTTCTTGCTCCTTTTCTTCTTCCTCTTCACAATCTATGTAGAATAATTTCTTCTCAGCACACTTATGACCTTTAGTGTATTTGCTATCACAACTGTAACAAAGCCCTTTTGCTCTTTTTTCTTCCAATTATTGTGGTGTCAACCTTATAGGTTGTGGAAGACTAGGGGCAACAACACTTCCGTCTTTATAGTTGTGAGTGGTATGCTTCTTGGTTGCCATAATTTTGCTTTCCATTTTGCTAACCTGAATGCCTTCTTTAATGAATCAGGTTCCCAACGACAAACATCATGTTGGATATTATCCTTTAAAGACCTTATGAACACATCAATCCTATGCTTCTCTGGAATATCGTTTACCCTTATGTTCAATTTTTGGAACTCCTCAATGTGCTCCATTATTGAACCCTTTTGTTTGAGACTTATCAATTGGCTGAAAAAAGTGTTGATTTTTGTATCCTCATAATGTGTTATCAATTCTTCCATAAAAATTGCCCAAGTGATAAATTTTTTATGATAGCAAAGCCATTGATACCATACAAACTGATTTGGTTCCAAATATAAAGTTTCCATACGTACCTTTTGTGTGTTTTGCACATTATTGAGATCGAAGAATTGCTCCATTTGTAATATCCATGTGGTGGAATCCTTGCCATCAAACTTCCTCATATCGATTTTTGGAATATGGTGAGTCTTCGATCCAACATTAGAGTCTATGGAATCATGATTAACATTTCTTTTGTTCTCATCATGAGTTTCCTTTAGTACCCTTTCACCATTAGTGACCATTTCTTGTAGCAACTTATTCATTTTTATCTTCAATTCTTCCATCTTATCATCCATGCCATCAATTTTAGCGTCCATCCCATTCACCTTAGCTTCCATGCCATCCATCTTAGCTTCTACGCCTTTCTTTAAACAATCCATCTTAGCTTCTACAACTTTCTTTAAACCATCCATCTTAGCTTCTACATCTTTCCTTAAACCATCCATCTTAGATTCTGTTGCTTTTTGTGCAAGTGACACTTGTTGCACTTGTTCTTGTAATTTTGATATATCATATAACATTTCTTCTTCTTCTTCATGAGTCATGCTAGAGCTTTCAGGTTTCTTACTAGGTGTTTGCATTTTCTTTCCTCGAGGCATCAGTTACCGATAATAATGCTATACTAGCCCTTTGAATTCCTTCAAAATAAATTTTCGAACCACTCTTAAACAAAAATTTAAAAGAATCTACACACCTTTTTTTCACTTTGTAGGAGCTCGATATTGCCTCTGATGTATCTGTGTACTTTCAAATCATCTAGTTCTGAAATTGCAACCTGTGGTAGCCCTCTATGTCCTCTTTCCAATTCCACCAGTCTAATCCAATTTGGATTCTCCAAGGAAGAGTTATGCGAAATCTCCCACAGTGACCTGATTATAGACTAGTTCAGTAGAGCGAACTTGTAGACGTTCCACGAGTCACTGTTTCGTCCTTTGGCTCGAAAAAATATATACAAGAAACTACAGTCTGTCCTCTTTCTGCACCTTCTTACGAAATTTCAATCCAATTCTCAGGGAATAAGTTATGATGATTTTCCCCAGGTAACCTGTTTGGAATATAATTTAGGAGTCTGCAAAAAGACCAACTTCCTCAGATCATATCTCCGCAAATATTGTGCAAAAAGATCTGATATTCAGACTCGCAATTCAGCGCGATGTCTTCTCAAATGGGTTTTTTTTTTAGCTTCTGAAACATCGCAAAAAAAAAGTTATAGCGAAAATTCCACGATGACCTCTTTGGAGCAGCGAAACCCTAGAATCCAAAGCTTTGATACCAAATGTTATGAAACCAGCTCAAGAAAAGATAGAAAAGATAGATCAACGCCTTAGAATTCAGCCTCTTCGAGGGGGCAACCTCCTTTACATTACATAAATGAACAATTCTTGGATGATTCAAATGACAAAACCTCCTTTCTATATATAGGAGTCTAAGAAGTCACAATATAACCCAGCCGACCTAACAATAATAATATAAAGCCACAAAAATAACAATAGAGGGATTCTATGGGGCACAATAATTACAATATGGGGGCAATAGGGGAACAAAAATATTAATAAGAGGTATAACTATAATAGTAATGGGGTAATCACTAGTATTATAGGGACCCAACATAGGAGTCCAAAATTCACAAAGTGTCCACTTTCTTCTTCTCTTCACTTCTCTTCAACCATGCTCCTCAACATGATCTTGCTTCTGCACCAATGGTTTTTGTCAATGCTCTTCTTCTGCCCCATGAGTTCACTTGCAATTCCCGTATGCCTAACCTAGCATACATGCATCCACAACACACAAGGTTGTGTTTGTGATCTGTTGCCAATAGAAACCACACCTATTCTGAGTGATCTCTACTTGCACATTTCTGAATGTTGTCTCAATGTCAATCCCTTTCTTTTCCCCCATGTTCTTTCTCGTTAGCTCCTTTTTTTCCTTCCGCTAATCCCCTCATCACCTCTTTCATGTTGACCATACAGTATGGCCCATGAGGAATAGAGGTGGTATGTGATTTTCATCCACCTAGAAGGCCCATAATCCACCTCCCTTCCTGCCATGCAAGCCCTTAAACCCAGTTACAAAAAATGGTGGAAATTAAATGAACAATCATAGTTAAAAATTCCCAAGAAAGTCCTCCCCAAACTTTGAATATGTATCCACTTCCCCAATCTAGTCACTATTTTGGATTTCCATAATATTTTCATGATTTCCAATTCATAGTCAAAATTATAAGAGGGGTACAAAAAGGGTTATTATAGACCCCACCACCTTATAGGAATATTATTGTCACCAATAAACTGTGCTATATACTGAACACAAAATTCAACAGTGAGCTTCATATACATAGCTCCTTACATTCATTTACATTACTTACGCAATAAAAAAAAATGGGTATCATACCCTTATCTACACAACCATTTCCCAAGTGGATGCATTTGGTCCAAAGTGCCTCCACTGCACCTTGACCTACTTGACTACTCGATTTTGGAGCATGATATGCCTCTGATCCATAATTCATAGTGGCTCTGGCTAGAATTATCCTTTGGATTCCGCCAGTATCACATACCAATCAAAAACATGATTAAAAACAGGCACATCCTTTTTAAGTAAATAGATATGGAAAACATCATGTGCCTTCACTATGGGTGGAAAAGAAAATGTGTATGCCATAGGCCCCACTGTTTCTAGGATCTGAAATGGTACACAAAATCTTGGTGCCAACTTAGCACAAGACCCAATATTTAGTGAATTTTTCCTTATTCTGATGCAGAGGTAAACATGTTCACCCACTTGGATTTCTTTGTGCATTCTCTGCTAATCTACATAACTCTTTTTTCTAACTTGAGCTATTTTCAATTTCTTCCTGATAGAGACTATTTCATATTCCATATCCTTTAACATATTAGGCCTGAGATGCACCTTGTTCACTGGGTCATTCTAGTTGATAGGTGCATTGCATTTTCTACCATAAAGAGACTCAAATGAACTCATCTTTAATGATTCTTGGTACCCATTGTTGTAGGAAAATTCTACCAGTGGTAGAAACTCTTCCCACCTCTTAGGCGAATGCATGATATACATTCTCAACATGTCTACCAAAACTCTATTTATCATTTCAGTGTGTCCATACATTTAAGGATGGCATGTTGTGCTAAATTCCAATTCTGTTCCAAGTCCAACAAACAACGCTTTCCAAACTTTGAGGTGAAATTAACATCTCGATCTAAAATAATCTTATTGAGTACTCCATACAGTCTAAAAATTTCCTTCATGAAATTATGAGCAATATCACGTGCTTGGTGAGTGGATTTGATAACTATAAATGAGATTCCTTACTCGTCTTGTCCACCACTACCATTATGGCATCATGTGTTTATAAATTCTTAGGGAAACATAGTTACGGTTTTATTAATTCAATTTCTCTTTTCTTTGACACTTTTTTTTATTAATTGAAATTATTGTATTCTTATCATCAAGACAAATTCCAAACAATGAAGATCAAAAACACAATAAAGAATACAAGATGTAGGAACTCAACCAGGGAAAAACCCCTCTTCTAAGGGAAAACCTAGGAACTTCTTCTCTTCTTTAGAATCAAATAAAATGAGACAACCTAGACCCTTTGAACAAAAAATAGACTTCCTCCATCCACCAAGTCAGCCCTCAACAAAAACTTTTCAAATCAAGTCATCTGGAATCTTAGCTTCTTCTCTGCAACTTCTAAAATTTGATCTTCACTTTCAGCCCTTGCAACTAGCTTCGGATTCCTCACACATGTGGGAAAACACACAAATTTGGTTCGTTTTATTGATATGATTCTCTTCTCTTTTTTATTGTATTGTCTCCTTTTTCCCTTCATGTTTGCACATTCTTCTTATCCATGAATTGCAGATCGAGTTGCTTACTTGATAGTCATCACAATAGGTCGAATTCTCATTTTATTTATAGTTCTTTCAAGGTGGATGAATCCCTTCATGAGGTCGACTAGACTGTTGAAGTACATGACATGGTGGAGGAGGGACAATAATCATTTATGATTATAAAAATACTTTTCTTTCTTGACAAAAAAAATCCTAAGAAGGGTCTATAATATAATGACAATGATAAATAGTTAAGAAACAAACTTAGAAGCCTTCAATGGAGACTTTTACTAGAAACAAAATGCATAGAGCATGAAACCCATGCTGATATAAAATAATTTTTTCTTTTCTTTCTTTTGACAAATGCATTAAATCTTGACTGAAATACAATAATGAAGACTGATACTAGTTACATTTCTCAACATTCCCTCTTAACAAGGGAGGCATTCATAATTTTTCAACTGGTACTATGTTGACCTCAATTTGAAATGTTCTTAAGAAGAGTACAGTAACATACACAATGTTAGGGATACCCTAACTGCCAAGGTATCCTCCCAACATGGACTAAGGTGTCATCCATGCATTTTACATGATGGGTATCATTAGGCTACAACCTTGGTATCAATCCAATAGGATATAGATACCATCTAGGCCTCCATGGCCTAACTCCAACCCTTACAGGGATACAGGTATCAAAACTAAACCGAACCTCCACATGGTACCCTCCCTCATGGGATCTAGACATCAAATGAGATATCAATATTAAGCAGGCCAAGATGTCCTCCTAGGTACCATCATACAAGCTGTTTTATGGTACGTCATCTCTCCCTCTCAACGAAATCAAGGATATCCACCAATCCAATAATGCTCCTAAAAATAAACTAACCTCTTATTAGGAATAGATTTCATCAACACAACAACTACTTATTCATCTATTGGCATGTATTGTAGCTTCACAACCCCAAGCAATATTAAACTTTCAATGTATATTTTATTGTATGCTAGCACAAAACTCCAGGGTCTTCAACTATTATGATGTTTCTTAACTCATCACAATATCCAAACACATCTTTATGGAAATTTCCTTCTTCAACTTGAGCAACACCAACCTCATCCTCAATGATTTCTATAATATCCAGTGCTTGTTCACAACTTCATTAATCATGAACAAAAATTTATTAATAATGAATAACCATTTGTAGCACTTTATCCATTCTCCGATCTTCATGCTTTCTTCATGGTCTTCACTATAGATGTCAAAATGTGCCATCCTTCTCAACTAGGGAGATATACACTTTCCTTTATCGAACCTTCTTCTCAACTAGAGGACAAATCCATCAACAACTTAGCCACAAAGGCTCTTTCTTTTATCATCATATCATCAGATAACATCAACCTTCCAGAACATTATTCCTTCTATATTCACATGGTAACAAGTTCATCTATTAAACAACAAATTTTAGTTCCGTCAAGATTCTTTTGGTCCCCTCTTTCCATCACGCTCAACATCCTCATCAAGTCATCATCAAGTATAAGCTAGGTAAGCATATTCAACACCTTGAATATTATGTACATGCAAAATTATTTAACAACAAGTACAACCAAACACAAATATGCATGTATTTAATTTTATCAATATAGGGTTACAAAGGGAGCATTTACGGTTATCAACACTTTGAATAAGAAATAAAAATTTAGATATCCAAAACCTAAACTTAGTTAGGTTTAAAATCAACAAGGTTAAACACCTTTCATACCTAAACTCTTCCAACAACTTCTGCTAGGTTTTGCTACAAAACCTAGATTCCATAATAAAAAATAAACAAATATCAATAATTAAATCAAGTTAGGATCTCAATCATAGAAAAATAATTTTACATTTAGGGTTTCTAGAATTTTACATCAATCTCTACTAGGGTTTTTTCATAAACCCTAGATATAATCATCAAAACTTTAATATTAAATATACAACAACCAAGATAGGGTTTCAACCATATAAAAACATATGCACCTAGGGTTTCATTCCTAGGATCTCATATTAAATATTACAAGAGTTTTGTCGTAAACCCTAATTCATCAAACCATAAATATCTAGGGTTTCCTCATGTGTTATAGATATCATCAACAAACTTTAAAAGGATAGGGTTTCATCATTAACATCAACATACCCTAAGAATTAAAAGGCTAGTGTTTTACAGTGAACCCTAAAGGTTAGGGTTTTACTAAAGTAAACAAAATATAGAGAGTATGACAAGGGTTGATTTAATCTAAATCACCCTAAATAAAAATCTTTATGATTCAAAACCCTAGACATGAGAGAGTTAGTAATATGAAACAAATTTCAAAATGAGTGTACCTTTTTATATGAAGAAGACTATCTACAAATCATGTGGTCTTAAACATACCTTGGGTTGCTCCTTTTACAAACCTTATATGGTTTCCTTCTTGAAGGGATACCTTTAAATCAAAATACTTTCCTTTTAGAATGTACCTGCAATCTTTCCTTCAAATGAAAATACAAGAGAAAGGATAATATTCAGGCTACAATAATAAAGCTAAAGAAATCAAAATAACGAAGGATATGCTTATCCTTTTGTGAGAAGGTTAAAGCTTGTTCTTGAGGGTATTTTATAATATCAATATTTCTTCTATCTACCTGCAACATTTTCTTGACAAGTACGATCAAAACTATACAAGTACAAGACTATGATCTCGAGTTTTCGTTAAATTTTAGAAGATCAATTTCTAGGGTTTCCCAGTATAAAACCTGTACATCATTCAAATTCATTTTGGCCAAGGATTTCCATATATGTAGGGCTTACAGAGCATATACATTACTGGATAAGGTTTCTAAGAGGGAACACATGGATAAGATGAGGGGTTCAATATGTACTATGTAGGGTTTACAATCCATGGATACAATGAGAAATTTCAAACACTAGGATCATACAAGCAACTAAACCCTAAAAAATTAGATTTTAACAAATGAACATGTTATACATACCTTAGTCATCCATGATTGAAATATTAATGTTCCATTGAGATTATTCCTCTCCTTGTAAATTGAAGACATATTGTTATATTATTGAGACATAAAGAAATCAAATAATACTTACTTGACTTTGATAAGATCTTCATTGTTTCTTTCACAAGATGGTGCAAGACAATCTGAACAAGTTATTCTCAATGTTTTCAACTACTTCCTTCTTTGAGTCAGAGAAACTAAGTTTAGTCAATGATTTCTTCCTTTCATAGGATATATATGGAATGAATCTTTCTTCACTGTATTTTTCAATGGGCTTTTAGATGCTTCCCAAAAGACAATTCCACTACTCTTTTTCAACTTCTAGTTAGGGCATGACGTAAGAGTTGCTACAGGTCCTCAAATAGACTTCTCCTTTCACTTCTTCTTATTTTAATTATTAAAATATACCCTTAAAAAATAAGCAAACAATAAGATTCTTTTTGGTACTTTAAGGTCGATCTTTTATGCCACTGGCATTAGGGGAATTTTGAGTTCTAAAATGGGCCTCCTAAGAAAAATGCACAACGAAATTAAACTTTATAAGAACCATTAGGATTCAAGATGATGATGTCAACCATGGGGGATGCTTCACCATTTTTGGAGTACAAAAGTAAAAATATTAAAAAATAATAAAATAATAAAACTAATTTTTCAACTCATATTTTCAACTTATCACCCTAATGTTTTACTCAAATTTCAATCAAGAGAACTCTTTGGATGAAAAATTTAATTCCTCATCCAAGGAGTGCCCATGTTGCATACTTTTGATGGACCCTACTATACAAAAAATGATAAATACATGAAAAACGTGATTACAATCACATTTTTCATGTAATTTTCATTTTTCGTGTAGCAGGGTCCATCAAAAATATGCAACATGGATGCCCCTTGGATGAGGAATCAAATTTTTCATGCAATGAGTGTTGTCGTTCGAAATTTGAGTAAACCCATAGGTAGATAAGTTGAAAATACAAGTTGAAAAAATAATTTTTTTTCTTTTTTCCCTCTAAAATTTGGTGATGTAATATAATCTTATTATATTATTTCCACTATTATTTTATAATTTCCTTAGGAGGCCTATTTTAGACCTCAAAATTTCCCTAATGAAAGTTTCGAATCTCCTATAAAAATGTGCATAGAATTTTTCCTTTTTCACAAGAATCTCGGTTCCTTCAATTATTGTAATGGCTGTAGTTTTTTGACAGACCTACAATCCTTTTAAATAGTTTGGTCTTGGTCCTTATTTTTGCGGATTATAAGGACTAAATATAGCCCACAGAAGATGCTTTGTAATTTTAATTCTTTCACCCTTAGAATCTTTGTAAATGCCTTAAATTTATGCATAGAACATTGATATTCCTTTTAAGGATCTTGGTCTTGACTAGGCTTGTAGCCTAGCTTCACGAATTTAACAAAAGCTTAACAGAATTAATAAAAGATGTTATTTGAATCCTTTAACTTCTTCACTCTATTAGCCTAGGTCTGCAGTCCTAATCTCATAAATATGCTTGGTTCCTCTTCTTAGGTATCTTATCCTAAACATTCTATCTTGAAGCCTTCTTTCTTCCAATCAATTGTGATCTTTTAGTTTCCTTATATTACTTACCTTATCTCTGATTCCAAGATGGGAAATCCTTATAGAAATAGAGTTAGGGTTTGATTAATTTGATTTCTCTTTTCTTTGTCACTTTCTTGTGATGTTTCTTATTAATCCTTCTTTGCAATTATTGTACTTATCATCAAGACAAATGACAAACAATGAAGATTAACAACACAAAAAAATACAAGATGTAGGTGCTCAACCAGGGAAAAACCCCTCTTCTAGGGGAAAACCCAAGAAATATTCGTCTCTTCTTTAGAATAAAATCAAATGAGACAACCTAGAACCTTTTACCAAAACATAGACTTCCTCCATCCACCAAGTCCTTCCTAAACACAAAATATTCAAATCAAGTCATATGGAATATCGACTTCTTCCTTGCAATTTTTGAAATTTGGTATTCACTTTTGACCCTTGCAACTAACCTTATATTCCTATCACGTGTGGAAAAACACAAACAATTTGGTCCCTTTTGCTTAACATGATTCTCTTCCTTTTTTGCTTGTCTTATATCCTTTTTCCCTTCATCTTTGCACCTTCTTCTTATCCATGAATTGTAGATTGAGTTGCTTACTTGATAGTCATCACAATAGGTTGAATGGTAATTTTATTTATAGTCTTTATAAGGTGGACGAATCCATTCATGAGGTCGACTAGATAGTTAAAGGAGCTAACATGGTGGAGGAGGGACACAACTCATTTTTGTTACAAGAATACTTTTCTTTCTTAACACAAAAAGCCCAAGAAGGGTCTAAAATATAATAACAATGATAAAGGCTTAATACACAAACTTAGAAGCCTTCAATTTAGGCTTGACCTAGAAACAAAATATATAAAGCATGGAACCCATGCTCATAGAAAATAATTATTTTTCTTTCTTTCTTTTGATAAATACATTACATCGTGACTCAAATGCAATTATGAAGACTGATACTAGTTACATTTATCAACATCATGTTCTCTAGGTGTCCTTGGTAGTTTTTTGATGAAGTCCATTGAAATGACTTCCCACTTCCACTTGGGAATGGGGATTGGTTTCCACAATCCCCCACGATGTCTACAATTCAACTTCACTTGTTGGAACTCCAAGCATTTTCCAATGTACTTATCCAAATCATTTTTCATGCCTAGCCAATAATACATCTTTTTCATGGTTGTTATCATCTTATGATAACCATGATGAACTGAATAAAGTATTTTATGAAAATCATTAGAGTTGAGCTTCTTTATGTTTCCCATGCAAGGTATATACCACATTCCCTTGAACTTTAACAATCCATCCTATATGATGTTGTTAGGCTACGAGGTAACTCCTCAAATGAATATTGTTTTTATATTAAGGTTGATCATAGATATATACATGTAGGAAGAGACTTGTGGGTTTCATCTCCCAGTGTCTCTTCATATTCTAGTTCTCCTTATTTTCTATTTACACTATTTTACATGGATTCACCTAATCCCAATGATTAGGTGTCAACATTACCCCCCTTAAACTGAAGGGATGTTGGTGAGTCCAAGCATTTTTCTGAATCTTTCAAATTTTTCTCTTCCAATCTCTTTGGTGAAGATGTCTGCAATCTTCTCATTTGTGGAACAATGGCATAGATGGATTGTCTTGGCCTCAACATGATGTCGAATCAGATGGTATTTTCTATTGATGTGCTTCGTTCGATCATGGAACTTTGGGTTCTTGGAAAACTTTATTGTAGGAGTGTTGTCAATCATAAGAGGAGTTGAATGCACTTGTTTCTCCCCCAAATATTCCAGAATTTTCCTGAGCCACACAATTTCCTTTGTTTATTGGGCTGCTGCCAGATATCCTTTGTTTATCCAATCAAGCTGAAGTCACTCACATGTGTGTACTTAAGTCCAAAGTCTTGAGTTCCCTTCAAGAAATTTAGAACTCTTTTCCCAGTAGACCAATGTCCCTCACAAGGTTTTTGCATAAACCTAGAGAGGATTCCAAGAGAAAATGAAATGTTTGGTCTAGTAGTAGTGAGGTAGTTGAGATTTACTGCAAGTTGTTTATACTTTGTTGCATCCTCAAATTCTTTTCCTTTAGTGGATGTGAGCTTTAAGTTATGTTCCATTGGAGGATTCAAAGGATTTCACTCAGCCATGCCAAAATTATTCAATAGATCTCCAATGTACTTCTTTTGAGAGAGGAATATAAAATTCAGATGTTGAGTTGCTCCAATGCCATGACAGTAATGAACATACCCCAAGTCTATCATTTCAAAACCTTTCCTCAATTATTTATTTATGGATGTAATATAGCTCTCATTGCTCCCTGTCATCAAAAGATCATCGACATAAATCACAAGACATACAACTATTTTGCAAACTTTCTTGACAAACAAAGTTGCGTCATCAAGATCATAATGTTTCAAGTTGAGTTTAAGAAGATGCTTAGTTAAATTCTCGTACCATGCTCGCGGTGCTTTCTTGAATCCATACAAGGATTTTACAAGCTTGCATACTTTATGTTCCCAACCCTTCGCAACAAATCCTTCTAGATGGGACATAAAAACATTCTCTTTCAGATATCCATTAAAAAAAGTAGTTTTTACATCCATTTGATGGACTTTCCAACTGTTCTGATCTGCCAAGTCAAAGAGTGTCTAGATGGTAGCCCATTTTGTTGTGGGGGAAAAATCTCCTCATAGTCGACCCCTTCCTTCTGTGCAAAACCTTTTTCCACAAGCTTGAATTTGTGCTTGTCAATTGAGACATCAACTTTATACTTGTTCTTGTAGACCCACTTGCATCCTATTGGTTTGGTTCCCAATGGAGGATCAACCAACTTCCAAGTGCCATTATTTATCAAGGCATCATACTCTTTTTGCATCGATTCTTTCCATTCATCATGAGAAGCGATTTATTGTTCCTGTCTTTCCAACCTCAAAAGGATGAACACTTTCAAGTGTCTTTGTCATCCATTTTGGAGGACATTTTTGAGATGGCCCACGCTACTCATTTGATTGTCTTGGGGATAAATCAAGATTTAGTCTCCCAATTTTGTCAATCACATCACTCAAAGTGTCATTAGAGGCATGAGCTTCATGTGGGGGAGACTGTGCTTCAAAGGAAGATTCCATAGATTGATCCAATATAGGAATCTTCCCTTCAAGATGTGGAATATTATTAT